>OW121741.1:12737451-13347451 GCA_933228675.1 Stomorhina lunata
AATTTATTAACCAAAAAGTACATTTTTAAATCGCTGCTCATTTTGTCATCATGGAACTGTTGGGTATTTTTTACTAAAATATACGAGTTATTTATGAATGCACAAGAACAAAACTTCGTCAAAATATTACGAAAGCAGCTACAAGTGAGTTATCTAAAGATTCGTAACTTAGTACTTTAAAGTACTCTAAAGTTAACTAAAAAATACTCTAAAATCTTAAAGAGCGGTACCTTATTTTAACGTACCGTTCTTTTTTTATTGTGTCTTTGTGTACCTAACTTTGTTTCCGACTTAGTTAGGTACCTAAAAAATAAATAACTTTTGTGTGTGCGTAAGTTCAGTACAATCTAATAAGGTACTGTTTTTTTTCAAACTATGCCTAAAAGATACCTAAATGCCAATAAATGATAAACTGTAAAAGCTTTGGCCACTAAATTTAGCAGAAAGAAGCCTTATGTCAATTTCAACTAGTGTACAAAATTTTGTCACAATTGGTCACCATTTGACCACAGCTCCCATATCAAAAACCTAGGGAAACACAAAAATACAAAAAGAAAAGGGGGCTTATGTCCGTCTGCCCGTCAGATAAAAGCGCGATAGCGCCTTAACGAAAAGAGCTAGAGGAACAAAATTTTACAAAAGTATTTTCGATATCTTGAAAAAGTTGTATATTGAAAATGGACGAAATCGGTTTACATTCAGTTAGAGCTCCCGGAAACACATTAATGCTGATAAAAAGAATACAATTGTAATAGCTATGACGAATAAATTTAAAATAGAGAAGTTTTATGCAACTATTGTTCAGTATATCAAATTTTATAGGAATCGGTCCATATTTGAATATAGCTTTCATATAAAAAAACACTGCCGGAAACCAATGAAAGCAAAGGCCAATGTAGCAGAGGCCAGTTAAAAGCTATTAAATTAGAAACTATGGCAGCTATGGCCACTAAATTTTGTTAGTAAGCTCTATATAAAAACCAGCCAGTGTGTAAAATTTTGTTACAATCGGTCGACATTTGGCTATAATTCTTATATATATATATATAACATCCCCTTTTTATATCTACAATCAAAAAGATTCGGAGGTACAAGCCGCATATTAAGATTGCACCAATGTCCAGACATTATATACGGTAGATGCATTAGCAACTCCTAACAAAATATATGGACCTGTCGTATTACTATCAACATGTTTATCATAACAACTTTTTTCGAATTTGGTCCACATTTTGAATTAGCTGCACCCTCGTAGGTATATGAGATATGTTTCTAAATTTAACACAACTTAATGGTGGGTATATAAGATTCGGCACAGCCGAATATAACACTCTTACTTGTTTGAGATCAAGAAAGTATTTCTTAAATGAAAGTTCAATAATTCTTTAAATATTGAATTTCTAAGAATACATTTTATTTATTTTTTTTTTTAACAAAATTTCATTAAAGCCTTTTGTCATGTCAAACACGTTCCAAATCAACAACCAATTCTTTTTAAATAAACAAAATTATTGTGATTTTAAAGGTTTATTAAGGAGATATTTTATTCTCGAAAAGCTATAAATCTTTAAAGATTTTGTCAATAACTATTTTGTATGCAAAACCTATAATTCTCATTAAAAGTTGTGACGTTCTTAATCAAATAAAACGTAAAAATTGACATAAATATTTTTGAAAATTCCCATCTTAAAACTTTGCAAATAACACGTTTATGTCAAATGGAAACAGTCATATTTCAGTAACAGAACTCTTAGATATCGGAAAAGTAGTTAAAGAGATATAGGCTTATCTTACTTAGCCATTAAGAGTCAGATTTTGTGTAAAAACCCTTCAGTAATG
This sequence comes from Stomorhina lunata, assembly GCA_933228675.1. Taxonomy (NCBI): domain Eukaryota; kingdom Metazoa; phylum Arthropoda; class Insecta; order Diptera; family Rhiniidae; genus Stomorhina; species Stomorhina lunata. The sequence goes on from OW121741.1 coordinate 12,739,291, forward strand.
TTTAATTCATGTAAAAACAAGTAAGAAAATGCTATAGTAGGTCAAGTCCGACCATACGTTACCCTTCACCATTAAGGTCAAAGATTATCTTTTTCCTGTATAAAGACAAATATTTGCTAAATTTTGGCTTCAAACAAACATTTTCTTAAAACTTATATTTTTAAGCTGTTTCCATCATTTGGACTTATATGAGAGCTAGGGTCAAATGTGGGCTGATTATCTCGATATTTAGCTAATGGATTGCAGTTTTAATAAAAAAATTTGTATGCAAAAAATAAACTCAAAACTTCAAATATCTTCAGATTTACGAGCGTTTTACTTATTTTTGTCTTGTTTAGAGCTTTTTAATAGAAGAGTTTGTATGGCAGCTATGGTCAAATGTGGACCGATTTCAACGAAATTTGGTACTGTGATTTTGGTTTAAATGAGCGGTATTTGTTTCAAATTTCATAAAAAAAATATTGATATTTGCGACCAAAATTTCATTTCCGGTAAGTGGGACCTATGGAAGATACAATAAATATTAGACCGATTTTGACGAATTTCAATAGCCATGGTCCCATTATCAAAAAAAAATGATCTATGCTAAATTTCATTAAATTATCTTTAGAATTGCGACCTTAAGTTTGATTATAAGATTTACATGGGGGTCCAGCCAGCCAGACGGATGGACGTGCATCGCTAAATCGACTCAGAAAGTGATTCTAAGCCAAGTGGGTCTAAGACAAATATTTATATGCGTTACATACATCAGCAAAAACTTATTATAACTCAGAGTTTTAGCGATGTCAGTCAGTCCGTCCGTCCGTCTGGACGGCTGGCCAGTTATAAAAAGTGAAATAGTTGCTGTCTTAGACTAATATCTCTGTGCATTACTAACATCCGCATTAGCCCAATTAACCCTTTCCAGCTGTATTGGTATAAGGTATAATGAGCTCGCTAGATTTTGGTATTCAGTGGCATGAAAGTCTTTGGTCTGGTAGTATTATAAAAGATCACAGTGGGAGTATATAATTTAGGAAATTTCATATTCTTAACGCATAGATATCCAGCTCATGTGTGTAGCGAAACACCTTTAAATGTTTATTGATAAGTTGTGCAAAAATTAAAATCAGGGACCGTAACTGTTATAACTTTTATCGTAAAAGTCAGAAAATAAAAGTTATTTTTTAACTTTTATTTTTTCGAGCAAAAATAACAGGTTTTTTTGACTTTTATTTTTTCAAGCAAGAATAAAAGTTATTTTTTGATTTTTATTTTTTCGAGTTGAAATAAAAGTTATTTTTTGACTTTTATTTTTTCGAGCAGAAATAAAAGTTATTTTTGTTTGAGTTCATGATAAATTCATTGAAAATTTTTTTCAAACAAAGATAATTTTTCAGTGAAAATTATTTGCATATGCTCAAAAATTAATGGAGTTGAGTTTTGCGATCATAATTAGGGTTGAAAACACAAAAATAACTTTTATTTCTGCTCGAAAAAATAAAAGTCAAAAAATAACTTTTATTTCTGCCTGAAAAAAATAAAAGTCAAAAAATAACTTTTATTTTTGCTGGAAAAATTAAAATTTAAAAATAACTTTTATTTTTTTCAAAAAGAAGTGTATTTGCATTTGATCCCAAACCTGTTACATTTATTTATTAATGTAACAGATCAATTTATTGATAAAAAGCCAAAAAATGTTTGCGGAGAAACCAAATTCCTCGACGCGTATCGATGGTTGGTTAAGCCATCTCTTTAGGAGGATTATCCCCAATTTAGACAGATCGAAAACTTCGCATTATTACTAAATTTACAAACATAACTATTAAGAATTATGTTCATAAACCAAAAGTAAAAGCGTAGATTATCGACTGAACAAAAACAAACATTTTTTCTAAAAAATAAAAATCAGATTTTTAAAAATCATCGAATTTTATAAAAATTTGGTCCAAAACTATCAAAATGGTATACTTGGTTTTATTCTCCGACATTTCCTTGTGGTTGCTTTTTCTTAATAAAAAATTCAAAAATAACAGTTATTTTCGGTCCCTGATTAAAATTCAAAATTTTTAAGGTCATTTTTTTTCATTAAAAATTTTACACGAAATTTTAAAAATTTTTATTTAAATAACTGTAAGTTTTTTTTTTAAATTATGAAACTTTTTATACTCCTTGATTATAAACATCAAATTGTTTTATTATTTAAACAATTAAGGTTGACATTTAAAAAATTCATGTTAACAATTAAGACGTGTTTAGCATAATAATTTAAATATTTCTTTTGGGTTTAAAAATGAGCCAGTCTAAGAGGAGTTTAAATCATATAATTTAATGTTGTATTCAAAATTTTATATAAATTTTTTAGATACTTTAAAAAATTTAAATTCCAAACGCAAAATGTGTTTTATAGTCATTTTATTTTTGTATTAATAATTTCTGCAACCTTCTTTTGTTATCAATATTTTTTGCACTCTTTCGCTTAATTAAAAAAATATGAAACATTTGCAAAATATTAGCAATAATTCTAATCAATATGTAGGTTGTTATTTTCATTTTTTACAAATATGTTAGAATTATTTATTATTTTGTATAAAATATGGTTTTATTATTAGTTAAACTTAAAAAATTCTTTATTTTCGAAAATTATTCAATTGACTACTTTATGCATTACTTGGGGTGCGAACTTTGACAGTAAGCTCTTAGGTAACTTCAGTCAAAGACTGATATATGCGCTAAGTAGTATTAGTAAAGTTCAATTGTTCTAGTATAGATATAAAACAACTAGGGATATAAAGTAGCTATAGAGCTATTTCAACTACACAGCGAATGGGGTCATTTACTTACCCCTAGTAATGCGCAAAGGAGTCGATTGTACTTATAAGTAACTATTTGCAATATATTTATAATTTCAGTACATACAATTTAATTTTATCATTAATTTTAATTTTATCAACTAATTTGTGGTATTATTGCATTTCCGAAAATATTTTTAATAACTCCACATTTTAGCTTTCAATCCAAAAGCCCCCTAATACTGCCTATTTTTAGAATCTATATTTACTGCAGCATTTACTATCGTTATTTGTATAAACTCTGTCATTCGATATGGTTGTGAATTAATATCAAAATTACAGACATAATGGCATTTTCAAATGAGTGAATAAAAATTAATATCAGACTAGAAATAAAGCTGAGGCAGGAGGGGAGGGATATAATATCAGGTAATTAAACAAATGTGAAATTTTTACTAAAGTCAACAAACAGGGAGGAAACATGTGATAAGGCATTGATTGCAGCTGCTGCTAGAGATACTGACAGTTTTAACTATAATTAGAAACATATCTAAAACTATGAACCTTAAAAAGAGCTTTCATTAAAGCTATGACAAGAATTTAGGGCTTAAACAAAAGCTTTAAATAGAGCTAAAATATATTTTGAACTATGGAAAGATTACACCTGATCTAAGCTATTTATGTCCCGAATTATGAGTATAGCTACAAATGAATTATTTATTAGAACAATGAGTTCAACTGTAGCTTGAATAGAATTTATGACTAGGGTATAACTGAAGCTGACACTACAGCTATCAATTAAGCTTAAAATAGAGCTACAATTTTAAGCTTTATCTAGTAAACGTAAAATAAAATCTTAAATCTTCAACCGGATATATAACTAAAGCTTAGAGAATAACTTCGAGTAAAGCTCTTAATAGAATCGCATCAGCATATCTTGAACTATTACTAAAGCTCGTTATGTACATAAAGTTTTAACTAGAGGTACAAATAACGCTAAAAGAAAAGCCTTTGCTTGACTCTAACTTTACCTTAAATTAAAGCTTCGATTTAAATATTGACTAACGACCTAAATTTAGCTTTATATATCGTTGATTTAGGAAAAACAGTCACTACCGAAGCTAAGCTTTAACTGCTTGTATAGCTAATGCGTTTGCTTGAGTTTGAACAAAGCTCTCACTAGAATTCAGATTCTAGGCCTTAATGAGCTATGACTAATTTTTTAGACTACAAGAATCTAACTTTTATAGGACATTTGATAGAAATTCAAGAGCTTATTTTAGAGATGTGGAAAGTTATAATGGTATAACCTGTGTCTTACTTTAATCAGATCTATTAGCTAAGTCTAAAGCTAAGACTAATATTGTAGCCGTCCGAGATAAGTCAGCAGGTCGAGGAAACTTTACAGTTTAATATGACTCTGCAGCTCGAGACGATATTTTTGTTTGATATGACCCAAATGTTCGTAATGATTCAACTTTTCATGATTGCTCAACAATTTGAGATGACTCAGCATTTTAGTACACAATTTATGTTGGTGTCGGGCCTTAGGCATTTATTGCTACCCCTAAAGCTACAACTAAAGTTCTAGTCCTATTCTAGTCCTATTCTAGTCCTATTCTAGTCCTATTCTACTCGTAGTTCTGTTCTAGTTCTGTTCTAGTTCTGTTCTAGTTCTGTTCTAGTTCTGTTCTAGTTCTGTTCTAGTTCTGTTCTAGTTCTGTTCTAGTTCTGTTCTAGTTCTGTTCTAGTTCTGTTCTAGTTCTGTTCTAGTTCTGTTCTAGTTCTGTTCTAGTTCTGTTCTAGTTCTGTTCTAGTTCTGTTCTAGTTCTGTTCTAGTTCTGTTCTAGTTCTGTTCTAGTTCTGTTCTAGTTCTGTTCTAGTTCTGTTCTAGTTCTGTTCTAGTTCTGTTCTAGTTCTGTTCTAGTTCTGTTCTAGTTCTGTTCTAGTTCTGTTCTAGTTCTGTTCTAGTTCTGTTCTAGTTCTGTTCTAGTTCTGTTCTAGTTCTGTTCTAGTTCTGTTCTAGTTCTGTTCTAGTTCTGTTCTAGTTCTGTTCTAGTTCTGTTCTAGTTCTGTTCTAGTTCTGTTCTAGTTCTGTTCTAGTTCTGTTCTAGTTCTGTTCTAGTTCTGTTCTAGTTCTGTTCTAGTTCTGTTCTAGTTCTGTTCTAGTTCTGTTCTAGTTCTGTTCTAGTTCTGTTCTAGTTCTGTTCTAGTTCTGTTCTAGTTCTGTTCTAGTTCTGTTCTAGTTCTGTTCTAGTTCTGTTCTAGTTCTGTTCTAGTTCTGTTCTAGTTCTGTTCTAGTTCTGTTCTAGTTCTGTTCTAGTTCTGTTCTAGTTCTGTTCTAGTTCTGTTCTAGTTCTGTTCTAGTTCTGTTCTAGTTCTGTTCTAGTTCTGTTCTAGTTCTGTTCTAGTTCTGTTCTAGTTCTGTTCTAGTTCTGTTCTAGTTCTGTTCTAGTTCTGTTCTAGTTCTGTTCTAGTTCTGTTCTAGTTCTGTTCTAGTTCTGTTCTAGTTCTGTTCTAGTTCTGTTCTAGTTCTGTTCTAGTTCTGTTCTAGTTCTGTTCTAGTTCTGTTCTAGTTCTGTTCTAGTTCTGTTCTAGTTCTGTTCTAGTTCTGTTCTAGTTCTGTTCTGTTCTAGTTCTGTTCTAGTTCTGTTCTAGTTCTGTTCTAGTTCTGTTCTAGTTCTGTTCTAGTTCTGTTCTAGTTCTGTTCTAGTTCTGTTCTAGTTCTGTTCTAGTTCTGTTCTAGTTCTGTTCTAGTTCTGTTCTAGTTCTGTTCTAGTTCTGTTCTAGTTCTGTTCTAGTTCTGTTCTAGTTCTGTTCTAGTTCTGTTCTAGTTCTGTTCTAGTTCTGTTCTAGTTCTGTTCTAGTTCTGTTCTAGTTCTATTCTAGTTCTGTTCTAGTTCTGTTCTAGTTCTGTTCTAGTTCTGTTCTAGTTCTGTTTCACTTTTTTTCTATTTCTGTAAAGCTCAAGCTTTAATTTTAGAATTTATTTGATTTATTCTCAAAAATTGTAAATATTTATCTTATTTCTTAATACGTGATTCCATGCTAATTTTGTCTTACTTCAAACTTTCGAAATATTTTATATGACAATTTTTTTTATAAAATTTTTGTTTACTGTTTTGACTCCTACAACAAATATGAAAATAATAGCTAGTAATTTCTTGTTCATATTTTTTCATTTAATCAAGTGCTAATCAAATGGAGAACGTAGAAAAAATCATGTACAAAAAAATTTTTCCATCAGCTGTTCGAGATAAGTTGAATGAGTCTTCATTCGCATTGTAAATCTTATTAAAAACCACAACACAACGAAAAATGATACATTTTAGGCTTTGTTCACATTATGCGCACTTTCGGGCAGATAAATCTAGTTTCAGTGCATTGTTCACATGTTTGTATATAAAACATTGAGAAACTTTAAGTGGTTAGGGTTAGCGAATCATTCTAATGGACGAAATGTGAACAAGACACTTTTTTGCACGAGTGACATTTTATTGCCGCTAATACAAATTTATTTACCGTTTACTGAAAACTTAGGCACGGAATTGAATTCTATTTATGAATTTTGTGGTTAAATTTATTTAATTCTTGAACTTGTCATTGAATTTAAAATTATATATAGGAAATGGTTAAGAGTCTTCTTGAAGGGGGGAGTATTGGAAGATACATATAATAAAATAAATGGATTTAAGTTTGATTAATGCTTTTTAAATTGGATTACTCAAATTTTGAAAACAATAATTTAGGTCAAAGGTTAGATAAAACAAAATTTGTTTAAATTTTAAGTTTTAGGAATTGTGTAAAATTTTAAAAAAAGTTTTTAAAAGTCATAAATTTAAATGATATTAAAATATCTGTATAAAATAAGCAAAATCCAATCAAAAAAGTGCCTAAAGGAAACTTAAATATAAAATTCTCAAATCCCATCTTTCTCTCTCCTCAAAACCGACAATCCCTTAGTGGTCATGCACGTTTTGAGCATAACAATTGTCGAGGAGCATACAAAACGTTTAAGTCGCAATCTGGCTTTAACCCAGACCAAGCGACGTACCATTACCTTTCAGGACCCCCAAGAGATTGAGATACAAAGTCCCGATTCTAAAACTACAATAATAAAAAATTCAAAACAAAAATCTATAACCACCAGCACTACAACAGAGAGAGCCCTAAGACCGGCCAAGGATCCGGTTACATCAACGGTGACTACCACTACAGTGGCAGTGCCTTATAAAAATTTCAAAATTTGGACTGATTACGATAAGGAGCAAAATTTTTTGCTGCATATAAAAGAACAAAAGGAATTTAATGAGCAATCGCCGCAACGTCCCATGAGAAGTATATGATATATAGATGAAGTAGAGCCCCCGAGAAGAAACAAGGGTTCAAAATTAATCATCGATTTGAATTAAATCTTAACAAAGGATTTGAACAGCTTTTAAAGTAGAAATTTGTAAGTATACTTTTTTAATTTACTGTAATAAATAAATTTAAAAGATTTATTACTCAAACATGCCCTAGTCTTCCCCTTTACTAGTTTTATTCGTCTAGGCCATAAATATGAAAAACTGAAACTGTCCTTCTTTGTTTCTGGGTCATGTTAACTGCTCAATAAAACATATTCAAATTAATAGGGAGAACCCCATTAAACAAGAACTAGAACAGAACAAGAACAGAACTAGAACAGAACTAGAACAGAACTAGAACAGAACTAGAACAGAACTAGAACAGAACTAGAACAGAACTAGAACAGAACTAGAACAGAACTAGAACAGAACTAGAACAGAACTAGAACAGAACTAGAACAGAACTAGAACAGAACTAGAACAGAACTAGAACAGAACTAGAACAGAACTAGAACAGAACTAGAACAGAACTAGAACAGAACTAGAACAGAACTAGAACAGAACTAGAACAGAACTAGAACAGAACTAGAACAGAACTAGAACAGAACTAGAACAGAACTAGAACAGAACTAGAACAGAACTAGAACAGAACTAGAACAGAACTAGAACAGAACTAGAACAGAACTAGAACAGAACTAGAACAGAACTAGAACAGAACTAGAACAGAACTAGAACAGAACTAGAACAGAACTAGAACAGAACTAGAACAGAACTAGAACAGAACTAGAACAGAACTAGAACAGAACTAGAACAGAACTAGAACAGAACTAGAACAGAACTAGAACAGAACTAGAACAGAACTAGAACAGAACTAGAACAGAACTAGAACAGAACTAGAACAGAACTAGAACAGAACTAGAACAGAACTAGAACAGAACTAGAACAGAACTAGAACAGAACTAGAACAGAACTAGAACAGAACTAGAACAGAACTAGAACAGAACTAGAACAGAACTAGAACAGAACTAGAACAGAACTAGAACAGAACTAGAACAGAACTAGAACAGAACTAGAACAGAACTAGAACAGAACTAGAACAGAACTAGAACAGAACTAGAACAGAACTAGAACAGAACTAGAACAGAACTAGAACAGAACTAGAACAGAACTAGAACAGAACTAGAACAGAACTAGAACAGAACTAGAACAGAACTAGAACAGAACTAGAACAGAACTAGAACAGAACTAGAACAGAACTAGAACAGAACTAGAACAGAACTAGAACAGAACTAGAACAGAACTAGAACAGAACTAGAACAGAACTAGAACAGAACTAGAACAGAACTAGAACAGAACTAGAACAGAACTAGAACAGAACTAGAACAGAACTAGAACAGAACTAGAACAGAACTAGAACAGAACTAGAACAGAACTAGAACAGAACTAGAACAGAACTAGAACAGAACTAGAACAGAACTAGAACAGAACTAGAACAGAACTAGAACAGAACTAGAACAGAACTAGAACAGAACTAGAACAGAACTAGAACAGAACTAGAACAGAACTAGAACAGAACTAGAACAGAACTAGAACAGAACTAGAACAGAACTAGAACAGAACTAGAACAGAACTAGAACAGAACTAGAACAGAACTAGAACAGAACTAGAACAGAACTAGAACAGAACTAGAACAGAACTAGAACAGAACTAGAACAGAACTAGAACAGAACTAGAACAGAACTAGAACAGAACTAGAACAGAACTAGAACAGAACTAGAACAGAACTAGAACAGAACTAGAACAGAACTAGAACAGAACTAGAACAGAACTAGAACAGAACTAGAACAGAACTAGAACAGAACTAGAACAGAACTAGAACAGAACTAGAACAGAACTAGAACAGAACTAGAACAGAACTAGAACAGAACTAGAACAGAACTAGAACAGAACTAGAACAGAACTAGAACAGAACTAGAACAGAACTAGAACAGAACTAGAACAGAACTAGAACAGAACTAGAACAGAACTAGAACAGAACTAGAACAGAACTAGAACAGAACTAGAACAGAACTAGAACAGAACTAGAACAGAACTAGAACAGAACTAGAACAGAACTAGAACAGAACTAGAACAGAACTAGAACAGAACTAGAACAGAACTAGAACAGAACTAGAACAGAACTAGAACAGAACTAGAACAGAACTAGAACAGAACAGAACTAGAACAGAACTAGAACAGAACTAGCAAAAAGTCGACTTAAATGCCAAAACTAGATTGAAATAGCAAGAAAAGTTTAAAGTTCATATTAGTAAGAACTTTTTGGGTATAAAGTATAAATATATATGGAAAAGTTCAAATGATAAATTGAACTTATTTTAAGTTTTAAGACTTTACTTATGAGTTCAAAGGTCAATTTTTAATTTTGTACTTTTTTTGTTTACCCTATTGTTAAATGGTCGCTTTATATATTAAATTATTTTGTTGGTTGGAATGTTAATCAAAAGAAATAGTTTTTTTGAATAAAAAAACTAAAATTATAAAAATAACCAAGACTTTGCATACAAAGAAGTCCTTTGTAAGGACACGGCTTCAATTTAATGCAATTTAATTATAAGTGTGACAAAATTGTATGTAAATTTTTAAAGGCCACTTGCAAACGATAAAGAACAGGAAGAGGCGGTTAAGAAATTGTAGAAAAAAAACTTTAAATATTTTAAAGAAATTTAAATTTCTCTTTCGTATTTTTAAAGCAACGAAAAATTAAATAAATAAATTAAAAATTTTAGCAACTTTTGAAATGAGTTTGTTATACACGTGATGGGTCATTAACAGAAGTTTTCATTTTTAGATTAAACAAATATTTAAAAATTATTTTTTTTTTTTCATAAAAAAATTTTACGGGTTATTAATTAGACATAAACGATACGGATCTTTTAAATTTCATGAAAGTTATTAGCATTTGAGAGCATACTTCGAATATTAGAAGTCGATTATAGTCACAATCGACTTTAGTTGAAAACGACTATACTATTAATCAACGATGGCCATTATTCGCGTGGCGGGGGAATAACAACAATTTGCATTAAACATAAAACTTGTTTAACTTGTTTAAGAACACAAACAAAAATGCATACTACAACAACAAAACATACAGCAAATACAATCTTAGAGCACATTCTCAATTTAAGATTGAGCACTCTCATTTAAAAACGCTCTCCATTTGTCCAACTTTGCTCTTAATCATCTGGGGCAAAGAAGGTGGAGTCAGAGATAACTTTATCTAAAGTTGACTAAGTTAAAGAAGACTAGTTATAAGTCGACTTTAGTAAAAATTTGAATGAAGTCAGAGTATAGTCAAAATCCTCTACAGCCAAAGAAGACTATAGTCCGTGAAGTAGACTATAGCCCGTAGTATACTATAGGCAAAGTTGGCTTAAGTCAAGGTAGACTATAGTCAAATTTGTTTATAGTCAAAATTGAATATAGACAGAGCCTACTTTACACGAATCGATTAAGTTGACTATAGTCAATATCATCTATAGTCAAAGTTGACTAGAGTCAACCTAACCATTATTGTCAAAATTGCTTTAGTCAAAGTTGAGTATAAGCAATGTTAAATAGTCAAAGTCGACTATAGTAACAAAATGTATTGTCAAAATTGACTACAGACAAAATCGAAGTTGATTAGAGTTTAAATAGACTACAGTCAAAATCGTAAAGAGTCAAAGTTGACTACAGGCAACGTAGCCAAAAACCAAGTTGACTATAATCAAATTCAACTTAAATCAAAATCAACTTAAGCCAAAGTCAACTAGAGTCAAAGCAGCCAAAGTCCAAAGTCGACTATAGTTTAATAGTCTATAGGCAAAGTTGACTATAAATAAGAAAATTTATTATTAACGAATTGATTATGGTAAATGTCAAAAATGACTTTATTCAAAGTTGACTGGAGTCAAAGTCAACGAGAGTCAACGTAGCCTATAGTCAAAGTTAAAAAAAGTCTATAAGCAAAGCTTACAGGAGTCAAAATCAACTATCAAGTCAAAGTTGGTTGCCTGTAGTCAAAGTTAACTATAAGCAATGTAGGCTAATCAAAGTCTATTATAGTAATAAAATATATAGTAAAAATTGACTACAGACAAAATCGAAGTTGACTAGAGTTTAAATAGACTACAGGTAATATCTAATATAGAATTTATTAAAGTCAAAAACTAAATTGGCTATAGTAAAAGTCAGCTTCAGTCAAAGTCAACTTAAGTCAGAGTCAACTTAAGTCAATGTCAACTTAAGCCAAAGTCAACTAGAGTCAATGTTGCCTAAATCCAAAGTCGACTCTAGTTTAATGGTCCATAGGCAAAGTTGACTATAAATAGAAAAATTTATTAAAAACCAATAGATTAAGGTAAATGTCAACATTGACTATAGTCAAAGTCAACTAGAATCAACGTAGCCTATAGTCAAAGTAGCTTAAAGTCAAAGTCGACTACAGTTAAAAAAAAGTCTATAAGCAAAGTTTACAGGAGTCAAAGTCAACTTAGTCAAAGTCGGTTGCCCATAGTTGCCTATAGTCAACTTAGTCAAAGTCGGTTGCCCATAGTTGCCTATAGTCAACTTAGTCAAAGTCGGTTGCCCATAGTTGCCTATAATCAAAGTCGGTTGGCTATAGTTGCCTATAGTCAAAGTAGTCTATAGTCTAAATTGCCTATAGTCAAAGTCGACAACAGTAAAAATAGTCTGTGCGCAAAGTTTACTGAAGTCAAAGCTGACTATAGTCAAAATCGCAAATAGTGTAAGTTGACTATAAATAGACAAATTTAATATAAACAAAACGCAGTCAAAATTGACTGTAGTTAAAGTCGACTGGAGTCAAAGTCAACTAGAGTCAACGTTGCCTATAATCAAAGTAGCTTATAGTCAAAGACGACTACAGTTAAAATAGTCTATGAGCTAAGTTTACAGGAGTCAAAGTCGGTCAGAGTCAAAGCTTATAGTCAAAGACGACTACAGTTAAAATAGTCTATGAGCTAAGTTTACAGGAGTCAAAGTCGGTCAGAGTCAAAGTTAACTAGAGTAAACGTAGCCTATAGTCAAAGCAGCCTATAGTCAAAGTTGCCTATAGTCAAAGTGGCTTATAGTCAAAGTTTCCTATAGTCAAAGTAGCCTATAATCAAAGTTAACCATAGTCAAAAGTCGACTGCAGTTAAAATAGTATATGGCAAAGTTTACTAGAGTCAAAGTCGACTACAGTCAACTATGGGCAAAGTCAACTTAAGTCAAAGTTGACTACAGTAAAAGTCTACAATAGACGGCTATAGTACATAGTCGATATAGTCGATTAGCCTCAAATTAAACGTTCACTTCTTGCCTTTCTAGTCATAGCGGGAGCTTTTAACAACATTAAGCCTACATGAGTTACATCGGTAATGATAGATATAGGAGTTAGGAACTTTATTATATCCTTCGTAGGTAACCTCCTAACCTAGCAAATTATTAGCTCAACCATGGGCAATGCTACAGTCTTCAAAGTGTCAAAGTCAACTAGAGTAATTGTAGTAATTGTACCTTTTAAAATTAAAAGTACCTTTTAGAATAAAAAGTACCTTTTAGAATATAAAGTGCCTTTTAGAATAAAAAGTACATTTTAGAATAAAAAGTACCTATTAGAATAAAAAGTAAATTTTAAAATAAAAAGTACCTTTTAGAATAAAAAGTACCTTTTCAAATAAAAAGTACCTTTAAGAATAAAAAGTACCTTTTAGAATAAAAAGTACCTTTAAGAATAAAAAGTACCTTTTTAGAATAAAAAGTACCTTTTAGAATAAAAAGTACCTTTTAGAATAAAAAGTACCTTTTAGAATAAAAAGTACCTTTGAGAATAAAAAGTACCTTTTAGAATAAAAAGTACCTTTTAGAATAAAAAGTACCTTTTAGAATAAAAAGTACCTTTTAGAATAAAATGTACCTTTTAGAATAAAAAGTACCTTTTAGAATAAAAAGTACCTTTGAGAATAAAAAGTACCTTTTAGAATAAAAAGTACCTTTTAGAATAAAAAGTACCTTTTAGAATAAAAAGTACCTTTTAGAATAAAAAGTACCTTTTAGAATAAAAAGTACCTTTTAGAATAAAAAGTACCTTTTAGAATAAAAAGTACCTTTTAGAATAAAAAGTACCTTTTAAAATAAAAAGTACCTTTTAGAATAAAAAGTACCTTTTAGAATAAAAAGTACCTTTTAGAATAAAAAGTACCTTTTAGAATAAAAAGTACCTTTAAGAATAAAAAGTACCTTTTTAGAATAAAAAGTACCTTTTAGAATAAAAAGTACCTTTTAGAATAAAAAGTACCTTTTAGAATAAAAAGTACCTCTTAGAATTAAAAGTACCTTTTAGAATAAAAAGTACCTTTTAGAATAAAAAGTACCTTTTAGAATAAAAAGTACCTTTTAGAATAAAAAGTACCTTTTAGAATAAAAAGTACCTTTTAGAATAAAAAGTACCTTTTAGAATAAAAAGTACCTTTTAGAATAAAATGTACCTTTTAGAATAAAAAGTACCTTTTAGAATAAAAAGTACCTTTTAGAATAAAAAGTACCTTTTAGAATAAAAAGTACCTTTTAGAATAAAAAGTACCTTTTAGAATAAAAAGTACCTTTTAGAATAAAAATTACCTTTACCATCCCCAATAAAATTGACTAATGTATTCCCATCTCCTTTTTCGAGCGCTACTTCACTGCGGACATCTCTGGAACTCAAATCAATTCTGTAGATGGGCTCATGGCGATATACACGGATAAATCTAAATCGGGTGGGTGGCTTCTTCTTCCGAAAGGTATTCGTTTTTGTATTGACAGCATTGCCGCCATTCATTCCTTATCTACGGTTTCGACAAAATCAAGTGATTGATGTTCAAGAAAACAACATAGTTTCGTCGAACATCGAGAACCTGATCTGATGGTACTACAATGAAAGTCTTCACATGTCAGATCCAAGTAAATTAATAAACAATTTCAGGTTTATCGGTCCATAATGTCATGACCATGAACAACACTATTTAGCATGTTATTGCAGGGACGGACAAATCTCTTTAAATCAATATTTGTTTTTCTATTGGTCGGTAAGATCAATATTTCTGAATGTTGCAAACATTAGCAAAAATTAAACAGATATTCTATTCCCAACTGATTATAAGAACTATAGTTCTGTGTTTAAATAATAAAAGTACTTGAGGTTAGAAGTACTCAACTAAAAATGATAAAGCCCATATGTCCTTGTCTACATATGTAATAGAACATCTGTTGCCATATAAATACTATCATATATAAACTAAAATACACTGTGCTCAAAAATTAAACTACAAGAGATCGAGGGAAATAATAAGTATTTTCAATTTAGCTAAAACAGATTTGTTTTGTAGCACAGTGTTCGCAAAAATGTTTATCATCTCAACCTGACTCTTTCTATAATTCATCAATAAATAAAAAAAACTGAAGCAATTTGCTTATAATAAAAATTTTGTTATTTTACATTTTGTTAATTTCTTTTAAGTACAAATTATCGTGCTAAAAGCGTGTCTGTGTGAAATTTTTTTTTATCTAAAAGTAACAAATCTGAGATTCATGATATATAAGATATATTGTATTTTAAACTTTTTTGCTAATGATTTGTTTTTATTTTAATTTTATTAAAATTATTTACTAAAACATTTATGAAGTAGGTGTGAATTGAAGTAGATTTCATCAAAGTTTTGGAATAACTGAAAATTATTTGAGTGATATAGATTTGAGGGAAAATAATTTGGATTTTAAAATATAGTAGTAAAAATATTAAATAAAAGTAGGTGACAAGGAGGAGATGATCAGGCCGAATATTCTTCCTTAAGTAAAAGTAAAAAAAATTGTTTTAAAATTCGAAGAAAATTTCGGCAAATTGGCGTTATATGAACGCACTGGTCAAATCTGCACCGATTGTTACAAATAACTTTTTAATTTATTATTTTTTTAACCATTTTTCTGGATTTCGGAAATAGAAGTTGTATGAAAGCTATAGTCAAATGTAAACAGATTAACATATAATTTGATATAATGGTTGGCCTTTATATAAAACTTCACAGAGTTCAATTTTATCATCATAAATATTAAACTTTGAAAGTTATTAGCATTTATGCAGTATCCAGGGGTGTTACCTCTGTGGGAGCTAGGGCCAAATGTGAATCGATTAACACGAAATTGTATTTAGGAGTTGATATTCTTATTAAACTTATCCATGTTCAATATTATTGTCATATGTCTTTTTATTTGAGACTTATTAATATTTAAGACATTTTCAGGGAAAAGGTTTATATTGGTGCTAGGGTCAAACCTGAACCGATTGACACAAAATTTTGTATAATGATTGATCTTTATATTAAACTTCTTCATAATGAATTTGAGTGTAATAACTCTTTTTATTTGTAAGTTATTAACATTTAAGTCATTTCCAGCTACGGTTTTTATATGGGTGCTAGGATCAAGTATAAATCGATTGACATAAAATTTGAAATAGTTATTGATCTTCATAAAAAAATTCTTTATAGTAAGTTTTAACGTCATATCTCTTTTTATTTGCCACTTTTCCCAATTAAGTCATTTCCAGAGATGGGTTTTATATGAGAGCTATGATCAAATAGGAACCGATTGTCACAAAACTTGATATAATGATTGATCTTTATATAAAACTTCTTCGTAGTGAATTTCAATGTTATAACTCTTTCTATTGGACAGTTATTAACACTTAAGTAATTTCCAGCTACGGTTTTTATATGAGAGCTAGGGTCAAATCTAAACCGATTGACACAAAATTTAGCATAATTTTTGATCCTTATATAAAAGTTCTTCGTAGTGAATTTCAATGTTATAACTCTTTTTATTTGACAGTTATAAACATTTAAGTCATTTCCATCGAACTTTTTATATGGGAGCTGGGGTCAAATATAAACCGATTAACATAAAATTTGAGACAATAATTTGTCTTTATATAAAACTTCTTTATAGTAAATTTTAACGTTATAACTCTTTTTATTTGACAGTTATTAACATTTAAGTCATTTCCATCGAACTTTTTATGTGGGAGCTAGACTCAAATCTAAGCCAAATGACACAAAATGTGATACAATGATTGACCTTTATATATAACTTCTTCATAGTGAATTTGAATGTAATTATGCTTTTTATTTGAAAGTTTTAAACATTTAAGTCATTTCCAGCTACAGTTTTTATATGGGATCTAGGGTCAAATATGAACCAATTTACTCAAAATTGAATATAATAATTGACCTTTATATAGAACTTCTTCATAGTGAATCTTAGTGTTATTACTCTTTTTATTTCACAGTTATTCCCTTTTAAATCAATTCCAGCGATGTTTTTATATGGGGGCTAGTGTCACAATTAAACCGATTTATACAAAATTTTATACAATGATTGATTTTTTTATAAAACTTCTTCACAATGAATTTTAATGCCAAAACTCCTTTTATTTGACAGTTATTAACATTTAAGTAAATTCAATTCAACGGTTTTTATATGGGAACTAGAGTCAAACCTGAACCGATTGACACAAAATTTTATATAATTATTATTGATCTTTATATAAAACTTCTTAATAGTGAATTTTAATGTTATTACTCCTTTTATTTGACAGTTATTAACATTTAAGTAATTTCCAGCGATGTTTTTATATGGATGCACAAAATTTGGCATAATGATTGATCTTTATACAAAAATTCTTCACAGTAAATTTTAATGTTATAACTCTTATAATTTAACAGATATTAATATTTAAGTGTTTTCCAGCGATATTTTTTATATGGAAGCTAGGGTCAAATATGAGCCGATTGACACAAAATTTGATATAATAATTGATCTTTATACAAACCTTCTTCACAGTAAATTTTAATGTTATAACTCTTTTTATTTGAGAGTTATTAATATTTAAGTAATTCCCAGATACTGTTTTTATATGGGAGCTAGCTTCAAACCTGAACCGATTTTCAAAAAATTTTATATTTTGATTGGCCTTTATACAAAACTTATTAATTGTGAATTTTAATGTTATATCTCTTTTTATTTGAGACTTATGAGCATTTAAGTCACTTCTAGCGATAGGTTTTATATAGGAGCTATGGTCAAATATGAACCGATTTTCAAAAAATTTTAAATCATGATTGACCTTTATACAAAACATCTTCACCGTGAATTTTAATGTTGTAACTCTTTTTATTTTACACTTTTTAACATAAAGTCATTTCCAGCTACGATTTTTATATGGGAGCTAGGGTCAAATGTGAACCAATTGACGCAAAATTTTATACCTATATTAGTTTATGTTTATACAAAACTTCTCCCTGCTGATTTATTATGTCATAAGACTTTTTATTTAAGCCTTATTAAAACTTAACTCATTTTCGGACAGAGGGTGTATATGGGAGCTAGGTTCAAATGTGGGAAGATTTTTACAAAATTTTCTTACATCAAAGATATTCTTAAGAAACTATCTTATACCGAATTTCATCTAAATTTCTACATTAATAATAAAGCAAAATTTTTCAAAACTCAATTTTGCCCTAATCTGAGTTAAGTGGTTATGGTTTATGAACCCAGAACTAATACTTAATATAAGCAGTTAGTTAAAATCTCATAACTTTTAATTTTTGCACGTTTTTTTTTCATTCTTTGTTAATAATAAAAAATGTTTAAAATATTATAAAACCGGCAAAACTATGACGTTAACACAGAAGTCAACAAAAATAAAAACATAAAAACACAATTAAATTAACAAATATTTAATTGAAAATTTTTGAAATAATAAACAAAACAAATAAAGTTTTATTTTCTAGTTATAAAAGACAAAATACAATATTAACATTTATGAAAATTGTCTTGATTAATTTAAAGTTTTTTGTTAGAGGAGAGAAATGACGTTTAAAAAAAAAGATAATTATATAATTTGGCTTCTCATCAAAAGGGTAACCAAAAAATAGAAACAATTCGTACTTTAAGCATTAGATAAAACTAGACCTTAATCTTGGTAGTAAAAGTAGTAGCAAGTTTTAAAAGAAGTAGCATTTATTGAGATTTTTAAACACCAAATTTTCGCCTAAAAAAATTGTTGCTATATTGAAGAGATTTGATAGCCTTTCTAATACAATATAATTTTAATAGTTATAGAATGCAAACTTTTCAATTTGGGTTATTTAATAAAATTTATAACTTTTAATTTTAGCTTCTCGGGATTATTTTGCTTAAAGAATCCAATAACGTTTTAATTATATAGATAAGATATATTAAATCTCAATCATTAATTGCCTTAAAGTTCCCAAACGACTTCTGGATTTTTTTGTATTATTGCACATTTTCGATAAATTTTTATTGTACAAGTTTTACTGGCCCAATTAAAGCATTTTAAGTTTATAAATATGGCACTATTTACTTCTAAACATTGTTGTATTCAAATCAAATCAATCAAAAACTTACTTTGTAAAAAGAATAGGACTTTAATTAGAAATTGACTAGAATATAAGCTATAAAATACTAATTTGAATAGTAATAAAAAAAACTTGCAAAACTAGCCGAAAACTATTTTATATAGAACACATAAAAGTACCAAAGTCGGTCAAACATATATCATCTAAATAAGAAATTTTAAAAAAATTTCCAATAAAAATAAGAAATTTTAAAAAAAATAAGAAATTTTTAATAAAAATTGGAACTTTTTAAAAAATTTCCTAAAAAAAAAATCTAAAAATTTTTGAAAAATTTCCTATAAAAATATGAAATTTTTGAAAAATTTCCTATAAAAATATGAAATTTTTGAAAAATTTCCTATAAAAATATGAAATTTTTGAAAAATTTCCTATAAAAATAGGAAATTTGTGAAAAATTTCCTATAAAAATAGGAAATTTTTGAAAAATTTCCTATAAAAATAGGAAATTTTTGAAAAATTTCCTATAAAAATAGGAAATTTTTGAAAAATTTCCTATAAAAATAGGAAATTTTTGAAAAATTTCCTATAAAAATAGGAAATTTTTGAAAAATTTCCTATAAAAATAGGAAATTTTTGAAAAACTTCCTATAAAAATAGGAAATTTTTGAAAAATTTCCTATAAAAATAGGAAATTTTTGAAAAATTTCCTATAAAAATAGGAAATTTTTGAAAAATTTCCTATAAAAATAGGAAATTTTTGAAAAATTTCCTATAAAAATAGGAAATTTTTGAAAAATTTCCTATAAAAATAGGAAATTTTTGAAAAATTTCCTATAAAAATAGGAAATTTTTGAAAAATTTCCTATAATAATAGGAAATTTTTGAAAAATTTCCTATAAAAATAGGAAATTTTTGAAAAATTTCCTATAAAAATAAGAAATTTTTGAAAAATTTCCTACAAAAATAAGAAATTTTTGAAAAATTTCCTATAAAAATAGGAAATTTTTGAAAAATTTCCTATAAAAATAGGAAATTTTTGAAAAATTTCCTATAAAAATAGGAAATTTTTGAAAAATTTCCTATAAAAATAGGAAATTTTTGAAAAATTTCCTATAAAAATAGGAAATTTTTGAAAAATTTCCTATAAAAATAGGAAATTTTTGAAAAATTTCCTATAAAAATAGGAAATTTTTGAAAAATTTCCTATAAAAATAGGAAATTTTTGAAAAATTTCCTATAAAAATAGGAAATTTTTGAAAAATTTCCTATAAAAATAGGAAATTTTTGAAAAATTTCCTATAAAAATAGGAAATTTTTGAAAAATTTCCTATAAAAATAGGAAATTTTTGAAAAATTTCCTATAAAAATAGGAAATTTTTGAAAAATTTCCTATAAAAATAGGAAATTTTTGAAAAATTTCCTATAAAAATAGGAAATTTTTGAAAAATTTCCTATAAAAATAGGAAATTTTTGAAAAATTTCCTATAAAAATAGGAAATTTTTGAAAAATTTCCTATAAAAATAGGAAATTTTTGAAAAATTTCCTATAAAAATAGGAAATTTTTGAAAAATTTCCTATAAAAATAGGAAATTTTTGAAAAATTTCCTATAAAAATAGGAAATTTTTGAAAAATTTGCTATAAAAATAGGAAATTTTTGAAAAATTTCCTATAAAAATAGGAAATTTTTGAAAAATTTCCTATAAAAATAGGAAATTTTTGAAAAATTTCCTATAAAAATAGGAAATTTTTGAAAAATTTCCTATAAAAATAGGAAATTTTTGAAAAATTTCCTATAAAAATGGGAAATTTTTGAAAAATTTTCTATAAAAATAGAAAATTTTTGAAAATTTCCTATAAAAATAGCAAATTTTTAAAAAAGTCCCTATAAAAATGGGAAATTTTTGAAAAATTTCCTTTAAAAATAGAAATTTTTGAAAAATTTTCTTGTAAAAATAAAAAATTTTTAAAAAATTTCTTATAAAATCAATTATCAAGTTTTCTCATTTTATGACTTATCAAATTTTTGTCGAATTATTTATAAAAATATATTTCCATTTGATTCATTTGCTAAATATTTTTTTCTTTAAACTTTTCCCTTCTATCAAATTTTGTAATTTTTATTGACATTTGATATCCGTTTTGAAAAACAGGAAAATTTCCTAATAAAACATTTTTTGTGATCAAGGTCAGTAAAGTTGAAAATTCAAGTTGAAAATCTTGTTATTATAGTAAATAAAATAAACAAATGTAAAATAGCAAAACTAGTGAAGTTTTTGACAGTACTAATGATGAAGAGAGGGAAAATTTAATTTGCTAACAAAATTAACACTTTAAGGGCTGGTGTTACTTTTACAACTTGTTTAATATAACCTTCCAAAATAAAGTTTATCATATAAACCTTCCGTTTAAACTTTATTTAAATATTTATCTTAATTAATTTCTTAAATAATAACTTTTTTATTTTGAATACTTTAATCTTTATTGACTTAATTTAAATAAATACATTTATTTATTGTTCCAAAAAAATATGAACAATTAGTTCTGACTGACAATTTTATTGCTGCTACTAAATACTTTTTCCCTCCGATGTTTAAACAGTTTTATTTTATTGAAAATGCCTTCAACTCGTAGAGACTGGCAGTGAAAATGTTATTAAGTTTTATTTTGCATATAATTGTTAATTTATTAAATAATAAATAATTAAGTGTAAGAAGTTATACCAACATAGAAACAAGTTTTTTTGGGTATAAATTGCAAAACTTCGATCATACCTTTTAGTAGTTTCTTGCTATTTTTGAATATTGTGCATTTATGGACAAAACACTTTCTAGCGGAATTTTTCCTAGTCATAAATTCTTTTTATTATGACCTGGATTTAGAAAAACAATAACAGGAAAAAACCTTAGAACAGTAGGAAAAATTTATTGAGTTCCATTAAACTTTACCTGAAAATGTTAACAAAAGTCTAAGAAAATACAGTGAATTCCGCTTAATTGATTCTAAAAACAAGATAGACTTTTGAAAGCAAAATTTAAGCTTTTGACTCTTAGATTTACTGATAAATTTATGAATTAAATTTCCGTTTATTCAAAACCTAGAAGCTAATAGCCGAAAACTACTGTAACTACTACTTACTTCAAAAATATATATCAGAGATCCAAAATACCCAAATGGAAAATGATATCATGTATGAATTGGTCTTATTTCATTCATTTAGCTCTTTGTTTGATTATTTAGCCTTTTTTATCTATTTTAATATATATTTGGTATATTGCTCTTTTTTCCACAGAAATATTTAAATTATAGAGATAATAAAAAAAGAAGCCGCTAGCTTCAGTTTATATAAAAATAAATAAACCAATATTTGCTTAGATACTAGATAAGAGACTAATTGCATTTATTTGAAGCTAAAATAAACACATAACCACAAAAATAGAAGTTAGTCGAATAATAAAAAAAAGGAAATAGTAGGAGAAATATTTAAAGACTGTAAAATTTAGGCAAAAAGTCATAAATATGACTGACGAAAATAAAAAATAATCATGACGAGTTTTTCTATAGAAAAACTCATTATCGACGAGTTTTTCTATAGAAAAACTCACTATCGACGTGTTTTTCTATAGAAAAACTCACTATCGACGAGTTTCTCTAAAGAAAACCTCACTATCATCGAGTTTTTCTATAGAAAAACTCACTATCGACGAGTTTTTCTATAGAAAAACTCAAATAACTTTTTTATTTTGAATACTTTAATCTTTATTGACTTAATTTAAATAAATACATTTATTTATTGTTCCAAAAAAATATGAACAATTAGTTCTGACTGACAATTTTATTGCTGCTACTAAATACTTTTTCCCTCCGATGTTTAAACAGTTTTATTTTATTGAAAATGCCTTCAACTCGTAGAGACTGGCAGTGAAAATGTTATTAAGTTTTATTTTGCATATAATTGTTAATTTATTAAATAATAAATAATTAAGTGTAAGAAGTTATACCAACATAGAAACAAGTTTTTTTGGGTATAAATTGCAAAACTTCGATCATACCTTTTAGTAGTTTCTTGCTATTTTTGAATATTGTGCATTTATGGACAAAACACTTTCTAGCGGAATTTTTCCTAGTCATAAATTCTTTTTATTATGACCTGGATTTAGAAAAACAATAACAGGAAAAAACCTTAGAACAGTAGGAAAAATTTATTGAGTTCCATTAAACTTTACCTGAAAATGTTAACAAAAGTCTAAGAAAATACAGTGAATTCCGCTTAATTGATTCTAAAAACAAGATAGACTTTTGAAAGCAAAATTTAAGCTTTTGACTCTTAGATTTACTGATAAATTTATGAATTAAATTTCCGTTTATTCAAAACCTAGAAGCTAATAGCCGAAAACTACTGTAACTACTACTTACTTCAAAAATATATATCAGAGATCCAAAATACCCAAATGGAAAATGATATCATGTATGAATTGGTCTTATTTCATTCATTTAGCTCTTTGTTTGATTATTTAGCCTTTTTTATCTATTTTAATATATATTTGGTATATTGCTCTTTTTTCCACAGAAATATTTAAATTATAGAGATAATAAAAAAAGAAGCCGCTAGCTTCAGTTTATATAAAAATAAATAAACCAATATTTGCTTAGATACTAGATAAGAGACTAATTGCATTTATTTGAAGCTAAAATAAACACATAACCACAAAAATAGAAGTTAGTCGAATAATAAAAAAAAGGAAATAGTAGGAGAAATATTTAAAGACTGTAAAATTTAGGCAAAAAGTCATAAATATGACTGACGAAAATAAAAAATAATCATGACGAGTTTTTCTATAGAAAAACTCATTATCGACGAGTTTTTCTATAGAAAAACTCACTATCGACGTGTTTTTCTATAGAAAAACTCACTATCGACGAGTTTCTCTAAAGAAAACCTCACTATCATCGAGTTTTTCTATAGAAAAACTCACTATCGACGAGTTTTTCTATAGAAAAACTCACTATTGACGAGTTTTTCTACAGAAAAACTCCCTATCGACGAGTTTTTCTATAGAGAGACTCACTATCGACGAGTTTTTCTATAGAAAACTCACTATCGACTAGTTTTTCTATAGAAAAACTCACTATCGACTAGTTTTTCTATAGAAAAACTCACTATCGACGAGTTTTTCTATAGAAAAACTCACTATCGACGAGTTTTTCTATAGAAAAACTCACTATCGACGAGTTTTTCTATAGAAAAACTCACTATCGACGAGTTTTTCTATAGAAAAACTCACTATCGACGAGTTTTTCTATAGAAAAACTCACTATCGACGAGTTTTTCTATAGAAAAACTAACTATCGACGAGTTTTTCTATAGAAAAACTTACTATCGACGAGTTTTTCTATAGAAAAACTCACTATTGACGAGTTTTTCTATAGAAAAACTCACTATCGACGAGTTTTTCTATAGAAAAACTCACTATCGAAGAGTTTTTCTATAGAGAAACTCACTATCGACGAGTTTTTCTATAGAAAAACTCACTATCGACGAGTTTTTCTATAGAAAAACTCACTATCGACGAGTTTTTCTATAGAAAAACTCACTATCGACGAGTTTTTCTATAGAAAAACTCACTATCGACGAGTTTTTCTATAGAAAAACTCACTATCGACGAGTTTTTCTATAGAAAAACTCACTATCGACGAGTTTCTCTAAAGAAAAACTCACTATCATCGAGTTTTTCTATAGAAAAACTCACTATCGACGAGTTTTTCTATAGAAAAACTCACTATCGACGAGTTTTTCTATAGAAAAACTCACTATCGACGTGTTTTTCTATAGAAAAACTCACTATCGACGAGTTTTTCTACAGAAAAACTCCCTATCGACAAGTTTTTCTATAGAGAGACTCACTATCGACGAGTTTTTCTATAGAAAAACTCACTATCGACTAGCTTTTCTATAGAAAAACTCACTATCGACGAGTTTTTCTATAGAAAAACTCACTTTCGACGAGTTTTTCTAGAAAAACCCTAGAAAACTTCCAGAAAAACTCACTATCGACGAGTTTTTCTATAGAAAAATTCACTATCGACGAGTTTTTCTATAGAAAAACTCACTATCGACGAGTTTTTCTATAGACAACTCACTATCGACGAGTTTTGCTATAGACAACTCACTATCGACGAGTTTTTCTATAGAAAAACTCACTATCGACGAGTTTTTCTATAGAAAAACTCACTATCGATGAGTTTTTCTATAGAAAAACTCACTTTCGACTAGTTTTTCTATAGAAAAACTCACTATCGACGAGTTTTTCTATAGAAAAACTCACTTTCGACTAGTTTTTCTATAGAAAAAACTCACTATCGACGAGTTTTTCTATAGAAAAACTCACTATCGACGAGTTTTTTTTATAGAAAAACTCACTATCGACGAGTTTTTCTATAGAAAAACTCGCTATCTACGAGTTTTTCTATATAAAAACTCACTATCGACGAGTTTTTCTATAGAAAAACTCACTATCGACGAGTTTTTCTATAGAAAAACTCACTATCGACGAGTTTTGCTATAGAAAAACTCACTATCGACGAGTTTTGCTATAGAAAAACTCACTATCGACGAGTTTTTCTAATATATTAAAGTCCAGTCTATTTCTAAATTCATGTCCTAATAGATATAGTAACCCGGTTTTTTATATATTAGAACTCATTTATCATAACAATATTTATTAGTAATCAGTGCCAGATTTCTGCAGTTTAATTGCTTTAATTGGACGGGTAATACTTATACAATAAAAATTTATTAAAAAGTATTTAATGGTATTACTTAAAAAATCCCGTTTGGAAACTTTAAGGCAATTAACGAATGAGGTTCAATATATCTTATCTATATTATCTATTAAATCGTAATTGGATTACTTTGGCAAAATATGGGTTTTCTTAGATAATATTACGTATTTTATAGTCCAATAAAAAGTAAGTAAAAATAGGAGTTATTTAGCGTTTTAAGAATACAAAGATCCAAAAAGTACAATTAGTAAAGCTTTTCTTCTTTAACGATCAAAATACCTTTTTAGCCTCCCCAATTTTGAACTTACAATTCGGAATGAGTTTTCTTCAAATTCCTAGTTCTGTTTACTATATTTTCATTATTTTCGGAAATATGGTTTATGAGATACCATCCTACCAACCTTAACAAAGAGTTTGTTAGGTCCTATAGATAAATATTTCCAAAGTGTTTTTAAAAGTTTCAATTGTAAACAACTATTAAGACCATTTTCTATGAAAAAATTGTAGTATATCAAAGAATATTTTCTTATCAGTGCCAAACCCCCCTTGAAAATAGTGCACAGTGGGGAGAAGAGTAAATTCTGTTGCAAAACAAAATAGATACCTTACATTTTTTTATCATTTGGAGAAGAACTACAAAATAAGACAACAAAAACTGATATCAAAGTTTTTGAAAATAAGAAAATAAAATAAGAACTTTAGAGACTACATAAATTTTGAATGAAAACCTAAAAAAATGAGATAAGAAATTTTTTACCACAAATGAAATTAATTTGATCGAAAATCATTATAAAAAACTATTTTTTTTAGCTTTTTTATGTACCAATAAAAGTTTTATTTTAATTTATTTATAGTCTTTATCTTTGTCTAATTTCCGTGAATTTTGAAATCAAACTCCCACAAATTTAATTAACTAAAATTTAAAATAGAAAAGATCTAACAATTTTTTTGGAAGTAATTAACATATGAATCAAATTTTTTTGTAGAAAGATAGAAATAAACAAAAATGATAAATTTTTTTCATTCCCAAAAGTTAGACTATGTGTCAGTTTATATCTAAGCCTATGAGTATGTCTTTGATCTTATTATATGTCTATGTCGTAGTCTTTCTCTTTGTCTATGGGTTAGTTCATTAGTGTCGAAAAATAAAAATCGTCTTAGGTTTTCATAGGCCTTAGCTTATTATAATAAAAACTTTTAAAGTAAAATGTATATCAAATTAAAGTCTAAAATTCTAGCTTTCTAGTGGTATAAAAATTATCTGCTTATTTTTGCATATTTCCTCTCAATATTGATCTAATACCGTTAAAATTGCTTTAATTTTAAGTTCATTAGTATGGAAAAATAAAATTATCTTAGATTGGCATGGGCCGTAATACTCAAATATTTTTCAGACAAAAATGTATCAAATAATAGCCTGAAGTCTAAGCTTTCTAATGGTATACAATATGTCCGCATATATTTGCATATTTCCCCTCAAAATGAGTTGTTTTGTAGTGTATCATTTTGTTGAACCTGACCGCCTAAACTTAATTGCTTTTTAATTTATATTTAAAAAAAAATTATTTTTAAATCGATTTTGTTTACTTTTTGCAGACGTTTAGTTTTTTTAAATAATCAAAATTTCTTTTATTTCAAAGCGCCATAAAGTTTATAGTTCTTGGGTAATTCTTTTGTTAGAGGAGGGATTTTTGGCTTTATTATACCAAGAAGTAAATAATAAAAAAACCAAAAAAAATTATCTTAATTTTTTTGCGAAATTATTTGTATGTTTGACAAAGATTTAAGCTGATTTGTGGTAGGTAAATATGTGTTTCTTGGAGGCACGTGTTGAGGATTTGGGGCATATTGTAGAGGATGTATGAAAATAGATATGTATGTAAATATGATTGATTCAGAAATGAATTTCAATGTTTTTTATAGAAGTTTAAAAAAAAGGAAAATAAGTAAGACGCTTTTTTAATTTTTATTCGATTTGTCTTTTTTTAAATGCACCTACGTCAATTGAAGATAATACGGCAAAAGATGCAGTAACAGTGGGTCATGGGAGGGAAAAACTTTTCTCTTTTTATAGGAAATTTTTCAAAAATTTCTTATTTTTATAGAAAATTTTTCAAAAATTCCTTATTTTGTTTTTAATTTTCAAATTTTTTTATTTTTATAGGAAATTTTTAAAAAATTGTCAATTTTTATAGGAAATTTTTTAAAAATTTTCTATTTTTAATTTTATATTTTATTTGGAAATTTTTCAAAAATTTTCTATTTTTTTAAGAAATTTTTCAAAAATTTTCTATTTTTTTAGGAAATTTTTAAAAAATTTTCTATTTTTATAGGTAATTTTTCAAAATTTTGTATTTTTATAGGAAATTTTTCAAAAATTTTCTTTTTTTATAGGAAATTTTTCAAAAATTTTCTATTTTTATAGGAAATTTTTCAAAAATGTTCTATTTTTATAGGAAATTTTTCAAAATTTTTCTATTTTTATAGGAAATTTTTCAAAAATTTTCTATTTTTATAGGAAATTTTTCAAAAATTTTCTATTTTTATAGGAAATTTTTCAACAATTTCCTATTTTTACAGGAAATTTTTCAAAAATTTCCTATTTTTATAGGAAATATTTCAAAAATTTCCTATTTTTATAGAAAATTTTTCAAAAATTTTCTATTTTTATAGAAAATTTTTAAAAAATTTTCTATTTGTATAGGAAATTTTTCAAAAATTTTCTATTTTTATAGGAATTTTTTCAAAAATTTTCTATTTTTATAGGAAATTTTTCAAAATTTTTCTATTTTTATAGGAAATTTTTCAAAAATTTTCTATTTTTATAGGAAATTTTTCAAAAATTTTCTATTTTTATAGGAAATTTTTCAAAAATTTTCTATTTTTATAGGAAATTTTTCAAAAATTTTCTATTTATATAGGAAATTTTTCAAAAAATTTCTATTTTTATAGGAAATTTTTCAAAAATTTTCTATTTTTATAGGAAATTTTTCAAAATTTTTCTATTTTTATAGGAAATTTTTCAAAAATTTTCTATTTTTATAGGAAATTTTTCAACAATTTCCTATTTTTATAGGAAATTTTTCAAAATTTTTCTATTTTTATAGGAAATTTTTCAAAAATTTTCTATTTTTATAGGAAATTTTTCAACAATTTACTATTTTTATAGGAAATTTTTCAAAAATTTCCTATTTTTTTAGGAAATTTTTCAAAAATTTTCTATTTATATAGGAAATTTTTCAAAAATTTTCTATTTTTATAGGAAATTTTTCAACAATTCCTATTTTTATAGGAAATTTTTCAAAAATTTCCTATTTTTATGGGAAATATTTCAAAAATTTCCTATTTTTATAGGAAATTTTTTAAAAATTTTATATTTTTATAGGAAATTTTTCAAAAATTTCCTATTTTTATAGGAAATTTTTCAAAAATTTTCTATTTTTATAGGAAATTTTTCAAAAATTTTCTATTTATATAGGAAATTTTTCAAAAATTTTCTATTTTTATAGGAAATTTTTCAACAATTTCCTATTTTTATAGGAAATTTTTCAAAAATTTCCTATTTTTATGGGAAATATTTCAAAAATTTCCTATTTTTATAGGAAATTTTTTAAAAATTTTATATTTTTATAGGAAATTTTTCAAAAATTTCCTATTTTTATAGGAAATTTTTCAAAAATTTTCTATTTTTATAGGAAATTTTTCAAAAATTTTCTATTTTTATAGGAAATTTTTCAAAAATTTTCTATTTTTATAGGAAATTTTTCAAAAATTTTCTATTTTGATAGGAAATTTTTCAAAAATTTTCTATTTTGATAGGAAATTTTTCAAAAATTTTCTTATTTTTATAGGAAATTTTTCAAAAATTTCCTATTTTTAGAGGAAATATTTCAAAAATTTCCTATTTTTATAGGAAATATTTCAAAAATTTCCTATTTTTATAGGAAATTTTTCAAAAATTTCCTATTTTTATAGGAAATTTTTTGAAATATTTCTTAATTTTATAGGAAATTTTTCAAAAATTTCTTATTTTTTTAGAAAATTTTTACTTTTTTAACATTTTGGTCCCACAGTTCTTGTTGTTCGACTTGGTCACATGCATTATCTTCTTAAATTTGTCATTACTTTTGTTAAAATTCTTTATTTTTAAGCTAAATTAAATAACTTTTGCTTTTATTTTTTATAAATCTAGAAAAAATTGAAACAAAAGTCTAAAATAACAACAAAAAACTGAAATTCTAAAAATAAATTTCAAAAAAAAAATGTAAATAAAATTAAGAAATCACTTGACTTTTGAGAACAAAAACAAACACTAGAGATAATACAGAAGTGAATTTTCAAAAGACACAAAAGAAGAAATAAACCAAAAATTAACATAAAAAATTTAAATAAAAGTAACCAAAAAATAAAAAAAAAGTTTTAAAACATAGGAAAAATCAAGAAAAGGAAGTATCCCAGTCAACATTAAGAATTTTTAAAAAATTAAACAGTTTTCAAGTTTTCTTTTAAATAATTTAAATATAAATTTTATAACACATTTCATAAATATTTTCATTTCACCCCTTTTTTCCCCAAAAAAATGTTTGGTGGGTTATTTTTCATTCAAAACTTTTAAATAAATATTAAATAAAACTACTCATTTTTTAAGTGTGGAAACGATTATCATATTAAATTTCAAATGATTACAGCTGTATGTTAATTAAATCTATTACAATTCTAACTCACGACAAATTATTTACTTTTTTTGATTTCTTCATTAAATAAAAATTTGTTTTGAAAATGTATTTCAATCAAAAATTCTTACTTATTAGCCAGCCATACCTCAACTTCTATGATTTCTGTAAATGTTAACCAAGTCGATAATTTTACAGCTAAATTTAGCCATAAGTCTTCAAAAACCAAATGTTCAAATCAATCAATCTCTATAAAGCGCCACATATAATCAAAACATTTGATTTAATATCAAAACTTTTTGAAAAAACTTCATAATTAAGTTCAATAATGATTATTGGGAAAAGTATTTGCTAATTCTTATGACAAATAATTTATCGATCCGTCATATGGTTGTCACATAGTTATACGATTCAATACCATTTAAATTGCTTTACTTTGAAGTTCAATACTGTCGAAAAATAAAATTATCTTGGGTTTGTATAGCCCTTAGTCTTTTGTAAGAAAAACTTTTGAGGCAAATTGTATATCAGTTCAAAGCCTTAGGTATTTACTTTCTACTGGTGTTTAAATTATCTGCTTCTGTCTGCATATTTTCTATCAAAAATCCATTAAAATTGAAGTTCATCAGTATCAAAAATTTGCCTTAGGTTGGCATAGGCCATATCTCACCGTAATAAAATATTTCAAAACAAAATGTATGTCAAATTAAAGCCTAAAGTCAAAGCTTTCCACTGATATAAACATTATTTGCTTATAATTGCATATTTCCTCTCGAAATTGCTTTAATACCTAAAAAATAAAAACAAAAATTTAAAAAGGTTTGCATGAGCCATACCTCGTTATTATAAAAAATTTTGAAACAAAATGTATATCAAATAAAACCTGCAGTCTCCATTTTCTACTGGAATCTAAATAATCTGCTTTTATTTGCATATTTTTTCCTCTAAATAAAAACAAAATTCCAATAAAAATAAGAAATTTCTTATAAAAATTAGAAATTTAAAAAAAAAATTTCCTATGAAATAATAAATTTTAAAAACCTTCCTATAAAATATGAAATATTTGCAAATTTTCTTATAAAAATAAGAAATTTTTGACAATTTCCTATAAAAATAAGAAATTTTTAAAAAATTTCTATAAAAATAAGAAATTTTTGAAAAAATTTCTATAAAAATAAGAAACTTTTGAAAAAATTATAACAATAGAAAATTTTTTAAAAATTTCCTGTAAAAATAGGAAATGTTTGAAAAATTTCCTGTTAAAATAGGAAATTTTTGAAAAATTTCCTATAAAAGTAGGAAATTTTTGAAAAATTTCCTATAAAAATAGGAAACTTTTGAAAAATTTCTTATAAAAATAGAAATTTTTTGAAAAATTTCCTATAAAAATAGGAAATTTTTGAAAAATTTCCTATAAAAATAAGAAATTTTTGAAAATTTCCTATAAAAATAAGAAAATTTTGAAAAATTTCCTATAAAAATAAGAAATTTTTAAAAAATTTCCTATAAAAATAGGAATTTTTTGAAAAATTTCCTATAAAAATAAGAAAGTTTTGAAAAATTTCCTATAAAAATAAGAAAATTTTGAAAAATTTCCCTTAAAAATAAGAAATTAAAAAAAAAAATTCCTATAAAAATAGGAATTTTTTGAAAAATTTCCTATAAAAATAAGAAAGTTTTGAAAAATTTCCTATAAAAATAGGTAATTTTTGAACAATTGCCTATAAAAATAGGAAAATTTTGAAAAATTTCCTATAAAAATAGGAAAATTTTGAAAAATTTCATATAAAAATTGGAAATTTTTGAAAAATTTCCTATCAAAATAGGAAATTTTTGAAAAATTTCCTATAAAAATAGGAAATTTTTGAAAAATTTCCTATAAAAAATAGATAATTTTTGAACAATTTCCTATAAATATAGGAAATTTTTGAACAATTTCCTATAAATATAGGAAATTTTTGAAAAATTTCCTATAAAAATAGGAAATTTTTGAAAAATTTCCTATAAAAATAGGAAATTTTTGAAAAATTTCCTATAAAAATAGGAAATTTTTGAAAAATTTCCTATAAAAATAGGAAAATTTTGAAAAATTTCCTATAAAAATAGGAAATTTTTTAAAAATTTCCTATAAAAATAGGAAATTTTTGAAAAATTTGCTATAAAAATAGGAAATATTTGAAAAATTTCCTATAAAAATAAGAAATTTTTTAAAAATTTCCTATAAAAATAGGAAATTTTTGAAAAATTTCCTATAATAATAAGAAATTTTTGAAAAATTTCCTATAAAAATAAGAAATTTTGAAAAATTTCCTATAAAAATAAGAAATTTTTAAAAAATTTCCTATCAAAATAGGAATTTTTTGAAAAATTTTCTATAATAATGAGAATTTTTTGAAAAATTTCCTATAATAATGAGAATTTTTTGATAATTTTTTTCAAAATTTCCTTTAAAAATGTGAATTTTTTGAAAAATTTTCTATAAAAATAAGAAATTGTTGAAATTTTCCTTTAAAAATATGAAATTTTTGAAAAATTTCCTATAAAAATAGGAAATTTTTGAAAAATTTCCTATAAAAAAAGAAGTCTTTGAAAAATTTCCTATAAAAATGAGAAATTTTTGAAAAATTTCTATAAAAAGTATAAATTTTTAAAAAATTTTCAATAAAATAAGAAATTTTTTCTAATACTTCTAATTACGACTTTTTGTTTTTGAAAGCCTACAAAACCGAGACTATGGTCAATAAGAGGTTGAGGACTTGGCATAACAACAAAATATAAATTATGTGCATATATTTGCATATTTAGCTTTAACATGCAAAAACTGCACTGTACCCAGTTCTAGTATAATTTTTTTGCCGAATTAAAAGAGGCACGTGTCTGATAAATTTCATCCACCCATTAAGAAAATATAACATTTGTTACTTTTTTGTCAGAAGATAAACTTGACCTTGCATTAGAAAAACGTCACAGAAACATAAATTTTCTTAGATTAACGAAAAAATATATTGTGAATGATTAATTAATGAACAAAAAAGTAACTAAAAATAAATGGAAGAAAATTTAGCTGATGTCACTAGATTCATTCATAATTTATGGTATAAAGATAATACCACTTAACATAAGCAAATGTCCAACAATTTGTAAATGAAGGCAGAAAAGTTATTTTTGTCCGAAATTGAAAAAATAATGAACTAAACAATTTTTTTCGAAAATTTGCCAACAGTCAATCATTGAACTCTTGAAAACCAACAATAAAGTGAAACGTTTATGTAAATATTTGTCGAAAACTATAAAAATTATTGAGCCATATGTTCGTAAGCTTTCAAAGAAATGAAAAATTCATTAAACATTGCGTGTCTAAGAATTGTTATAATTTTTCCAAAAAAAAAAAAAAATAAGGTTGAAACAACAATGAGGAAAAAGACAATAAATTAAATATTAACAAAAACTTAAGGTAAACTTAAGATATACAAGTGTCTATAGACACCTGTCATTTAAAAGTGATAATCCTTTCAGAATTTCTATATCTAAAAGTGTTTTCTCACGACAAACAAAATTGGCTTTAACTTTCGAAAAATGTGAAATTTGCTCTAAAGTCAATCTATGATTTCATTTTCATTAAATGTCAATAGACTTAAGACTTTTGGCTTCAAGGACTTGCGTGTTTTATCAAAAAATGTCAAATAATTAAACACCTCTTGCTTTAAGAAGATATTTTAAAAAGAATTAAGTCTAAAAATTAATTGCTATTTCTATTAAAGTTTACTTCTATT
Source organism: Stomorhina lunata (assembly GCA_933228675.1). Taxonomy (NCBI): domain Eukaryota; kingdom Metazoa; phylum Arthropoda; class Insecta; order Diptera; family Rhiniidae; genus Stomorhina; species Stomorhina lunata. The sequence continues at coordinate 12,773,098 of OW121741.1, forward strand.
CAAATTTTGATTTAATTGAATTATTATCTAACGTATCTGTGAAAGTTTAACTGAATACTGTTATTAACATTAACATATACAGAATTATTTACGGTGTTATTTAAAACACAATATAATGTAAAGTATACCTTAGGGGGTTGCCAATAAAGAAGTAGGCAACAGTAACCGGCTACTGTTAAACAAAAATTTCCTATAAAAAATAGGAAATTTTTGAAAAATTTCCTATAAAAAATAGGAAATTTTTGAAAAATTTCCTATAAAAAATAGGAAATTTTTGAAAAATTTCCTATAAAAAATAGGAAATTTTTGAAAAATTTCCTATAAAAAATAGGAAATTTTTGAAAAATTTCCTATAAAAAATAGGAAATTTTTGAAAAATTTCCTATAAAAAATAGGAAATTTTTGAAAAATTTCCTATAAAAAATAGGAAATTTTTGAAAAATTTCCTATAAAAAATAGGAAATTTTTGAAAAATTTCCTATAAAAAATAGGAAATTTTTGAAAAATTTCCTATAAAAAATAGGAAATTTTTGAAAAATTTCCTATAAAAAATAGTAAATTTTTGAAAAATTTCTTATAAAAAATAGGAAATTTTTAAAAAATTTCCTACAAAAATAGGAAATTTTTGAAAAATTTCCTATAAAAAAATAGGAAATTTTTGAAAAATTTCCTATAAAAAAATAGGAAATTTTTGAAAAATTTCCTATAAAAAAATAGGAAATTTTTGAAAAATTTCCTATAAAAAAATAGGAAATTTTTGAAAAATTTCCTATAAAAAAATAGGAAATTTTTGAAAAATTTCCTATAAAAAAATAGGAAATTTTTGAAAAATTTCCTATAAAAAATAAGAAATTTTTGAAAAATTTCCTATCAAAAATAGGAAATTTTTGAAAAATTTCCTATAAAAAATAGGAAATTTTTGAAAAATTTCCTATAAAAAATAGGAAATTTTTGAAAAATTTCCTATAAAAAATAGGAAATTTTTGAAAAATTTCCTATAAAAAATAGGAAATTTTTGAAAAATTTCCTATAAAAAATAGGAAATTTTTGAAAAATTTCCTATAAAAAATAGGAAATTTTTGAAAAATTTCCTATAAAAAATAGGAAATTTTTGAAAAATTTCCTATAAAAAATAGGAAATTTTTGAAAAATTTCCTATAAAAAATAGGAAATTTTTGAAAAATTTCCTATAAAAAATAGAAAAATTTCCTATAAAAAATAGGAAATTTTTGAAAAATTTCCTATAAAAAATAGGAAATTTTTGAAAAATTTCCTATAAAAAATAGGAAATTTTTGAAAAATTTCCTATAAAAAATAGGAAATTTTTGAAAAATTTCCTATAAAAAATAGGAAATTTTTGAAAAATTTCCTATAAAAAATAGGAAATTTTTGAAAAATTTCCTATAAAAAATAGGAAATTTTTGAAAAATTTCCTATAAAAAATAGGAAATTTTTGAAAAATTTCCTATAAAAAATAGGAAATTTTTGAAAAATTTCCTATAAAAAATAGAAAAATTTCCTATAAAAAATAGGAAATTTTTGAAAAATTTCCTATAAAAAATAGGAAATTTTTGAAAAATTTCCTATAAAAAATAGGAAATTTTTGAAAAATTTCCTATAAAAAATAGGAAATTTTTGAAAAATTTCCTATAAAAAATAGGAAATTTTTGAAAAATTTCCTATAAAAAATAGGAAATTTTTGAAAAATTTCCTATAAAAAATAGGAAATTTTTGAAAAATTTCCTATAAAAAATAGGAAATTTTTGAAAAATTTCCTATAAAAAATAGGAAATTTTTGAAAAATTTCCTATAAAAAATAGGAAATTTTTGAAAAATTTCCTATAAAAAATAGGAAATTTTTGAAAAATTTCCTATAAAAAATAGGAAATTTTTGAAAAATTTCCTATAAAAAATAGGAAATTTTTGAAAAATTTCCTATAAAAAATAGGAAATTTTTGAAAAATTTCCTATAAAAAATAGGAAATTTTTGAAAAATTTCCTATAAAAAATAGGAAATTTTTGAAAAATTTCCTATAAAAAATAGGAAATTTTTGAAAAATTTCCTATAAAAAATAGGAAATTTTTTAAAAATTTCCTATAAAAAATAGGAAATTTTGTGAAAAATTTCCTATAAAAAATAGGAAATTTTTGAAAAATTTCCTATAAAAAATAGGAAATTTTTGAAAAATTTCCTATAAAAAATAGGAAATTTTTGAAAAATTTCCTATAAAAAATAGGAAATTTTTGAAAAATTTCCTATAAAAAATAGGAAATTTTTGAAAAATTTCCTATAAAAAATAGGAAATTTTTGAAAATTTTCGTATAAAAAATAGGAAATTTTTGAAAAATTTCGTATAAAAAATAGGAAATTTTTGAAAATTTTTTGAAAAAAAACAAAGGAATTTTTTGAAAAATTTTTGAAAAAAAAATGTTGATAATATTCATCAGTTCTATAACTCTTTTCCACACAGTTTTTTTTGCTTTTTATTAGTTGTCTCCAACATTTTTTTTTTGCTAATTTATTGTTGAATATCTCTCAAAAATTAATTTATGATGGTTGATCAATTTTATATCTATTTATAGATTTTGAACATCTTTCAACATTTTTTATACATAAGATTAACTCAAATTTGTATATATTAAATCCATTGAGATTTACCTTCCCTTTCCCCTCCTAAAAATTAAATTCACATTTCGATGACTTAAGTTTTTGTTGTTTCTTATAAAAAAACTGACTGAGGGTATCTCATGTATGACTTGTAGCGCCCGTAATTCAAAGATTTAAGTAATTTAGCACTAGACAGATGGATGGATAGATGGACGGACGGTTAAAAAGATCTCGCTGAATCTTATTAGAGCTATGAGTGCAAATAATACAATTTAAATAGGTTTTAGTATTTTTTTGTATGGGATATTATTATTGTTTATATTTTTTCTTAAATATACGAGTATATGTACATATGTATATACCTAGAGATATAGAATTATTCAATTAACATATCTGTGCTATATATGCGAATTTTGAGATCTGTTTTCAAAAATTTTGATTTATATTTATATTACTCTACAAATTGTTTGTGCTATATTTGATATAATTTTAAAGAACTTAAGGCATTTTATGGCATCAAATTGACAAATATTCGATAAATATGTAATCAGTACTAAATTATGTTTATAATCTCGTTAAGAATCTATATAGTTCAGACCATTAAAGGCAAGTTCAAGAAAAATCTCTTATCATTTTTAAATATATATTTTTTAAATTTGAAATTTTTAAAAGATTTTAAAAATTTCTCATTTTAATAGGAATTTTTTCAAAAATATCTTATTTTTTGTCGAAATTTTTCAAAAATTTCTTATTTTAATAGGAAATTTTTCAAAATTTTTTTTATTTTTATAGGAAATTTTTCAAAAATTTCTTATTTTTAAAGGAAATTTTTGAAAAATTTCTTATTTTTATAGGAAATTTTTCAAAAATTTCTTATTTTTATAGGAAATTTTTCAAAAATTTCTTATTTTTATAGGAAATTTTTCAAAAATTTCTTATTTTTATAGGAAATTTTTCAAAAATTTCTTATTTTTATAGGAAATTTTTCAAAAATTTCTTATTTTTATAGGAAATTTTTCAAAAATTTCTTATTTTTATAGGAAATTTTTCAAAAATTTCTTATTTTTATAGGAAATTTTTCAAAAATTTCTTATTTTTATAGGAAAATTTTCAAAAATTTCTTATTTTTAAGGAAATTTTTCAAAAATTTCTTATTTTTATAGGAAATTTTTCAAAAATTTCTTATTTTTATAGGAAATTTTTCAAAAATTTCTTATTTTTATAGGAAATTTTTCAAAAATTTCTTATTTTTATAGGAAATTTTTCAAAAATTTCTTATTTTTGCAGGAAATTTTTCACAAATTTCTTATTTTTGCAGGAAATTTTTCACAAATTTCTTATTTTTATAGGAAAATTTTCAAAAATTTCTTATTTTTATAGGAAATTTTTCAAAAATTTTTTATTTTTATAGGAATTTTTTCAAAAATTTCTTATTTTTATAGGAAAATTTTCAAAAATTTCCTATTTTTATAGGAAATTTTTCAAAAATTTCCTATTTTTATAGGAAATTTTTCAAAAATTTCCTATTTTTATAGGAAATTTTTCAAAAATTTCCTGCTTTTATAGGAAATTTTTATTTTTATAGGAAATTTTTCAAAAAATTCCTATTTTTATAGGAAATTTTTCAATAATTTTCTATCTTTATAGGAAATTTTCCAAAAATTTTCTATATTTATAGGAAATATTTAAAAAATTGTTTATTTTGATAAAAAAATTTTTTTTTTAATTTTTTTTTTTTTTTTTTTCTTATAGGAAATTTTTTAAAAATTTCAGATTTTATATTTTTATCTAGTTTTTGCTCCTTATTGACGATTTGTCCTCTACCTTTTTCAGATGTTGCCTCAAGCTTTTTGCCATCCCTAAGTTACCCTCGCCATGGCTATGAAATCTGCAGTTAATGCCACTGAAACTCTTATGACAACCGTTAGCGGACTCATGGAGGAATCCCGACAATTTAAAGAATCTATAGAAAATCAAAAACAAAATAAAGACAATGTTCCCGAGACCAAACAAAACAAAATGCCGCTTAGTAGAAGTGGAAATCTGCTGCAAGTACCGAAAATGATGATGCCCAATAATGAAGAGGTCAAGGAAACACAATTACTACAAGATACTTCACAGCAACAGCCCAGACTGAGTATATCCAAATCCCAGGATGATGAGGACTTGAAGGAGCAGCAATATGGCAGTGTTTCGCCCATTTCATTTGGCTCCACCTCAAGGCCCGCCATTAGCTCCTTGGGGGCCTCTAGAACCATTAATTTTCGCATGAAATTTCGCAAAAGTCATACTTGCGGAAGTTTATTTGCCAAATGCAATTGTGGCACCAATACTCCAACCGAGTTAAACAGCAATCGCCTAGACATCTCACGTGCTGGCTCAATTGATAACGTAACGTCTTCAAATGCATCTGGTTTTACCACCACCACCACTCAAGCTACAATTCATAATCAAAATTTACAAAATCAGCATCAACAGCAACAAAGTTTCCAAATGTCTATGTCACCCTCTTCCACCACTGAACTCTCGTTGGCCTCTTCTATGTCCGATGGTGCAGGCAAACTAACAGCCAGTTCGGGCTTTCATTCACTCTCCACACAAACCTCATCGGCCACTTCGGCTTATCTATCCAGAGAAGAGAGTTTAACGGCAAGCTTTGATACTCAATTGATCTCTCCTACAGAGACACCACCACCACCACCAGCCATCATCACCACTACAGCAACATTAGAATCAACAAATCGTTTAGCAGCTTATAGTGAACAATTAGCTAAAACGAATGTTAGTCAAGAAACGGAACTTGTCATATTAACACGTCCGAGAAATCAATCAATACCGCGCATATCGTCACCACCCCATTTAGAACCGTATACGGGCAAATCCTTACCTAGAACTTCACCCCTACCCTCCACAAGACGCTCAGAGGTCTTAACAAAACCCAGCTCGAAAAAGTTATTTCAAACCTATTCTCATCCCGATACCGACTTTATTTTTACCGATGAAAATAAACATCCTTCCCGAGAATCTTTATCTCAAGAAACTGTTATAACTGCCCGCAAAGGGAAAGTGGAGATAAAGCAACCCAAACGCTCTTCATCGCCGAATATTGGCCACTACCAAATACTCGATGTGGCAGTACATCCCGATATTTTAGTGAAAATCTCACCCAAACATTCTCCCTTAGTCGAAAATCGAAGACCCCACACTCCCATTAGCGCAAGATCCACTGCTCAAAGAAGAAGACTTTTGCAAAGATCTCATGAAATAGAATCCGGAGGTTCAACTTCAGATTCCGAAAAATCATTTGATGTAAAATCTCCGGGTGATTCCGCAAAATCTCCAGTTGGTAAATCAATACCTAACAGTCCTTTAACGGCATCAAAATTGTTACCGGGACAAAGTAGTGGCAAATCGAAAGAGGATCCAAGTTTTAATGCTGCTCAGAGATATTTTGCAGAAAGTGGTATTTTAGGACCCATTGTTCAGGGTCATAGTAATTTGATAAGAAAGACTTCGAAGGCGTTGCAGGATACAAATGTTATAGAGCAGGTAAGTTCGAAAATTTGGAATAAAACAATTCACAATTTTGAGTTCTTTTTATTTTTAAAAATTTCACCAAAAATTTCTTATTTTTATAGAAAATTTTTAAAAAACTTCTTTTTAAAAAATTTCTTACATTTATAAGAAATTTTTCAAAAATTTCTTATTTTTATAGGAAATTTTTCAAAAATTTCTTATTTTCATAGGAAATTTTTCAAAAATTTCTTACTTTTATAGAAAATTTTTCAAAAATTTATCATTTTCATAGAAAATTTTTTAACGTAATTTTTTTTATAAAAAACATTTTTTAACGAAATTTTCTCTATAGAAAAAATTTTTTTACGAAATTTTTCTATAGAAAAAATTTTTTAACGAAATTTTTTCTATAAAAAAAATTGTTTAACGAAATTTTTTCTATAAAAAAATTGTTTAACGGAATTTTTTCTATTGAAAAAATTTTGAACGAAATTTTTTCTATAGAAAAAATTTCGTTCAAAATTTCCTATAAAATTAAGAAATTTTTGAAAATTTTCCTATAAAAAAAATTTTCTAATAAAAATAAGAAATTTTTGAAAAAATTCAATAAAATTAAGACATTTTTAAAAAATTTCCTATAAAAGTAAGAAATTTTTAAAAACATTTTTAAAAAGAACCAAAAATTTTAAATTGTTTTATTCCAAATTTTTTCTATAGAAAAAATTTTGTTAAAAAATTTTTTCTATAGAAAAAATTTAGTTAAAAAATTTTTTCTATAGAAAAAATTTCGTTAAAAATTTTTTCTATAGAAAAAAATTTCGTTAAAAATTTTTTCTATAGAAAAAATTTCGTTAAAAAATTTTTCTATAGAAAAAATTTCGTTATAAAATTTTTTCTATAGAAAAAATTTCGTTAAAAAATTTTTTCTATAGAAAAAATTTCGTTAAAAAATTTTTTCTATAAAAAAAATTTCGTTAAAAAATTTTTTCTATAGAAAAAATTTCGTTAAAAAATTTTTTCTATAGAAAAAATTTCGTTAAAAAATTTTTTCTATAGAAAAAATTTCGTTAAAAAATTTTTTCTATAGAAAAAATTTCGTTAAAAAATTTTTTCTATAGAAAAAATTTCGTTAAAAAATTTTTTCTATAGAAAAAATTTCGTTAAAAAATTTTTTCTATAGAAAAAATTTCGTTAAAAAATTTTTTCTATAGAAAAAATTTCGTTAAAAAATTTTTTCTATAGAAAAAATTTCGTTAAAAAATTTTTTCTATAGAAAAAATTTCGTTAAAAAATTTTTTCTATAGAAAAAATTTCGTTAAAAAATTTTTTCTATAGAAAAAATTTCGTTAAAAAATTTTTTCTATAGAAAAAATTTCGTTAAAAAATTTTTTCTATAGAAAAAATTTCGTTAAAAAATTTTTTCTATAGAAAAAATTTCGTTAAAAAATTTTTTCTATAGAAAAAATTTCGTTAAAAAATTTTTTCTATAGAAAAAATTTCGTTAAAAAATTTTTTCTATAGAAAAAATTTCGTTAAAAAATTTTTTCTATAGAAAAAATTTCGTTAAAAAATTTTTTCTATAGAAAAAATTTCGTTAAAAAATTTTTTCTATAGAAAAAATTTCGTTAAAAAATTTTTTCTATAGAAAAAATTTCGTTAAAAAATTTTTTCTATAGAAAAAATTTCGTTAAAAAATTTTTTCTATAGAAAAAATTTCGTTAAAAAATTTTTTCTATAGAAAAAATTTCGTTAAAAAATTTTTTCTATAGAAAAAATTTCGTTAAAAAATTTTTTCTATAGAAAAAATTTCGTTAAAAAAATTTATCTATAGAAAAAATTTCGTTAAAAAAATTTTCTATAGAAAAAAATTCGTTAAAAAATTTTTTCTATAGTAAAAATTTCGTTAAAAAATTTTTTCTATAGAAAAAATTTGATTAAAAAATTTTTTTCTATAGAAAAAATTTCGTTCAAAAATTTTTTCTATTTAAAAATTTGTAAAATTTATAGGAAATTGTTCAAAAATTTCTTATATTTTTCAAATTTCAAAAATTTATTTCAAAAATTTATTATTTTTATACAAAATTTTTCAAAAATTTCTTATTTTTATAGGAAAGTTTTCAAAAATTTTTTAAAAAACTTCTAAATTATTTTAAAAAAATTTTCAAAAATTTATTTTTCCAAAAGTTTATTATTTTCATAGGAACTTTTTAAAAATTTGTTATTTTTATAGAAAATTTTTCAATGTGTTTTATTTTTTATAGGAAATTTTTCAAAAATTTATTATTTTTATAGGAAGTTTTTCAAAAATTTCTTATTTCTTATAGGAATTTTTTTTGAAAATTTCTAGTTTTTAAGAAAATTTTTCAAAAATTTCTAATTTTTAAAGAAAATTTTTCAAAAATTTCTAATTTTTAAAGAAAATTTTTCAAAAATTTCTAATTTTTAAAGAAAATTTTTCAAAAATTTCTTATTTTATAGGAATTTTTTCAAAAATTTTCGAAAAATTTCCGTTTAAAATAGGAAATTTTTGAAAAATTTCCTATAAAAATTAAAAATTTTTGAAAAATTTCGTATAAAAATAAGAATTTTTTAAAAAATTTCTTATAAAGATTTTAATATTTGAAAAATTTCCTATAGAAATAACAAATTTTTGAAAAATTTCGTTTAAAAATAAGAAATTTTTAAAATAGTTCCTATAAAAATAAGAAATGATCAAAAAAAAAAAGATACCATAAAAAAAATTTTTCAAAAATTTTTTTGGTTTATAAAAAATTTTTCAAAAATTTATGTTTTTTAGTAATTTTTTCAAAAATTTCTTAAACTCTTGAATTTTTTGTTTCCAGATCCGCAAAACTTCAATGATTCTACGTTCTAACACCCTCAACTCCAGCACAAGCACCCAATCTTCAAATGTCTCTTCACTACGCAAGAGTTCCCAATCCAGTCCCACTTCTCCCACAAAAAGCAGCGATTTTACAGCATCTACACAATCTTCCCCCTTATCGCCTTTGAAAATACAAAATATGACAATGTCCGCCTCTGCCATGGGGACTTCCTCTGCGCAGGAAACACAACAGCCCATATTAAGCTATTCACCAGCCTCGCCTTCATCCCCTCATACAATGGCCACTAAATGTGGCTTCAGTCCTAATATGACCACCCAAAGTTGTCTGGTGGTCGATGATAAGGATGCTCAAATTAAATCCCTGCAAGGAGAAATTGTTTCCTTGAAGGATGTCATCAAGTCCCGGGATGCCGAGATTAATAAGTTGAGGAGGGAAATTCATAAGTTAAAGGTAAGATTTTGGTATGATTTTGGTTTTTAACTTAAATGGTTTTCTGTATCAAAATTGATTTTATTTTGAGTTTGTTATGAATTTCAAAATTTCTAGAGCTTAACCCAGAAGTTTCACGCCTGTTTGAGAAATGTTTTCCAAATATTTGTTAAAAATTTTAGCACCTTTTGCCATAAGTTTTTTTGTACAAATTATTTTCAATATTTTCTGTCTGTTTATTTTTACTCTTTTTAGTTTATAATTTGTTGTTATAAAAACTTTGATTTTTCTTTGAAATTGTTTAACATTTTATTCAAATATTATTTAAATTATATAAATATTATTTCAATTGACTGACTATACTAAGAACTTCGTTTAATCGCACATTTTTTCAAGAAATTTTTAATTTGTATCCATATTTTTATTTTATTTTATTTTATCCCCTAAACTTCAAAACGTGTATGTGTTTTTTACACTTGTTTTGCTTTTGTAGATACCTTTAATGATTGTTTATATATTCACGAAAAATTTTCCTAATAACACTTTTAGTTCCAAAGTTATTGACACCAAAACTTTTATGATTTTTTCAAAAAATATTGAAAAATCTTTAAATTGTGTTTTTCATACCCTACCCTTCAAAACGTCTATCTGTATTTTTTACATTTTTTAACTTTAGTATAATGATTGTCTTTCTATCTACTAAGTTTTTTCTTAATATGTCTTTTGGTTCTAAAGTTATGAGTAATTAAACTTTTATGTCTTTTCGAAAATTTGACCAAAAAAAGTTTTTAAATCTATAAGAATAAGTGTTTTTTATGACCTTGCCTTTCGGACGTCTAGTGTTTTTTGTTTTTTTCTTTTTTTAATAGAAAGCTCTAATGTTTGGCTTTCCCCATCTCTTTCTGTCTTCACAATATCTTTATTAATTACAAAGATATGAGCAAAATAGTACATATGCCTTTTTGTAGGTCATTGCAAAAATTTGTATTCAAATTCCCTTGGCAAAAACAGCGGCATATGTGTCATAAAAGCAGTTAATATTTGTAGTTAATAATTCCAATTTTTGCTAATTATAGATTACTTTTTCTCTGACAAATTTATCTATATTTCGTAAACGTGTGTCAATATTTATCGACTTTTATCGCTCAATATTTAACCATAAATTGGGGTCACATTTTGTACATTCAACATTAAACAATAGGCAAAATTAGCTATTAATTTTGGTTGCGGATCATACTCATATGTCGTTATCAACCAGAAAATGTGCTTCACTAGATTCTCATAATAATTTGACATTCCCGACGAATTCCTTTGATGTGTGTTTTTTGAACTTATCTTGAACCCAAAAGGACTATTTTTTCAAAAGTTTTCAAAGAAGAAGTCTACATTTAATCAAATATAACCCAACTCACAGACATTTGTGATGCAGATGTAACTGTTTACAACAGTAACTGGTTACAATTGTGTCCCTTAGTTACTAGTTACGTTTATGACCCTTTATAGTTAACGAAATCAAAGTTTCTGAAAAATTTTAAAAATCTTTTTTGTCTTTTAACGGAAACTAAAGAACCTGAAAGTGTTAACGCTATAATTAAGTAATAAAATCATTTATTAAATTTACATTGTAATCGAGATAAATATATTAACTAATTAAAGCAAATATCTACTAGTACTATAGAGATTATATACTAGTATTTAGCAAGTTACTAGCAGATATAATCAGATGCTAATACGAGACGAAAATGTATATAAAATTACACAATATTTAAAGAAGGTTAAATAAAAATATTTATTTTTTTAAAAAATAAAAGTAGAAAAATATTTATTTCTAAAATAAATACAAAATCTTAAGAGGGTTGACTTTTCGATTTTGAGATTCGAAAGTTCCATAATATAAAAATAAGAAATTTTTAAAAAATTTCCTATAAAAGTAAGAAATTTCTGAAAAATTTCCCATAAAAACAATAAAATTTTCAGAAAATTAACTATAAAATTGAGAAATTTTCAAAAAAAATTTCTATAAAAATAAGAAATTTTTGAAAAATTTCTTATGAAACAAAGATTTCTTTTTTTAATTCCTACAAAATAAGATTTTTTTAAATTTCGTACAAAATAAGAAATTTTTGAAAATTTTCTTATAAAAATATGAAATTTTTGAAAAATTTCGTATAAAAATTAGAAATTTTTGAATAATTTAATACAAAAATTTGAATTTTTTGAAAAATTTAATACAAAAATTTGAATTTTTTGAAAAATTTCCTATAAAAATTAGAAATTTTTAAAAAAAATACCGATAAAAATAAGAAATTTTCCGAAAATTTTCAATAAAAATAAGAAATTTTTGAAAAATTTCCTACAGAATTAAAAAATTTCCTATAAAAATAAAAGTAAGAAATTTTCGGAAAATTTCCTATAAAAATAAAATGAAAAATTTCTTATAAAATAAGAAATTTTTGAAAATTTTACTATAAAAATTAGTAATTTTCAAAAAATTTTCTACAAAAATTAAAAATTTTCACAAAATTTCCTATCAAAATTAGAAATTTTCAGAAAATTTCCTATAAAAATAAGAAATTTTCAGAAAATTTCCTATAAAAATAAGAAATTTTCGGAAAATTTCCTATAACAATAAGAAATTTTCAGAAAAATTCCTATAAAAATAAGAAATTTTCTGAGAATTTCCTATAAATATAAGAAATTTTCGAGAAGTTTCCCATAAAAATATAAAATTTATAGAAAATTTGCTATAAAAATAAGAAATTTTCGAGAAGTTTCCTATAAAAAAATTTCATGAAAATTTCATATAAGGAATAATTTTTTAAAAGTTTTCTATAAAAAAAAGAAGACATTTTTATTTTAAAGAGAATTTTATTTTCAAAAGTTTCTTATTTTTTTAAGAAATTTTTCAAAAAGAAAATTTTTAAAAAATTTTTATTTTTATCAGAAATTTTTCAAAAATTTCTTAGTTTTATAGGAAAGTTTTCAAAAATTTCTTAGTTTTATAGGAAAATTTTCAAAAGTTTCTAATTTTGATAGGACTTTTTTTTAATTTCTTATTTTTATTGGAAATTTTCTGAAAATTTCTTTTTTTTATAGGAAATTTTCTGAAAATTTCTTAATTTTATAGGAAATTTTCTGAAAATTTCTTATTTTTATAGGAAATTTTCTGAAAATTTCTTATTTTTATAGGAAAATTTCTTATTTTTATAGGAAATTTTCTGAAAATTTCTTATTTTTATAGGAAATTTTCTGAAAATTTCTTATTTTTATAGGAAATTTTCTGAAAATTTCTTATTTTTATAGGAAATTTTCTGAAAATTTCTTATTCTTATAGGAAATTTTCTGAAAATTTCTTATTTTTATAGGAAATTTTCTGAAAATTTCTTATTTTTATAGGAAATTTTCTGAAAATTTCTTATTTTTATAGGAAATTTTCTGAAAATTTCTTATTTTTATAGGAAATTTTCTGAAAATTTCTTATTTTTATAGGAAATTTTCTGAAAATTTCTTATTTTTATAGGAAATTTTCTGAAAATTTCTTATTTTTATAGGAAATTTTCTGAAAATTTCTTATTTTTATAGGAAATTTTCCGAAAATTTCTTATTTTTATAGGAAATTTTCTGAAAATTACTTATTTTAATAGGAAATTTTCTGAATATTTCTTACTTTTATAGGAAATTTTGAGAAAATTTCTTATTTTTATAGGAAATTTTCTGAAAATTTCTTTTTTTATAGGAAATTTTTAAAAAATTTCTTATTTTTATATTAAATTTTTAAAAAATGTCTTATTTTTATAGGAAATTTTTAAAAAATTTCTTATTTTTATAGGATATTTTTAAAAAATTTCCTATTTTTAGAGGAAATTTTTTAAAAATAGAAAATAGAAAAACGAAATATAGGAAATATTTAAAAAATTTCTTATTTTTATAGGACATTTTTCAAAATTTTCCTAATTTTATAGAAAATTTTTCAAAAATTTCCTAATTTTATAGGAAATTTTTAAAAATTTCTTATTTTTATAGGAAATTTTTCAAAAATTTCTTATTTTCATAGGAAAATTTTCAAAAATTTCCTAACTTTATAGGAAATTTTTAAAAATTTCTCATTTTCATAGGAAATTTTTCAAAAATTTCTTATTTTTATAAGAAATTTTTCAAAAATTTCTTATTTTTAAAAGAAATTTTCAAAAATTTCTTATTTTTATAAGAAATTTTGCAAAAGTTTCTTATTTTTATAAGAAATTTTTCAAAAATTTTTTATTTTTATAAGAAATTTTTCAAAAATTTCTTATTTTTATAAGAAATTTTTCAAAAATTTCTTATTTTTATAAAAAAAAATTCAAAAATTTCTTATTTTAAAAAGAAATTTTTCAAAAATTTCTTATTTTTATAAGAAATTTTTCAAAATTTTCTTATTTTTATTAGAAATTTTTTAAAAAATTTCTTTTTTTTAAAAGAAATTTTTCAAAAATGTGTTATTTTTATAAGAAATTTTTCAAAAATTTCTTATTTTTATAGGAAATTTTTCAAAAATTTCTTATTTTTATAAAAAAAATTTCAAAAATTTCAAATTTTTATAGGAGTTTTTTTAAAAATTTATTATCTTTATAGGAAATTTTTTAAAAAATTTCTTTTTTTAAGGAAATTTTTAAAAAATTTCTTGATTTTATACGAAATTTCTCAACATTTTTTATTTTTCTAGGATATTAAAAAAAAAATGTTTTTATAGGTTTTTTTTTACTCATCACACCCATTGTGCTGATTATAATATAATCTAACGTTTAGTTTCGCTCTAAAATATATTTTTATTTAGTCTAGCCACTTAATACTCAAATAAATTGCGCTAATATTTTAAATAAATAACGCTCAATTTTTAGCTAAAAATATATGAAATTAAGTTTTTAACTGAAATTATGTAAAATCTTCTTTTTATCGCAAAATGATCTTGAATGCCCAAAAAATTCTACTCTTATGAAAAATTCAATACAAAAATCTTTTACCAGGTCAAGTAAAATGTTAAGCAAAATTTATGCACAGACCGACAACAAAAAACAACCAAAAACAATTAATAGAAAAAACTTAAGTTTATTGTTTATTTTGTGAAAAAAAATATTTAAATTAATTTCATTTAATATTTTCAGAATTTTGTTTGGCGTTTTGTTTTTTGTTTGTTTGTCTGTTGTTTACTTGACTTCTGATGACACCTCGTATATATTATAGAATGTTCTTCATTCTGACTTAAGTTGTTATTGTTGATTGATTGTTTTGTTTTCCGTTGCACAGTGGGGCACTGCGTTGGGTAACAACAAAATAGAACAAAAAATCTTCTTAATGTTTATTTTGCATGTTTTATCTGCTCTTTGACGCCCGAAATGATGACATTTTAAGAAGATGACGCGGATGTTGTTATAACGACAATTACTTAATTGTTTAATGCTGAGTGTTGTCAACTTTTAGGTTTGAAAAAGCTCTTAGATGTTTGTTTTAAAAATAATTAAAATTTTCGATTCATTAAAGCAATCGAAAAATTCATAATGAGAATATCTTTTTTATATGTCCTTCCTTCATCTGCAGTCATATGCAAAAGAAATTCACAAATGTTGTTGGGAACTAACCAGGCTCTTAGTGCCTTTAATTTAAAAGCTAGACTTATACGACGAACAGAGTGGCACACACTCAGTGGCTCATCCAAATAATTTTTTAAGTACAAATATGATATATGAGCTTGTGAACACATTTGTACGTCCTGGCTACATACGCAAACATATGCAAATGAAATTTACAAATATTATGTAAAGCATATTAAGCTTTTATTGACATAAATTTGGAGGCTGTACTTGAATGGGTTTAAAAGAAGGCTCCTTTAAAAACTTCGTGACCTCAATAAATTTTATAAACCACAAAAATTTCAAAACAAGTGGAAATTACAGAAATGAATTATATAATTTAAAATATATATTTCGGAATTTCGGAAATCTCTTTGAGATGATTTTTGCCCAAAAGTTGACAACACTGTTTTGCTGTTTATCACATAGAGCAAAGATTTGTTTGAGTGTTTTTGTTTTTAGGGGAGTTTTGTTTTCATTGATCTTAATATATTGTTTTCGTTTTTTTTTTTGTTTGTTTGTTCTTTTTTTGTTGCTTTCTGTGACATCTTGGCACGTGAGACATTTCTCAATAGATCTAATATTTCAATAATAAAAAAACAGATAATTTATCTTTTTCTTTGTTGTTGCTATTTACGTTTCTAATTTATTAATAATATGCTAATTTAGTTGACAAATTAGTTTGGTTCCAAAGATTTAATGTTTATAAATAAGTTTATGACATTTTACTAAAATAAATTTCAAAAAAAAAATCTATTTCTCACTCTGTCTTGCAAATCATTTTTTTTGGAAACAAAAAAAATCCAAATTTAAAAGGAATATTTTGATAAAAAAGGTTTAAAAGGAGAATTAGAGGTAATTTAATATAATCAATTACAAATGACATCAAATCAATTAAAGTTCAATAAAGCCAATTGAACATTTAGCAGAGACAACAACCAGTAATAATAGAGTGATAAATCAAAAGACTTATAATGTTAGAAAATAAGAATTTTTTAAAAATTTCCTACAAAAAAGAAATTTTTTAAAATTTCCTACAAAAATGACAAAATAGAAAATTTTTAAAAATTTCCTATAAAAATAGAAAATTTTTGAAAAAAATCCTATAAAAATAGGAAATTTTTGAAAAATTACCTATAAAAATAGGAAATTTTTGAAAAATTTCCTATAAAAACAGGAAATTTTTGAAAAATTTCCTATAAAAACAGGAAATTTTTGAAAAATTTCCTATCAAAATAGGAAATTTTTGAAAAATTTCCTATAAAAATAAGAAATTTTTGAAAAATTTTCTATAAAAATAGGAAAATTTTGAAAAGTTTCCTATAAAAATAGGAAATTTTATAAAAATAAGAAATTTTTAAAAAAATTTCCTATAAAAATAAGAAATTTTTGAAAAAAATCCTATAAAAATAATAAATTTTTGAAAAATTTCCTATAAAAATTGGAAATTTTTGAAAAATTTCCTATAAAAATAGGAAATTTTTGAAAAATTTTCCATAAAAATAGGAAATTTTTGAAAAATTTCCTATAAAAACAGGAAATTTTTGAAAAATTTCCTATAAAAACAGGAAATTTTTGAAAAATTTCCTATAAAAACAGGACATTTTTGAAAAATTTCCTATCAAAATAGGAAATTTTTGAAAAATTTCCTATAAAAATAAGAAATTTTTGAAAAATTTTCTATAAAAATAGGAAAATTTTGAAAAGTTTCCTATAAAAATAGGAAATTTTTGAAAAATTTCCTATAAAAACAGGGAATTTTTCAAAAATTTCCTATAAAAATATGAAATTTTTGAAAAATTTCCTATAAAAATAGGAAATTTTTGAAAATTTCCCATAAAAATAGGAAATTTTTGAAAAATTTCCTATAAAAACAGGAAATTTAGAAAAATTTCCTATCAAAATAGGAAATTTTTGAAAAATTTCCTATAAAAATAAGAAATTTTTGAAAAATTTTCTATAAAAATAGGAAATTTTTGAAAAGTTTCCTATAAAAATAGGAAATTTTTGAAAAGTTTCCTATAAAAATAGGAAATTTTTTTAAAGTTTCCTATAAAAATAGGAAATTTTTGAAAAATTTCCTATAAAAATAGGAAATTTTTGAAAAATTTGCTATAAAAATAGTAAATTTTTGAAAAATTTGCTATAAAAAGAAATTTTTAAAAATTTCTTTTAAAAATAGGAAATTTTTGAAAAATTTCCTATAAAAATAGGAATTTTTTGAAAAATTTGATATAAAAATAGTAAATTTTTGAAAAATTTGCTATAAAAAGAAATTTTTAAAAATTTCTTTGAAAAATAGGAAATTTTTGAAAAATTTCCTATAAAAATAGGAATTTTTTGAAAAATTTCCCATAAAAATAGGAAATTTTTGAAAAATTTCCCATAAAAATAGGAAATTTTTGAAAAATTTTCTATAAAAACAGGAAATTTTTGAAAAATAAGAAATTTTTGAAAAATTTTCTATAAAAATAGGAAATTTTTGAAAAGTTTCCTATAAAAATAGGAAATTTTTGAAAAGTTTCCTATAAAAATAGGAAATTTTTGAAAAATTTCCTATAAAAATAGGAACTTTTTGAAAAATTTCCTATAAAAATAAGAAATTTTTGAAAAATTTTCTATAAAAATAGGAAATTTTTGAAAAGTTTCCTATAAAAATAGGAAATTTTTGAAAAGTTTCCTATAAAAATAGGAAATTTTTGAAAAATTTCCTATAAAAATAGGAAATTTTTGAAAAATTTGTTATAAAAATAGGAAGTTTTTGAAAAATTTGATATAAAAATAGGAAATTTTTGAAAAATTCCCTATAAATTAAGAGATTTTTTAAAGTTTTCCTATAAAATACTTTTATAAAAAAAATTTTAAAATTTTTTTAAATATTTTGCTATAAAATTTTCAATTTAAATCTTTATCACTATAATTTTTTATAATTAATTTTCCTATTCTGCAGAGCGTTCTCCAGCAAACCACCAATCACATCCCCCTTGCTCACGATGAACTCTTACAGCCTCCTTCACCCACAATTATCCCTTCGTCTCCCCGATTCCTAATGCCCTTGCAGTGCAATGATGTTACCAGTTCCCAAGAGAAATTCTGTGAAAAATGCCGTAAATTATTGGAAAATCGTATATCACTCTCACCCGAACCACAGAGAGGACGCAGTGAATCTCGCACTACACCCGAAAGCAACGGCAGTTCAGTGGACTCTAGCATATCAGAACCCTATCAATCATGCAACTCACGTTCAGCTTCCACTGGTAATACCTCTGAAACCTGTGTACCGGGTGAAAGGGATAGCGTTAGGGATAGCCACAAAGAGAATAATCCTAACGAAACAGAATCGAATGGTTGCCTCAAACCTAGGATTTTACATCCCCTCCATCACCCGGTGCTCAAGAAACAGGGTGTATCCGGTGAAAGTTGTGAGATATCTATGCAGCAATCCATCAATATACCCATACCTAAATATGACAAGGACTATAGCAGTAAACAGCTGATCAAAGAGGCTATAACCGATAATGATTTTCTCAAGAATATCGATGCCTCTCAGGTGAGAGAATTGGTCGATTCGATGTATTCTCTGAGCATTGAAAAGGGTAAATTTGTGATAAGAGAGGGTGAAGTGGGTGCCCATTTGTATGTCTCGGCCGAGGGTGAATTTGAGGTGGAGAAAAATGGTAAAGTTTTGGGTATTATGGGTCCGGGAAAGGCTTTTGGTGAATTAGCTATTCTATATAATTGTACAAGAACCGCTTCCATAAGAGTTTTATCAGATGCCCGGGTTTGGGTTTTGGATCGTCGTATATTCCAGCAGATCATGATGCGCACGGGAATACAGCGTATAGAGAATAGTGTAAATTTCCTGAAATCGGTGCCTTTGTTAAAGAATTTAAGTGAAGAGGTCTTGGCTAAGATAGCCGATGTTTTGGAAGTGGTGAGTTTCAGAAGATCTCTTAAACTGAAGTCCGAATTTTTGATAATATATTTCTCTTTCCCAGGAATTTTATCCCGCTGGCACTTATATCATCCGCCAGGGCGCTAGTGGTGATACCTTCTTCCTGATCTCCCAGGGTTCTGTTAAGGTCACTCAAAAGTTGACAACTTCCTCGGAGGAGAAAGAAATTAGAACTTTAGAAATGGGTGATTACTTTGGTGAACAGGCCTTGATCAATGAAGATAAACGTACTGCCAATATAATAGCCATGGCTCCCGGGGTCGAATGTTTAACTTTAGATCGTGAGTCTTTTACACACTTAATCGGTGATCTGTGTGAATTGAAAGAGAAGAATTATGGGGATGAAAATCGTGTCTTGGCCATGAAATATTCCGAAAAGACAAAGGAGATTTTTGGGGCCAATGTTAAACAAGGTAAAAATTTTTCACTAATCAAAGGATAATCGTAGGTATTTTGTATTAAATTGGATTTATAAGCTTGTCATAACATTATTTTTCGTTTATGACTTAAAGGAGAACTTAACAAAATTTGAACCTCAAAAATCTTTTATTCTTCCCTAGAATTCCCCGACCTACAGCTTACCGATCTCGAGGTTATAGCTACTTTGGGTATTGGCGGTTTCGGTCGCGTTGAACTCGTCAAAGCCTATCAAAAGAATAGGGTAGATATTTTCGCTCTCAAATGCCTTAAGAAGCGTCACATAGTCGATACCAAACAGGAGGAGCATGTTTTCAGTGAGAGAACGATTATGATGACCTGTAACTCTCCGTTCATATGTCGCCTCTATCGTACATTCCGAGATGAGAAATATGTTTATATGCTGCTGGAGGCTTGTATGGGTGGTGAGATCTGGACCATGCTCAGAGATCGTGGATCTTTTGATGATAATGCTGCCCAATTTATTATTGGCTGTGTCCTGCAGGCCTTTGAGTATCTGCATGCTCAGGGTATTATATATAGGGATTTGAAGCCGGAGAATTTAATGTTGGACGAAAGGGGTTATGTAAAGTTGGTAAGATATAGCTACTATTTAAAAAAATCTGGATTTAAAGTCTTTTAAACCCAACTTGTCCACATTTCTAGGTGGACTTTGGCTTTGCTAAATATATAGGCAATAGCAGCAAGACCTGGACTTTTTGCGGCACCCCCGAGTATGTGGCTCCTGAAATTATTTTGAATAAGGGTCATGATCGTGCCGTAGACTATTGGGCTTTGGGTATTTTGATACATGAATTGTTGAATGGAACGTGAGTTTTCTTTTTCTACTTTAATATGTTTCATTAAAATTTCTTTTTCATTTCAGACCCCCCTTTACCGCCAATGATCCCATGAAGACCTATAATATCATATTGAAGGGCATAGATATGATTGATTTTCCAAAACATATCTCCCGCTCTGCGGTACAGCTTATTAAGAAGCTGTGCCGAGATGTGCCAGCAGAACGTTTGGGCTATCAGAAAGGAGGCATACAAGATATCAAAAAACACAAGTAATGAATTATATAAACTCCTTAAATATATCTCCTAAGCTCTTGAGTACTTATGTTTACGATCTCTTAATTTCGATTTCACTTGATATATTAAGATCGATTTTACTTGATATATTAAGATCGGTTTCTCAAAAGTTTAATTTCTTGATAAATTTATCTTTTAAGATCACAATATCTTGATATATGTCCTAAAATCTCTCTTAGTTTTAAAGATACGAGATATTTCGATCTTGATCTTTTAAGATCACTAGATTTCGCAATAGAACAATTTCTGTAGTAATCGATCTCTTAAGATCCCAATATCTTGATTTACAAAAGTCCTAAAATCTTTCTTAGCTGAAAAGATTCGAAATAAATCGATCTTGATCTTTTAAGATCACTAACCCTTTCCTAGTACCTCAATCTCTTCTCGGTTTCCTAAGATACTGAAATTTTTTAAAATTTCAAATATTATCTTGAATTTTCTCCTTCCGATTTTTAAGATCTCCTAAGATCATAGAAATATATACAATACAATTTTCAATCTCTGAATATCTTCGCGTATCTACATATCTTTAAAAACAGAATCTCTTGAAAGACGTTCTAAAATCTCTCGATATTTAAAGGTTTAGAGATATCTTGATTTCGAAAATTCTCGATCTTTAAAGACCCTCGTCTCTTTCTAAATCCTCAAAATCTTTTTGTTTTCCTACAATATTGATATTTTTTATATTTCCCAAAATTACCTTATCTTTTATTATTAACAGATCTCGATTTTGAAAAGATCTCCAACACATAAGATTTTCGATTTCTAAATTTCTTCACATCTCCATCACATTTTATCGGTATATCTCAAAAAATCCCCAAAAATCTTTCGATACCTTACGAATTCAAGATATCTCGATTTCTTAAAGCTTTGATTTTCAAGATCACTATTTTTTTTCTCTTCTTCTGCTGTCCTTGACTCTCAGTGGAGCATAGAGCTTCAAAAATCCTACAATTTCATTGTACGTTAGTGTTGATTCCGATGACTTTCTAAATCCAAGTTTCCTACGACTATTTTCCGATCTGCTTTCGCCGTATTAGACCTCAGAGCCGCAACGTTTAGTCGAGGTTTGCACATTACTAAATGATGGTCGCTATTTACATCTGTTCCGCGTCTCGAATGTACATCAAATAAAGATGATCGCCACTTAGAATTTATAAAAATATGGTCGATTTGATTTTCAGTAACGCCATTCGGTGATATCCAGGTTATTTTATGCTGTAATCATCTTTATAATTTTCAGATTGGACTTCACTCGGATCATAGATATTGATAATTATCAAATTGTGAGCTTTAGTTTTGAGTTTTATTGCTATAAGCCTCTCACTGATAGGATACCACGCTATCACGGACTTAGCTATTTTTTCGATAATAGGAATCCCAGACCCCTACTATGCCCATCGCCTTCCGGGCGGCCGGAGTAAAAAAACATAGTATTTTCATTCCGTATCTCGCATTGCCCCATCCAACTTGCTTCTTGCACCGCCAACAAATCACTTTTTTAACGCAACACTTTAAACTTTCTTTCATGCCTATATTAGGTTTTATAGTTCGATTTCTTCGGATAGAATTGTTTTCATTGATCAGGATGTTCTTGCATAGATTATGCACCTTCAAAATCCCTGCGCCAGCTGCCGTAGCAGGGAGATTTCTCTCATGATTACCCCTTGGAGTAGTATATTCTGTAAAGTTGTTTCTTTCCATGCTTAAAATATCGTAAGTGCTTAGTCGATGGATGATGAGTCCAAAGACGAGAGGCACGTTTGTAAAGCGAACCGCTCGATCCGAGACAGACAACCGGTTTCAGCCATAACTATCATGGCAAACAGACGCTACAGTTTCGTACTTTACAAAGTATATTTATCTTAGACTCTAAGACCAAATACGTCGGAATGGCTCCAAAAATTAAAAAAAAATAAAAAAAAATGTTCAACTTTGACCCCGGAAAAAATGGGTTAAGTCTACCCAATTTTTGAGAAGAAACCCTGTTTATATTTTCCATAATATGGATAATATTATTCCATATAAACTTTATTAAAATTATATATAAATAAGATTTATGAAGCATTTACTCAAATAATGATAAAAAATCCTTTTTTGCGAAATTCGCCGAATTTGAACACAAGGTACGGGAAAATGGTTTAAGATATTGACCTCTATTTTTTGGGTTTTATTGTCTTATTTATCTTTTTTAACATGCCGATGAGAGAAATTCAAATTTGTAATATTTGCTTAACAAAATTTTCGAAGAACTAAAAAATGAGTTTTGAAACCCACATGAGAAAAATGACCCATTTTCGAATATAAAAAAAAAATAAGTAAATATTTTTTTTATATTTAAACAAAATTAAACTATTAAGTACTTACAAGTCTTGGAATAATAAATCATGTCTTACTTTGTCATTTTTCGTCCCAAGTAATTTTGTGCAGTTTATCCTTAGGCGTGTTGTCAAGGACACGTATTTAAGGGGAAAAATCGCAATAACTCCAAAACTGTTCTATGGATTTCAAATTTGTCGATCTTCAATGAAAGCTGTATTAGTTCACTTTTAGATTCCATTGTCTTTTCTTTTACAAATCAATCTTAAATGGACGAAATGTAGCAAAAATACTCTCATTTTTCCCCAAACTTCTATTATCCTTGACTCCCAGTGGAGCATAGGGCCTCATACGAATGGTCTTAAAAACTTTGGGCCCGTTGCGCTGTCTCGTATCCTAAAAATAAATCAATAATATTTTGTACACTTCCGATTGACATAATTTGGCCAAATAATTTCACTTTTAGAAGTCGATCAGAGACAAAAATCAAAAAACGACCCACCCTAATATGTATATCATTCTCTTAATATCAGTATATCTTTAAAAATTTCCTAAATCTTTCGATATCAATATATCTCGATTTTGTCAGAAATTGATATTTTAAGGTTACTATATATTTCCTAATATCTTTATATTTTACGGTTTCCTTAAATATTGATATCTTTTAGGTTTACATTTTTTTTTTTCATTTTAAATATCTCGTTTTCTAAAAGATCAATATCCTAAGATATCAAAAACATAGCATCTTCGATCTCTCGATTTCCTCACGATCTCTTTTAAGATGCCTTAAAATCTCTCGATGTCTCCATTTTTTAAAATCTTTATCTTCTAAGATCACTAATACCTCAGATCCCAATACCTCAACTGTTTTGGTTTCCTAAGATATTGTTATCTTTCCTAATTCCAAACATCTTGATCTCCTTAAATCTCGATTTCCTAAAACCTCGATCTCTTAAAATCTTGTTTTTCTAAAACCTCAATCTCTTAAGATTCTAATTTCGGAAAAATTTCATATTCTAAATTCTAAATTTCTCGAACTAAGCCCATAGGCTTAGAATCACTTTCTGAGTCGATTTAGTGATGTCAGTCAGTCCGTCTGGCTACAGGTCGCACTTCTAAAGATAACTTGATGAACTTTGGCACAGATAGTGGGACCATGGCTATTGAAAATCGTCAAAATCGGTCCATTATTTATGGTACCTCCCACAGGTCCCATTTCCTGGAATTGATATTTTGGCCACAAATATCAATATTTTTTCATGAAATTCAAAACAGCACACACATAATTTCTGTTAAATCTGTAATCAACTTGCCAAATTTCGAGATAATCGGTCCACATTTGACCCTAGTCCAAATGGCGGAAACAGTTTAAATACAGGGTGGCGCAAAAGTCGCGAAGGGATTTGAAAAATAAATAACTTCTCTAATTTAATTTTTATTATTATTTTTCTTTTAAGGACTTGTAAAATAAATCTGGCCACTTTATCCAGCGAACCAAAATCATAGAACTTTATTTTTAACATCATCAACGATCAATAATTCAAACTCAACGAGCCTATCGTCGTCATTTTAATGTGCGGAATTCACCATCCGAATCAATGATTCGACTCTTAGTGACACGTTTTCAGGAACAAGGCTCAGTGAGGAATCTTCTGTTTTGGGCCACCCTTTATAAAAGTTTTGGGAAAATGCCATTATACAAAGGCAAAATTTAGCAAATATTTGTCTTTATACTCGAAAAAGACCACTTTTGACCTTAGTGCTGAAGGGTATCGTATGGTTGGACTTGACCGACTATAGCACTTTCTTACTTGTTTTTTTAGGTTTTCGGTCTATTACGATTTTGATTGTATTCGATTTTGATTGTATTCGATTTTGATCTATTTATTAGGATCTCGATTTTAGAATTTCTCTATTTCTTGTAATACTAAAACTTCGAATGTCGACTTCTAAATGTATATTAATCGCTAATACCATAATCTATTTTCTATTTCCAGATGGTTCCTTGGCTTTGACTGGGATGGCTTGCAAAGCCAACTTTTAATACCTCCCTTTGTCAGGCCCATTGCTCATCCCACAGATACATGTTACTTTGATCGTTTTCCCTGTGATCCGAATGAACCACCAGATGAACTAACCGGCTGGGATGAGGGTTTTTAATAACACTTAAAGAAACTATCACCCAAAAATTAAGCAAAAGCATTAGTTTTAAACTAAAACCTAAAAGAAAAAATATTTTTTTAATAAAATTTACTAGATTTAGATCTTAAAAATTGTCATTATATTTAAAATTAAGCATTTTTCTCTCGCTTTACTCGTTAGCTCCAAAGAAAAAAGTGTTTTAAAAACATTTTCTTAATAAAAAAAAAAAAAATTTGCTCATATCCAAAACTAAAAGTACCATTGAAAAAAAGTGCCTTGGCAAAAACATTTTGCTCATCTTTGTTATATTTTTTTTTATAAACTCTAAGTGTTAATTATATAATATGGAACACAATTTTTAAAAAATTTTAAAATTTAACTATTATAATATAATAAAATTATGCATTGATTGTAAAGCTTTTTGTATAAGTGAAACTTTTAATTATAATAACAATAATAATTGTGAAATTGTTAAAACTAGATTAAATGTAGACAATTATTTTGGAAACAATAAAAGCCTTGAATTAAACAAAAAATAAAAGTTTTTAACTAATATTCAAAATAGAGAAAGTTTTTCAAAAGTTTTCATAAAACTTGTTTTTTATAAATTCATTCCAATGACTTTAAATGGCCCATACAAGAGTGCTTTGCCGAATTTTAATAAAAACTAAGAAAATTTAAAAAAATGCAAACACTAAAATTTATATAGCAGATTTCATTTGAAGACTACAAAACAAAGATTATAGCCAATTAATGATTTAAATGTTGGCTTTATGTTATAATTGGAATTACTTGCATCTAGTTGCATATTAACTTCAAAATCGATAATAAGTGACATGATCCATTAATATTAAATTTAGGAGTATGCCGGAAAAAACCTTAAAACAATAAAATCAATGCGACATAAACGATCGAAAATATTAAGTTCCAGCTCATTAATTTACTAAGGACTAGCTACTTGTACTCGACGTTGAACAATTATCTAAAAATCTTCAAACAATTATCAAATAACCGTCAAACCGCCAGCAAAAAATCATCAAAACTCTTCAAACAATTTGCTAGTCACCCCTCAGACCAAAGACTCTATAATATAAAGTTATTGCACTCCACACACATGTTTTTGTCAAAAGTCAAATTAAAGTTAATGAAGAAGAATGAAGAACACATAAACGCACAAACAAACATACATTTCATGAGCATGTGTGTGTGCCTTAGCTTTCTCTCATTAGATAATCGTCTCCATTAGTTGTTTCCGTATTACAGTAAAAGCGGTATACACTCTTTTTAATGGGACTTGACGAAAGGACCATACGGCAAATTAATGTATGAAAGTGCGACATCTTTATATTATAGAGTCTTTAGTCAAACCATTAACAAACAATCGTTAAACATTACCAATATCAACTAAGACAAATCAAAACAAGTGGCCGTAAAAATGGGCGTAGTCAAATTTTCTTTTCGTAAAAACTTAAATTGAATTACAATGAAGGCTTAAGAAAAAATATATATCCCTGCAGCCATTTTTGAAAGTTTCGTTGGTACAAAAATAGAAAAGCTTTTTTCCATCCCTGATCAACATAAAATATAAAGGAAATCGAAGACACAATTTCTCACCACTGTCTGATTTGAGTTGGAATATCCCATATATAAAGATAAGTACTGTATAACATTAATATGTAGATGGTTTGGTCTTAAGCTAAGGTTGTTGGCTAACATATTATATTTAAGGTGTTGACATATAGATGGCATAAGAGTTTCAAAGTTTCCAGTTTCATTAAAAATCCATTAATATACTGTTGCGGACGCTACATTTTTTACTTGAATGCTTTTTCGGGATAAATTGCTATTTCATATATTTTAATGTTTTTATGAAAATTAAAATAATAAAATTTTTGATTGGTCTCTTTTTGTGAACGACAGATATTATTTGAACCTATCTCGAATTTTTATAAAATGAAAAACCCATCACTTTCAGAAACTTATAGAAATTCGAGATGGGTGCAAATAAAGTCTGCTATTCCAATTAAAAATTGTATTTTTTAAATGTTTAAAATTTAAAGTAAATTTTTATGTTTTTCTTATTTTTATTCGCCTTTCCATGTTCGTTTTGTGCGTTTTTATTGGATGCATAATTTTTTATCAGAAATCGTGTTACTCAACACCCTTTAAGATACCAGAATCCACTCTTTAGTCCAAACCCGTTTTTGACACACTAGGTCCCTTTTCTCGGAGAAGGTCACAAATGGTAAATTTTTTCCATTAACACAAATATGTGATGTTGACAGTTTTAAAATTTTTTCCTTGGTTTAAGTTTTTTTCTTATTTGCCCACATGCTATACATCATTAAAATAATCCTAAAACTATGCTACACAAATGTTTCTGAAATATGATATCGAATGTGGCCATTTGTGCCCAGAATTAAAAACTATCTAGACTAGAAAAAATGTTTAGGATATACATTTGGATTTCTATAACTACTTATTTATACCAATAATTATCGAGCTGTTTTTAAAAAGTGACCTAGTCGGAATTACTCTTCAGACTAGGAACATGATCTGGGAAATATATATGGATTTCTTAATATGTAACTACCTATATATTAAATCATAAATCAATAACTTAAACTAGTTAAAATTTGTCATATAAAATCTATTTTTTTAAATCAGAAATATTGCACTGCCTGTCTGTCTGTCTGTTTGTCTGTCTGTCTGTCTGTCTGTCTGTCTGTCTGTCTGTCTGTCTGTCTGTCTGTCTGTCTGTCTGTCTGTCTGTCTGTCTGTCTGTCTGTCTGTTTGTCTGTCTGTCTGTCTGTCTATCTCTATGTATGTCTGTCTGTCTATCTCTATGTCTGTCTCTGTCTCTTTCTGTCTCTGTCTGTCTCTGTCTGAATGTCTGTCTGATTTATACCCAGATTGAGATCCATAAATTAAATAAGTTAAAAGAAATCACTTAAATTGTTCATACAAAATCTGTCTGTCTGCCCGTCATTCTTTTCAAATCAAGTTTTTGGACAATCAACGACATCTAACCTTTTTCGGAATTAAGTTGATATCCAGAACCTTATAAACCCCTTAATTATGAAAAATATATATGAAAATTTGTAGTGATTTCAAATTGATTTTTCCATTTAAACGCCTTTTAAAGAAGTAACGGAAATAAAGAATAAATATCGTGTTAAGATTTATAATCGTCACTTGCTGTAAAAAGACTACTTAAAAACAGTATTTACTATAATAGTGTTTACTCCTCTTTCATATGCACAAACTTTTGCCAGTATTTTTTGTTTTCCTTTTTGCTTTTCATTTTCTATTTATGCAAAATCGTATCAAACATTTGTGTATCATACATGAGTATTTTGCTACCAAACAGTGTAAATACAATCCAGAATGATTGTTATATAAACTAAACTATAAATTCCCAGAATCTGTTCTACTAAGTGAAATTGCGCCACCTGGCCCGTATTAGCAGTTTAAACTTAATATAATTTATCACCGACACAAACTATCTATTTCCAACACCCCTCTCATTAGCGGCATCTATATTTATAACTATCATATATTTCTACACTTGAAGACAAAATCGTTTAAAAATCCTGAAATTAATTTAATAAAAAAACGTTAAATTAAAAACGATATCGAAAAGATTGATTGAAATATTGACTATGATAGATAGAACCAAAATAATGAAATCCTGTGATCACTAATTTTTTATACCAAAAATTGATTTTTTTGAAATTTTTTTATTAAAAATTTTAAACTCGATTTTCTAAGACATAGACTAAGACATAGACTAAGACATAGACCAAGATATAGACTAAGACATATACTAAGACATAGACTAAGACATAGACTAAGATATAGACTTAGACATAGACTAAGATATAGACTAAGACATAGACTAAGACAAAGGCTAAGACATAGACTAGGACATAGACTAGGACATAAACTAAGACATAAACTAAGACATAGACTAAGACATAGACTAAGACATAGACTAAGACATAGACTAAGACATAGACTAAGACATAGACTAAGACATAGACTAAGACATAGACTAAGACATAGGCTAAGACATAGACTAAGACATAGACTAAGACATAGACTAAGACATAGACTAAGACATAGACTAAGACATAGACTAAGACATAGACTAAGACATAGACTAAGACATAGACTAAGACATAGACTAAGACATAGACTAAGACATAGACTAAGACATAGACTAAGACATAGACTAAGACATAGACTAAGACATAGACTAAGACATAGACTAAGACATAGACTAAGACATAGACTAAGACATAGACTAAGACATAGACTAAGACATAGACTAAGACATAGACTAAGACATAGACTAAGACATAGACTAAGACATAGACTAAGACATAGACTAAGACATAGACTAAGACATAGACTAAGACATAGACTAAGACATAGACTAAGACATAGACTAAGACATAGACTAAGACATAGACTAAGACATAGACTAAGACATAGACTAAGACATAGACTAAGACATAGACTAAGACATAGACTAAGACATAGACTAAGACATAGACTAAGACATAGACTAAGACATAGACTAAGACATAGACTAAGACATAGACTAAGACATAGACTAAGACATAGACTAAGACATAGACTAAGACATAGACTAAGACATAGACTAAGACATAGACTAAGACATAGACTAAGACATAGACTAAGACATAGACTAAGACATAGACTAAGACATAGACTAAGACATAGACTAAGACATAGACTAAGACATAGACTAAGACATAGACTAAGACATAGACTAAGACATAGACCAAGATATAGACTAAGACAAAGACATAGACTAAGACATAGACTAAGACATAGACTAAGACATAGACTAAGACATAGACTAAGACATAGACTAAGACATAGACTAAGACATAGACTAAGACATAGACTAAGACATAGACTAAGACATAGACTAAGACATAGACTAAGACATAGACTAAGACATAGACTAAGACATAGACTAAGACATAGACTAAGACATAGACTAAGACATAGACTAAGACATAGACTAAGACATAGACTAAGACATAGACTAAGACATAGGCTAAGACATAGACAAAGGCTAAGACATAGACTAGGACATAGACTAGGACATAAACTAAGATATAGACTAAGACATAGACTAAGACATAGACTAAGACATAGACTAAGACATAGACTAAGACATAGACTAAGACATAGACTAAGATATAGACTAAGACATAGACTAAGACATAGACTAAGATATAGACTAAGACATAGACTAAGACATAGACTAAGACATAGACTAAAACATAGACTAAGACATAGAAAATTAAAAAAAAAAATAAATTTTTGGTATAAAATTTTTTTTTATTAAAAACTTTAAACTCGATTTTCTCGTTAACTATGATAGATAGAGCCAAAATAAAGAAATCACTAAATCATGTGATCACTAATTTTTTATACCAAAAATTGATTTTTTTTTTAATTTTTTATTAATACTTTAAAGTCGATTTTCCCGTTAACTATGATAGATACAGCTAAAAAATTTTTAGACCAAAAATTTAATTGTTTTATTTTTTTCTATTAAAGTTAATTATGATAGATAGAGTAACGAAATTCTGTGATCACCAATTTTTTATACCAAAAATTGATTTTTTGAATTTTTTTATTAAAAGCTTTAAACCTCATTTTCTCTTTAATTATGATAAATAGACCCAAAATAACTAAATTCTGTGGTTCTTTTTGGTGTCACAATTTGAAAATTTACCCAAAACTACAGCCTTTGAAATATTCTATATCTCAGAATGTCCTTAACATTTAATCAATTTCTTCATGTTGTCATAAGTGACCCACAAAAGTGACTTTTTGTGGACAATTAATTTAAAATCAATCTGTTTTCTTTCTTTTCCCTTATCGCTTTCAGTCATGGTATTGCTTTGACTCGATCCTTTATTCACTGGAATATCTGTTGAGTCATTGCCAATAAATACTGGAAAAAGTATTTGGTTTTTCTCACAAAAAATTTTAGTTTGTTGGTTTTCAATTGTGATTTCTCAACTTGTCTTGGTCTCGAATTCTCAAATGTAGATTGACTTACATACATAAACAAAACATGTACATACACATGCAAGTGGTTACACTCATTCAACATTCATTTATATTTCCGTATCCGAGTCAAAACGGAAACATTTTTTATTTTCTTGTTTAGAATTCTTACTTTAATGATTCTTTCTTGCTGAGTCTTTCTAATGCAGCTGCTTGATTCCAATTCATTTAATTTTACTTGGTCTACTTTTGTTAACCAACTTAAGGGTTTCCTTTGTGGTTAAACTTTAAATTCAATATATTTTTATTTTGGTTTTTTCCTCTCAGCCTATTTTCGTTATTGTGGTTTTTGTTGGTAACAGAAAAAATCAACCATCACAAATGCATTTGGTTAGAAATTTTAACAATAAAAGATTTAAATATCGTAACAAGAGAATGAATATCTCTAGTATAAAACATATTCGAATTTTATATTCTAGATATACTGTAGTCTTTTACATTTTTTTAACTCTTATGCATGTTTTTGGCCTGGTTTTGTTGGAAGTTTATTCTCTAATCCTTTCATTCTTCTTCCTATTTTTAGCCTAAATAAAATTTTTATATTTTACATATGGCTTTTATGTTCTTGTGCTGGTGTTTGTAATATGTTTATATGTATACGTGTATATGTTCTTTTGCAGTTTTTTATAAAATATGGATTTTCGTCCGGAAAATCATTTGCATTTGATAAGCCCTAGATTGCAAGTGGCACAATTTTGATACCTATTTATTATACAGCACTTGCGAAGAGGAAATTTGCATAAAAAGAAAACTCTCAATATAAAAAAAATGCTTCCATGAACAGAAAAAGCAATGTTTAAGCCAAAGTCATAGACTATGTCTTAGTCTATGCATTGATTTGTATATGATCGTTTTGAAAAGTCCCA
Source organism: Stomorhina lunata (assembly GCA_933228675.1). NCBI lineage: Eukaryota > Metazoa > Arthropoda > Insecta > Diptera > Rhiniidae > Stomorhina > Stomorhina lunata. The sequence continues at coordinate 12,805,016 of OW121741.1, forward strand.
TAACAAAAGAGAATATATGTCTTAATCTATGTCTTAGTCTATGTCTTAGTCTAGTCTTAGTCTTAGTCTATGTCTTAGTCTATGTCTTAGTCTATGTCTTAGTCTATGTCTTAGTCTATGTCTAAGTCTATGTCTTAGTCTATGTCTTAGTCTATGTCTTAGTCTATGTCTTAGTCTATGTCTTAGTCTATGTCTTAGTCTATGTCTTAGTCTATGTCTTAGTCTATGTCTTAGTCTATGTCTTAGTTTATGTCTTAGTTTATGCTTTAGTCTATATATAGGTCTTTGACTTAGTCATAGTGTTTTCTACAATCTTTCTCAATAGACATTTTGCCCCATTGTGCTTCCTTATACCTTAACAGGATATTTTACTTAATTGAACAATTTCCCAAAATTTTTTGACATACAAATCAACTGAATGATATCCTCTTCCCAGGAATTACACTCAACTTGTCATTTTCTTAATTCTTGGAAATCGGCTTATATAAGGACTAAGTACAATTCGTTGTGTGACTTGTGGTTTCTTTAACATCGTATTCAATTATTGAACAGTGATATTTAATATTAATAGCAATTAATGATAATAATATTATGGGTAATAGGATACATTTAAGCAAATCCTTTAATGATAATTAAAAGGTGTTAATCTCAATAAAAATGTTTACATGATTTATGGAAACAGGAAATTTCTTTACGTTTTCCCTGAAAATAGGCAACAGTAGACTACAAATAAACAATTGCTATTATATTCTTTTAATAACACTCAAGTACATATTTGCCATAACAGCATAACGACAAATAAGACCAAAAATATGTAGAAAAATATTTCTATTGAAAATTTTTCTATAGAAAAATATTTTTTTTTTAATTTTTCTATAGAAAAATATTTTTTTTTTTAATTTATCTATAGAAAAATATTTTTTTTGAAAATTTTTCTATAGAAAAATATTTCTATTGAAAATTTTTCTATAGAAAAATATTTCTATTGAAAAATTTTCTATGGAAAAATATTTCTATTGAAAATGTTTCTATAGAAAAATGTTTCTATCGAAAATTTTTCTATTGAAAAATATTTCTTTTGAAAATTTTTCGATAGAAAAATATTTCTTTTAAAAATTTTTCTATAAAAAATACTTCTTTTGAAAAATTTTCTATAGAAAAATATTTCTTTTGAAAATTTTTCTATAAAAAAATATTTTTTTTTGAAATTTTTCTATAGAAAAATATTTCTTTTGAAAATTTTTCTATAGAAAAATATTTCTTTTGAAAATATTTCTATTGAAAATTTTTCTATAGAAAAATATTTCTATTGAAAATTTTTCTATAGAAAAATTTTTCTATCGAAAAATATTTGTTTTGAAAATTTTTCTATAGAAAAATATTTCTTTTGAAAAATATTTCTATAGAAAAATATTTCTTTTGAAAATTTTTCTATAGAAAAATATTTCTTTTGAAAATTTTTCTATAGAAAAATATTTCTTTTGAAAATTTTTCTATAGAAAAATATTTCTTTTGTAAATTTTTCTATAGAATAATATTTCTTTTGGAAATTTTTCGATAGAAAAATATTTCTTTTAAAAATTTTTCTATAAAAAAATACTTTTTTTGAAAAATTTTCTTTAGAAAAATATTTCTTTTGAAAATTTTTCTATAAAAAAATATTTTTTTTTTGAAATTTTTCTATAGAAAAATATTTCTTTTGAAAATTTTTCTATAGAAAAATATTTCTTTTGAAAATATTTTTTTTGAAAATATTTCTATTGAAAATTTTTCTATAGAAAAATATTTCTATTGAAAATTTTTCTATAGAAAAATATTTCTATTGAAAATTTTTCTATAGAAAAATTTTTCTATAGAAAAATATTTGTTTTGAAAATTTTTCTATAGAAAAATATTTCTTTTGAAAAATATTTCTATAGAAAAATATTTCTTTTGAAAATTTTTCTATAGAAAAATATTTCTTTTGAAAATTTTTCTATAGAAAAATATTTCTTTTGAAAATTTTTCTATAGAAAAATATTTCTTTTGTAAATTTTTCTATAGAATAATATTTCTTTTGAAAATTTTTCGATAGAAAAATATTTCTTTTAAAATTTTTTCTATAAAAAATACTTCTTTTGAAAAATTTTCTATAGAAAAATATTTCTTTTGAAAATTTTTCTATAAAAAAATATTTTTTTTTGAAATTTTTCTATAGAAAAATATTTCTTTTGAAAATTTTTCTATAGAAAAATATTTCTTTTGAAAATATTTCTATTGAAAATTTTTATATAGAAAAATATTTCTATTGAAAATTTTTCTATAGAAAAATATTTCTATTGAAAATTTTTCTATAGAAAAATTTTTCTATAGAAAAATATTTGTTTTGAAAATTTTTCTATAGAAAAATATTTCTTTTGAAAAATATTTCTATAGAAAAATATTTCTTTTGAAAATTTTTCTATAAAAAATATATTTTTTTGAAATTTTTCTATAGAAAAATATTTCTTTTGAAAATTTTTCTATAGAAAAATATTTCTTTTGAAAATATTTCTATTGAAAATTTTTCTATAGAAAAATATTTCTATTGAAAATTTTTCTATAGAAAAATATTTCTATTGAAAATTTTTCTATAGAAAAATATTTCTATTGAAAATTTTTCTATAGAAAAATTTTTCTATAGAAAAATATTTGTCTTGAAAATTTTTCTATAGAAAAATATTTTTTTTGAAAAATATTTCTATAGAAAAATATTTCTTTTGAAAATTTTTCTATAGAAAAATATTTCTTTTGAAAATTTTTCTATAGAAAAATATTTCTTTTGAAAATTTTTCTATAGAAAAATATTTCTTTTGTAAATTTTTCTATAGAAAAATATTTCTTTTGAAAATTTTTCCATAGAAAAATATTTCTTTTGAAAATTTTTCTATAGAAAAACATTTCTTTTGAAAATTTTTCTATAGAAAAATATTTCTTTTGAAAATTTTTTCTATAGAAAAGTATTTCTTTTGAAATTTTTTTCTATAGAAAAATATTTCTTTTGAAATTTTTTCTATAGAAAAATATTTCTTTTGAAATTTTTTCTAAAGAAAAATATTTCTTTCGAAAAATATTTCTTTTAAAAATTTTTCTATAGAAAAATATTTCTATCGAAAATTTTCGGCCAGATCTCAATTTAATGATTTTGGTGGTCATTTCTTTAATGATCGTGATATTTTCGAAAATTACAAAAAGTCTTCGGCTCCTGGCAGCTTATCTTATTTGTATGGTATTATAAAGTCGAACTTGAGCGACTATGAAACTTTTTGTTTTAAATATTAAGTTTATGCTGGAACTTTAAATTTTCTACTTTATTTGAATAGGCATTAAATTCGAAATAATTTAAAGCAAAAATATATATTCTTTAAAATAAGGCTGACTGGGTGACGAATTTGGTGATTAGACTTATGCCACGTTATAAATCTTCTAAGCCGCCCAAGCCCCATAGTCATTATCATCGTACAAATTATGGCCATCAACAATATCATAATGATAATTTTCTATTATTTTCAAAGTAGCATTTACTGTCCACTAAGACACAATTTTAAGTGATGAAAGTCATCTTAATCTGTGTAAGATTAAGCGCAAAATTTGTAAAATGATGATGTCTTATTTAGGTGTTTTGTCCAAAGCTTAGGACATCAAATGTGTCTCTGGCTCGGTCGTTGGTCCTACTAATGGTATGTCATAATTTAGTTTTTAAATTCTTTTTTTATCGTTACTTTTTTTATGTCTTAAGTAAAGTCCAAAATAAATGGAAGACTAATTTATGAGTTATTTTAGCTTAAGTTAAAAAACATTTTAACCAACATTAAATTTAAGTTCAAAGAGACCCTAAAATATGCTGAAAGTCAACAACAGTTTGTCTCAAATAATTAGTAACGTTATTTAACAAAAAAGTCTTTATAACCAGAAAAAGCTCTTTCTAATTATTTGCCTGCAGCTGCTAGATTTTCATTTTCTTCAGTTTTATACAATTTTTCGCTGTCTCTGTCAAACTCGTATAACTAAATGGCTCGAAATTTATATTTTCTTAAAATCGTAGAATTCTAGACATAAAGACATGCGAGTGGTTTAGTGGAATTTTCTTTATTGCAAATACCAACAATTTACACATTTATTTTATTCATGTGCTTCTTGATGCAAGTTTAATTTAAGAACATTTACATTTTTAAGTCGAAATCATTGTAAAGCAAAAACTTGGTAAAATATTGCATTTTATCCCTTCGACTTATGTATGTGATCCCATAAATATTTCAATTGTCACACTGGGAAGGATGAAAAGGAAATGTTTAGCAACATTTCTTTTAGTATGAAAATAAGTTACAAGAATTTAAATTAACAAAAAAAAAATATATGTTATTTCTTTTCTAAGTTATTTTCTAGGTTTATTTGAAGATTGATTTCTACTACTATTTCTGGGTTTATTTCCAGGATCACTTTAAAAATCAATTCTAGGTTAATTTTAAGATTAATTTCTACATCCATCTCTGGGTTCATTTTCAGGTTTTTTCTTTGGTCAAAACTAATTTTACTTTTATGGTCACTTCGTACTTCATTACTAAGTTCATTACAAGGTTCATTTAAAGATTCATTTCTATGCCTATAAGTTTTAGTATTAGTATTAGTAGTCTATGTCTAAGTCAATGTCTTAGTCTATGTCTTATTCTGCTTTAGTCTATTTCTTAGTTAATGTCTATGTATGTAAGTATATGTCCAGTTATATTTTATTAAATTGGCTCAAGGCCAAATTTCGTTTGTCCTGTAAATTGTTGTCAATTTTTTAGTTCTATATTTGACCTTACTTGTTTCTTTATTATGTAATTTTGCGAAAATATTTTCAATTATTTAGAAAATAAAACGCAATTTTAAAGGACAGAACAAAGAGATATTTAATATCAAATTGAAAAATACAATCAGCCTTAAACCACAACTGCGTAAATATACAGTCAAATGACGGCATATTATTATCATAAAGTGATCCAAAGGCAGTTACATTTCCTATACCTAAATCCTTTCGGATATTTTCATATCATTTCTCATTTACGTTTCGAAATGAACAAAGTCCTTTGGGTATTATATAAATGATAAATTTATTTTTATATTTGGGGGATTCATATGATGAATTATCATATCAGATTTCATGTTTTTAAAAAGAACAAAGTTAAATCCGGTTTAAATATTCTGCTATGACTATAATATAACATTTTATGATAGTACTCTCTGTGAATGCCCTAAATGTATTGAGACAAAATATGCCACTCAAAACTACTTTTATTATTTTAGTGTTTATTTTTTCAAACGACTAAACATTAGATGGGCTTTAAACGTAAAATTAATTTCATCAACCCATTTCATATGCAAAATATTTCCACGAACATTTGGTACAAAAAATATATGTTTTATTAGGATACAGTGTGACTATTAGGGAATGATACAAAAACATATTTCAGTTTAAATATAAAGAAGAACATGGAAGGAAATGGCAAATAACGATACTAGTTTGTTTCTAACCTCATGACAACTATTAAAACATGCATTATTAGATTTATATTTGTTTCAGACCCAATTCAAAAACCCACACATTGATAAACAAGAACGCCTGTTTTGTCAATTTATTGCCAATAGATGATGGCGTGTCGATTCGTATCTTTTTGGGGGTTTATTGAATGTTTTAACTGAATTAAAAAGTGCGAAAAATGTTGTATAATTATGACACAATGATACCATGAAACTAAAATAATTTGCAAAATAAATGAGATTATTTCTAACATGCAAATAGTCAAAATAATTCACATGTGCTTAAAAGAGGTCAGTCTCAAAAGGTCTCAAAACTAAAAATAACAATTCACAGTCTTGGACTAGAACAGAACTAATTAACTGAATAAATTATGGAATACAAAATAAGGGTAAGACTAATTTATCGACTAAAACAAAGACGATGACATAGATTAAGGCATGAACTAAGATATAGGCTATGACATAGACTAAGGCACAACCTTATACATAAATTAAAGCAAAGATATAGACTAATATAAAGACTAAGACTCATGCTAAGACATAAACTAAGACATAGACTAAGACATAAACTAAGACATAGACTAAGACATAGACTAAGACATAGACTAAGACATAGACTAACACATAGTCTAAGACATAGATTAAGACATAGACTAAGACTAAGACATAGACTAAGACATAGACTAAGACATAGACTAAGACATAGACTAAGACATAGACTAAGACATAGACTAAGACATAGACTAAGACATAGACTAAGACATAGACTAAGACATAGACTAAGACATAGACTAAGACATAGACTAAGACATAGACTAAGACATAGACTAAGACATAGACTAAGATATAGACTAAGACATAGACTAAGACATAGACTAAGACATAAACTAAGACATAAACTAAGACATAGACTAAGACATAGACTAAGACATAGACTAAGACATAGACTAAGACATAGACTAAGACATAGACTAAGACATAGACTAAGACATAGACTAAGACATAGACTAAGACTAAGACATAGACTAAGACTAAGACATAGACTAAGACATAGACTAAGACATATACTAAGACATATACTAAGACATAGACTAAGACATAGACTAAGACATAGACTAAGACATAGACTAAGACATAGACTAAGACATAGACTAAGACATAGACTAAGACATAGACTAAGACATAAACTAAGACATAGACTAAGACATAGACTAAGACATAGACTAAGACATAGACTAAGACATAGACTAAGACATAGACTAAGACATAGACTAAGACATAGACTAAGACATAGACTAAGACATAGACTAAGACATAGACTAAGACATAGACTAAGACATAGACTAAGACATAGGCTAAGACATAGACTTACATATAGACTAAGATAAAGACTAAGACATAGACTAAGACATAGACTAAGACATAGACTAAGACATAGACTAAGACCTAGACTAAGACATAGACTAAGACATAGACTAAGACATAGACTAAGACATAGACTAAGACATAGACTAAGACATAGACTAAGACATAGACTAAGACATAGACCAAGACATAGACTGAGACATAGACTAAGACATACACTAAGACATACACTAAGACATACACTAAGACATAGACTAAGATATAGACTAAGACGTAGACTAAGACGTAGACTAAGACATAGACTAAGACATAGACTAAGATATAGACTAAGACATAGACTAAGACATAGACTAAGACATAGACCAAGACATAGACCTAGACATAGACTAAGACATAGACTAAGACATAGACCAAGACATAGACTAAGACATAGACTAAGACATAGACTAAGACATAGACTAAGACATAGACTAAGACATAGACTAAGACATAGACCAAGACATAGACTAAGACATAGACTAAGACATAGACTAAGACATAGACTAAGATATAGACTAAGATATAGACTAAGACATAGACTAAGACATAGACTAAGACATAGACTAAGACATAGACTAAGACATAGACTAAGACATAGACTAAGACATAGACTAAGACATAGACTAAGACATAGACTAAGACATAGACTAAGACATAGACTAAGACATAGACTAAGACATAGACTAAGACATAGACTAAGACATAGACTAAGACATAGACTAAGACATAGACTAAGACATAGACTAAGACATAGACTAAGACATAGACTAAGACATAGACTAAGACATAGACTAAGACATAGACTAAGACATAGACTAAGACATAGACTAAGACATAGACTAAGACATAGACTAAGACATAGACTAAGACATAGACTAAGACATAGACTAAGACATAGACTAAGACATAGACTAAGACATAGACTAAGACATAGACTAAGACATAGACTAAGACATAGACTAAGACATAGACTAAGACATAGACTAAGACATAGACTAAGACATAGACTAAGACATAGACTAAGACATAGACTAAGACATAGACTAAGACATAGACTAAGACATAGACTAAGACATAGACTAAGACATAGACTAAGACATAGACTAAGACATAGACTAAGACATAGACTAAGACATAGACTAAGACATAGACTAAGACATAGACTAAGACATAGACTAAGACATAGACTAAGACATAGACCAAGACATAGACTGAGACATAGACTAAGACATAGACTAAGACATAGACTAAGACATAGACTAAGATATAGACTAAGACGTAGACTAAGACATAGACTAAGACATAGACTAAGACATAGACTAAGACATAGACTAAGACATAGACTAAGACATAGACTAAGATATAGACTAAGACGTAGACTAAGACATAGACTAAGACATAGACTAAGACATAGACTAAGACATAGACTAAGACATAGACCAAGACATATACTAAGACATAAACTAAGACATAGGCTTAGACATAGACTTACATATAGACTAAGATATAGACTAAGACATAGGCTAAGACATAGACTAAGACATAGACTAAGATATAGACTAAGACGTAGACTAAGACATAGACTAAGACATAGACTAAGACATAGACTAAGACATAGACTAAGACATAGACTAAGACATAGACTAAGACATAGACTAAGACATAGACTAAGACATAGACTAAGACATAGACTAAGACATAGACTAAGACATAGACTAAGACGTAGACTAAGACATAGACTAAGACGTAGACTAAGACATAGACTAAGACATAGACTAAGACATAGACTAAGACATAGACTAAGACATAGACTAAGACATAGACTAAGATATATACTAAGACGTAGACTAAGACATAGACTAAGACATAGACTAAGACATAGACTAAGACATAGACCAAGACATATACTAAGACATAAACTAAGACATAGGCTTAGACATAGACTTACATATAGACTAAGATATAGACTAAGACATAGGCTAAGACATAGACTAAGACATAGACTAAGATATAGACTAAGAGATAGACTAAGACATAGACTAAGACATAGACATAGACTAAGACATAGACTAAGACATAGACTAAGACATAGGCTAAGACACAGACTTACATATAGACTAAGATATAGACTAAGACATAGACTAAGACATAGACTAAGACATAGACTAAGACATAGACTAAGACATAGACTAAGACATAGACTAAGACATAGACCAAGACATAGACTAAGACATAGACTAAGACATAGACTAAGACATAGACTAAGACATAGACTAAGACATAGACTAAGACTAAGACATAGACTAAGACATATACTAAGACATAGACTAAGACATAGACTAAGACATAGACTAAGACATAGACTAAGACATAGACTAAGACATAGACTAAGACATAGACTAAGACATAGACTAAGACATAGACTAAGACATAGACTAAGACATAGATTAAGACATAGACTAAGACATAGACTAAGACATAGACTAAGACATAGACTAACACATAGTCTAAGACATAGATTAAGACATAGACTAAGACTAAGACATAGACTAAGACATAGACTAAGACATAGACTAAGACATAGACTAAGACATAGACTAAGACATAGACTAAGACATAGACTAAGACATAGACTAAGACATAGACTAAGACATAGACTAAGACATAGACTAAGACATAGACTAAGACATAGACTAAGACATAGACTAAGACATAGACTAAGACATAGACTAAGACATAGACTAAGACATAGACTAAGACATAGACTAAGACATAGACTAAGACATAGACTAAGACATAGACTAAGACATAGACTAAGACATAGACTAAGACATAGACTAAGACATCGACTAAGACATAGACTAAAACATAGACTAAGACATAGACTAAGACATAGACTAAGACATAGACTAAGACATAGACTAAGACATAGACCAAGACATAGACTAAGACATAGACTAAGACATAGACTAAGACATAGACTAAGATATAGACTAAGATATAGACTAAGACATAGACTAAGACATAGACTAAGACATAAACTAAGACATAGACTAAGACATAGACTAAGACATAGACTAAGACATAGACTAAGACATAGACTAAGACATAGACTAAGACATAGACTAAGACATAGACTAAGACATAGACTAAGACATAGACTAAGACATAGACTAAGACATAGACTAAGACATAGACTAAGACATAGACCAAGACATAGACTAAGACATAGACTAAGACATAGACTAAGACATAGACTAAGATATAGACTAAGATATAGACTAAGACATAGACTAAGACATAGACTAAGACATAAACTAAGACTAAGACATAGACTAAGACATAGACTAAGACATAGATTAAGACATAGACTAAGACATAGACTAAGACATAGACTAAGACATAGACTAACACATAGTCTAACACATAGTCTAAGACATAGACTAAGACATAGATTAAGACATAGACTAAGACATAGACTAAGACATAGACTAAGACATAAACTAAGACTAAGACATAGACTAAGACATAGACTAAGACATAGATTAAGACATAGATTAAGACATAGACTAAGACATAGACTAAGACATAGACTAAGACATAGACTAAGACATAGACTAAGACATAGACTAAGACATAGACTAAGACTAAGACATAGACTAAGACATATACTAAGACATAGACTAAGACATAGACTAAGACATAGACTAAGACATAGACTAAGACATAGACTAAGACATAGACTAAGACATAGACTAAGACATAGACTAAGACATAGACTAAGACATAGACTAAGACATAGATTAAGACATAGACTAAGACATAGACTAAGACATAGACTAAGACATAGACTAACACATAGTCTAAGACATAGATTAAGACATAGACTAAGACTAAGACATAGACTAAGACATAGACTAAGACATAGATTAAGACATAGACTAAGACATAGACTAAGACATAGACTAAGACATAGACTAACACATAGTCTAACACATAGTCTAAGACATAGATTAAGACATAGACTAAGACTAAGACATAGACTAAGACATAGACTAAGACATAGACTAAGACATAGACTAAGACATAGACTAAGACATAGACTAAGACATAGACTAAGACATAGACTAAGACATAGACTAAGACATAGACTAAGACATAGACTAAGACATAGACTAAGACATAGACTAAGACATAGACTAAGACATAGACTAAGACATAGACTAAGACATAGACTAAGACATAGACTAAGACATAGACTAAGACATAGACTAAGACATAGACTAAGACATAGACTAAGACATAGACTAAGACATAGACCAAGACATAGACTAAGACATAGACTAAGACATAGACTAAGACATAGACTAAGACATAGACTAAGACATAGACTAAGACATAGACCAAAACATAGACTAAGACATAGACTAAGACATAGACTAAGACATAGACTAAGATATAGACTAAGATATAGACTAAGACATAGACTAAGACATAGACTAAGACATAAACTAAGACATAGACTAAGACATAGACTAAGACATAGACTAAGACATAGACTAAGACATAGACTAAGACATAGACTAAGACATAGACTAAGACATAGACTAAGACATAGACTAAGACATAGACTAAGACATAGACTAAGATATAGACTAAGATATAGACTAAGACATAGACTAAGACATAGACTAAGACATAGACTAAGACATAGACTAAGACATAGACTAAGACATAGACTAAGACATAGACTAAGACATAGACTAAGACATAGACTAAGACATAGACTAAGACATAGACTAAGACATAGACTAAGACATAGACTAAGACATAGACTAAGACATAGACTAAGACATAGACTAAGACATAGACTAAGACATAGACTAAGACATAGACTAAGACATAGACTAAGACATAGACTAAGACATAGACTAAGACATAGACTAAGACATAGACTAAAACCTAGACTAAGACATAGACTAAGACATAGACTAAGACATAGACATAGACTAGGACATAGACTAAGACATAGACTAAGACATAGACTAAGACATAGACTAAGACATAGACTAAGACATAGACCAAGACATAGACTGAGACATAGACTAAGACATAGACTAAGACATAGACTAAGACATAGACTAAGACATAGACTAAGATATAGACTAAGACGTAGACTAAGACATAGACTAAGACATAGACTAAGACATAGACTAAGACATAGACTAAGACATAGACTAAGACATAGACTAAGACATAGACTAAGACATAGACCAAGACATAGACTAAGACATAGACTAAGACATAGACTAAGACATAGACTAAGACATAGACCAAGACATAGACTAAGACATAGACTAAGACATAGACTAAGACATAGACCAAGACATAGACTAAGACATAGACTAAGACATAGACTAAGACATAGACTAAGACATAGACTAAGACATAGACTAAGACATAGACCAAGACATAGACTAAGACATAGACTAAGACATAGACTAAGACATAGACTAAGATATAGACTAAGATATAGACTAAGACATAGACTAAGACATAGACTAAGACATAAACTAAGACATAGACTAAGACATAGACTAAGACATAGACTAAGACATAGACTAAGACATAGACTAAGACATAGACTAAGACATAGACTAAGACATAGACTAAGACATAGACTAAGACATAGACTAAGACATAGACTAAGACATAGACTAAGACATAGACTAAGACATAGACTAAGACATAGACTAAGACATAGACTAAGACATAGACTAAGACCTAGACTAAGACATAGACTAAGACATAGACATAGACTAAGACATAGACTAAGACATAGACTAAGACATAGACTAAGACATAGACTAAGACATAGACCAAGACATAGACTGAGACATAGACTAAGACATAGACTAAGACATAGACTAAGACATAGACTAAGACATAGACTAAGATATAGACTAAGACGTAGACTAAGACATAGACTAAGACATAGACTAAGACATAGACTAAGACATAGACTAAGACATAGACTAAGACATAGACTAAGACATAGACTAAGACATAGACTAAGACATAGACCAAGACATAGACTAAGACATAGACTAAGACATAGACTAAGACATAGACTAAGACATAGACTAAGACATAGACTAAGACATAGACTAAGACATAGACTAAGACATAGACTAAGACATAGACTAAGACATAGACCAAGACATAGACTAAGACATAGACTAAGACATAGACTAAGACATAGACTAAGACTTAGACTAAGACATAGACTAAGACATAGACTAAGACATAGACTAAGACATAGACTAAGACATAGACTAAGACATAGACTAAGACATAGACTAAGACATAGACTAAGACATAGACTAAGACATAGACTAAGACATAGACTAAGACATAGACTAAGACATAGACTAAGACATAGACTAAGACATAGACTAAGACATAGACTAAGACATAGACTAAGACATAGACTAAGACATAGACTAAGACATAGACTAAGACATAGACTAAGACATAGACTAAGACATAGACTAAGACATAGACTAAGACTAAGACATAGACTAAGACATATACTAAGACATAGACTAAGACATAGACTAAGACATAGACTAAGACATAGACTAAGACATAGACTAAGACATAGACTAAGACATAGACTAAGACATAGACTAAGACATAGACTAAGACATAGACTAAGACATAGACTAAGACATAGACTAAGACATAGACTAAGATATAGACTAAGACATAGACTAAGACATAGACTAAGACATAGACTAAGACATAGACTAAGACATAGACTAAGACATAGACTAAGACATAGACTAAGACATAGACTAAGACATAGACTAAGACATAGACTAAGACATAGACTAAGACATAGACTAAGACATAGACTAAGACATAGACTAAGACATAGACTAAGACATAGACTAAGACATAGACTAAGACATAGACTAAGACATAGACTAAGACATAGACTAAGACATAGACTAAGACATAGACTAAGACATAGACTAAGACATAGACTAAGACATAGACTAAGACATAGACTAAGACATAGACTAAGACATAGACTAAGACATAGACTAAGACATAGACTAAGACATAGACTAAGACATAGACTAAGACATAGACTAAGATATAGACTAAGACATAGACTAAGACATAGACTAAGACATAGACTAAGACATAGACTAAGACATAGACTAAGACATAGACTAAGACATAGACTAAGACATAGACTAAGACATAGACTAAGACATAGACTAAGACATAGACTAAGACATAGACTAAGACATAGACTAAGACATAGACTAAGACATAGACTAAGACATAGACTAAGACATAGACTAAGACAAAGACTAAGACATAGACTAAGACATAGACTAAGACATAGACTAAGACATAGACTAAGACATAGACTAAGACATAGACTAAGACATAGACTAAGACATAGACTAAGACATAGACTAAGACATAGACTAAGACATAGACTAAGACATAGACTAAGACATAGACTAAGACATAGACTAAGACATAGACTAAGACATAGACTAAGACATAGACTATGGCATAGACTATGACATAGACTAAGACATAGACTATGACATAGACTAAGACATAGAGAACTATTTTAAGTCTTTATAAAATATTTGTATGATAATAATTATTAGCTAATCAAGTCCTTTAATTAAAAATAGTTTTTTTAATATCCAAATCCTCTTATTTACCCAAAGAACATTTAAATTGTTTATTGTTTTATGACAAAATTATTTGAACTATTAGACAGTTTAGAAACATAAATAATTTTTGGCTCCTGAATTTGGCAAATTTCTAAAATGAAAACACATGTCCTGTGTATGAAGAAATACATATGCATGTGTATGTGCATATGCTCGTATGTATGTGTACAAAACAATTATAATAACTTTGTAGTACTTACAGGACATTAAGATCCTTGTAGTCTTGTGTGTTACGAGAAAAGCTTAAATAAATTTATTGCATTTGTATTGCAATTGTTTGTTAAAATAACATTTGTTTATTGTTGTTTCTGCTACAGCGGAGAGACCACAAATTTGGTTTTGTTCCAGCTAATTAAAGTTTAAACAAAACTGTGTATAATTGTTGTTGTTATTGTTGGTGGCGAGCATGAATGAATGAATGAATGAAGGAAGTATACTGCAATGTTTAATTGAGGGTGTTGGAAGGTTAAAATGTCAGACAGTCGGATGGACTCATTTAAGTTAATAGATTTTGAATTTGTTGGAAAAATCATTACACTGGGAAACAAGAAAATTTATGGCAAAAAAATATTTTCTAACGGAAACTTTCGGTACAAAATATTTTCTATAGAAATTTTTGGTGAAAAAATATTTTCTATAGAAAAATTTTTCATAAAAAAATTTTAACTATAGAAAATTTTTGGTAAAAAAATATTTTCTATAGAAAGTTTTTGGTAAAAAATTTTTTTTTAGCAAAAATTTTCTCTAGAAAATATTTTTTTGCCAAAAATTTTCTATAGAAAATATTTCTTGACCAAAAATTTCCTAAATAAAATATTTTTTGACCAAAAATTTTCTATAGAAAATATTTTTTGACCAAAAATTTTTTATAGAAAATATTTTTTTCCCAAAAATTTTCTCTAGAAAATATTTTTTGACTAAAAATTTTCTTTAGAAAATAATTCGGTATAAAAAAAAATTCTATAGAAAATATTTTTGTTATTTTCTATAGAAATATTAAAAATGGAATTTAAAAAAATGTGTAATTATTTCGTTTCCTCTTTAGGAATTTTTTCCTCAGATATTCATTCAATTTCATTTCGATTTTCATTATCGTAAGTATCGAAAAAAGCGTAATCCACGTCAAAATAGCTTATGCCCAAATACGAAATTAAATTCATTTCGATCAGGTGTCCAGTTTGTTTTATTGCTTTCGTTTGGTACCCTACACTATGTGAAGGATATATTGGGGTTTTGCTAAAGTTTGTAACTCACAGCTTTGAATTTGTTTCCTAACGGCGGAATTGCAATAAAATTTATTAGAAATAATACAATTGAAGTATTGTACAAAATTTTATAGAAATCGGTCCATATTTGACTATAACTCCCATAAAAATGTTAGTAAGTTTACATCTTCTTCATAATTGTTCCAAATATGACATCGGTAGCAAAGACTTCCATACATTGATTTACTGTATGGTAGTTTTGAAAAGTCCCATAAAAATTGAGTATACCGCTTTTACTCTAATTCGAAAACAACTAATGGAAACGATTATTCAATGAGAGAAAGCTAGACACACACACGTGCTCATGAAATGTACGTTTGTTTATGTGTCCACTTTAATTTCACTTTTGACAAAAAAAATGTATGGGGAGTAGGGCTTTGTGTAATAGATCTGGACCGACCATAAAATTTTCTTTAGAAAATTTTTGGTAAAAAATTTTCTTTAGAAAGTTTTTGGTAAAAAATTTTCTTTAGAAAATTTTTGGTAAAAAATTTTTTTAAGAATATTTTTGGTAAAAAATTTTGTTTAGAGAATTTTTGGTAAAAAATTTTGTTTAGATAATTTTTGGTAAAAAATTTTCTTTAGAAAAATTTTTGATAAAAAATTTTCTTTAGAAAATTTTTGCTAAAAAATTTTTCTTAGAAAATTTTTGACAAAAAATTTTTCTTAGAAAATTTATGGTAAAAAATATTTTCTATAGAAAATTTTTGTTAAAAAAATATTTTCTGTAGAAATTTTTTCTTTGAAGTATTTCCTATAGAAAATTTTTCGTAAAAAAATATTGAAATATTTACTTTGAAAAATTTTCTATAGAAAATTTTTTCTTTGAAAAATTGTCTATAGAAAATTTTTTTAGAAAGTTTTTCTTTGAAATATTTTCTATAGAAAATAGTTTTTGTACACAAAATTGTTTATAGCTTAACAAAAAATTTAATTTTGTTGCCTAGTGCTATTAAGCTAGAAAAAGTCTTTAACCGGACTAAAGTACAATTGAGCTATGGCTATAAATATGAAAATAAATAACTCCATAGAATATTTGGCAGCTGTTAAAAATTTATTATATTTTACATATTCAACGCTTCGAAATGAAGTCAGATTTATTTTACTTTTGTATTGTATAAAATGAATATTGAACTTTGCAAATGGGCAAAATTTCCACAATGACCAGGAAAAGTTTATAACTTATTTATGACATTTTGGTAGAGATTTTCAGAGTAGGGGTGATCACGATGCAAATTGCAACAAAAGGCAAGCAATGAAAATGTATTAAGAAATTGTTTATATGATGGATTAAACGTATGTTTATAAAATTTCAGTTAATGTTCAGAGAAAAAGGGTATTAACGATGGATATTTGTAGTTTAGGCAAATAATTCCAAACTTAGCAGTAATTGATTTTCAAGGTTTTATGGAAGAAGTCTAAAATTTGGGGCAATATTTTGAACAAATTTGCAACGTATTGCTCATGACTCCTGAATACCCCTATTTTGAATGCATTTCTTCTCCAATAACATTTTATTTGCTCAATATTGTTGTCACAATTGTTGGAGCAGGTAACAAAAATACAATTGCAAAAATATTATTTTAAAACTGTTTTATCAAAAAGGAAAAACAGAAAAGGAAAAACTGGAAAATGCAAAACTTTACTGAAGCGGAAATAAAGCAAGCTTTAACAAATAAAACGAGAAAAGCACAAGAAACAAAAGGAAATTTATTTTTTAAATTTTGTACAATTTTCAGTTTGAGGTGAGAAAGGAAATGAGCAGAAACAACTGCTGAGACAAAATAATGTCCTTTAAGGATTATGTTTGGTAAAAAAAGTGACAGTTTAATTTTAAGGGATAGCAAAAACAAATAAGGAAAGTTTATGGTCGGTCCAGATCTATTACACAAAGCCCTACTCTCCATACATTTTTTTGTCAAAAGTGAAATTAAAGTGGACACATAAACAAACATACATTTCATGAGCACGTGTGTGTACCTTAGCTTTCTCTCATTGAATAATCGTTTCCATTAGTTGTTTTCGAATTAAAGTAAAAGCGGTATACTCAATTTTTTATGGGACTTTTCAAAACTACCATACAGTAAATCAATGCATGGAAGTCTTTGCTACCCCAGATGTCATATTTGAAACAATTATGAAGAAGATGTAAACTTACTAACATTTTTATGGGAGTTATAGTCAAATATGGACCGATTTCTATAAAATTTTGTACAATACTTCAATTGTATTATTTCAACTAAATGTTATTGCAATTCCGCCGTTAGGAAACAAATTCAATAGCGATAAGCAAAAGCTATGAGTTACAAACTTAAGCAAAAACCCAATATATCCTTCACATAGTGTAGGGTACCAAACGAAAGCAATAAAACAAACTGGACACCTGATCGAAATGAATTTAATTTCGTATTTGGGCATAAGCTATTTTGACGTAGATTATGCTTTTTTCGATTCAAACGATAATGAAAATCGAAATGAAATTGAAATAATATCTGAGGAAAAAATTCCTAAAGAGGAAACGAAATAATTACACATTTTTTTTAAATTCCATTTTTAATATTTCTATAGAAAATAACAAAAATATTTTCTATAGAATTTTTTTTTATACCGAATTATTTTCTAAAGAAAATTTTTAGTCAAAAAATATTTTCTAGAGAAAATTTTCGGCAAAAAAATATTTTCTATAAAAAAATATTTTCTATAGAAAATTTTTGGTCAAAAAATATTTTATATAGGAAAGTTTTGGTCAAAAAATATTTTCTATAGAAAATTTTTGGCAAAAAAAATATTTTCTATAGAAAATTTTTGCGAAAAAAATATTTTCTATAGAAAATTTTTGCTAAAAAAATATTTTCTATAGAAAATTTTTGCTAAAAAAATATTTTCTATAGAAAATTTTTGCTAAAAAAATATTTTCTATAGAAAATTTTTGCTAAAAAATATTTTCTATAAAAAATTTTTGCTAAAAAAATATTTTCTATAGAAAATTTTTGGTCAAAAAATATTTGCTATAGAAAATTGTTGGTCAAAAAATATTTTTTATAGAAAATTTTTCGGTAAAAAATATTTTCTGTAGAAAATTTTTCGGTAAAAAATATTTTATTTAGAAACTTTTTTGGTAAAAAATATTTTCTATAGAAACTCTTTCGGTAAAAAAATATTTTTTATAGAAAATTTTTCGGTAAAAAATATTTTCTATAGAAAATTTGTTGGTAAAAAATATTTTCTACAGAAAATTTTTTGTTAAAAAAATGATTATATAGAAAATTTTTTATTGAAAAAATTTTTCATTAAAAAAATATTCTATAGAAAATTTTTCATAGAAAATTTTTTCTATAGAAAATTTTTCGTTAAAATAAGAAAATAGGTTGCAGTGATAAGTTTTTTATAAAAAATTTGTCGCTGTGATAAGTTTTCTAAAAAAAATTTTCGGTGTGATAAATTTTCTTTAGAAAATTTGTCGGTGTGATAAATTTTCTTTAGAAAATTTGTCGGTGTAATGAATTTTCTTTAGAAAATTTGTCGGTGTAATAAATTTTCTTTAGAAAATTTGTCGCTGTGATAAATTTTCTTTAGAAAATTTGTCGGTGTGATAAATTTTCTTTCTTGGTGTAATAAATTTTCTTTACAAAATTTGTGATAATTTTTTTATAGAAAACTATTATCTAAAGAAAATTTGATTTATTTTTATTTGTCCTTTAAAAACATCTTAACTGAACCTCATTTATAAACCGAAAACCAATCTCATTCTTATCTCAATAATGTTTGAATACTTTAATGGAAAATGTGATGGTGTGTGTCTGCTTTATGTGAGGGTTTTTCCAAAAAGGAAATTCTGATGGTTACCCTTAAATAGGTATGAGAATTGATGAAATGAATTTGTGAGGGGGAGAATTCCTTAAGCAATCACAAATCATACACATATAAGCGAATGTCAAGATACTTCAATAGATAAACAGATACATTTGCATAAAGTTAGAGCAGGATTTAAAATAGTTTGTATGATGTCAGGAGCCATTTGATATTTGCTTTAAGTATGTAACTTAAATAATATAAATTCAGAGAAATATAGCTCCGGGGCATAGACAGGACATGAAGAGTGAAAGGCTCCCAGATTTAAAGCATTTGCTGTGAGTCTGATTTGTTAGGCAAATCTTATATACTGGGATTATTAAATGGCTTTTCAATGATCCTTTTCTAGTAAATCTCAATACAAAGAGACACATCAATATTCACAAAATGGCTTCATGTATTTCCTAAGGTATTTGCTGGCAATTACAAGACAGTAGGAAAATATTAGCTTATAAGATTTTGAGTAAGATTATGCAAATTAACACATTGTATTTATTTAAAGACATTAAATAGTTTTAGACTTAAAAGTGTTATTATTTTCTTAAGAATAGACGCAAGCCCTTATAGATACAGAGGATAGAAAATTTAACACAGTGACAAATTTTCTAAAAAAAAAATGACCACAGTGACAAATTTTCTATAGGAAATTTATCACAGTAACAAATTTTGTATAGAAAATTTATCACAGTAACAAATTTTGTATAGAAAATTTATCACACCAACAAATTTTCTATAAAAAATGTATCACACCTACAAATTTTCTATAGAAAATTGATCTCAGCAACAGCAACTTATCACACAACGAAAAATTTCTTCATATATAGAAAATATTTTTTTACCAAAAATATTCTATAGAAAATATTTTTTGACCAAAAATTTTCTATAGGAAATATTTTTTGATCAAAAATTTTCTATTGAAAATATTTTTGACCAAAAATTTTCTATAGAACATATTTTTTTACCAAAAATTTTCCATAGAAAATATTTTTTTACCAAAAATTATCTATAGAAAATATTTTTTAACCAAAAATTTTTCATAGAAAATATTTGTTAACAAAAAAATTTCTATAGAAAATATTTTTAATAAAAAATTTTCTATAGAAAATATTTTTAACAAAAAAAATTCTATAGAAAATATTTTTTGACCAAAAATTTTCTACAGAAAATATTTTTTGATCAAAAATTTTCTACAGAAAATATTTTTTGATCAAAAATTTTTTATAGAAAATGTTTTTTGACCAAAAATTTTCTATAGAAAATATTTTTTGATCAAAAATTTTCTATAGAAAATATTTTTTGACCAAAAATTTTCTATAGAAAATATTTTTTACCAAAAATTTTCTATAGGAAATATTTTTTGATCAAAAATTTTCTATAGAAAATATTTTTTGATCAAAAACTTTCTATAGAAAATATTTTTTGACCAAAAATTTTCTATAGAAAATATTTTTTGACCAAAAATTTTCTATAGAAAATATTTTTTGACCAAAAATTTTCTATAGAAAATATTTTTTTACCAAAAATTTTCTATAGAAAATATTTTTGACCGAAAATTTTCTATAGAAAATATTTTTGACCGAAAATTTTCTATAGAAAATATTTTTGACCGAAAATTTTTTATAGAAAATATTTTTGACCGAAAATTTTCTATAGAAAATATTTTGATCAAAAATTTTCTATAGAAAATATTTTTGACCAAAAATTTTCTATAGAAAATATTTTTGACCAAAAATTTTCTATAGAAAATATTTTTGACCAAAAATTTTCTATAGAAAATATTTTTGACCAAAAATTTTCTATAGAAAATATTTTTGACCAAAAATTTTCTATAGAAAATATTTGTGACCAAAAATTTTCTATAGAAAATATTTTTGACCAAAAATTTTCTATAGAAAATATTTTTGACCAAAATTTTTCTATAGAAAATATTTTTGACCAAAAATTTTCTATAGAAAATATTTTTGACCAAAAATTTTCTATAGAAAATATTTTTGACCAAAAATGTTCTATAGAAAATATTTTTGACCAAAAATTTTCTATAGAAAATATTTTTGACCAAAAATTTTTTATAGAAAATATTTTTGACCAAAAATTTTCTATAGAAAATATTTTTGACCAAAAGTTTTCTATAGAAAATATTTTTTGACCAAAAATTTTCTATCGAAAATATTTTTCGACCAAAAATTTTCTATAGAAAATATTTTTTGACCAAAAATTTTCTATAGAAAATATTTTTTGAATAAAAATTTTCTATAGAAAACATTTTTTGACCAAAAATTTTCTATAGAAAATATTTATGACCAAAAATTTTCTATAGAAACTATTTTTTGACCAAAAATTTTCTATAGAAACTATTTTTTGACCAAAAATTTTCTATAGAAAATATTTTCTGACCATAAATTTTCTATAGAAAATATTTTTTGACCAAAAATTTTCTATAGAAAATATTTTTTGACCAAAAATTTTCTATAGAAAATATTTTTTAACCTAAAATTTTCTATAGAAAATATTTTTTACCAAAGATTTTCTATAGAAAATTTTTTTTTGCCAAAAATTTTCTACAGAAAATATTTTTTTACCAAAAATTTTCTATAGAAAATATTTTTTTACCAAAAATTTTCTATAGAAAATATTTTTTGATCGAAAATTTTTTATAGAAAAATTTTTCTTTCAAAATATTTTCGATAGAAAAAATTTTTAATGAAAAATTTTCTATATAAAATTTTATTTTACGAAAAATATTCTATTGAAAAATTTTTCTACCAAAATATTTTCTATAGAAAAACTTTATTTAAAAAAACGTATCACAGCGACAAATTTTAAAAATAATATAAAGTATCTTCCTCTTGTATCACTTCCAAATAAAAAGAAAACTTCCCTCTTGTCATTTCTTAATAGAAAACTCTTCCTTTTGCCAAATTTTCGTTAGAAAATTTTTCAAAATTTTAAAAAATATTTTCAAATTTTTTCTCACTGTGCAGAGTCATTGCTTCCTTGAGTCATTATTTCACAGCCAAAACAAAAAGTTGATGCAAAGAAATATTGAAAAAGAAATTAACCTTGTTTTGCTGCAGATAGTCACTTGAATTAATCAGCACTGACGGTCTGTTTGGCGATGCTTTATTTTTGTTGCAGCTAAAAATGGAAATGTTGCCTGGCGCGCTGTTGCAGGACATTCGAAGTAATATCGTGTAAGGATTTATTTTTTCTCACTAAAACTTTCTGGTGCATATTTTCGCCTATTATTGCTGTCGTGTGTCATTTAGGTTGTAGCTCGTAAAAAACTTAAGAGAAAAGGACCCCAACAAAAAGATTGCATGATCTAAAGTTAAAGGAAGCGGAAAAAACTGTTAAAGAAATTTGAAATTTATGGGTTTTGAGAGACAGTTTTCTTTACTATATTTTTTTTTTTTCATAAAGATTTTAAGAGTCTCATTTTCATATTTAGGCCACAATGGCTTAAAGAAATTTAAGAAAATTTCATAGCACTTAAACTTTGAATATTAATTTTGCTATTTAAAAATTTATGAAAAATCTTCTTTTGTACTTTCTAGTTAAATCTAACTTTGATAAAAACTCCAAACTATTTAACTTTCGAATGTTTAGCCGGAAATATTTAATACATATTATTTGTTTTGTTGGCTCACCTAAAAGTATTCTACAAAATTTTGCTCTATAAAGTTCCTATTTCATTTTCTGTTTTTTTGACAGTTTCCTTTTTGATCTTTTCTACTAAATGTCCTTTCTTAATTTTATAACTATCTTGGTTGAGTGGTGTTGTAGCAATGGTCTTTTCCTTTATTATTGCACTTTTCCTTCGATGCCACAAATTTAGTGGAAAAATGTCAACATCGTCCATTGCACAATTTGAAACTTTTACTTAAATAAAATACAAAAAGTTTTTAAGTTTTCTCCTGTACCCTAGGGCCAGACAATCTCAAGAGCCATTGCAACATTTTACTTCTTTTTGCTCATAAATATCACTGAAAAATTTCTAAGAAATAACAAAATTTTTCTTGTGACATTTTTGGTCAATAACATTAGATATGCAATTATATGCAAAAGTTTTTTGGAAATCATAGTTTCCTGCATTAGGACCAATAAGTGATAAGAGAAATTTTCTTGTTTGACCTAATGTTTTGGAAATTGTGTTTTCT
The DNA here is from genome assembly GCA_933228675.1 of Stomorhina lunata. Taxonomy (NCBI): domain Eukaryota; kingdom Metazoa; phylum Arthropoda; class Insecta; order Diptera; family Rhiniidae; genus Stomorhina; species Stomorhina lunata. The sequence continues at coordinate 12,828,998 of OW121741.1, forward strand.
CAAACAAAATCATTAGAACAAAAAAAGGCATAATATGAAAATAAAGCAATTACAAGAAAAAAATTAAATGCCTAGACTATGACTAGACTATGACTAGACTATGACTAGACTATGACTAGACTATGACTAGACTATGACTAGACTATGACTAGACTATGACTAGACTATGACTAGACTATGACTAGACTATGACTAGACTATGACTAGACTATGACTAGACTATGACTAGACTATGACTAGACTATGACTAGACTATGACTAGACTATGACTAGACTATGACTAGACTATGACTAGACTATGACTAGACTATGACTAGACTATGACTAGACTATGACTAGACTATGACTAGACTATGACTAGACTATGACTAGACTATGACTAGACTATGACTAGACTATGACTAGACTATGACTAGACTATGACTAGACTATGACTAGACTATGACTAGACTATGACTAGACTATGACTAGACTATGACTAGACTATGACTAGACTATGACTAGACTATGACTAGACTATGACTAGACTATGACTAGACTATGACTAGACTATGACTAGACTATGACTAGACTATGACTAGACTATGACTAGACTATGACTAGACTATGACTAGACTATGACTAGACTATGACTAGACTATGACTAGACTATGACTAGACTATGACTAGACTATGACTAGACTATGACTAGACTATGACTAGACTATGACTAGACTATGACTAGACTATGACTAGACTATGACTAGACTATGACTAGACTATGACTAGACTATGACTAGACTATGACTAGACTATGACTAGACTATGACTAGACTATGACTAGACTATGACTAGACTATGACTAGACTATGACTAGACTATGACTAGACTATGACTAGACTATGACTAGACTATGACTAGACTATGACTAGACTATGACTAGACTATGACTAGACTATGACTAGACTATGACTAGACTATGACTAGACTATGACTAGACTATGACTAGACTATGACTAGACTATGACTAGACTATGACTAGACTATGACTAGACTATGACTAGACTATGACTAGACTATGACTAGACTATGACTAGACTATGACTAGACTATGACTAGACTATGACTAGACTATGACTAGACTATGACTAGACTATGACTAGACTATGACTAGACTATGACTAGACTATGACTAGACTATGACTAGACTATGACTAGACTATGACTAGACTATGACTAGACTATGACTAGACTATGACTAGACTATGACTAGACTATGACTAGACTATGACTAGACTATGACTAGACTATGACTAGACTATGACTAGACTATGACTAGACTATGACTAGACTATGACTAGACTATGACTAGACTATGACTAGACTATGACTAGACTATGACTAGACTATGACTAGACTATGACTAGACTATGACTAGACTATGACTAGACTATGACTAGACTATGACTAGACTATGACTAGACTATGACTAGACTATGACTAGACTATGACTAGACTATGACTAGACTATGACTAGACTATGACTAGACTATGACTAGACTATGACTAGACTATGACTAGACTATGACTAGACTATGACTAGACTATGACTAGACTATGACTAGACTATGACTAGACTATGACTAGACTATGACTAGACTATGACTAGACTATGACTAGACTATGACTAGACTATGACTAGACTATGACTAGACTATGACTAGACTATGACTAGACTATGACTAGACTATGACTAGACTATGACTAGACTATGACTAGACTATGACTAGACTATGACTAGACTATGACTAGACTATGACTAGACTATGACTAGACTATGACTAGACTATGACTAGACTATGACTAGACTATGACTAGACTATGACTAGACTATGACTAGACTATGACTAGACTATGACTAGACTATGACTAGACTATGACTAGACTATGACTAGACTATGACTAGACTATGACTAGACTATGACTAGACTATGACTAGACTATGACTAGACTATGACTAGACTATGACTAGACTATGACTAGACTATGACTAGACTATGACTAGACTATGACTAGACTATGACTAGACTATGACTAGACTATGACTAGACTATGACTAGACTATGACTAGACTATGACTAGACTATGACTAGACTATGACTAGACTATGACTAGACTATGACTAGACTATGACTAGACTATGACTAGACTATGACTAGACTATGACTAGACTATGACTAGACTATGACTAGACTATGACTAGACTATGACTAGACTATGACTAGACTATGACTAGACTATGACTAGACTATGACTAGACTATGACTAGACTATGACTAGACTATGACTAGACTATGACTAGACTATGACTAGACTATGACTAGACTATGACTAGACTATGACTAGACTATGACTAGACTATGACTAGACTATGACTAGACTATGACTAGACTATGACTAGACTATGACTAGACTATGACTAGACTATGACTAGACTATGACTAGACTATGACTAGACTATGACTAGACTATGACTAGACTATGACTAGACTATGACTAGACTATGACTAGACTATGACTAGACTATGACTAGACTATGACTAGACTATGACTAGACTATGACTAGACTATGACTAGACTATGACTAGACTATGACTAGACTATGACTAGACTATGACTAGACTATGACTAGACTATGACTAGACTATGACTAGACTATGACTAGACTATGACTAGACTATGACTAGACTATGACTAGACTATGACTAGACTATGACTAGACTATGACTAGACTATGACTAGACTATGACTAGACTATGACTAGACTATGACTAGACTATGACTAGACTATGACTAGACTATGACTAGACTATGACTAGACTATGACTAGACTATGACTAGACTATGACTAGACTATGACTAGACTATGACTAGACTATGACTAGACTATGACTAGACTATGACTAGACTATGACTAGACTATGACTAGACTATGACTAGACTATGACTAGACTATGACTAGACTATGACTAGACTATGACTAGACTATGACTAGACTATGACTAGACTATGACTAGACTATGACTAGACTATGACTAGACTATGACTAGACTATGACTAGACTATGACTAGACTATGACTAGACTATGACTAGACTATGACTAGACTATGACTAGACTATGACTAGACTATGACTAGACTATGACTAGACTATGACTAGACTATGACTAGACTATGACTAGACTATGACTAGACTATGACTAGACTATGACTAGACTATGACTAGACTATGACTAGACTATGACTAGACTATGACTAGACTATGACTAGACTATGACTAGACTATGACTAGACTATGACTAGACTATGACTAGACTATGACTAGACTATGACTAGACTATGACTAGACTATGACTAGACTATGACTAGACTATGACTAGACTATGACTAGACTATGACTAGACTATGACTAGACTATGACTAGACTATGACTAGACTATGACTAGACTATGACTAGACTATGACTAGACTATGACTAGACTATGACTAGACTATGACTAGACTATGACTAGACTATGACTAGACTATGACTAGACTATGACTAGACTATGACTAGACTATGACTAGACTATGACTAGACTATGACTAGACTATGACTAGACTATGACTAGACTATGACTAGACTATGACTAGACTATGACTAGACTATGACTAGACTATGACTAGACTATGACTAGACTATGACTAGACTATGACTAGACTATGACTAGACTATGACTAGACTATGACTAGACTATGACTAGACTATGACTAGACTATGACTAGACTATGACTAGACTATGACTAGACTATGACTAGACTATGACTAGACTATGACTAGACTATGACTAGACTATGACTAGACTATGACTAGACTATGACTAGACTATGACTAGACTATGACTAGACTATGACTAGACTATGACTAGACTATGACTAGACTATGACTAGACTATGACTAGACTATGACTAGACTATGACTAGACTATGACTAGACTATGACTAGACTATGACTAGACTATGACTAGACTATGACTAGACTATGACTAGACTATGACTAGACTATGACTAGACTATGACTAGACTATGACTAGACTATGACTAGACTATGACTAGACTATGACTAGACTATGACTAGACTATGACTAGACTATGACTAGACTATGACTAGACTATGACTAGACTATGACTAGACTATGACTAGACTATGACTAGACTATGACTAGACTATGACTAGACTATGACTAGACTATGACTAGACTATGACTAGACTATGACTAGACTATGACTAGACTATGACTAGACTATGACTAGACTATGACTAGACTATGACTAGACTATGACTAGACTATGACTAGACTATGACTAGACTATGACTAGACTATGACTAGACTATGACTAGACTATGACTAGACTATGACTAGACTATGACTAGACTATGACTAGACTATGACTAGACTATGACTAGACTATGACTAGACTATGACTAGACTATGACTAGACTATGACTAGACTATGACTAGACTATGACTAGACTATGACTAGACTATGACTAGACTATGACTAGACTATGACTAGACTATGACTAGACTATGACTAGACTATGACTAGACTATGACTAGACTATGACTAGAATATGACTAGACTATGACTAGACTATGACTAGACTATGACTAGACTATGACAATACTATGACTAGACTATGACTAGACTATGACTAGACTATGACTAGACTATGACTAGACTATGACTAGACTATGACTAGACTATGACTATACTATGACTAGACTATGACTAGACTATGACTAGACTATGACTAGACTATGTCCAGACTATGACTTAAATTAAATATCTTTAGAGGTAATTATCTATTTCCTTCTTCAACTTTCCATACCATTAACACTTGTCCTGCCCAGCTGGAAGTTTTTGTAAATTTTGGTATATTTTATTGCCATTATATATTTAACAATATTTACGACAAAACTTAAAAATAAATAAATTAAATACAAAACATTTTGAGAGAAAGACAAAGTTTTTAAACCACCATAAACAATAAAACATTAAACTAAAGTAAGTAAATAAATCTAATTTTTTTCAATAACATTTATATAATAAATATTTGAAAATATAAATAAATTTAAAGAGTAATACTAAATACAATTTAAAAATTAATTTAATAGAAATCAACAAAAAAAATATTATCTTTAAACCTTAAAAATCCTGCCAAAGGATATCCCACCCTGAGCCACATACAAATGTTCGTGTGTATTTATTCACTTAAGTTGTGGGTTATTTTATTGATTTTATCTGCAAATGTGTTTCCTGTATTTTTATCATAAGTATCTAGATATTTTTTTTGATTGTAGTTTGTTTGTCCTTTTTTTGCTATAATATTTATTTTGATATCACATTTTTCCATTTCTTGCGCTCGACATAACTCCAATGTTAAAATATTTGCAATAGTTTTATAGTTTTGTAAAACTTTCCACACAATATGATTTTGAATTATAGCCAATATTGGTTAAACACGCAGGATTAATAGAGACTTGTGTGATTTGAGTGCAAATAAAAATAAAATATTCATATGGTTTTACGATTTTACGCTACGAAAAGTAAAACATTTTAAGAATAAATCATTTAAATACAGAAGTCATGCAACATAAAAATATTAGGTCTAATCACAGCTGTAAACATAGCCTAGTCATAGTCTAGTCATAGTCTAGTCATAGTCTAGTCATAGTCTAGTCATAGTCTAGTCATAGTCTAGTCATAGTCTAGTCATAGTCTAGTCATATTCTAGTCATAGTCTAGTCATAGTCTAGTCATAGTCTAGTCATAGTCTAGTCATAGTCTAGTCATAGTCTAGTCATAGTCTAGTCATAGTCTAGTCATAGTCTAGTCATAGTCTAGTCATAGTCTAGTCATAGTCTAGTCATAGTCTAGTCATAGTCTAGTCATAGTCTAGTCATAGTCTAGTCATAGTCTAGTCATAGTCTAGTCATAGTCTAGTCATAGTCTAGTCATAGTCTAGTCATAGTCTAGTCATAGTCTAGTCATAGTCTAGTCATAGTCTAGTCATAGTCTAGTCATAGTCTAGTCATAGTCTAGTCATAGTCTAGTCATAGTCTAGTCATAGTCTAGTCATTGTCTAGTCATAGTCTAGTCATAGTCTAGTCATAGTCTAGTCATAGTCTAGTCATAGTCTAGTCATAGTCTAGTCATAGTCTAGTCATAGTCTAGTCATAGTCTAGTCATAGTCTAGTCATAGTCTAGTCATAGTCTAGTCATAGTCTAGTCATAGTCTAGTCATAGTCTAGTCATAGTCTAGTCATAGTCTAGTCATAGTCTAGTCATAGTCTAGTCATAGTCTAGTCATAGTCTAGTCATAGTCTAGTCATAGTCTAGTCATAGTCTAGTCATAGTCTAGTCATAGTCTAGTCATAGTCTAGTCATAGTCTAGTCATAGTCTAGTCATAGTCTAGTCATAGTCTAGTCATAGTCTAGTCATAGTCTAGTCATAGTCTAGTCATAGTCTAGTCATAGTCTAGTCATAGTCTAGTCATAGTCTAGTCATAGTCTAGTCATAGTCTAGTCATAGTCTAGTCATAGTCTAGTCATAGTCTAGTCATAGTCTAGTTATAGTCTAGTCATAGTCTAGTCATAGTCTAGTCATAGTCTAGTCATAGTCTAGTCATAGTCTAGTCATAGTCTAGTCATAGTCTAGTCATAGTCTAGTCATAGTCTAGTCATAGTCTAGTCATAGTCTAGTCATAGTCTAGTCATAGTCTAGTCATAGTCTAGTCATAGTCTAGTCATAGTCTAGTCATAGTCTAGTCATAGTCTAGTCATAGTCTAGTCATAGTCTAGTCATAGTCTAGTCATAGTCTAGTCATAGTCTAGTCATAGTCTAGTCATAGTCTAGTCATAGTCTAGTCATAGTCTAGTCATAGTCTAGTCATAGTCTAGTCATAGTCTAGTCATAGTCTAGTCATAGTCTAGTCATAGTCTAGTCATAGTCTAGTCATAGTCTAGTCATAGTCTAGTCATAGTCTAGTCATAGTCTAGTCATAGTCTAGTCATAGTCTAGTCATAGTCTAGTCATAGTCTAGTCATAGTCTAGTCATAGTCTAGTCATAGTCTAGTCATAGTCTAGTCATAGTCTAGTCATAGTCTAGTTATAGTCTAGGCATAGTCTAGTCATAGTCTAGTCATAGTCTAGTCATAGTCTAGTCATAGTCTAGTCATAGTCTAGTCATAGTCTAGTCATAGTCTAGTTATAGTCTAGTCATAGTCTAGTCATAGTCTAGTCATAGTCTAGTCATAGTCTAGTCATAGTCTAGTCATAGTCTAGTCATAGTCTAGTCATAGTCTAGTCATAGTCTAGTCATAGTCTAGTCATAGTCTAGTCATAGTCTAGTCATAGTCTAGTCATAGTCTAGTCATAGTCTAGTCATAGTCTAGTCATAGTCTAGTCATAGTCTAGTCATAGTCTAGTCATAGTCTAGTCATAGTCTAGTCATAGTCTAGTCATAGTCTAGTCATAGTCTAGTCATAGTCTAGTCATAGTCTAGTCATAGTCTAGTCATAGTCTAGTCATAGTCTAGTCATAGTCTAGTCATAGTCTAGTCATAGTCTAGTCATAGTCTAGTCATAGTCTAGTCATAGTCTAGTCATAGTCTAGTCATAGTCTAGTCATAGTCTAGTCATAGTCTAGTCATAGTCTAGTCATAGTCTAGTCATAGTCTAGTCATAGTCTAGTCATAGTCTAGTCATAGTCTAGTCATAGTCTAGTCATAGTCTAGTCATAGTCTAGTCATAGTCTAGTCATAGTCTAGTCATAGTCTAGTCATAGTCTAGTCATAGTCTAGTCATAGTCTAGTCATAGTCTAGTTATAGTCTAGTCATAGTCTAGTCATAGTCTAGTCATAGTCTAGTCATAGTCTAGTCATAGTCTAGTCATAGTCTAGTCATAGTCTAGTCATAGTCTAGTCATAGTCTAGTCATAGTCTAGTCATAGTCTAGTCATAGTCTAGTCATAGTCTAGTCATAGTCTAGTCATAGTCTAGTCATAGTCTAGTCATAGTCTAGTCATAGTCTAGTCATAGTCTAGTCATAGTCTAGTCATAGTCTAGTCATAGTCTAGTCATAGTCTAGTCATAGTCTAGTCATAGTCTAGTCATAGTCTAGTCATAGTCTAGTCATAGTCTAGTCATAGTCTAGTCATAGTCTAGTCATAGTCTAGTCATAGTCTAGTCATAGTCTAGTCATAGTCTAGTCATAGTCTAGTCATAGTCTAGTCATAGTCTAGTCATAGTCTAGTCATAGTCTAGTCATAGTCTAGTCATAGTCTAGTCATAGTCTAGTCATAGTCTAGTCATAGTCTAGTCATAGTCTAGTCATAGTCTAGTCATAGTCTAGTCATAGTCTAGTCATAGTCTAGTCATAGTCTAGTCATAGTCTAGTCATAGTCTAGTCATAGTCTAGTCATAGTCTAGTCATAGTCTAGTCATAGTCTAGTCATAGTCTAGTCATAGTCTAGTCATAGTCTAGTCATAGTCTAGTCATAGTCTAGTCATAGTCTAGTCATAGTCTAGTCATAGTCTAGTCATAGTCTAGTCATAGTCTAGTCATAGTCTAGTCATAGTCTAGTCATAGTCTAGTCATAGTCTAGTCATAGTCTAGTCATAGTCTAGTCATAGTCTAGTCATAGTCTAGTCATAGTCTAGTCATAGTCTAGTCATAGTCTAGTCATAGTCTAGTCATAGTCTAGTCATAGTCTAGTCATAGTCTAGTCATAGTCTAGTCATAGTCTAGTCATAGTCTAGTCATAGTCTAGTCATAGTCTAGTCATAGTCTAGTCATAGTCTAGTCATAGTCTAGTCATAGTCTAGTCATAGTCTAGTCATAGTCTAGTCATAGTCTAGTCATAGTCTAGTCATAGTCTAGTCATAGTCTAGTCATAGTCTAGTCATAGTCTAGTCATAGTCTAGTCATAGTCTAGTCATAGTCTAGTCATAGTCTAGTCATAGTCTAGTCATAGTCTAGTCATAGTCTAGTCATAGTCTAGTCATAGTCTAGTCATAGTCTAGTCATAGTCTAGTCATAGTCTAGTCATAGTCTAGTCATAGTCTAGTCATAGTCTAGTCATAGTCTAGTCATAGTCTAGTCATAGTCTAGTCATAGTCTAGTCATAGTCTAGTCATAGTCTAGTCATAGTCTAGTCATAGTCTAGTCATAGTCTAGTCATAGTCTAGTTATAGTCTAGTCATAGTCTAGTCATAGTCTAGTCATAGTCTAGTCATAGTCTAGTCATAGTCTAGTCATAGTCTAGTCATAGTCTAGTCATAGTCTAGTCATAGTCTAGTCATAGTCTAGTCATAGTCTAGTCATAGTCTAGTCATAGTCTACTTCAAATATCAATACATATAATGTTTCTAGATATTTTTACGCACTTAAAATGTTTTAGCTATTATTTGAGCCATTATACAATTTTATGCATAATTTAATCCCTTTTAATTTAATGAATTAATTAATCTGATTTTAATGATTACAATCTAATCGTAACATTCTGCATAATACGAATATTTTAATTTAAGCCACATAAAATTTGCCTTTTTTTCTCGAGAAAAAACGCCAAACGCAATAAAAATGCCTTCGTATTTAGCAAACAATTAGTCCCTCGGAAACTTGATTTTTGTTTTTATGGCTGTACCGGATGTACGATAACCTTTAAGTGCAACAGCAGTTTGTTGCATGCCTCATGCTATACTCGTGGTATAAAAATTTCTGTGAATTTGGTTTAATTGTTACAAAACGAGCAACACTTCAACAAATTGTTGTGTGATTGATGGATTTGAAGGAAAGCGGCTGTGATAAATGAACTTTTGGTTTTGATTTCATGGTTTAAAGGGATTTGATTTTAAATTTTTTGGTTAAAATATAAAAAGCCGAAGAAATGGAAAAAAGATTATTTAACAAAATTTAAGAAATTCGACTAAGAGTTTGATTAAAAGACCGCAATTATTTCAATGAAAACTTATTATTTTTCTTCATATTTCCTTAACATATGCTAAAAATAATAATTTTTATAAATTTATATATTTGTCCTTCCGGTTAAGATCCTTCGATGTGAAAATATGTTTATCATCTAACAACTTTTAGCCAAAGTTAAGACATTTAAAATTTCTGTTTACATACTTTTTTAAATTCACCTCTCTGCTGTAAACACTAACAGTTTAATGTTACATTAACAGATTTTTGTTTGAGTTTTAACTTTCTATGTTATTAGTTATGTTAAACAATCTGTTGTCAGTTATGTTAAACAATAACATGAATATGCGCACTAAATCGAGCAATTCAATAAACACGAGGCATAGGAACGAAGGAAATTTTAAGAGAAATATTTGGTCTTCTGTGCAATTAGTGCAATACACTACAGTAAAACTTTTTAATTGTCTTGTTTATGTTAAAGAATTTTTAACCCCTATAGTCAAACCATAAGTCTTTAAATAGTAGGTCTTTATACAGTACAATCGTAGGCCTTTAAATAGTCTAATTGTAAAACTATATATAGTACAATCGTAGGTCTTTATATAGTCAAATCGTAGGTTCAATCTTAGGTCTTCATGTAGTACAATCATAGGTCTTTATATAGTACAATCGTAGGTATTTTTATGGTCTAATCGTATGTCTTTATATAGTCCAATCGTAGGTTTTTATATAGTCCAATCGTAGGTCTTTATATAGTCCAATCGTAGGTCTTTATATAGCCCAATCGTAGGTCTTTATATAGTCAAATCGTAAGTCTTTATATAGTCCAATCGGAGGTCTTTATATAGTTCAATCGTAGGTCTTTATATTATCCAATCGTAAGTCTTTATATAGTCCAATCGTAGGTTTTTATATAGCCCACTCGTAGCTCTTTATATAGTCCAATCGTAGGTCTTTATATAGCCCAATCGTAGGTCTTTATATAGTCAAATCGTAGGTCTTTATATAGTCCAATTGTAGGTCTTTATATAGTCCAATCGTAGGTCTTTATATAGTTCAATCGTAGGTCTTTATATTATCCAATCGTAGGTCTTTATATAGTCCAATCGTTGGTCTTTATATAGTTCAATCGTAGGTCTTTATATTATCCAATCGTAGGTCTTTATATTATCCAATCGTAGGTCTTTATATTATCCAATCGTAGGTCTTTAATAGTCCAATCGTAGGTCTTTATATAGTTCAGTCGTAGGTCTTTATATTATCCAATCGTAGGTCTTTATATAGTCCAATCGTAGGTCTTTATATAGTTCAATCGTAGGTCTTTATATTATCCAATCGTAGGTCTATATATACTCCAATCGTAGGTCTTTATATAGTTCAATCGTAGGTCTTTATATTATCCAATCGTAGGTCTATATATACTCCAATCGTAGGTCTTTATATAGTTCAATCGTAGGTCTTCATATTATCCAATCGTAGGTCTTTATATAGTCCAATCGTAGGTCTTTATATAGTTCAATCGTAGGTCTTTATATAGTTCAGTCGTAGGTCTTTATATTATCCAATCGTAGGTCTTTATATAGTCCAATCGTAGGTCTTTATATAGTTCAATCGTAGGTCTTTATATTATCCAATCGTAGGTCTATACATACTCCAATCGTAGGTCTTTATATAGTTCAATCGTAGGTCTTTATATTATCCAATCGTAGGTCTATATATACTCCAATCGTAGGTCTTTATATAGTTCAATCGTAGGTCTTTATATTATCCAATCGTAGGTCTTTATATAGTCCAATCGTAGGTCTTTATATAGTTCAATCGTAGGTCTTTATATTATCCAATCGTAGGTCTTTATATAGTCCAATCGTAGGTCTTTATATAGTTCAGTCGTAGGTCTTTATATTATCCAATCGTAGGTCTTTATATAGTCCAATCGTAGGTCTTTATATAGTTCAATCGTAGGTCTTTATATTATCCAATCGTAGGTCTATATATACTCCAATCGTAGGTCTTTATATAGTTCAATCGTAGGTCTTTATATTATCCAATCGTAGGTCTATATATACTCCAATCGTAGGTCTTTATATAGTCCAATCGTAGGTCTTTATATAGTCCAATCGTATCTCTATACATAGTCCAATCAAAGGCTTTTATGTAGTCCTATCGTATCTCTTTACATAGTCCAATCAAAGGCTTTTATATAGTCCAATCGTACGTATTTGTACAGTCCAATCGTACGTATTTGTACAGTCCAATCGTACGTATTTGTACAGTCTAATCGTGAACCTGTATACAGTCTATCCATTGGTCTTTATACAGTCCCAACATAGGTCTTTATATAGTGCAATCGTAGATCTTTATATAGTCCAATCTTAGGTCTTTATATAGTCCAATCGTAGGTCTTTATATAGTCCAATCGTAGGTCTTTATATAGTCCAATCGTAGGTCTTTATATAGTCCAATCGTAGGTCTTTATATAGTCCAATCGTAGGTCTTTACATAGTTCAATTGTAGGTCTTTATGAAATCCCATTGTAGGTCTTTATATAGTTCGATCGTAGGTCTTTAAACAGTCCCATTTTAGGTCTTCATATAGTTCAATCGTAGGTCTTTATATAGTTCAATCGTCGTAGGTCTTTATGAAATCCCATTGTAGGTCTTTATATAGTTCGATCGTAGGTCTTTAAACAGTCCCATTTTAGGTCTTCATATAGTTCAATCGTAGGTCTTTATATAGTTCAATCGTCGTAGGCCTTTATATAGTCCCATCGTAGGTCTTTATATAGTCCAATCGTAGGTCTTCATATAGTCAAATCGTAGATCTTCATATAGCCCAATCGTGGGTCTTCCTACAGTCCAATGGTAGGTCTTTATATAGTCCAATTGTAGTTGTACTACTTTAAAAGTAACAGAACTACGAGTATCTTTATTTTACTTTTTCCAATATTTGAATTAAATTAACCAGTGGCAACACTGTCAAAGAAGCCTTCAAGTAATGCAAAGGTTTGTATTAAATACTGCTTGTGTAAAATCAAATACATAGTTCATGATTTGACTAAGAAAAATTGATGCTTGAACACTGTGCTGATTTTCCCATTTTCTGTTTTTTAACATACTCGTATATTTACATGATCAAGTTGAAATTAAATAAATATTTAAATTTCTTAAAAGAAGTTATGTAATTCACAGCATAACTCATCTGAAATGTTTACAAAATTCCCTTAAAAAACCTTGGCTGTCATTTGTTTACCCCTTTTTTAATCTTAAAATTTTTTTTACTCACTCATTTTTGAAAATTTTAAATTAAATTTTCTTTCATGTTTAAAGTTCCACAAAGAAGCCCTCATCAAATTCAATGTTACCAAATATGTCCTCAAATCAGGACACTTTCATACAAATACTTGACACTGAATTTCTGTCTTTCTCAAGGACTACTTTCACTCTCTCTCTCTCTAAGTATCATGGGTTTGCTTTCCGGATTTTTAAGTTTAAAATAAATAAAAAACTAGTAAACTTTTGCTTGTTGCTCTAAATCTCTAAGACAAATAATGAGAACTACAAAAGAAAAAAGTCTATTTAAAACTAATAAATAAATAACTTAAAGCAATAATTTCTTTTTTAGAAAAATCCCTAGACAAGAAATTTCCCTATTTACCCGTAGCAAAAGTAACTTTGCCAAAGTTGACCGCAGACGTAAAAGGCCATGGCACTCAAATTATTGACATTTCACTGTCAAGAACTTTAACTTTACGTGTGTGTGTGTGTATCTGACATTTTCTTGGTTCAGCAATAAGAGACTTTAGAAACGACCTCAATAGAATAGTTTAAAAACTTCCGCATTCGAAAACGGAAGACAAGTTAAGAATTGTGTAGAATTTTACAATAAAGTATTTTCATAGTCCAATCGTAAGTCTTTATAGAGTCTAATCGTAGATCTTTATATAGTCCAATTATAAATCTTTATATAGTCCAATCGTAGGTCTTTATATAGTCCACTCGTTGGGTTTATATAGTCCAATTGTATGTCTTTATATAGTCTAATCGTAATCCTTTGTATAGTCCAATCGTAGTTCTTTATATAGTCCAATCGTAGGTCTTCATATAGTCCAATAGTAGGTCTTTATACAGTCCAATCGTAGGTCTTTATACAGTCCAATCGTAGATCTTTATATAGTCCAATCGTAGGTCTTTATATAGTCCAATTGTAGGTCTTTATATAGTCCAATCGTAGGTCTTTATATAGTCCACTCGTTGGGTTTATATAGTCCAATTGTATGTCTTTATATAGTCTAATCGTAATCCTTTGTATAGTCCAATCGTAGTTCTTTATATAGTCCAATCGTAGGTCTTTATATAGTCCAATAGTAGGTCTTTATACAGTCCAATCGTAGGTCTTTATACAGTCCAATCGTAGATCTTTATATAGTCCAATAGTAGGTCTTTATACAGTTCAATCGTAGGTCTTTATACAGTCCAATCGTAGATCTTTATATAGTCCAATCGTAGGTCTTTATATAGTCCAATTGTAGGTCTTTATATAGTCCAATCGTAGGTCTTTATATAGTCCAATCGTAAGTCTTTATATAGTCCAATCGTATGTCTTTATATAGTCCAATCGTAGGTCTTTATATAGTCCAATCTTAGGTCTTTATATAGTCCAATAGTAGGTCTTTATACAGTCCAATCGTAGGTCTTTATACAGTCCAATCGTAGATCTTTATATAGTCCAATCGTAGGTCTTTATATAGTCCAATCGTAGGTCTTTATATAGTCCAATTGTAGGTCTTTATATAGTCCAATCGTAGGTCTTTATATAGTCCAATCGTAGGTCTTTATATAGTCCAATCGTAGGTCTTTATATAGTCCAATCGTATGTCTTTATATAGTCCAATCGTAGGTCTTTATATAGTCCAATCGTATGTCTTTATATAGTCCAATCGTAGGTCTTTATATAGTCCAATCTTAGGTCTTTATATTGTACAATCGTAAGTCTTTATGTGTTACCAGATATTTTATCCTTAACTTAAATAACAACTTTATTCCTGCTTTTTGTACTCTTTAAAATCAATAAAAAATAAATGTCCTTGTTCGTAAGAATGAACGGCCATAAGTCAAGTTTAAGGTTTCCTGCATATGCACAAACTCCTTGCCTTTAGTCCTATTCGTAAATATTTTATTAAAAACCCACTTCTTGTATAACAAATAGTTTTATTGCAGTTGTTATGTCTTAGTACTTAGTTTATCTTATGACTTATAGACTATAGTTTTACAGTTGTTTTATGACCATCTTATGATTGTATAAATCTTGCTGCTACAAATTCAAATGATTTACTTTCCTTTCATTCTGCTATAGTTTTTTGTTCTTTGATATCGTATTTATTTATTCAGTCACTCATTCATTCATTCATTGATGCATTTAATCCGAGTTTGATTGCAAATCAACTTTTAGTATTTCTGTTTTGTTATTGAATTGTATTGTTTTTTTGGGATCTATTGTTGCTGTTTTATATAAATTTATTATAAGGAATCGTTTACTGGAATGTTATATGGCCTTTTTAGTTGTACAACTATTTTAGAATATACATAAGGTCAGGGTTAAAAGATAAAGGTGACCAGGTTTTTGAATAATGAAAGGGGTTTACGAACTCATTTAGTTAAATAGTCCAATTCTAAGTCTTAATAAAGTTCAATCGTAGGTCTTTAAATAGTCCAATCCTAAGTCTTTATATAGTTCAATCGAATGTATCGGGTGGTTAAATTTCAAGGGCCGATGTTGATTTTGAATAAAACACAAACTATTTAGGAAATTATTGTAATTTTATTTTATTATGATGTATTGGTATTACTCAATTATGTATGGAACAAAATATCGGCCAAATGGGCGCCGCGACCACAGCGACACACCTCCATCCGATGGTCCAAATTTACGATGACCCTGAGGCATAATAGAGGTTCTATGCCGATAATGTGATGAATTATCTCATCCTTTAGCTCTTGAATTGTTGCTGGAATATTGACGTACACCTTTTCTTTCAAATAACCCCAAAGAAAAAAGTCCAACGGTGTCAAATCACATGATCTTGGTGGCGAGTTGACATCGCCATTACGTGAGATAACACGGCCATTGAATTTGTTGCGCAAAAGAGCCATTGTTTCGTTAGCTGTGTGGCAAGTGGCACCGTCATGCTGAAACCACATATCGTCCACATCCATATCTTCCAATTTGGGCCATAAAAAGTTCGTTATCATCTCACAATAGCGAACACCATTCACATTCAGCAGCAATATTTTCTGCAGTACGAGCTGTACGAGCATGCACTGGTGTTCTCACATCATCTACAGACCCGGTTTGCTCGAATTTTTCCACGATTTTTGCGATTGTACGCACATTTGGACGATCAAATTGACCAAAAAAATCACGAAGTGCACGATATGCATTTTGATTTGAACGCCCATTTTCATAATAAGTCTGGATAACTTTAACACGTTGTTGGATTGTGTATCTCTCCATGGTTCAAATTGAGTAAGTCTAAAATAGAGAATTGTCAAATAAAATTCGGAAAAAAACTTGGCGTTTAGGTGTGGTTCACATTCAACATCGGCCCTTACAATTTAACCACCCTTTATTTATGTAGTCAAGTCATAGGGGTTTATATACATCAATCGTTGGTCTTTAAGCGAAACACTAGTAGATCTTAATATAGTCCAATGCTAAGTCTTTCTATAATCCAATCACAGATCTTTATATAAAACAATCGTTGGTCTTTATATGGTCAAATCGTAGGTCTTTACATAGTCCAAGCGAAGGTCTTTATATTGTCGAATCGTAGGGTTTATTTAGTTAAATCGTAGGTCTTTATATAGCCCAATAGTAGGTCTTCAACTATTCCAATCGTAGGTCTTTATATAGTCCGATCGTAGGTCTTCAGCTATTCCAATCGTAGGTCTTTATTTAGTCAATCGTATTTCTTCATATAGTCTAATAATAGGGTTTTATATAGTCCAATCATAGGTCTTTATATAGTCCAATCGTTGGTTTTTAGATAATCTAATCGTAGGTCTTTAAAAAGTCCAATCGTAGGTCTTTAGATAGTCCAATCATAGGTCTTTAGATAGTCCAATCGTAGGTCTTAAGATAGTTAAATCGTAGGCGTTTAGATAGTCCAACCGTAGGTCTTTATATAATCCAATCGTAGGTCTTTAGATAGTCCAATCGTGGGTCTTTAGGAAGTGCAAACGTAGGTTTTTATATAGTCCAATCGTAGGTCTTTAGATAGTCAAATCGTAGGTCTTCAGGAAGTGCAAACGTAGGTCTTTAGATAGTCCAATCGTGGGTCTTTAGGAAGTGCAAACGTAGGTTTTTATATAGTCCAATCGTAGGTCTTTAGATACTTCAATCGTAGGTCTTTAAAAAGTCCAATTTAAGGTTTTTATATAGTCCAATCGTAGATCTTTATATAGACCGATTGTAGGTCTTTAGATTGTCCAATCGTAGGTCTTTTCATAGTCCAATCGTATGTCTTTAGATAGTCCAATCGTACTTCTTTTGATATCTTAATCGTACTTCTTTTGATAGTTCAATCGTAGGTCTTTAGATCTTTCCGTAGGTCTTTAGATAATCAAATCGTAGGTCTTTAAAAGGTCCAATCGTAGGTCTTTAGATAGTCCGATCGAAGGTCTTTAGATAGTCCAATCGTAGGTCTTTATATTGTTTAATCGTAGGTCTTTATATAGTCTAATTATAGGTCTTTAGATAGTCCGATCAAAGGTTTTTAGATAGTCCAATCGTGAGGTTCATATTGTTTAATCGTAGGTCTTTATATAGTCTAATCGTAGGTCTTCATATAGTTCAATTGTAGGTCTTTATGTAGTCCAATCGTAGGTCTTTAGATAGTACTTCATACACTTGAATCGTAGGCCTTTATATAGTCCAATCGTAGGCCTTTGTATAGTCCAATTGTAGGTCTTTATATAGTCCAATCGTATGTCTTTGTATAGTCAAGCCGAAGGTCTTTAGATAGTCCAATCGTAGGTCTTTACATAGTCCAACCGTAGGTCTTTGTATAGTCCAATCGTATGTCTTTGCGTAGTCAAACCGAAGGTTTTTAGATAGTCCAATCGTAGGTCTTTATATAGTCCAATCGTAGGTCTTTGTATAGTAAAATCGAAGGTCTTTAGGTAGATAAATTGTAGCTCTGAAAATCAAGTAAAAATTAATTATTCTCAAATTTTTGTTTTACAAAATCTCATCTTTACTTTAATTGTAAGTTTAAATAATACAAAAAAAAATAAATAATTTAATTAAAAACTTTGCGAACACTTTTTTTAACTATAAAATACTATAAATTAATCAAATATAAAACTATTTAATACTAATAAATCCGTTGCCTCATTCCTCATCCTCAACATCTAAATTTAGGCAATTAATCCAAAAATGATCCATAGTCTTGTACAAATGAGGCAAGAAATTGCCAATAGAATGATTTTCATCGGTGTATGTCTGAAAGAGAAAAATGTAAACAATTAAGATGTTATTTGACTATAACATTATTCATAAGAGTGGTGTTAAAAGGGTTATATAAGAAAATAGATGAATCCATAATATCGTCTTAAGTCAAAAGATTACGGTCTCTTATATAGGCAAGAATTTAATATTGTCTATAGGCATACAAATGTATATATAGGGCAGAACCTCTGTCTATAGAGAAAGGTCTCGCAAGTAGACGTGAAGTCATTTATCGCTTATAAAAGAGAGTTATCATTTTTAGGTGGGCTATAGACGAGAGATCGTATCTTAACTATAAATAAGAGATAATTGTTTCTATTGCCATTCTTAACTCAGTTTGATCGTCTACCAGACGACCCAACTTTCACTCAACCAAATTATTTTTTGATGTTGCGGAACTAAAAAAACATTGAGTTCCGAAATATCAAAAAATAATTTGTTTGAGTGAAGGTTGGATCGACTCGCAGACGACCAAACTGAGTTGAGTTGAGAACGGCAACTATTCAGAATCAATAAGATATATTCTATCTCTCCTATAGGTTAGAAATCATTTATTTCCTATTGATGAGAGTTCACAGTCTTTACTATACGAAAGATATGTTAATTGAACCTTTAGAGATCATATCTCGTTTATAGACAAGATACCATCCCGACTATAGATTAAAAATTATATCTCTTATATTAATAAGAATTCATTATCTTAACAATGTAAGAGATATGTTATTCTCGTCTGGAGAGATCATAGCTTGCCTATTGATCAGATATCATGGATCCTTTCTCGAGTTTAGACTACAAATTGTTTCTCTCCTATTGACGACAGTTTATAATCTGATATATGATATATCGCCTACATATATCATTAATTGTCTACAGCCGAAAGCGTTGTCTCGCTTATAATATCTTTAAGCTGTAGACGGTATATCTTAGTATAGCTTTTAAAACAACGTTGGCCAAATGGAGAGCGTTTTTAAATAAGAGTGCTCAATCATAAAATGAGAATGGGCACTGATATTGTTTTTTTGTTTTTTGAGTATGAGTAAAGGGTACATTTTTTTGTTCAGTGTAAATTGTTGTCATTCCCCTGCTTCGCAAATAATGGCCAACTTTGCTTTAAATACATGTATGATTTTAATACATACCATTTCCTCAAACAATATATCATTGGCCTGCAAAACCTTAGCCAACATCAGGGACTGTTGATAGTGCACATTATCATCGCCTGAGCCATGTATCAAAAGGAAATCATGAGTCCGGAAGTTTTCCACATTATCCAAGACACTGGTCTCAAAATACTTCTCCAAATTATTAACCGGCAAATCCATATAACGCTCGGTATAAATAGTATCATAATAAAGCCACGAAGTGACCGGAGCTACCGAAACACCACATTGGAAGACGCGCTCTGTATCGTTGGCCAAAGTGCGTGCGGTCATATAGCCACCATAACTCCAACCCCAGATACCACAACGTTCCCGATCCACAAAAGGCAATTGATTTTGTAAATACTTGGTTACATCCAGCTGATCCTCGACCTCAAATTCGCCCAAATGATTGTTGACAGAGAAGAGTAGATTCTTACCCTTGTTGCCGGTACCACGACCATCAATTTGCACATAGATCACATTACGATTGGTGGTCATATAAGCATCAAAGCCCACACCAAAGTTATTGGTTACTCTCACCGAATTGGGACCGCCATAAACGAAAACTATCATGGGATATTTTTTATTCACATCCAAATTGGGGGGATACTGTATCTTGGCAATGCCCACAGAACCATCACGCAAAGGTACGCGCATAAAATCAATTTCAGGTCTAAGTTTAGTGCTTAAGGTAGCACGGAAGGCCGAGTTGGATTCCCAGTTGGTAACTTCGGTATTGCCTTGAGTCTCGAAGATTTTGGTAAAACTGGGATTGGGACCCGTGCAGGAGACGGTATAAAAAGAGAACTTTTTGCTGAAGGAAGCAGAGGCTGAACGGCAAGCAACACCTTCCACATCTTTTATGTCACAGGTCAAGCATTGCTTATTTTTAAAGACATGATAAATAGAGGGATCGGAGGTCAAGGTGGCCTGGTAGTATCTAAAAAATCACAAAAAATTATTTAAAATTAAAAAGCTAAACATAAAATTCCAAAAACTTACACTATATCATTGATCTCATCGTAGCCATAAACCTTTAATACCGTAAAATCTCCCAAAGCTCTCCACATATTCTCACCCGTTTCCAAATTCAAGTTCCACACCTGATACCAATTGTCAATCCAATACGAAAATAGACAATTTGGGGAATTCTTCAAGCACATCTGATTGCCTAAAGTAACCCAGCCTTTGGGTTCTTCAATACGTTTCACCTCCTGACACTCACCGGATACTGAGCACAACTGTATACTGGCAATATTTTGACGACGATTCAACCACGTAATCAATAGCTTCCGATCATTAGTCCAGACTACGTTCTGTAGAATATGATCCTCGCTCACAACGTCCACGGGAGCTCTAATTGTTACATAATTAGGATTCAAGGTTAAAGTGAAAACTCTTAAGGCCACTACAGGATTATTGGTACCAGGCTTAGGATATTTCAAGTCTACCTCCTTGGGATATTGATACAGAGGATCGTCGGCCTCACCATAAAGGAAATATTTAAAAGTCTCAACATTGGTATCATTGAAAACTCCGACAGCCAAAAAGTTGCCATCATCGGACCACCACATGGCAGAACCACTGCTCAAGACCTCTTCTTCATACACCCAATCGGGTATACCATTGTAGAATACACCATCAATACCATCGGAAGTTATTTGGACCTCCAAATTTTCACCAAAATGGATGAAAACATTATTATTATAAACATAGGCCAAACGATCTTTGATCGGGGACCAAGCACAATATTGTAACTTTTTGCCATTGTGTACTTGGATGGCGCTACGTGAAGCTATATCAAAGATATCGTATTTGGCTATATAGGAGTGGCGAAAAACTTCTTCGACCGCATAGCGGACTAAGATTTTGGTATTGTCGGGTGACAATTGGAAGGAACTGCTGCGATTGTAAATGTTCTGAAAATCGAAGGGATTAATATTTGATTCCATAAAGAGTAAATAGTTCAAAACTCACCAAAAAGTCTGATGTAACAAAGATAGAATCACTGCCGGTAGCCGCATTGAACTTGTGTATGGATCTATCGGTGGCAGTGTAATAGAATTCTTCATCTGAAATAAATTAATGAAAAGATAAAAAATTATTTAAAAAAAAAAATTTTGAATACTGAAATTTTCTATAATTTTGAATAGAAAAATATTTCTATAGAAAATTTTTTGTTAAAAAAAATTTTCTATAGAAAATTTTTCGTTAAAAAAATTTTTCTATAGAAAATTTTTCGTTAAAAAATTTTTCTATAGAAAATTTTTCGTTAAAAAATTTTTCTATAGAAAATTTTTCGTTAAAAAAACTTTTCTATTAAAAAATTTTTCGTTATAGAAAATTTTTCGTTAAAAAATTTTTCGTTATAGAAAATTTTTCGTTAAAAAAAATTTTCTATAGAAAATTTTTCGGACAAAAAATTTTTCTATAGAAAATTTTTCGGACAAAAAATTTTTCTATAGAAAATTTTTCGGACAAAAATTTTTCTATAGAAAATTTTTCGGACAAAAAATTTTTCTATAGAAAATTTTTTGTTAAAAAAATTTTTCTATAGAAAATTTTTCGTTAAAAAAATTTTTCTAAAGAAAATTTTTCGTTAAAAAAAATTTTCGTTAAAAAAATTTTTCTATAGAAAATTTTTCGTTAAAAAAATTTTCCTATCGAAAATTTTTCGTTAAAAAAATTTTTCTATATAAAATTTTTCGTTAAAAAAATTTTTCTATTTAAAATTTTTCGTTAAAAAAAATTTTTTATTTAAAATTTTTCATTAAAAAATAAACAAATTTCCTATAGAAAAATTTTTTTAACGAAAAATTTTCTATAGAAAAATTTTTTTAACCATAAATTTTCTATAGAAAAGTCTCTTTTTAAAAAATTTTTAAATTTAAAAAAAAATCTACAAAAGTTTGTATGACTAAAATTTTCTATAGAAAAAATTTCCTATAGAAACAAAATTTAATACAAAAAATTTTCTATAGAAAATTTTTATAACGAAAAATTTTGTATAGAAAAATTCTTATAACGAAAAATTTTCTATAGAAAAATTTTATAATGCAAATTTTTCTTTAGAAAATTTTTATGACGAACAAATTTCTATATAAAATTTTTTTAAACGAAAAAATTTCTATATAAATTTTTTTTAACGAAAAATGTTCTCTATATATTTTTCTTTTCTATAGAAATTTTTTTTTAACGGAAAATTTTCTATAGAAAATTTTTTTAACGGAAAATTTTCTATAGCAAATTTTTTTTAACGAGAATTTTCTATAGAAAATTTTTTTTAACGAGAATTTTTCTGCGAAAAATTTTCTATAGAAAATTTTTTTAACGAAAAATTTTCTATAGAAATTTTGTTTTAACGAAAAATTTTCTATAGAAAATTTTTTTTAACGAAAAATTTTCTATAGAAAATTTTTTTTAACGAAAAATTTTCTATAGAAAATTTTTTTTAACGAAAAATTTTCTATAGAAAATTTTTTTTAACGAAAAATTTTCTATAGAAAATTTTTTTTAACGAAAAATTTTCTATAGAAAATTTTTTTTAACGAAAAATTTTCTATAGAAAATTTTTTTTAACGAAAAATTTTCTATAGAAAATTTTTTTTAACGAAAAATTTTCTATAGAAAATTTTTTTTAACGAAAAATTTTCTATAGAAAATTTTTTTAACGAAAAATTTTCTATAGAAAATTTTTTTTAACGAAAAATTTTCTATAGAAAATTTTTTTTAACGAAAAATTTTCTATAGAAAATTTTTTTTAACGAAAAATTTTCTATAGAAAATTTTTTTTAACGAAAAATTTTCTATAGAAAATTTTTTTTAACGAAAAATTTTCTATAGAAAATTTTTTTTAACGTAAAATTTTCTATAGAAAATTTTTTTTAACGAAAAATTTTCTATAGAAAATTTTTTTTAACGAAAAATTTTCTATAGAAAATTTTTTTTAACGAAAAATTTTCTATAGAAAATTTTTTTTAACGAAAAATTTTCTATAGAAAATTTTTTTTAACGAAAAATTTTCTATAGAAAATTTTTTTTAACGAAAAATTTTCTATAGAAAATTTTTTTTAACGAAAAATTTTCTATAGAAAATTTTTTTTAACGAAAAATTTTCTATAGAAATTTTTTTTTAACGAAAAATTTTCTATAGAAAATTTTTTTTAACGAAAAATTTTCTATAGAATTTTTTTTTTAACGAAAAATTTTCTATAGAAAATTTTTCGTTAAAAAAAATTTTCTATAGAAAATTTTTCGTTAAAAAAAATTTTCTATAGAAAATTTTTCGTTAAAAAAAATTTTCTATAGAAAATTTTTCGTTAAAACAAAATTTCTATAGAAAATTTTTCGTTAAAAAAATTTTCTATAGAAAATTTTTTTTAACGAAAAATTTTCTATAGAATTTTTTTTTTAACGAAAAATTTTCTATAGAAAATTTTTTTTACGAAAAATTTTCTATAGAAAATTTTTTTTACGAAAAATTTTCTATAGAAAATTTTTTTTAACGAAAAATTTTCTATAGAAAATTTTTTTTAACGAAACATTTTCTATAGAAAATTTTTTTTAACGAAAAATTTTCTATAGAAAATTTTTTTAACGAAACATTTTCTATAGAAAATTTTTTTTAACGAAAAATTTTCTTTAGAAAATTTTTTTTAACGAAAAATTTTCTACAGAAAATTTTTTTTAACGAAAAATTTTCTATAGAAAATTTTTTTAACGAAAAATTTTCTATAGAAATTTTGTTTTAACGAAAAATTTTCTATAGAAAATTTTTTTTAACGAAAAATTTTCTATAGAAAATTTTTTTTAACGAAAAATTTTCTATAGAAAATTTTTTTTAACGAAAAATTTTCTATAGAAAATTTTTTTAACGAAAAATTTTCTATAGAAAATTTTTTTTAACGAAAAATTTTCTATAGAAAATTTTTTTTAACGAAAAATTTTCTATAGAAAATTTTTTTTAACGAAAAATTTTCTATAGAAAATTTTTTTTAACGAAAAATTTTCTATAGAAAATTTTTTTAACGAAAAATTTTCTATAGAAAATTTTTTTTAACGAAAAATTTTCTATAGAAAATTTTTTTTAACGAAAAATTTTCTATAGAAAATTTTTTTTTAACGAAAAATTTTTTTAACGAAAAATTTTCTATAGAAATTTTTTTTAACGAAAAATTTTCTATAGGAAATTTTTTTTAACGAAAAATTTTCTATAGAAAATTTTTTTTAACGAAAAATTTTCTATAGAAATTTTAATTAGAAAACTTGTTATTTTCGATTTATTTGAATTATTTAACTTTCTCTTTACCTTTCTTCGACTTGTAAGATTTCAGTATTGTTACAAGTCATGGTTCATCTGCATATTATTCGAAATTTACATTCTTTACTCCAAGTCTTACATATCTGTGGCAGTAAATGATAATGGCTTAAGTTGACATAAATGCTTTTTCATTTGATTACATATTCTCATTCTCAAGATCAAGATCTATCGCTCAGCTAAATTTCAGTTATAAAATGTCATTATTGATTAAATTATACGCATTTATATTTTAACTTTTTCATACAAAACCCTATATCTTTTAGACAAAACACTTAATATCTCAGAAATCGAAGTTTTGACTTAAGCCATTATTATTTATTACTACAGATATTGTCTTTAGACATTTCCGTTTTGAAAAACACTTTTTTATGTAAAACTTTATATGTCAGATATAAATTGTTTACTAACTTATCTTCTGATCATTTGTTAAGATCTTCAAAAGTACATAAAGTTGACATAAGAGAGAAAAGGAGAAAAAATTCAAAAATGTAACGTATATTTTGTTGTTAAAAACCCAGCACACGCTTCAAATCCCTCAATTGACGTCAAATATAAATTGATTTTGTTAAGCCAATAAATTTTGTTGTTTTTGATAATTTTGTTAAACATTTTAATGGTTATTGCTATTAACTAGGAAAATGATAATATTTTTGATATTTTGTCATTTAAACTAATAAAAATTGATAGATACGAGTAAAAGAATTTACTTATATAAAGATATTAAGGTATAAATTTTGTCCATAATTTAGTATTGAATTTCTAAATAAGATTAGATTTAGATTTTTTTTAAAGTCGTTCCCAGATAAGATCTTGATAAAATGCCAAAGAGCACGAGCAGTTTCTTGAATTCTTATCTTTAGGAGTCAATGTTAAATTTAGAGCTTATAGAAATTTTGGAAATGAAACCACTCGAATTGAGTAAAGAAAATTAGTTTTTATTAAAACTATTCTAAATTTCGAGAAGTTTTTATACATACATATATGGGCAAATCCGAAAAACATTAAACCAAGGACAAAATTTTAAAACTGTCAAAATCACGTATTTGTGTTTATGGAAAAATTTACTATATATTGATCCTTTAGAATATATAATGGATAAAATTTTTGATTGCTCTCTTCGTGAATGCAGGTCAGGTATTTGCACCCATCTTAAATTTTTATAAATTTTTTAAAATAATAGGTTTTTTAAAAGTTCATAAAAATCGCAAAAACATCCATTTAGGTATCAAGTTTCAGTAGGAGCTCAAAGTCTGCTTAATTTTATACAATTAGATGTAAAACACCCTATCAAAAGTAATTGCAGTGATATAAATAACGTCAAGTAAAAAAGGGGCTCTCTGTGTGTAGCGTCCGTCACAGAATTTTTTTTTTTTTAATTTGACTAGTGCAATTTTTCTTTTTTCTCCAATTGAACTTAGTTCGTAAAGAGAACATATAGTATGCTTTAAGGGCGGTTCGGAAACTTCTTAGCCTACCAATGAAAGAGAATAGTTAATTTTTCAAAAATATTTTTATTTTTCAATATAGTCTCCTGAAACTTCAATACACTTAGTCCAACGCTTTTCTAGCAATTCTATCCCTTGATTAAAATAGTCTTCCTCAAGGTCTTCAAAATAGTGGTTTACAGCTGTAATTGTATCTTCATTTGAGGTAAAACGCTTGCCAGCAAGGAATTTTTTTAGATTTGGGAACAGGTAAAAGTCACTGGGAGAATAAGTTGGGTGGTCAAGCAACTCGTACTTTAATTCGTTGATTTTAGCCATCGTTAAAACACTCTTGTGCGCTGGTGCGTTATCTTGATGAAAAATTATTTTTTGTGTTGTAAGCCAGGACGTTTTTCTCGAATTTTTACATTTAATTGATCCAAAAGGTTGCAATAGTACTTTGAATTTATTGTTTTACCCTTTTGCAGATAGTCAATCAATAAAATACCTTTGAAGTCCAAAAAACCGTTGCCATTCTTTGGAGCATTTCCTCCAGCTTCAGTCCATTGTTTGGATTGTTCCTTTGTCTCTGGAGTATAGTGGTGGATCCATGTCTCATCAACAGTTATGAAACGACGCTTAAAATCCATTTTATTTCGCTTAAAACGATCCAAGCAAGCTTGAGAAGGTAGCGGCTCTGAGGTCAGAAACGGCAAAAGTCGATCGGAAAATTGATGTTGGGAAACTGGAATCAGAGCGACACCGAACTGCCTTTATAACATCCATAAGGAATCGGCTTCCAGATATTTTAAACAACAACGCCGCAAATATAAACGAAATCGGAAGGTGTATCACTCAGACATACAATGAGGTTGGTCAACAAACGTTAGGTTTTAAAGACCATAAAAGAAAAGTATGGCTCACCCAAGCAACATGGGACCTGGTTCAACAACGTAAAACCATAAAAAATGCGAGTCTAAATGCAAACGCTGATGTTGAAGAGCTTAACACAATATACAGTGACCTGTCCAAGGAGGGACAAGAGAATGTGGGTAGATGAACAAGCAAGCCAAGCTGAGTCAGCTGCAAATAAAGGCGACATGAGGACCTTATACAATATATCAAGGGCGTTGTGTGGCAAACCTACCTACACCAATAGTCCCATTCTGAGTAGTAGCGGTACACTTCTCTCAACCCCGGATGAACAATTAATACGATGGATGGAACACTTCCAGTCAACATTAAACAATCCCATTGGATTAGAACCGCTGACGGAAGTGCAAAATGAAACCAACCATGACTGATTATTCAGTGGAATTTCAGACAGCCTACCTACATTACAAGAAGTGAAGAATGCCATTAAAAGCCTTAAGCGTAACAAGGCCCCGGGCAATGACAATATATCAGCGGAGATGCTTTTATGTGACGTTGAAGGATCGGCGAGACTGTGGCACCCATTTGTGCGTAAAATATGGGAAGAAGGAGCTCTACCAACCTCCTGGAATGAAGGTATACTAGTCAAAATACCAAAAAAGGGTGACTCCAAAGACTGCAATAACTACAGGGGAATAACACTTCTTCCAATACCGAGCAAAATACTAAGTCGAGTAATTTTGAATAGAATGTCTGACGCAGTTTCTGAAACACTCCGCGAAAATCAGTTTGGGTTCCGAGAGAATAGATCTTGTGTTGATCTAATCAACACAGTAAGAATAGTATTGGAGCAATGTAATGAATTCCGCACCCCCATTTATCTAGCGTTTATCGACTTTATGAAGGCCTTCGACAGTGTCAACAGGTGCTATCTATGGAGAATTTTAGAAAACCGTAACATGCCAACGAAAATTCTGAACTTAATTCGGGCAATGTACGTGGACTTTAAATGCCGGGTTCTACATAAAGGTAAATTGTCTAATCCGTTCGAAGTTACTACTGGAGTAAGACAAGGATGTATATTATCACCTATACTTTTTATCCTTGTCATCGACAATATAATGCACACGGCACTGAATGGTAGACGTGGTATCCAATGGACACCATTTAAGCAACTCGAGGACTTGGAATACGCCGATGACGTATGTCTTCTAAGCCAAAGACCAGCTCACCTTCAAGAAAACACTAGCGCTATTACTGTTGAATCTCGGGCAGCTGGGCTGGAAATCAATATCTCCAAGACAAAGATTATGCCTGGAGGCTATGGCGCAAACCCGTCGCCACACATCAATGTGGATAACGAGGGTATTGGTTGTGTAGGTACCTTTAATTATCTTGGTAGTTTGGTATCTACAAAAGGTGGCGCCGATGAGGATATTGAATCGCGTATTAATAAGGCAAAATCTGCATTCGGCATTCTCCGAACTATATGGAAATCTCGGCAAATATCAACAACAACTAAGTGTATTACGGCTGCGAAACTTGGAAACGCACAAATGCCATCGATAAGCGCCTGCAAACCTTTGCAAACAAATGCTTGCGGCAAATCCTTAATATATGGTGGCCAAATCGAATAAGAAATGAAGATCTACTAAACGCTACAAACCAAATCCCTTCTTCTATAGAGGTATGTCAACGGAAATGGCGATGGATAGGCCACACACTTCGAAGGCCAAATACCAACATTGCTCGACAAGCGCTTCGTTGGAATCCACAAGGAAGCGGCCGTCGTGTTGGTGCATCTGCTAGAACGTGGAGAAGGTCAATTGATGCGGAGTTACAAGCAGCAAACTATTCATGGAATGATGTATGCCTAACATCTCGCAATAGAGTTCGATATAAAAGGATGGTTGAGGCCCTATGCTTCACTGGGAGTCAAGGATAACAGAAGAAGAAGAAGAAGAAGAAGCTTGAGAAATGTTCATTGTTATGCGTTTTTGGTCGACTGTTAGCAAATGCGGCATCCATCTTGCAGAAAGCTTTTTCATCTGTAGTTCTTCATACAAAATGAAATGTACTCGATCATTTGAGATGCCCATGATATTAGCTATTTCACGCACTTTCATTCGTCGATCATTTAATACCATATCATGCACTTTGGCTACAATTTCAGTTGTTGTTGCTGTTTTTGGACGTCCACTATGTGGTTCATCTTTAATGCTTGTACGACCACGTTAAAATTCAGCAACCCAATTTTTTACCGTTGCATATGAAGGAGCACTTTCACCTAACACATTCACCATATCATTATGAATTTCTTGTCCCGATAAATCTTTTTTATGTAAATATTTAATGACACCACGTACTTCTAATTTTTCCATTGTAGAAAAATAGCGGATGCGTCTTTTGTGAACACCTGTTTCTATATGAAGGAGTTACCAGATCGAAACAAAATTTAACATGTAACATGCATGTTTCCTCGGAAGTTTCCAAGACACTTAACTTTTTTCTGTTTGTACCACGCTTTTTGTGCTAGGCTACGGCGTTTCCGAACCGCCCTAAAATATATAGATGTTTATGTAGCATTTTACAAAATAATATGTAAAGGAAAGTGTGTAGCGTCCGTCACAGTATATATTTTTTACAAAATAATATATATTAAACACAAAATTTACCAGCACATGTCTGTCTTATTCAAAAAGCAAAAACACTGTTTATATCCACAGATTAAACTTAAGATATTAGGTGCTAAAGAAATATACAGTGGGACAAATTTGATGATTTTGAAATTTGTTTTATTTTTTTATTTTTGGGACACTCTAACGGCATTCTTGGGACGAAAAATAAGATGTAAAAAGTATAAAACTTTAAATAAATATATGTATTTAGCCGTTTTGTGAAATATTAAATTGTGCCCAAAAATCGCAATTTAAACGCGAACAAGAAAGGAAGAAAATGAAATTCGAGAACAATTAAAACCATTATTTTTACTGATTAACGAATCCTTAAAAAAATATGAAATATGAATTTTTTCCTAATAAAAAACATTCAAGTAAAAACTGTATCGTCCGTCACGTAGCGTCCGCAACAGTACATTTATGGATTTTTGGTGAAACTGGAAACTTAAAAACATTTTATAAAAGCTGTATTTACAACTTTTTTATTACTATGACCGATTTGATAAAATTTACAGAAAAACGTGTTGAAATAAAAGTCACTTCCATTTTTGTAGCGTCCGTCACAGCGCTTTAAAAGCGAATGTCTTTTGCTTCCAAAATAAATATGTAAATTAAAAAACGCCATTCGATAGCACAATAGATGGGCTAATATTCCCTAAAGTCTGTGCAAAGGTATCTAGTGTAGAACGACAATGGGATACATTTAAGTACAACAAAATCCGTACAAATGTATCGTTCGTCACGCAGGATTTTCTCATATATAGAAAAACTGACGATATGAAAAATGTTCTCATAAATTATTTATTCGTTATAAATCTTGAATTGCAAAGTTAAGAAGTCACACTTCTTAAAATATATTTTATTACCCTCAAAATGATTAGAACAAAATCTTATCATTAACATTTAATTGGATGGAATTTCCGCCAAGATTATTGATATCTAGTGCGAAAAGTATTTTTCTGTCTAGAACTAATTGGTTAATAAATTTAACAAAATTTATGACGAATGTTTATCGCTTAAGCATAAATTTGCAAAACTTTAAGCATAAATTAACTAGTTTTGACATTACCGCTAATGAAACAGTAGTTCCAGTTCCGCTGATATGGGTTTATAAAGTAGGACAACTTTCGAAAACCGGTTAAGCCGGTTAAAACACTTTTAATCAGTCTCTTAACCGGCTCATACTAATAGCCACTCATTCTGTGAACAGTTTTTATTACGATCATTAACGAACATAAATGTTAATCTTTATAGCAAGCGACTGCGACAGTCGGTCAAGCCCGACTATATCACACCCTTCACTATTAAGTTCAAATATGGACCAACAATTAAACAAGTTTTCCATAAGTCTTAAAGACATACACACATACACTATGTGCTATTTTTTTCAAAATTTCGAGATTTATATCATTTCCGGCTAAGGGTCTGATATGGGAGCTAGGTGGACCGATTGTTACCAAATTTTGGTTATTGGTTTATATTTACAAAATATTTATCTGTGCAAAGTTTAAGTAATCAAATGAATTTATCTTTAGAGTTATTAACGTTTTTGTGCTTTTATGTGTATATAAACGTTTTTTGAGAATGTGTCTTCTATGGGAGGTATGATCAAATATGGGCCGATTTCTACAAAATTAGAAACACTGATTAAGGATATGATAAGCAATATTTGTGCTGAATATTATTAAAATACAACTAAATTTGTGACTGTAATGGACAAAAAACTCTATTCCGGGAAGGCATCCCTATGGGAGGTACAACAAATAGTAATCCGATTTCGACCAAAAAGTATAGGAAATGTCCTTGGACCGAAATATGAACCTGTGCCAAATTTCATCAAATTATCTTGAAAGTTACGACCTGTGGAGTGATAACAAGCTTACATCGATAAAAAAACAAAAATTCATTTTTTGTCTTTCCTTTTAATAAAACTATGCGGACTATATGAATCTTGATGCGCTAAACTCAGATCCGTTGACGGTTTTCATCAGATCTGGATTTTTTTTTATGGGCGTGGCAAATTTTTCCCCTAAAATTAGTCAGGTACGGAGACCTATTTGGTCCTAACTCGAGAACGACTCATCCGATTTTAAAAATTAAAACACTTGAAGATGCATAACTAAATTGCATTTATTTTAGTCTAATATAATTTTTCTGTATCTCTTATCGTTTTGGAGTTACTTAGAAATTAATGGAGAAATTTTTTTTTTCGTGCGAAATTCGTAATTTTTTTCAGGTTAAAAATGTAATTAAAAAAGAGATAAAGTAAAATTTTAACATTTTAAACATTTTTCTAAGAGCTACATATCTTAAGAATAAAATAAGCTATAAACCATAAAAATCGGTTTAAAAATGTTTATTACCAAGTCAATGTTATCAGGTAAAGATGGGCTAAAAATAGTTTGTGGTTAGAAAATATATAAAGAAATTTTTCTTTATAAAAAGTTTTCTATTAAAAATTTTTTGTTATAAAAATATTTCTATAGAAAATGTTTTGTTATAAAAATTTTTTGGTAGAAATTTTTTGCTATAAAAATTTTTCAATTGAAAACTTTTTGTTAAAAAAATTGTCAATAGAAAAATTTTCTTTATGAAAATTTTTCCAAAAAAAAATTTAAATTTTAAAAATTTTTCGCTTAAAAATTTTTCTACAGAAAAATTTTTGTTATACATTTTTTTTTTTTTGGAAAAATTTTTCTATAGAAAAATTTTCGATACAAACATGTTTCTATAGAAAAATTTTCGTTATCAACATTTTTCTATAGAAAAATGTTTCGTTAAAAAAAATTTTTCTATAGAAAAATTTTCGTCATAAAAACTTTTCTAAAGAAAATTTTTCGTTATAAAAATTTTTCTATAGAAATTTTTTCGTTATAAAAATTTTCTCAAAAAATGACCAATTTTCTATAGAAAATTTTTTGTTATAAAAATTTTTCTATAGAAAATATTTCGAAATAAACATTATTCTATAGAACATTTTTTTGAAATAAAAATTTTTCTATAGAAAATTTTTCGAAATAAAAATTTTTCTATAGAAAATTTTTAGTTATAAAAATTTTTCTAAAGACAATTTTTCGTTGTAAAAATTTTTTATAGAAAATTTTTCGTTATAAGAATTTTCGTTATAAAAATCTTTCAACATATATACAAATTTTCGTTATAATAATATTCTTTAAAATGTTGTCGTTATAAAAATATTCTACAAAAAATTTTCGTTATACAAATTTTTCTATAGAAAATTTTTTGTTATACAAATTTTTCTTTCCCTAATTTTTCTATAGAAAATTTCTCTATTAAATTTTTCTACAAAAAACTTCTTTATTAAATTTTTATATATAGAAAATTTTCTTTAGTAAATTTTTTTATAGAAATTTTCTTTAGTAAATTTCTCTATAGAAAATTTCTTTAGTAAATTTTCTACAGAAATTTTTTTTTGCAAATTTTTCTATAGAAAATTTCTTTAGTAAATTTTTCTTTAGAACATTTCTTTAGTAAATTTTTCTTTAGAAAATTTCTTTAGTAAATTTTTTTATAGAAAATTTCTTTAGTAAATTTTTCAATAGAAGATTTCTTTAGGAAATTTTTCAATAGAAAATTTCTTTAGGAAATTTTTCTTTAGAAAATTTCTTTAGTAAATTTTTCTATAGAAAATTACTTTGGTAAATTTTTCTATAAAAAATTTCTTTAGTAAATTTTTCTATAGAAAATTTCTTTTGTAAATTTTTCTATAGAAAATTTCTTTAGTAAATTTTTGTATAGAAAATTTCTTTAGTAAATTTTTGTATAAAAAATTTCTTTAGTAAATTTTTCCATAAAAAATTTCTAGATTAAATTTTTCTATAGAAAATTTCTTTAGTAAATTTTTCGATAGAACATTTCGATAGAAGATTTCTTTAGGAAATTTTTCAATAGAAAATTTCTTTAGGAAATTTTTCTTTAGAAAATTTCTTTAGTAAATTTTTCTATAGAAAATTACTTTGGTACATTTTTCTATAAAAAATTTCTTTAGTAAATTTTTCTATAGAAAATTTCTTTTGTAAATTTTTCTATAGAAAATTTCTTTAGTAAATTTTTGTATAAAAAATTTCTTTAGTAAATTTTTCCATAAAAAATTTCTAGATTAAATTTTTCTATAGAAAATTTCTTTAGTAAATTTTTCGATAGAACATTTCTTTAGTAAATTTTTCTATAGAAAATTACTTTAGTACATTTTTCTATAAAAAAATTTTTTCTTTAAGTTAATTTTTCTTTCTTTAGTAAATTTTTCTACAGAAAATTTCTTGAGTAAATTTTTCTTTAGAAAATTTCTTGAGTAAAATTTTCTTTAGAAAATTTCTTGAGTAAAAGTTTCTTTAGAAAATTTCTTTAGTAAATTTTTCTAAAGAATATTTCTTCAATAAATTTTTCTATAGAAAATTACTTTGGTAAATTTTTCTATAGAAAATTTATTAAGCAAAATTTTCTATAGAAAATTTATTTAGTAAATTTTTTTTTTAGTAATTTTTTTTTTAAGAATATTTCTTTTATAATTTTTTTTTACTAAATTTTTCTGTTTAATATTTCTTAAGTAAATTTAGTAAATTTTCTATAGAAAATTTATTTAGTAAATTTTTCTTAAAAAATGCCGATAGAAATTTTTCAAAAAAAAAATCTATAGAAAATTTTTGTGTAAAAAAAGTTTCTCATGAAATTTTTCTATAAACAAATTCTATCAGAAATTTTTCTTTAAAAAAATTTTGTAGAAAATTGTTCTAAAAAAATTTCTACAAGAGTTTTATTTGGTTTAAAAAATTTCTTAGATTTCTTTTGTTTGACTTTAACCTTAGTTTATTGAAATAAAAATCTTTTTCTAGTATTTTAAACAAAAATATAGAAATTAAGATCAAAATCCATTTATGTAAATGTTTTGAGTATTAAAATCGATTTGGCAACCCACCTGTTATCCAAGTTCCATTAAAACCCCGTATTTGTGAAGTAGCTTTAATCGCCTCAACCAATTCCCATGGGGCTTTACCAACAGTTCTTTGATAATACTCAGGTCTTATTAAAGCTGCTTGTGTATAGCTTAAGACCAAAAAGGCAATAAAAGCTAAAATTAATTTATAATTCATTTTTGTTTAACCTCAGTCGGGAAACACCAAATTAAGCAAATCACTTTTAAAGTAACACTTTTATTATATTTTTAACACAATTTTTTTTATTGATCTAATTTAAGATTAATTAGTTAATTTTTATTATTTTAAAAATGTTTTTGAATCTTAAAACAATCTCCACTACCAAATAAATTGTTTCTTTGGTGTAGGGGGGAATGTTTCTCGCGCCAAAAGAGAAACCGATCTTAACAGTCCGACGTTGGTTAACAGACTAACACAACTCAGAAATATTTACTCTAATGTAAGCGGAGTAGTACTCATACCAGAGATCGTTAGATATTTATGAAAGCAGCTAATTCATTCAACTGTATAATAGAGTGGGGATCTTATAAGATGTAGATAAAAAAGGTACTTTATTAATAAAAAAAAAGTACCAAAATAAAACTTCTTCAGGGACATTAATCAGTTGACATCAGGCGATATTGTTCCTATTTAGAGTGAAAGTGGTATACTCTCTTTTGGGACTTATCAAAAAGACCATAGGGAAAATCAATGTACGGAAGTACAACGTCTTTATATTATAAAGAGTCTTTGATAACGGCTTAAAGATATTGAATTCTGACATTGATAGATATATAATTTTAAAATTTCTTCCCATTTTACTTTTGAGTCCGAATTCATAAAAAGTACCTTTTCGTCTCATCTCTAGTCGGCAATTTCAATTTCATGTACTACAAATGTTTTGGTGTTAAGCAATACCGATACTTGTACTCGTATATTTTGAATGCACAAACACTTACAACCAATAATGTTTCGGGTTATTTTGATTTCATATCAATTTGCTCCCACTTCGGAAATGTTCTCATGTTTTTAATCGAATACAAGAAATAAACTCTAGATTAACTATAAAATATTTATTATCATGTCAACTTAAAAGGATTTTTTGAAAAATTCACTATTTTTATGGGGAATTTTTGAAAAATTCCCTATAAAAATAAGGAATTTTTGAAAAGTTCCTTATAAAAATATGGAATTTTTGAAAAATTCCCTATAAAAATAGGGAATTTTTGAAAAATTCCCTATAAAAATAGGGAATTTTTGAAAAATTCCCTATAAAAATAGGGAATTTTTGAAAAATTCCCTATAAAAATAGGGAATTTTTGAAAAATTCCCTATAAAAATAGGGAGTTTTTGAAAAATTCCCTATAAAAATAGGGAATTTTTGAAAAATTCCCAATAAAAATAGGGAATTTTTGAAAAATTCCCTTTAAAAATAGGGAATTTTTGAAAAATTCCCTATAAAAATAGGGAATTTGTGAAAAATTCCCTATAAAAATAGGGAATTTGTGAAAAATTCCCTATAAAAATAGGGAATTTGTGAAAAATTCCCTATAAAAATTTTTGAAAAATTCCCTATAAAAATAGGGAATTTTTGAAAAATTCCCTATAAAAATAGGGAATTTTTGAAAAATTCCCTATAAAAATAGGGAATTTTTGAAAAATTCCCTATAAAAATAGGGAATTTTTGAAAAATTCCCTATAAAAATAGGGAATTTTTGAAAAATTCCCTATAAAAATAGGGAATTTTTGAAAAATTCCCTATAAAAATAGGGAATTTTTGAAAAATTCCCTATAAAAATAGGGAATTTTTTAAAAATTCCCTATAAAAATAGGGAATTTTTGAAAAATTTCGTATAAAAATAGGGAATTTTTGAAAAATTCCTTATAAAAATAGTGATTTTTTCAAAAATTCACTATTTTTATGGGGAATTTTTGAAAAATTCCCTATAAAAATAGGGAATTTTTGAAAAATTCCTTATAAAAATATGGAATTTTTGAAAAATTCTTTATAAAAATAGGGAATTTTTGAAAAATTGCCTATAAAAATAGGGAATTCTTAAAAAATTCCCTATAAAAATATTGAATTTTTTAAAAATTCCCTATAAAAATATTGAATTTTTTAAAAATAGGGAATTTTTTATTTTTATTGGAAAATTTTCAAAAATGCTCTATTTTCATTGGGTATTTTTCAAAAATTCTCTATTTTTATAGGGAATTTTTCAAAAATTCCTTATTTTTATAGGGAATTTTTCAAAAATTCCCAAGTTTTATAGGGAGTTTTTCAAAAATTTCCTATTTTTATAGGGAATTTTTCAAAAATTTATTAAACTATATTCTACTGTACTTTTTCCTGGTCTTATTTGCATATTTACTATCTTTAGTTTTTATATAGTAAAAAATATTGTACAAGTACATACCACAAATTCTTATTACTCCTATTTGTCAGCCAAAGTCATCCATTCAATCTATCTACAAGCGATCAATCACTCAATCAATCAATCACGCTTATCAGTTCCAAGCTTCGGAGGTTTTTCCCCTTTTGGTTTTAGTGCTTTTAATGTTGGACAAAAAAAGTCAACTAAATATTTATCAAAGATATTTTATATTAAAGATTTTAAGTAAATGTCAATGACATTAAATTGTAAGTACATGAATGGACTGTAAAATAATAGAAAAATTATTGTTAAAATCCAATAAACAAGTATAAAAATGCAATAATTTATGATCTATGATCGTTTAACACAATCTTAAGAAGATAATGAGCTTAAGAATAAATGAAATTTGTATTTTACAGGCTTAATGATAATTGCACAGTGTTTCGCAACTAAACAATTTCTGTTGCGTTTAGCGATCGCTCTTTAGATCTCCCCCTCTCTTTATCTGTTAGCTTAAGTTTATGACTAAAAAATAAAGAGTAATTTTAAATTTGTTTTTAATTTTTTAACACATTTACTCAAGGTCATGTTCCCGATTTTTTTTATCATTTAATTGAAACAAGTTTAAACCTGAATTTGAAAATTATTCAAAAAAAATTTTTTTTTAATTTTTTTATTATCCCAATTCATTAAATGTCAATAGACTTCAAAACAATTAACATTCGAATTTGTCAAATTATATGTCAGCATGAGGAAGTTGTTAGTTAAAAAAAAAATCGAACAGATATGGAATTTTTGAAAAATTTCTTTATATGAGAATTTTTCAAGAAATTACTTTTTATGGGTGATTTTTGAAAAACTTTTCAAAAATTCACATTTTATAGGGAATTTTTCAAATATTTACTTTATAAAGGAAATTTTTCAAAAATTCACTTTTTATAGGCAATTTTTCAAAATTCACTTTTTAAAGGGAATTTTTCAAAAATTCACAGTTTTTAGGGAATTTTTAAAAAATTCACTTTTATAGGAAATTTTTCAAAAATTCACTTTTTAAAGAGAATTTTTCAAAACTTCCCTATTTAAAGAGAATTTTTCAAAAATTCACTATTTATAAGGAATTGTTCAAAAATTTACTTTTAAAAGGGAATTCTTCAAAAATTCACTTTTTTAAGAGAATTTTTTAAAAAATTCACTTTTTACAGGGAATTTTTCTAAAATTCACTTTTAAAATTGAATTTTTCAAAAACTCATTTTTATAAGGAATTTTTCAAAAATTCTTTATTTTTAGGGAATTTTTTAAAAATTCTTTATTTATAGGGAATTTTTCAAAAATTCACTTTTTAAGAGGAATTTTTCAAAAATTCACTTTTTAAAGGGAATTTTTCAAAAATTCATTTTTTAAAGGGAATTTTTCAAAAATTCACTATTTTTAGGAAAATTTTTAAAAATTTACTATTTTTTGTTAATTTTTTAAAATTCTTAATTCTTCATTTATAGGGAATTTTTCAAAAATTCTTCAGTTATAGGGAATTTTTAAAAAATTCTTTATTTATAGAAAATATTTCAAAAATCCACTTTGTATAGGAAATTTTTCAAAAATTCCTTTTTTATGAATATAACTAAGTTTTCTTGACCTTTTTTTAAAAATTCATAAATTCCTTTTAACTCATACTTCAATAAATATTGAAAAAATACAAAAATATATGAATATTATTCATTGAATAATAATGAAAGCAAAAACTTTTTTTAATGAAAACGTGACTTACATTTTTACTTTATTCAGTTAATTTTCTTTTGTTTTACACTTTTTTGTACAAATTTTTATAACGTAGGAGTTTTAAAATCATTAAGAGTCGATAATCTAAAGACATAATTGACTTAGGATAAAACTTTTGAATTAATAAAAGCGTATTTAAACTATTAAGGGTATTCACAAGGTCTCTTATCTGGACTTAAATTAAAAAAAAAAAAACTTTAACATTTTTAAATCGGCCATTTTAGTTTCAACAATATTCTACTATTTTAGTTAATTATGATTTTTATATCGATTATACTTTATAGTAGAAGCTGCAAATCTATTAAAATCGGTTTACAAGTTAGGGAGATATTTAGCAGGAACTGTTGTCTTGGCTAAGCATTAATAGTTATCTTAGACAACATCCAAACTACTAAGTAATGACACAATCTTGTTTAAAATATTTTTTTCTATCTTATCGCTCACGTTTTGTTAATTTTTAAGCAAATTGTAATTATTTCCTTACCCAGAATAATCTAGAAAAGTTTTTCTGTTATTCTAAGAAACAGTAGAGTATCTGTAAGAGATCTCTGAGTAATCTATTCAAGACAACAACCAAAAAACTCTGAGAAAATATATGGCTGGCTATACAAGTAATCTATTCAGACAACAACCAAAAAACTCTGAGAAAATATATGGCTGGCTATACAATTGGTTATGGTATAGAAATTGGGTTACCTTCTTTAGGGGATTGTTGAGAGGTTCTACGATGCTAGACTATTTGCAACAGATGATGAGCTACTGTTTTTTTAACGAAATTAGCCCTGTTATATTTAGTCCTTCAATTCCTGACTATATGGAACAGTACAGTTAAATATATGGAAAGGTATTATAAGGATCCTGACAATGTGCTGGACATACGTTGAGGACGACACGGTCTATACCCGATCTCAGTTATACCATAACGACTTTATTTCTTTCGTCCGCTTTGGTTGACCTTCTAATAAAGCATTCATGCGATATCCTACAATCGTAGAGTTAGCGAATCTCTTCTATACCGGTACAATTTCAATATCTTAGGACTCCGATCAAAGACTTCAAAGCAAAACTGCTACAAAATTTAACTTATTTTAAAACGCCAACTTAATTGGTACTTTATTATCTTAAATTATTTTGTTTTTGTTTTTTAATTTTTATAAAATATATTAGTGATTTTTTTTAATGTAATCGATAACGTATTTTTGCTATAAAAGTTTATAGCATAGTGTATGATACAATAAATATCTACTAAAAAACTGTTTCTTAATAATGATTTTTCTTTCTTGTTAGATTTCTTTATAATTTTTAAGAGGAGTATAAAATCTCGGGTTATCGAAATATGTTTCACTGATTTCTTTCTTTTTTTCTTGAATAAAATACAACTATTCAATTGTTAATTTTAATAAACTTATACAAACTAAAATTAAGGTTAAGGTTTTCTGTCCTAATACATCTTACATTTGTTGTTTTTATAATCATAATTCCGGCTGTTGATTTTCTTTTAGGAAATTACTCTGTCAGATTTGTTATATCTGCCGGGGATTTTGTTATTTCTCTGGGTGAATTTATTACATTTTCCAGCTTTGTTAAAATATCCTGCTGCAGATTCATAAATTTGGGGAAAAACTCTTCCATTAGCTTAACTTTTCTCTCCTCTAAACGTAAACGTTTACGATTGATTTCTCCTTGCTCGACAAGCAGAATATTCTTTTTACGCACCTCGTCCATGTACATAGATTCCAATGATTCCCCTCCGGCTCCAGAACCACCACTAATTGAAGATGAACGATTACGTTTACGGGGAGAGGCTGCCACAGCCAATGCCTTTGGCGGCTGCATTGATGTGCTATTATGATTGGTGAAGCCCTCGTTAATGTTATTAGTGTTATTGTGATTTTGAACAAGACGATTTTGTATTAACAAGGAATTGGGATTAGAGCTGTGTATTAGAGGTTCCATAGTTTGGGAATTTTCCATAGAAGCCTGAGGAACTGGTGGCGGTATTAAGGGCTGTGTTAATTGTTGTTGTAGCTGTGAAAGTTGTGTATTATTGTTGGCCATATCTATATCACCGCCATCTAATGCCGTATTACCCATCATAGACAGTTCTGTAAATCCCTCCTGCTTTATATCCATTTCAATTTCTTGTTTAATTTCCAATTGATCGCCACCAAAGAGGTCAGTACTAAAACTATTGCCTGACTGGGAATTGTTGCAGAAAAGATTTTGATCGGATAAAGAGACCTAAGGTTAAGAAAAATATTACTTTAATTATATAAAATTTTTGTTTTAAATCTTCTACTTACACTGCTCATATTAACCTCGTCCGCTAATTGATGGTCCGCATTAAGAGACTGACTTAAATTTATGTTTGTTTCCGGTAAATTAGACATATTCGATATACTGCTGGGTGATGATGGCTGTGTGACGCAATTAAGCAATTCTGTTGGTGAGACATCACGATTATTTTCCAAGGCCTCCACCGGCACGGGTTCATCATTTTTGGAACGATATTGATTCTTTAAGATTCTCTCCACTATATCATATTTTTTCCATTTGGCCGCATTCTTATCCGCCTCCAAATGCTTTTTGACAGATCTAATAACAAAGAAAAGTTTGAGCAATAAGTAAGCAATGCAGATGTTCAAGCACGATTATATGATACCCTACACCACGTAGACATAATGGAAGCCTCTCAGACAAAATACATGACTCAATTATCATGATACCCTAATATTTTTAACTATACCCCAAACCCTACTTCATTTAGTCTTGAGGATTTGTTGAATCATCTAGTGAAAGTAGCTAAATTTTTTGGCCTATATCTAGATAAAAATGCTCAGTGAACACCATGCTGATTTTAAATTATATCAATGTAATCTTCAGCCTAGAAACTTAAGTTTAAGTTTCACATTATCTACATATCGCATGATTCTTTCCCCTCACACATACATAGGATATACTTGTGTCTTCATAGACTAGACCTATCGAATTTTGACCACACAAGCCTAGTTGTTGAGCCGTATCTTCGTGGTTTCCATCTTATTAAAGGCTTGATTGATTTCTACATATAGATGCAGAAATGGCTTAATATCCGACACGATAATGCTTAGGCTTGTCATGAACATTGAACCCTGCCTTGCTTCTTCATAGACACTATTACGATGGTGGAACAATGGCAGTAAATGTGTTTTACTAATTCGTATGGGTCCTTATATTTACATTATCTACATATAGCCAGATTCTCCCCATTCTTCTTGCATAGGAAATACTTATTTATCTCTTTAGAATGCCCCCATATTCCATGCAAGGCATCTTGTTGCAACAGATTTTCGAGTTTTTCAATTTAATCAAGGAATCGATTACCATATATAGATGCAGAAAGCGGCTTAGGTTTAGCATGAACAGTAAAACCTGTCTTGCTTCTACGTCGTCACTTTCATTTACCTTTGCCATCGCAATGATCTGGAACCAAGCAGCCCATAACCCTTTACTTGAGGGATAAGTTGATTTCTGCTATTTAAACTTTTTAACTAGCTGAAATGCTGTATACGTCCTTGTAAAGACACCTTGTTGTAGGGTACAATGATTATAAAAGATTCCTCTTTCTACTCACCTAAACTTCGCCCTTGTCTGATTAACTTTACACTGTATTTCCTCAGGTTTCACGTCAATACCAAAACGTTCCTTCATTTCCTCCGCCCATTGCGCAAAGAATATTGTATTTTTACCATGCCTAGTTAACCGCCAATTCTCCCTACCCCATATCTCATAGAATCTTTCCTCTTCCTTGGGCGTCCAATAGCGCCTGTGTTTGGCTTTTGCTTCTGTATCGACATTAGGTTCCAATTCATTTAAAGGGTTTAATGTCGAACCTTTGCTAGCTGGTTCAATGTTTAGTGGAGAAGCTTCAATTATTGGTGTTTGCTCCAGATTTGGCGTTGCTTGTGGTGCTGCTGACGGCTCTGGTGCATCAGCAGCAGCTGCTACTGCTAACGCGTTTGCTTCTTCTGCTGTTGTTGTATTATTTTCCTCCGCTGTACTTTCAATGTTTTCTTTGGGTGCCTCGTTTTCGGCATTTTCTTCTGTTTTTATCTCCAACATTTTGTTTAATATTTTACAATTATACTTTAGTTCTTTATTTTATAAATTTTGTATAAATTTGCACAAATTTTCTATGCGAAATAATTAAATTTTTTTATTGCAGCCGTAGCGGCGAAAATTTTTTGTATTTGCTGCTCTCGCTCACGTACGAATTCTTCTTCTTCTTCTCCATACACTGGGTCTCCACTAGAAACGAGCTTGGAAATATTAACTGTCAAATTTTATGTTAATACTGGGGTTACACTTGCTAGATTCTTTGCAATGATGGTAAATAGTTCAATGAGGGGTGAAAAAAATATACGTATAGTCCAAATAATTGTTTTTTATACCTCATTTTTGAAATATTTCATTAATTTTCCAAGATTTTAAAACTGAATGTCTCTTTTTATTAAAATCATAGTACAATAAAAATTAGGTAAAATCACTACACACTTCGTTCTCAATTTCAAATCTCTCAAAAGTCAAGCAAAAGAAAATTAAAAAAAAATATATATTTTTTTCATTGTATTTTTTTGTTTGTCAAAAATAAATAAATTAAAATATTTTCTAAAAGTTCATTAAGAGAAGCATTTGTAACGCATTTTATCATCAAAAACTAGTGAAGTTTATAAAAGGTCCAAAAAGTAAGATTAAACTATGGAGTAATGAGTGCGGTGCAAATTTTTAATTCAAGTTTTTCTTTTACTTCGACTTTCATTCTGCTTTCTTGACATAACAGGGTCTAAAAATTGACAACTCTCCCTAGTGATTTTACCTAGTGTATTGTGCCATGATTAAAATATTAACATAAAGTTTTTACAACTTAAAAAATAAACATATTTTTGTAGCTTTTTTCGCAATAAATGGTCTGTGTATTTAATATATTACAATTATATAATTATATAATATATAATATATTATTATATAATTAGTCCATATGTAAAAGAAATAACAGTTGACCATTAACTGAAACTCTTCTACAAAGAAAAAAAAAATTGTATTAAAGATTTTTTATATAGAAAGGCGAGAAAGCTTTTTTCTATAGAAAAAATTATTTAATACATTCTTTTAATAAAAAAATTGTATGTAAACATTTTTGATAGAAATAATTTTATTAAACAAATTTTCTACAGAAAAAAATTTTAAATGAA
The DNA here is from genome assembly GCA_933228675.1 of Stomorhina lunata. NCBI lineage: Eukaryota > Metazoa > Arthropoda > Insecta > Diptera > Rhiniidae > Stomorhina > Stomorhina lunata. Next base: position 12,873,265 of record OW121741.1, read on the forward strand.
AATTTTTGTAAATTAAATTTGTTTTAATAATATTTTAAGTCGAGAATTCTTATATAAAATAGATTATTGAAAATTTTTCTTTAGAAAAAAAAAATAAAAATTTTTCTGGAAAAAAAATTATTGAAAATGGATTAATAGGAAAATGTTTGAATTAAAAATCTTTTACTAAAAAAATTTTATCCTTAAGATTTTTCCTCACAAACATTTGTCATAGAAAAAATTTAAGAAATTTTTTAACCCAAACATTTAAAAAAAATTTGAATTATAATTTTTGTTATAGAAAAATTTAATGCTAAAAATCTTTCTATAGAAAAATTTTTAAATCAAAAAAATGTAAATTTGTGAATGTTATTTATAAAAAAATTTATTCTGATTTTTTTTTAAATTATAAGTATTAAAAAAATTTGTATAAACAATTTTTCATTAGAAAATTTTTTTATAAAAAAAAAAAAAATTTCCATATAAAAATTTTAAATTGAAAATTTTTGCATAACAAATTTTGGGCACAAAATCGTTCTATAAAAAAATTGAAAAACTATCTTTAGAAAAAAATATAAAAATTTTCTATAGAAAATAATTAGAAAATATTAGAAAATTTTCAATGAAAAAAATTGTATATCAGTTTTTTTTTTATTATTTTCTATTGAAATATATACAATATAAATTTTTTAGTTTAAACATTTTTTTAGAGGTTTTCATCGAGAAATTTTAATATATAGAACATTCTTCTATATAATATTTTTTAATAACTTTTTTTTTGAAAAATTTTAAATGAATATTTTTTTAGAAAAAATTGTAAAGTAAAATTTTTTCTATAGAAAAAAATGTATATTAAAAATATTTTAAAAGAAAGAATTAAATATTGAAAAATTTTTAATATAAAATGTTAATATTGAAAAGTTTTTTTTTAATTTCGAAAATTTAAAAACTTTTTATAACAAAAATCTTATTCAAAATTTTCTATAACATTATTTTTATATTGAACATTTTCCATCGAAATAAGGTATAATGTGGTTTTAGCTCAGTCTAGAATAAGGGATACTCATCCGGATGACGATGACCTATCCAATAATCTAGAAAATTGAAAAAAAATTATATTCAAAATTTTTCAAAAGAAACAATTTTATATTGAAATTTTTCTAAATAAAAAATTTTATATATAAAATTTTTCAAAAGAAAAAATTTTATATATAAAATTTTTCAAAAGAAAAAAATGTATGCTTAAAATGTTATATGAAAAATATGTGCTAAAAAATTTTCTATTGAAAAACTAATGTAAATTTTTTTAACGGAAAAAATTGTATTGAAAATTTTTATATATAAAAAATATATTATTGAAAATTTTTGTATAGAAAACATTTTATATTGAACATTTTTGTATAGAAAAATTTGATATTGAAAAATTTTCTATAGATTCAAATTTATATTCAAATTTTTCTTTAGAAAAAATTGTATATGTACAAAATTTTAATAAAACAAAAATGTTCTATGATAATCTACGAACCTTTAGTCCAACTGTTATTTTGATTGAGTTATTGTAGTTTGAATCATTGCTTGATATGGTACAACAAACTACACCCATGCAAGTAATTTTGACATTCACCCTGAATAGATGACAAAAACATAATTTTAATAAAAAAGTCGCTGGGTTGACATTACTGTTGCAGTTACCTTTTGTGATTTTTGCACTTTTTGTTTTGTTTATAATATATCCATTTTGACGATAGTATTGGAAAATATTTTATTGACGATCAAAGACTATTTATTATTTAAGTTTAAATTTCAATAAAATGACAGATATTCAAGGGAATAGAGAGCCCAAGAAGATCTTTCTAACGAAACCCATAGAACAGCCGGGGCAGTTGGCCAACGAGCCAACAACTTCCATTACATCACGATGGAAGCCAATGGGAAGCATATCTGGTGATGCGGTACGTATACCACCCAGACGCCATATAACTCCTTTGGATCGAGGTGGTGAGGAGTATTTGAGTAATCATAAGAAACAGCGCTACTGGAATTCGTGGGAGGAATTGTTTCTCGTGGAATTGTGGCGTCGCTACAAAGATGAATTGACTATTGTTAATGTCCCACTGCCGGTGTATCGCAAAATGATGGTGGCCATGCGTAATCGCAATATGATGGTGACGGCTCAGGATTGTCGCAGAAAGATTAATACCCTTAATACGAAGTACAAGTAAGTTTTGGAGGAATTAGAGAACATAAAGCAATGCCATTAACCTACATATCTCTCCTAAGTTTTGAAATATGAAAGAAAAGATGTGTACAAAACTTCCCAGATTGTGACTGTTCACAATTTTGATAAACAAACTTAAAATTTTTAGTTTTTCTTATTTCTAGACAAGAACTATCACGCATAGAGTCTACAGGCTGTAAATCTGATTGGCGTTTGTTTCCCTTGGTCCATTGTGTAATGCAGCCTAAGATTAAAGAATTTGATCCTTGGCAAGAAACTAAGGTAAAATTAACTTTTAATACTTACATATTTAAAGACACTTTAAAGTTTCTTTTATTTCTAAAGGTTATCAAAAAACTTTTGGAAAAAATTCCAAAACCTAAGGAAATCGAAGTTCCTGTTTCCAATACAAATAACAGCTACCAACAAAACTCGTATAACCCCTATACTCGTAGTTTACCTTCTAATAACTCATATCTACCTCGTAATCCCAACAATCAAACATTACCTCCAGTTTCTAGCCTAATATTGCAGACAGATTCTAATATTTCGACTAACCGAATTATTACTGCAACTTTAGGACGTCCTAGAAAACTCCAAGTTTTACCCTTTCGCAATATTACCGCCGAGAAACTTGAACAATTGCGTCAGGATAACAATCGTTTGGCTGAGCAAAGGGATCAAGATCAAAGGATGTTACATTTAGAGGAAGAGAACTTTAAGTGTTTTGAAACTTTTATACGCATCTGGACGGAACGAAAGGAAATGGAATTAAGACGTATTCAACTGATGTCTGAGCAAAATGTTATTAGTTTGGAGAACGAAGAAAATCATAATGTGGAACAGCAGCTGCAGGAGACCATTATAACAAAATGATAAAGAATTTTTATGATTTAGATATGTAAGATTTAGTTTGTAGTTTTGAGTTATGTTTTTTTAGTAATAAAATTTTTTCTATAAAACGTTTATACAAATTTTTTAATATCAAGTTATTTCTTAAGAAAAATTTTCATTACAAAATTTTTTTCTATAGAAAAATTTTCATTATAAAATATTTTCTATGGGAAAATTTTCTTTATAAAATTGTTTCTATAGAAAAATTTTCATTATAAAATTTTTCATTGCAAAAAAATTTCTTTAAAAAAAAATTTCATTAAAAATTTTTTTCTATAAAAAAAATTTCATTATAAAATATTTCGATAGAAAAAATTTCATTATAATTTTTTTTTAAATTTCATTATAAAATTTTTTCTATGAAAAAATTTCATTATCAAATTTTTTATAGAAAAATTTTCATTATAAAATTTTTTCTATAGAAATAAATTTTCAATCATTGTGAAATTTTTTCTATAAAATTTTTTTTTTTTATAAAATTTTTTCTATGGAAAAATTTTCATTATCAAATTTGTTTCTATTTAATGAAATTATTATAAAAAATAATGATATAGAAATAACAAATTTAAATATTTTAGTAGAAATAACAAATGTCGGTTATCAAAAATTAATGTGAAGAGAGAGTTCGAGTTTTTTTCCTTTTTCATTAAAACTCCTTTTTATTTTATTTGAATTATTCTTTATAAATTTCAAAAATCCTTTTTACATTTCGCTCTTAAAATAAAATGTTATTTAGTTATTTTTTTTTAATAAAACTAAATATTTTTCAAATGAAGATTTAAAATTTGTTTAAATGTTTAGTATTTTTATATTATAAAATTATATTTTTGTTTTATTTAAATCAAGCACAATTAACCATTAATGAGTTTAAAACCAAAGAATGTTTAAAGCAGAGAGAAAAAATACTTAAAATTAATTATACAATTTAAAGTTATAAAATTAATAGAGAAACATGGACTAAAGGATTAGTGTGAAAAATTTTTAATTACATTTAGAATCTAAATAAAAACTTTTAAAAGTTTTAAATATTTTATACTTTTTATATTAACTTTCAACAAAAATAATATAAATTACAATTTTTTTTGAAGGATTTAGTTTAAAAATTTTACTACATTTTAGTGGGATGATATAATTTCCACGTTTAACTAGTATTTATATTTAAATAATTTAAAAGTTTTGACTTCTTTTAAATAAATTTTAATTAAATCTTATATTTATGTATTTTTCTTGTTGTATATAAGAATTTGTTATTGTGTTCATAAATGCCTATTAATTTTATAGATTATTTTTATAATGTTTAAATTATTGTTTTACTTCGTTTCTATTTAAATAATATTTAAATTAAACGCCTGTCGGTTATAAGTATTTATTCTTCGTTTAGTTTGTATTTTAGATGTGATTTCTTTTAATATTTAAAGGCCTAAATATGAGCATAAAGTAAATGCGCCAAATAGCACCAAAACTATGAGCATTATAGCTAACCAAGCGGGCATGGTGCCTGAAAAGGATATGGGTTAAAAGAGTAAATCAGTTTAAATTATTTTTATATTTAACTTAAGCTCATAACTTACGTCTATGTTGCAAACTGTGTATGCACACTTTATTGTCCACGGATATAGATAAAACTGCAGCTTCTGTATCACTAGAAATGGGAGGTCCTTCTTCATTAGTTACGGGCAAGAATTGTAAGCCAGTCACAAACATTGAGTGAGCATTGGGTATATGAAGAACGCGCTGGAAGAAAAAGAATAATAAAGATTTGCAAATCATTTTTAGTAATCGGTTCTAGTTCAGTTCTAGTTCAATTCTATTTTAATTTTAGTTCAGTTCTAGTTCAGGTCTAGTTCAGTTCTAGTTCAGTTCTAGTTCAGTTCTAGTTCAGTTCTAGTTCAGTTCTAGTTCAGTTCTAGTTCAGTTCTAGTTCAGTTCTAGTTCAGTTCTAGTTCAGTTCTAGTTCAGTTCTAGTTCAGTTCTAGTTCAGTTCTAGTTCAGTTCTAGTTCAGTTCTAGTTCAGTTCTAGTTCAGTTCTAGTTCAGTTCTAGTTCAGTTCTAGTTCAGTTCTAGTTCAGTTCTAGTTCAGTTCTAGTTCAGTTCTAGTTCAGTTCTAGTTCAGTTCTAGTTCAGTTCTAGTTCAGTTCTAGTTCAGTTCTAGTTCAGTTCTAGTTCAGTTCTAGTTCAGTTTTAGTTCAGTTCTAGTTCAGTTCTAGTTCAGTTCTAATTCAGTTCTAGTTCAGTTCTAGTTCAGTTCTAGTTCAGTTTTAGTTCAGTTCTAGTTCAGTTCTAGTTCAGTTCTAGTTCAGTTCTAGTTCAGTTCTAGTTCAGTTCTAGTTCAGTTCTAGTTCAGTTCTAGTTCAGTTCTAGTTCAGTTCTAGTTCAGTTCTAGTTCAGTTCTAGTTCAGTTCTAGTTCAGTTCTAGTTCAGTTCTAGTTCAGTTCTAGTTCAGTTCTAGTTCAGTTCTAGTTCAGTTCTAGTTCAGTTCCAGTTCAGTTCTAGTTCAGTTCTAGTTCAGTTCTAGTTCAGTTCTAGTTCAGTTCTAGTTCAGTTCTAGTTCAGTTCTAGTTCAGTTCTAGTTCAGTTCTAGTTCAGTTCTAGTTCAGTTCTAGTTCAGTTCTAGTTTAGTTCTAGTTTAGTTCTAGTTTAGTTCTAGTTTAGTTCTAGTTCAGTTCTACTTCAGTTCTATTTTAGTGCTAATTCAGTTCCTGTCCATGTCTAGTTCAAACTCTTCAACTGCACCTTCGCTACTCACCTGTAAGCTAAAGCCAATAAACATGGAAATACTACCCGAAAACATGGTGCCAACCGCCACAAATCTGCCATCATCCCTTACTGCCAAAGAAGCTAAACTTTCATTTATGGCCACAGCTAAACGCAATTTACCAGTTGTACAATCCCATTGCTGTAAGAAACCCCTTTGTTTGCCCACTTTTCCCAAAGGATTTGTAATGGTAAATAGACGATATTTATCCCTTTGGGCCTCAATAGTACCATAACGACAACGTTTATAGAGATATTTAGCACCCTCAGGGGTATCCCATTTCAAATCGAAAACTTTTTTTGAGCTGGCTATATTCCATACAACACCCTGGCCATCTTTGGCAATGGTAATAATGTATTTAGAGTCGGGACTGATATCAATGTCATCAATTTCCTTAGTGTGAGCTCTGGAGGGAAGAGAAATTCATTAAAAATTTTGTAGATGTTTAATGGTATCAGAGAAGACTTACTCAATATCGGCAGATTGTATCATTTGTGGAAATGACCAGACCCTTAAATGGCCATCAGTTCCTCCTGTACACATTACATGGCCATTGGGTGAAATTCTTACCACCCTTTGCAAGGGATCGGCGGTAAGAAAATCTGTTTGTATAGAATCTGCTGCCTTAATATCGAATTTTAATATACGCTTAAGATTGGCATTCTGATCTTGAGCTGATGACTTAGTTTCGCCTCCGCCGGCAGCATGACCGTTAGGTAAATCTTCCACCCCCGAGTTGGGTGGCCTTCGTTGTCTAACACCATTTTCATTGGCATGTTGATCAGCAGGTGATTTATGAGATTTTTCTTCTTGCGTTACCGAAACCTCTTCTTTACCATCTTCGCTTAGGACTCTAGGATTAACAAAGTACATTTGACAGTGCGATTCTTGGCCGGCACATAAATAGGAACGTCGTCCATCATTGCGTACAGCAAAATTCATGACCACATTGGCGCCAGTTTCATGACGTACCACCTCCTGGGCACAGAAATGCTGGCCGTTATGGAAAATTTCATAGATTTCCTGAAATATAAGGAAGAATGTTAATAATATAGCAAATAGGTATATATCTTGCAAGAACTTACAAAACCATTGGCTACTCCTGTCTTGCTGGCGCCTCCTCCACCCGCCACCAAAACATGTCTGCTAGTCAGCATTTCCACCGCATACAAAGGAAAGTTGACCCTGGCCAAAAGGCCATCACTTGGTTTCCGAGTTGGTGCCATAACTTCTTATCTTTTGCAGCAGCTAAGTCTATGTCTTTGACCTTGTTAATATTAATTGAAAACTAGATGGGTACCTAATTAATTATTGGTTTTATCAGCTGCTATTGTTACCAACTAAAACTTGATTTGTATTTGCTTTTGTTTTGTCTCGTAAAACTATTTTGTCACCAACAAATAACTTTTTTCTTCTGTAACAGGGTCTCGCCTCTTTTTACAATTTCAATTTTTTCTTATTTTATTACTAGATTTGATTATACACAAGTTGTTCACTTATTTAATAAATTCCTTAAATTATTTTCTTAACTTATGTGTCGAAAACTAAAAGTTTTATACATTTTTTTTGTTAATTTTATAGAAGAAAGTTCCACGTACGTATTGTGGTTGTAGTTGAACCGCTGTTTTCTTTAATAAATGAATATTACAGCATTACCATTGCAGAGATTTGACATTCCTATTGAGGTAATGCAGTGTCGATAACACTGTTATTGATAAATGTTATCGTTAGTGGCAAACAGCTGTGAGCTGTAAACAGCAGTGATGTCAATGGAAGTTGTTTTTAAAGCTTTATTATGCAATATAAGAAGATTTAAAGAAAAATATTGAAATTTTACAATTTTACAGAAAGTTACGGTAATAGAATGAAACTTTTGTTAAAATACAACTTTTTTAATAGGATTTTTTATAAAATGATTTTTCGAACTTAATTTAATATAAGAATTTTAATGAAAACTTGCTTTGTGAAGTTTTAGATCGATTTCATTGCTATTATAATTCTAGTTTAGACCTAATTCAGTTCAGTTTATTAATTTTTTTTTCAAAAAGTTGATTTTTAATATTTTTTACGAAATTTGATATTTTTGAATAAGTTAGTCTTTAAATTTGTTAAAAGTCACAGAATACAGTAGTAAAATAATTGTTAAGTAGCTCTAAAACAAATTTTATAAAAAAATTTGACATTTTTTTAACATGATCTTAAAACTGTGAATATTCCAAATAAAATAAGTCTAATTTCCTAAAATCCATGTATAAATGGTGATTTTATTAACAATAATGTAAAAATACCCATTTTTGTATTTAAGCCATTTCCGTCATTTGGGGGAGTTAGGGTCAAATGTAAATTAATTTTCTTTAAAATTTAGCAAAATTATAACAGTTTATACGAAAATTAACAACAAAGTGAAAATATCCAATTTTTGTATTTAAGTGATTTCATTTGGGTTATATGAGGGTTATATGGGAGCTATATGAACCGATTTTCTTAAAATTTGGAAATTGATTAAAGTTTATACAAAAAGTTATGTGTGCTACAAATCAATATAAAATTATCGTTATCCTCCAATTTAGAAGCATTTTAATAAATTTCAACACATTAAAGTGGCTTTTGTTAGAAGTTGTTATGTGGGAGCTAGGGTCAAATAAAGACCAATTTTAACAAAATTGGGTACAGTGATTTTTGTTTATATAAGCAACATTTCTTTTAAATTTCATCAAAGTATACTCAAAATTGTGGCCGTAAACTCAATTTCAAGAAATAAGATATATAAGATGTACCCGAAATAATAGCAATAGCCCCACTGCCCAAAAAATGTCTGGAAGAAAATTGTTTGCTTCGTACCCCAAAATTTTGAACGATTTTGTTTATTCTAAACCGGAATAAACAAAATCGTTTTAATTCAAAAAGAACGTCAATGAGGAATCAATAATTTTTCATATAAAATCAACATTTTTTATATAAACTCAAATTTTTCATATAAAACCAAATTTTTCATGTAAAATAATTTTTATAAAAAAAACTTTAAACCTCTGTAACTCTTTAAAATGCGTTTAAATGGAAAAGAACTTAAATTTGGAATCTCTAAAATTTTTCATATGAAATCAAAATGTTAAACCTCTGTAACTTCTTTCAAAAGCGTTCAAATGAAAAAAGCGTCAATTTGGACTTACTAAAATGTTTCCTTAAAAATCAAAAATTTTCATATATTCAAAATCAAAATTTTTATATAAAACCATTTTTTTTTATAAAAAAAGTTAAACCTCTGTAGCTTCTTTAAAAGGCATTTAAATGCAAAAAAAACGTCAATTTGAAATCACACAAATTTTTCATACAAAATCAAAATTTTTCATATAAAATCAATTTTTTTGATAAAAAAAAACCTTTTTTTTAAATGGCGTTTAAATGGAAAAAGGAATCACTAAAATTTTTCATGTAAAAAAAATTCATTTATTTTTTTAATAAAACTTTAATAAAACTCGATTTTGCTCAACAAAAACAATATTTTTTAAATTGCGATGCAAATAACTCCAAAACCGTTAAACACACGAAAAACTTTTCTTAGCAAGTCTTAAAGTAAATTTTGTTCTTAAGCCATTGATAGCAAAATTGGACAAATAGTTTTCAAGATATAGAAAACTAACTAGGAAAACCATTTCAAAAATCTCAAATTTTAGAAAAAAAAAAAATAATAAAAAAAACAAAGAAAAAATGTTAAAGTTAGGGGAACATAACATATAAAACAAATAGTTTAACTAGATGGTAATTGATCAGAATTATTAGTCTGTCGTCTAATTTAGTCCTCACCTTATCATGTGCATCCACATGGTCGGGCTTAACCAACTACAAAACATTCTTATTTGTTTTTACCTTGAACCCATTCCCGATTTTTTTCTTTTTATTTCATTTTACTTTTCTTTTTCTTTTTATTTAATTTTACTTTTTAAATATAACAGCCACAATTTTTCAATTTCCTTAAAAAATTTTCCTTCAAAATTTTATTTCAAAATTATTTACACAAATTTGTCACAGCATGAATAAATTTGCAAAAAAGCTCTAACATAAAAATCCCTCATTTTTATGAAGTTTAAGTAAAAGTATAAAATTTTATGATCCTAGACTTGATCCCGTTAAAAAATGTATGAAGGAGAAGCAAATAAAATTTAACGCATACGGCACCTTTAACATTATATGACTGACTACATACGGGTAATATTTGCGTAAATTTTTATAAATTTTCCATTTTCGTCTTTATTTTTACAACATTTTTGACCATTTTCATGCTATTTATAGGTACATATGTAAGTATGAATGTTTCACCATAAGCCACTTTTATGGCCGTACACCAAAATTATATATCAAACTTGTAGGGGGGTTGCTATTTGCTATATCAACCTCCCCCCCCAAACCATTTTTATTTTCTTTATCTTGGGCTTCAATTATGCATAAGAAACGCAAGAAAATTTATAAGAAATGGATGATGTCGTCATCGTTGTTAGTCGTAAAAAAAACTGTATGAAGGAAAATGTAAACGGAAAAGTCGTAAAAATGTCGCATGTATATTATGCATTGCATATGTAAGTAGTTGTACTAAGCCAGAGTAGACCTTACCCATTCCACTTACGGCATCCAGCCACTATATTTCTGAGGAATATTTGTTTTAAGATGTATTCGAAGTAGTTGCCAACAACACTCAATCTAATTTTATAGAAAATGTTTTTCAAGGAAAAAGGTTTTCATAAATAATGCATGAGGCCTTTTTGTAGTCCGAGAAAGTGGAGAGTAAAACATTTTTATGAAAAAAATGGAGTTTTCGACAAAATTACTTTATAAGTTATTAAGATCCCAAGTCCTTAATGATGGTCCTTGAAAAAGTATTCGTTCTTTTTCAAGTACACTTTTGAACAACCCGATTTTTTCTACCTGAATTGGCATGAATATCATATATTAAACTGTTCCAAATACTCCATAATTGAGCTCAATTCGGGGGGTACAACAAGGCTCCGTTGTTTCTTCTGCCCTTTTTCTTGTAGTTCTAAATAATCTTCTAAAACAAACTTTCGATGATAGCAACATTTGTGATTCGTATTCGCACTATAAGAGTTGTTATAGATGGGATATCGTCCGACGAGTTTAAGATTAATTCGGGGGGTAACACAAGGCTCCGTTCTTTCTCCCACTCGTATTTCTTATTTTTCTAAATAACCTTCTATGTCAAACTTCCAATAATATCTACTCTTTTGCAGATAATAGCAACATCTGTCATTTGTATTTATTCAACTAAAGGCCCTATGCTCCACTGGGAGTTAAGGATAACAGAAGAAGAAGAACTATAGGCCAAGCATATTGGAGATCAATTCCAAGAGGCAAACCATGAATGATATGCTTAATTCCGACCTATCTACAATTTCCAATTGGGGTCGTTTAAATTGGGTCGATTTCAACGCTCGAAAGACCAAGTGTTGTGAGTTAACAAATAAACGCCTTACGAACAATGTTACATCATCTGTAATAATGGGTGATATAAATATTGAGGAATCAGAAACTCTTGATGTTCTGAGAGTGAAAATGTTCGATTTTCCAGTGGATCGCACGACGCACTATAGAGAAATCTTGTTTTTTAGCCGCACAGCACGAATGTGGAATAAACTTCCTGCATCAGTCTTTCACTCTAATTATGATATCCAAAGGTTCAAATCGAATATCCACAAACACTGCTTCCTTTATCCTCCTTCCCACAACCTATTTTCCTAGTTCCATCACAATGCATATGCAGGGGTCATACCCTGAGTATTGGTCCAAAAAAAAAAAAAAAAAAAAATACAGGCCATGAATATTTGAGATTGATGCCATAAGGCAAAACATTATAAATTGAGACCTAATTGCTATTTGGGGTCAGATTGCTTCATTTGAAATTATGGGTGTACCAATATTGAAAAATCAGAAACTCTTGATTTTCGGGGAATAAAAATCCAGTCGGATGTTTGTTTTCCAAGTGTCGAAAGAAGCATTTAAGTGCCTCGGCTTTCTAAATCAGTCTAAGTTTTAAGGGCCTCGGCTTTCTAAAACAGTCTAAGACATACTTCACTTCAAGTAATCTGCTTACGATCCGACCGAAAGTGGAATAAAATCTTATGTATAGGGCGGCTCTCCAAAGTATATTTTAGAGCTTCTCGACGAAGTCCAAGAAAAGCCGAAGGTGTTTATTGCTGACAGTAGTGTATCCTGCTTTATTGAATCACTGAAACATCATCGCAAGAGCTTAATCGAGATTAGTGATATGGTTTCTGAAACATAGGGCAATTTAACAAGAGCTTATTCCTTTGCGATCGATTGCTCACTTAATCGCACGATACACTATGGGGAAAATTCGTTCTTTAGCCGCGAGGTTGGAATGTGGAACATACTTTGTGCAGTTGTCTTCCCTTCTTAATATTATTTCGAATATCCAAAGTATTGAAGATTTTATGTAGTTACTTAAGAAGCCAACATTGAAGAGCTTGTTAGAATATTGCCCTCGGAGCCATAGGCTTAGTTTTGAATACTTCTTTGGGTTCGCGAAAGTTATTGTCGAAAGTTAACGCTTTAGAACCGTCAGTATTGAAATTATTGTTGGAATATCAGCCAATTTCTACTGCACGATATCGGATGGAAATGTTGAAAAACTAGAGATAGATTTCGGAAATATTTTAAGTAATAAGACCGTGTCCCGACTGCCTATTGAAATGACAACACTGTCCCAGTCAATATACAACTGTCGATTAACTCGTCTCTAAATTTTAACAAGCTGTGTTAAATAACGCAGCTAGTTAAAATTTAGGCAGACGCTTATAGCAGAATACTTCGGAGTTTAAGACGATAATTAAAAAGGCGAATTTTGCGAAAAAAAAAATGTATTACTCAAAACAAGGCTGTGTCTGATAATGTAGTGGGGACACCATCCATTTCCATGGTAAAGAAGTGGATTTGGAATTTTGATGTAGCCGCGGAATCACCGAAGATGCTGAACGTTCTGACGCTCATTTCAAGTCTGTACATTTGAAACAATTTTAAAATTCAGATAATGGTTTTAGACGATTGGATATTAAAAGTGGGAGTTATTGGTTTGATAAAGCTATTCGAAAGATGTCTAACGTTATTGCTCACAATCAACCACAAACTAAACCGATTGACAGTTTCGCTTAAATGTTTATATCACATTTGGCCAAAAACAAGATTTTTTCCACATGGAAAGATCTAGGATGAATTGCCCCCATATTCTCCAGATTTCGACCTGAGTGACTATTTCTTGTTCTCAAACTTTAAGAAATGTTTTGGTGAATGAGATTGAAGTCAAATCTATAATTCATTTTTGTTTTCTGAAAAGCCTCAATAAAAAATTTTACTTACGATGAAATCATCTTAAAAAAATTGCGTCATACCAAGGGTTTTTAGAAGGTGGGTTTTGGAACCCTAGTAAAGATTTTGTATGCTCTGCGATAAACTCAGGCGTGTTCCCACAGGAAATCATAAACTTGATTAGTTTCTTCCGTCAACTACAATATGGTCCATCTGATTTATTGTTATTTGATCGGCAGAGACCCATATCGCTTTGAGGATTTTAAGCTGTGGGAAAAAGGTGCTGCTCACTACCAAGGGTAGTGGGTTGCTAACCTGACGTCCTAACCTATATCTTTAACATTTTTTATGGGAGAACTCGGGGTACATTCTCACTCACTACTTTAACGGGTGTTAACGTAGTTCCCCGGGTGATACCACGCGGGGATCAATGTTTAAAGTTGAGATGAAGGATAAACCAAGATAAGTCTAGGTAAACCAAGTTAGGACCAATCCAACATCCCCTACATCACCCAAAAACTTAAACCATAGGGCAATTAAAAGTCTCATATGACCCACAACATGTTCTGATTGCTTTTTAATTCCGCATTATTATTACTTTTAATATTTAATGATTTTTTGCTTCTTCATCATTTGTACTCCTCTTAACTCATAGCTATTGCTGCTGCCAGCAGCTTCTCTTCTTCCTCTGTTCTGAGATGTCACCAAGAGACAATGGAACAACAAAAACGTACAAAAAAAACTGTCTGTTAAATAAATAAATAAATTTTAAATAAAGAAAAAAAAAAAGACGCAAACAAAAGAAAAATCCAAAAGCTGACTTGTTGCTCCATATTTGGAGTTAAAATATTTGTTGTTCTTCTCTGCTCCGGTTGATCATTGTAGTTTGTTGTTCCGCTGCTGTCATTTCATTCTTCAGTTTGGGGGTTTCGCTGATGGTTTCAATATTTTTAATGAGTCCATGTTCTTTGTTGCAGCTTACTCATATTCTAAAAGATATTGTTATGGAATTGTTTGAGGAGGCGTTTTGTACGTACGTATTTAAAATGCACTTAAATAAAGCTTTTGTTAATGAATTTTTATGACCTGTAGGGTTAAATTTTGTGTAAAAATATGAATGTGTTTTTAACTGTTTTAGGGAAATAAGAATAAATTATTTATAACAATTTTTGACGGTAATGTCTTGCAAATATTTTATGATTTACCGACCCTAATTGTAACGCAAACTTTGACCCTAAATATACCTTTCTTTAAATATATGAAAAAAAACAAGTAAGGAAATGCTATAGCCTGGCCCGACCATACGATCAAGCCCGACCATACGATACCCTTCACCACTAAGGTCAAAGGTTTTCTTTTTCCTGTATAAAGACAAATATTTGCTAAGTTTAACCATCATACAAACATTTTCTCAAAGCTTATATATTTAAGCTGTTTCCGTCATTTGGACTTATATGAGAGCTAGGGTCAAATGTGGACCGATTATCTCGAAATTTGGCAAATTGATTACAGTTGTTACAAAAATTATGTATGCAAGAAATAAACTTAAAATACTCATTGGCCCATAATCATAGTCAAACTTTAAACATCTTTAAATTAAAGAACTACTTTAAATTAATTAGCAACTATAGTCCGAATTAAAGCATATTTTAACTTAAAGCAACTTTAAGTGGGTGCCACCTCAAAAGTAAGAAATATTTTCATACAATCTGCAATAAAATACTCGCAACTGGCATCTCTAAACAAAAATCAAAACAGAAGAATACAATACAAACATATGGCATCTCCAAACAAAAAACAAAACAAAAAAGGCCGCAAAAATTCATTTATAGTTATAAATTAAAAAATATAATAAAATAATTAATAAAAGAATGCAATACACAATTGTCTCAAAATTACTTTTTTAGTTTGTTTGTTTTTTTAGTTTTGCTTTGCGGCAATCAGCTGTTTGATTTAGAGCTATGTTAAATTGGTTAAAAACAACTTCAGCTTGTTTTAATTTTAAAACATGTTTTTGAGTTAAATGTATACTTTTACTTGTCTATAGTTAACAAAATTGCTACTTTTAACAAAAGTAAACTTTTTATTTCTTAAAGAGCACTTTGTGGTTGACTATAATTATGGGCTATTATCTTCAGATTTACGAGCGTTTTAGTGATTTTTATCTCACTTAGTGCGTTTTGACGGAAGAGTTTATATGGGAGCTATGGTCAAATGTGGACCGATTTCAACGAAATTTAGTACAGTGATTTTGGTTTACATAAGCAGTATTTTGTTTTAAATTTCATGAAAAAATATTGATATTTATAGTCAAAATATCAATTCCGGGAAGTGGAACCTACGGGAGGTACCATAAATTATGGACCGATTTTGACGAATTTCAATAGCCATGGTCCCATTATCAAAAAAAAAAAAAATGATCTGTGCCAAATTTCATCAAATTATCTTTAAAATCGCGAGCTGTAGTTTGATTACATGATTTACATGGGGGTCCAGCCAGCCAGACGGACGGACGGACATAGCTATATCGACTCGGAAAGTGATTCTAACTCTATTGGTATGCTAAGAGGTAGGTCTAAGACAAATATTTCTTTGCGTTACATACATCAGCACAAACTTATAATACCCTTTCTATGTATGGTGGTGAAGGGTATAAAAACGAGCGCCCCAAATGTTGACTAAAAGGAAAAACGGAAAAAGGACCATTTTAAGATCAGCACCTGGAACCGCCGTGGAATAGGAAGTTAGCCATCCGCCTAGCATACCAGAGGCCCAAGTTCGATCCCCGGCCAGACACTTGAAAAAAAAAATGTTCAAAAGAAGCGACGGTTCACCTCATAACTCAGCTAGCCACTGGTTATTGAGTATTAGGCTATGTAAAACTTCTGTAACTAATGCATTTGCCGTTTGGAGCCGGAGTTAAAAGGTGGTCCCTTTCAATGAGTCTAAAAATAGAATCGCATGCAGCTATTTCTCTGAGAGAAGTACCCCTTGCTCCAATTGGAATGTTGTCGGGGAATATATATATATATATCCAGTTGATGGATTTTTTTGATGAATATAAATGTGATGTGACTGCTCTCCAGGAGATAAGATGGAATGGTCACGGTGTCGCCAAGACAACAAAAGGCAACCTATGTTATAGCTGCCATAAAAGTAGGCATGAATTTGGAATGCCAAACCTGGTTTCCAGATTCACCCCTGTAAGTGAAAGAATAACAACAATACGCGTCAAAGCTAAATACTTTCACCTAAACCTGATTTGTGCTCACGGACCCACAGAGGAAAAAGATGATAACGACAAAGAAGCCTTTTATGATCAACTTGAGAAAGTCTTTAATAGATGCCCCAATCATGACGTTAGAATAATACTGGGAGATTTTAACCCAAAGTTAAGACGCGAAAGCTGCTTTTATCCTACTGTAGCTAAATTCGTCTTCACGGTGAAACGTCTGACAATGGTATGAGATTGATCACCTTTGCAGCAGCACCAGGTTTCCACATCCTAAAATTCGTAAAGTAACATGTGTGTCTCCTGAACATAAAACAAAAAATCGATTGATCTTGTTGTAGTTGACGGAAGACACTCTTCAAGTGTATTGGATGTGCGCTCAATTCGAGGAGCTAATATGGACTCCGATCATTTCCTTGTTGCAGTCGAGGTGAGAACACGTCTGAGTGTGACGAGGAACATACAGACGGAAGCGCAAACAAAGTTTGACGTCGCAAAGCAAAACAGCTCAATTGCTCAGAGAAAACTTGTTTAGTTCAAACGACATTTGCATGCAATGCCAAAACATTGCCAATTCCATGAAAGCGGCACCAAAATCTGTACTAGGGTTCCAAAACCCAAGCCTACATAGCAACTTTGCAATCAGTTGTTACGCGTAGAAATATATCGAGAGAAATAGAAGGAAGAGAAACGCCTATTCAGAGAAAAACAAAAAGAAATGACGAGACGTTTGTTTGATGAAATTGAGATGTATAAGAGTCGAAACGTAGTGCGTAAATTCTGCCAAAAGGTTTGACACCAAACAGATGGTTTTGGCAATTGTATCTTCTCCTGTAAGGGCTACCAAGGAAACCTGGTGACTGATACAGAAAGCGTACTGAAACTATGGAAGGCGCACTTTTGCAAATTGCTGGTATCAAATGTAAGCGACCAAGATGACGGCGTAATTTGTCCACCACGAAACCAAAATGAGGTTAGAAATGCAGTAACTGAACTGTAAAATAACCAAGCTGCGGGTGCCGATGGTTTGCCAGCAGAACTTTTTAAGGCCGGAGGTGATGAGTTGATAAGGTGTATGTCCCAGCTTATAAAAACCATATGGTTAGAAGAACGTATGCCCGATGATTGGAGTCTCAGTGTTCTTTATTCAGTGCACAGAAAAGGAGATAAAACTGTATATGCCAATTATAGAGGTATAAAATCAACGAAATAATTGGGACGTACCAATGTGGCCTTAGACTAGGTAAATCAACCACTGACTACATCTTTACTTTGCGTCAAATCCTGGAGAAGATGCAAGAGAACAAATTGATCTCTTCAATATTGTGTTAGAGAAAATCTTGCGAGATGCAGCAGTTAATACAACTGGTACAATTTTCAATAGAAAACATATGGAACGCGCTTTGCGCGAGGTGGATCACATGTGTCCGTTGTGTAGCTTCGAGGTTGTAAAATAATTTGTATAACTTGGTAAAGCTGCGAACATCAACAACGATATAAGCTTCGAAATCAAACGTAGAATCATAGTTGCAAATAGATGCTATTTTGGCCTTAGCAAACACCTAAGAAATAAAGTCCTCTCCGTAAGAACTAATATTACGCTCTATAAAACACTTATACTACCCGTGTTGAAGGTGTTTGGGAGGAAAATTCTACAAAAGAAAAGTGTTCTATAATGATCCTAAGGAAACTCGTAGAAGAGGGCGTCCAAAACTTGGCATACGAAATTGGAGAATATGCCCACCAGATAGAAGCGCGTGGAATTCCAAATTAAGCTCGGCTTTTGACCTAAACAGGTTGTAACTATAGGCCATTTAAGTAAGTAAGTGCTTCTAAAACATAATTTTGTTTCAGAATTTAAGTTTTTTTTAGTTCAAGAAAATAAACAATATTTATTGCGTAAGCTCCCCCATATCTTAAATAACGCTATATCTCGAAAACTAGAACTAACCATAAAAAAAATATTAGCACCATTGAATTCAGCGTAAATTTACCCACTAGGTCTTCCTTTTGTCGTTCTTTTTTTTACTAACACAGTGTTTTTATTTAAAATTTTTTGTTTGTTATTTACAAATTCCGAAAAATAAATACTACCCCTCGTATGATTATGACAATATTGTCGCATATGATCGATATGTATGAACAACTAATTATGAATACATCTCCGACCAAGCATCATCTTAAGCCAATTCAAAATATTTCTTTTGATTTCTGACTTAAAGCTGATTAAAGATACTTTATATCTGAGTACGAGTATTAAGATTAATTACAGCTTTTATCAAATTTATGCTTAATGAGTATTCGAAACTTAGAGCCACTTACTATCTTTTTAAAACAAATCATTATAACTTAGAACTTACAACGTAGTGAGTGGTATACGACTAAAACTTATGTCTGTTAAAATTAGAAAAAAGGGGAAAATCGTAACTAATAAATAGAAATTGCTTTCAGTTAAATAAATATCGGACAGATGACCAAAACTGGTAAAACAAAATAAAATTAAATGCGTTGGTGATTTTTTTTTCTTTCTTGTCTTTGTCCAATTTTAATGGACAAACATTGAACCTGTTTTAAAATTGACTGACGCATTTCTCAAGTCTTTGGAAAATAAACGAAATGTTTAACATAAAAAAATTTTCGGACTCAGGTATAATTCAGGCAAGACATTGACATTCGATTTTGTGTGTATTGAAAAAAAAATTAAATTAAGAAAATCAAATCGTGATTTGAAAAATAAATTGAAAATAATTGTAAGTAAATTTGTGAAATGAAATGTACTTGAATGCATATTTTCAAAAGATTAAACTGACAATAAAAAGAAATTGTAAATGTTATAAATTACAAAAAAAAGTTGGGGAAAAAATTTTTCTATAATAAAATTTTTGTAATGAAGAATTTTCTATAGAAAAAATTTTATAAAGAAAAATTGTCCATAGAAAAATTTGTATAATGAAAAATATTCTATAGAAAATTTTTTATAGAGAAAATTTTTCTAAAGAAAAAATTTTATAACAAAATTATTTTTTATAAAAAATTTTTAAAAAGAAAATTTTTCTATAGAAAAATTTTTATAAAGAAAATTTTTCTATAGAAAAAAAAATTTGTAATGAAAATTTTTCTATAAAAAAAAATTTATAAAGAAAATTTTTTGACCTTAGACTAAGACATAGACTAAAACATAGACTAAGACATAGACTAAGACATAGACTACGACATAGACTAAGACATAGACTAAGACATAGACTAAGACATAGACTAAGACATAGACTAAGACATAGACTAAGACATAGACTAAGACATAGACTAAGACATAGACTAAGACATAGACTAAGACATAGACTAAGACATAGACATAGACTAAGACATAGACTAAGACATAGACTAAGACATAGACTACGACATAGACTAAGACATAGACTAAGACATAGACTAAGACATAGACTAAGACATAGACTAAGACATAGACTAAGACATAGACTAAAACATAGACTAAGACATAGACTAAGACATAGACTAAGACATAGACTAAAACATAGACTAAGACATAGACTAAGACATAGACTAAGACATAGACTAAGACATAGACTAAGACATAGACTAAGACATAGACTAAGACATAGACTAAGACATAGACTAAGACATAGACTAAGACATAGACTAAAACATAGACTAAGACATAGACTAAGACATAGACTAAGACATAGACTAAGACATAGACTAAGACATAGACTAAGACATAGACTAAGACATAGACTAAAACATAGACTAAGACATAGACTAAGACATAGACTAAGACATAGACTAAGACATAGACTAAGACATAGACTAAGACATAGACTAAGACATAGACTAAGACATAGACTAAGACATAGACTAAGACATAGACTAAGACATAGACTAAGACATAGACTAAGACATAGACTAAGACATAGACTAAGACATAGACTAAGACATAGACTAAGACATAGACTAAGACATAGACTAAGACATAGACTAAGACATAGACTAAGACATAGACTAAGACATAGACTAAGACATAGACTAAGACATAGACTAAGACATAGACTAAGACATAGACTAAGACATAGACTAAGACATAGACTAAGACATAGACTAAGACATAGACTAAGACATAGACTCAGACATAGACTAAGACATAGACTAAGACATAGACTAAGACATAGACTAAGACATAGACTAAGACATAGACTAAGACATAGACTAAGACATAGACTAAGACATAGACTAAGACATAGACTAAGACATAGACTAAGACATAGACTAAGACATAGACTAAAACATAGACTAAGACATAGACTAAAACATAGACTAAGACATAGACTAAGACATAGACTAAGACATAGACTAAGACATAGAATACATTATAGGCTAAGGCATAGACTGTAACATAACGAAGGCATATACAAAACTAAGTCATTGTCATAAATTAATAATAAACATTTATTTAATGAAATCTTTTCTATAGAAAATTGTTTATACTTAACGTAATTTGGGTGTCTTACTTTCTTACTTGTTTCTATTAAATTCTATAAAATAACGATTTTATATCTTAACCCAAGAGTTTATTTAAAAAACCCAAGAGTTTATTTGAAAATGAGTAAATTCAATTTAGTAAATAGTTTTCAAACATAAACAATTTCGTTCATGATTTGAAAACTTTTCCCCAAAAAACGAAATAGTTAAACCAATAACAATTTAGCGTTTAGCTTCCAATGACCTTTTTCTAAAGTTTTCTATTATTAAATTGAAATGAAAAATATAAATTCTTATATGATAATTTATTATTGTAAAAAGTCATATCAAGTCATTGTTAAAATGCTCCAGATAAGAGAAGAAAGAACATCTTTTCTATTCATTAACTTGATTGCCTTTTGGCATTGATTTCAGCATTCGTGAGTACTTATTATCAAGATTACACTGTGCGACATGAAATTTTTGAAGGGTTTCTCATAGTGAAATTCTGTTTTACTTCAATCAAATTAATGGCATATTTTTGTCTCACAGTGTTATTTTTTCCGCTACATCTTTATTTTTCAATATAGGTATAACATTAGCAATTTTTCCATATTATATTACAATAATTTCTTATGTTTGTACATCGGCAATATTTATGTTTAAAAAACTTCCTCGATTTATAGTGAAGTTAAATGATTAATGTTTTCCTTTTGGGTGGTTGCACTTACACTTGAAAGAAAGTTTTTGAACTTTTTCAGGGAAGTTACCCTGTTTAGATTCTTCCCTTAGTCATTTTAAAGAGGGCTTGAAATTATTGTAACATAATAATTTGTTATTATTACAATAATGTAAGAAATATTGATTTAAATTTTGAAAAATGTTAGTTATTATTTTGTGGTTTTCCCTTGGGGGATTTGTTGGTAGGAAAGTAAATGATATGGCAAAACTTTACAAATGTTATTTTTCATTTTTTGTCTATGTTTTATTCTGTGATAGAGTCTATGTCTTAGTCCATGTCTTAACCCATGTCTTAGTCTATGTCTTAGTCTATGTCTTAGTCTATGTCTTAGTCTATGTCTTAGTCTATGTCTTAGTCTATGTCTTAGTCTATGTCTTAGTCTATGTCTTAGTCTATGTCTTAGTCTATATCTTAGTCTATGTCTTAGTCTATGTCTTAGTCTATGTCTTAGTCTATGTCTTAGTCTATGTCTTAGTCTATGTCTTAGTCTATGTCTTAGTCTATGTCTTAGTCTATGTCTTAGTCTATGTCTTAGTCTATGTCTTAGTCTATGTCTTAGTCTATGTCTTAGTCTATGTCTTAGTCTATGTCTTAGTCTATGTCTTAGTCTATGTCTTAGTCTATGTCTTAGTCTATGCCTTAGTCTATGTCTTAGTCTATGTCTTAGTCTATGTCTTAGTCTATGTCTTAGTCTATGTCTTAGTCTATGTCTTAGTCTATGTCTTAGTCTATGTCTTAGTCTATGCCTTAGTCTATGTCTTAGTCTATGTCTTAGTCTATGTCTTAGTCTATGTCTTAGTCTATGTCTTAGTCTATGTCTTAGTCTATGTCTTAGTCTATGTCTTAGTCTATGTCTTAGTCTATGTCTTAGTCTATGTCTTAGTCTATGCCTTAGTCTATGTCTTAGTCTATATCTTAGTCTATGTCTTAGTCTATGTCTTAGTCTATGTCTTAGTCTATGTCTTAGTCTATGTCTTAGTCTATGTCTTAGTCTATGTCTTAGTCTATGTCTTAGTCTATGTCTTAGTCTATGTCTTAGTCTATGTCTTAGTCTATGTCTTAGTCTATGTCTTAGTCTATGTCTTAGTCTATGTCTTAGTCTATGTCTTAGTCTATGTCTTAGTCTATGTCTTAGTCTATGTCTTAGTCTATGTCTTAGTCTATGTCTTAGTCTATGTCTTAGTCTATGTCTTAGTCTATATCTTAGTCTATGTCTTAGTCTATGTCTTAGTCTATGTCTTAGTCTATGTCTTAGTCTATGTCTTAGTCTATGTCGTGGTCTATGTCTTAGTCTATGTCTTAGTCTATGTCGTGGTCTATGTTTTAGTCTATGTCTTAGTCTATGTCTTAGTCTATGTCTTAGTCTATGTCTTAGTCTATGTCTTAGTCTATGTTTTAGTCTATGTCTTAGTCTATGTCTTAGTCTATGTCTTAGTCTATGTCTTAGTCTATGCCTTAGTCTATGTCTTAGTCTATGTCTTGGTCTAGGTCTTAGTCTATGTCTATGTCTTAGTCTATATCTTATTCTATGTCTTAGTCTATTTCTTAGTCTATGCCTTAGTCTATAGCTTAGTGTATTCCATAGCCTCTGTCTTAGTGTTTGTCAGTATCTAAGTCATTAAGTTTTTAATTTTAGCATAATTTTTCATTTACATACATTTAATTTTTTTCTTAAATTGAACTCTTATCTTAATTGATATCACGTTTTTATTAGTAGGAGCAAAACTTTACGAAAAAAAATCGAATTAAAATTGATTGAAAGTGAAATTTGTTCATAGACGCCACAAAGAAAAAACACATTTTCTTTAAATGACTTTAATTTAAACTGGATTTTACGCATTTCAAAACAATTAAATGATCCATGTAAACTCCAAAGTAATTCAACTAAACATAATTGTGCGTAAAATATGAAAACCTAGAAAAGAAAAAAAAAAAAAAATTGGCAACGCCTCAATGAAAAACGGGTAATATTTATGGGTTTCACAATTGCATACATGCGTGCTAAAAATTACAAGAAGTCTTTAATATTGAAAATATGATTTATTTTTATTACAGAGTTTTGCTAAATTGAGGAAAATGTAACTGACAAGTCAAGACCGTTACATTCCTCAGTAGTGTGAACTTATCCCTTTTGCAATAAGAATGCCAGATTGCTAAAAATTACACCTTTATGCTAAAAAGTAACGGTTTATTTTTTTATTTTTTTTTTAACTCAAAGCTAATTTTTAGTGTTTTTTTTAAAAGACTGAATCTAGTTTTTCTTCAAATTTTTCCTTTTACATAAAATCACACCTTTTTTTTCAAAACTTTAGCATATGCTAAAAATTGGCAATTTATTATTCTCAATTTAAATTACTTACTTGTGTACTTCACACCTCTCTATCATGTAGAAATATTTTTTTTATATTTTAAACAAGAAGACAGTAAACCCACACGCAATTTTGAACCTGAAATACAAATTAAAATGTAACATAAAAATGTTTGCCAAAATAGATATTGGTACTTAACATTTGAGAATGAATGAGAAAAAATATTATATGAGCAGTTTTATTAGTGAAAATAAATCTTAAAGATATGCACGAGTAATAAAACTTTGAGACAAGCTAAATGATAACTTAAGGTCACAGACGACTTTATGATAACCTAAATGTTATTTTAGTCTATATAAGGTTATGTTATGTCTATGTTATGTAATAGACTATGTCTAAGTCTATGTCTTAGTCTATGTCTTAGTCCATGTCTTAGTCTATGTCTTAGTCTATGTCTTAGTCTATGTCTTAGTCTATGTCTTAGTCTATGTCTTAGTCTATGTCTTAGTCTATGTCTTAGTCTATGTCTTAGTCTATATCTTAGTCTATGTCTTAGTCTATGTCTTAGTCTATGTTTTAGTCTATGTCTTAGTCTATGTCTTAGTCTATGTATTAGTCTATGTCTTAGTCTATGTCTTAGTCTATGTCTTAGTCTATGTCTTAGCCTATGTCTTAGTCTATGTCTTAGTCTATGTCTTAGTCTATGTCTTAGTCTATGTCTTAGTCTATGTCTTAGTCTATGTCTTAGTCTATGTCTTAGTCTATGTCTTAGTCTATGTCTTAGTCTATGTCTTAGTCTATGTCTTAGTCTATGTCTTAGTCTATGTCTTAGTCTATGTCTTAGTCTATGTCTTAGTCCATGTCTTAGTCTATGTTTTAGTCTATGTCTTAGTCTATGTCTTAGTCTATGTCTTAGTCTATGTCTTAGTCTATGTCTTAGTCTATGTCTTAGTGTATGTCTTAGTGTATGTCTTAGTCTATGTCTTAGTCTATATCTTAGTCTATGTCTTAGTCTATATCTTAGTCTATGTCTTAGACATTATAAAATTCTAACTCCGTGTCTCTTGATCTGACAGTAATTGCTTGATCTTCAAGATATTAGTCTCTTCTATCTAGATCAAGAGGTAGAACTCTGAATTGTGAACGATAAATGTGAAGTCTACACCGTTACTGTTGGTGGTGCAGTCCTTCCGGAAGACGTTGTACCTATTACAACTGTTTAGGCTGGAGTTGTTGTTCAGTTTTGTCTCCTGAACCGATGAGACCTCGATTATAAGTTGGTGCAACAATCGCGTTAGCTCAGTAAAGTTGCCTTACGACGATGCCGGCTACTGCTACAATATGTCCAAGATTGATACCCAAGACCTTATTTTGAAATCTAAGAACTCTAGACCTTCGAAGATAGGTATGACGATTGATACCTTCTGTAATAATACACATCCATATTTAGTTTAACTGCAATGACCTACAACTAATTACCATTACAGAAGGTAAAGGTATCACTCGTCATACCTGTCTTCAAAGGTCTATAGTTCTTAAATTTCAAAATCAGGTCTTGGGTATCACTCTTGGACATATTGTAGCAGTAGCCGGCATCGCCGTAAGTACTTAGGAATACCCTAGGACCTAGCGTTTTTTATGATACTCAAGTTATTCCCAAAAACTATGTCCTCAATCTCTTCTGTTGAAGACCATCATAACATTACTATCTTTAATAGTCCGAGCGACCTATGACTAATACGTCCTGTGTTCCCCATTCTATAATTCTGATACTCTCTCAGCTTGGCAGAGTTTTTGTATTGTCACTCGAACTAACTCTTATTTGAAGATCTATAATGCTTATAGTTCAAGAAATAGGTCTCAGGTATCATACTCCGAGGAAGAGTTTTTCTCAGAGACTATTTCTTTTAACAAACTCTCTCTGTCTCTCTGCTTGGCAGTCAGATTTTCCCGTCTCTTAATAATTCTGAATAAATGTTGGATCTCGAAGGCCTAGAATTCTTACATTTCGAGATTCTGATTTTAGTTATCATTCTCAAAAGAAGACCTGGAATCATTTAGTCTGCAATCAGGCTTGGTCTTCAGTTTAGAGTTGTCAAACGGTTAAAATTTAAAATAGTCAGAGAATAGCAAACTTTTAGTGTAGCTCCCTTTAATCTGTGGGCTAAAATTCAAACAGAAGATTATAGAAAATTATTGGTCTTCAGTTTAGAATTGTCAAACGGTTAAAATTTAAAATAGTCAGAGAATAGCAAACTTTTAGTGTAGCTCCCTTTAATCTGTGGGCTAAAATTCAAACAGAAGATTATATAAAATTATCTGGGTAAAATATTGTACATAAAAAAAAATAATACAAATGAGAGACAAAATTGTTAAACTGAAACTAAACAAAAAAAAAAAATGGCAATAGGTCTAGTAATGAAGACTAAACTTAAATCACATGTCGTACAACATAAAAATTCAGACTAAATACTAAAATCTCTGTCTGTCTCCAAATCTCCTCTAAGCATTTGCTGCCGTTGACTGTCAGCCACCTCTTGCTTCTACTAACGAGTACATATTTTCCAAAAGATATTAAAGTACTGTCAGCTTCTGCTGCTGTTAACTAAATCTTTGTGAATATGATGTTTTATAGGGTTCAGAGACATTTTAACCCAGATTTTGGATGATGTCGTTTTTGTAGCTGCTTTTTTTATTTTTCGCTACATGAGATTTTTTTTGTTTTTTTTTTTTTGTTTTCAAACAACAACAAAATGGCTTTAAGGCGTGAAAATGTTTAAAATGTAGAAGGAAAATATTTCATATCAAATTAGATAAAATAATAATTTAGAGCTTTTTTTGTTTTGATACGAGTTTCAGTTAGAAATTTATTTGAATTTAGGGAAAATATTTGTATTTAATTTGTGCAAATACCTATAATTCGATTTGAAAGCGAGTGAGAGATTGGAGCTATTGTTACGATTTGTTAAAGTAATTAAAATAATTTGTTAAAGAAATCGTGATAAAGAAATTAAATAATTACATATGGAAAAATGGGGTTATAATTTTAAATGCTGGAGGGCACAATAATTAAGATATCGAAATTTTATAGGTAAACTAGTGGAACCCGACTTTGTCTTAGCAATAAATGGGCCTATGTTGGGCAAAAAAAACTTTTATCTAAACCCAAAAAAGTATGTTTAATAAATTGTTTATATTTTAAACAGAGACCGAATATTAATACTTTTAAAACAATATTTTCATATTTTAATCCATACAAAAACAATCATTGAAGTTTAAAAAATAATAAATATCCCTAAAGATTTTTAATTGTTCGAAAAATTTTGTATCGTTTTTCAATCCGATGAAAATAAAAAATAAAAAAATCGTTTGGGATATTTATCAGTTCAAAATTATTTTCATCTTTTTTCATCCGATGAAAAAAATATTTGATAGAAAATATTCAAATTTTATTTCTGTATTTGTCCTGGTTTCATTCATCATAATGTTCTTGCATAGATTAGGAAACTCCAAAAACTTTGCGCCAACTGCCGTAGCAGGGGGATTTCTCGCATGATTACCCCTTGGAGTAGTATATTCTGTAATATTGTTTCTTTCCATTCTTAAAACATCGTGAGTGCTAAGTCGATGGGTGATGGGTCCAAAGTCACAAGCCACGTTTGTATAGCGAGCCGCTCGATCCGAGACTGAGGCCCGCTTGCAGCCGCAACTAACATGTTAAACAGACGCTGCATTTTCGTACTTTACCAAGTACAATTAACTTAGACGGTTAGACCATATTCGTTGGAATGGCTCTAAGATAACTCCCTTTTATATTAGTCCTGACCTAGAATCCCACACGGGTTGTTTACCGCATCTAAAACTAGGTTGCTAAGGTTTCCAGCATGTACCACGAGAAGGTTAGAGTGGGAATTGGATACTGTTCTTACCTGGTAGCTAGAGACGCCAGGCAATTCTGCATCCTTCAATTCCCTATGCTCCACTGGGAGTCAAGAATGACAGAAAAAGATATGTCCTAGTATAAAAAGTCTTTAGGACGTTTAAATAACAATAAATTCAATTATTGTTGCAAATTTTATGTTGAAATGGTTTTGCGAGTCAAAGAAACCACCAATAGTTCCATTAGGACTATTAGGTTTAACTTCGATGTCCTAAAACATCGCAATCAATTGGAAACATATTCATACATTCATTGTTAAAAGTTTTATAATTTCAAAAATATTATATTTTTCAAAGTCAAAACAGAAGTTCAAAAATAAAACAATCAATAAAATATTTTTCTGTTCGGATATTTATCGTTAAAGATATTTAAAATTTTCATCATGAGGGATATTTATATTTCAAATATAAATCCCTCATTTTTATTCATCGATCGAAATGAAAATAAATTTTCATCGGCAATGATATTTATACTTGATTGATTTAAAAAATAAAACAATATTCGGTCTCTGATTTTAAATGCCAAACGTTAGATCTTCGCTTAAGCGCCATCTATGTTTTCAAGTTCGTTTAGGAACTAAAGCATATCTGACAGCGGCTCTGATACGGTTGGTAGGATCAATAAGAATCGACAGACACTTTCCTAGGTATCTCAGCCATAGACTGTCAATATAGCAACAACATACATATAAACAGTTCTTGAATGCGCAGCAACATATACCTGCAGTGCAGCAGCAAATTCTTATGTTCTGGTCCGTATAACAAAAAAAAAAAAAAAAAAATCCTGTACCATGCATCTGAACAATGTACCAGAGCAACTTACACCATATGACAAAGGCTGTCAGCTCAGCAACAAATTTTGTATTCGGACACAATTTTTGAATTCGGTGTAACAGATACCGGCAGTGCTATGCTGCATTCTTATGGTCCGCTCCGAAGTACAAACAAATTCCAGACCATAGATCTATACAATGTGCAACAACCACATCTAATTTTAAACTCTTGTTTGAGACGGAAAACTCGATTTTTTTCGGGTTTTAACATAACAGAAAGTGCTCGGAGTGCGGTGTTGCACCGTGCAGCAGCTACAAAACGCGTCTTTTTCGACTTCGTCGTCTTCGGAATAAGCAACATCGCAACACACATGGTAGTATTAACAACGTCATCAGCAACAAAATCCAAGCCGAGCATATTTTAGAAAACCATGCGATTCTATCTCTAATTTCGTATGCCAAGTTTTGAAAGATTAGGTCTTTCCATCGATGTTTTGGACGCCCTCTTCTACGAGTTCCCTCGGTATCATTATCGAACACTTTTCTTGCCGGATTATTTTTATCCATTCGTGCAAGATGTCTTTGCTTATAACTCATACAGATAATTAATCATACGATGTCGATACTCGTTGTTGACAAAAGATTTTTCGTGGAATTTTCTCTCAAAGCTTCATCTATCTGTACAAGTGCCCATGATTCAGCATCATGCAATAACACGGGTAGTATAAGGGTTTTATAGAGCGTAATTTTAACTCAAAACGCCGTAGAATTAAATAGGTGGTTCCTCAGGGCAGTGTTCTGTAGATAATCGGGTTTAACTTCTACATGCCTCTCTTGTATTCTGATGAGATTAGGGATCTCGTTTCCGAAAACCGAATTGTCCGTGTATGGAATAAACTTCCTCCATAATCCTTTCCACCCATATATAACAAGTTGGCCAAATGGAGAGCGTTTTTAAATGAGAGTGCTCCCCTGCCAAGTAAATAATGGCCAACCTTGATCTAAAACAATGTTGGGCAAAGCCTCTAATTTTGTATTTTCCTAACCCTAGGGGTAGCAAAATACAAAATAAAGAATCAGGGAGACTTTGTCCAACATTGATCTACAATATAGAAATCAAATGAGCTGGTCCTAGAAAAATTTCATGATCATTTTGATATTTTTAAAAACATACATAAGTACATTTTTATAGCCTTCATCAACATATGTGGAAAGGGTATTATAAGTTTGAGCTGATATAGAAATATTTGTGGGTGGGTATTTTTTTAGCAATATCTGTCCGTCCGTCTGGCTGACTGGCTGGACCCCCATGTAAACCTTGTAATCACAGGTCGCAATTCTAAAGATAATTTGATTTAATTTGTCACAGATCATTTTTTGATAGTGGGACCATGGCTATTGAAATTCGTCAAAATCGGTCCATTATTTATGGTACCTCCCATAGGTTCCATTTCCCGGAATTGATATTTTGGCCACAAATATCAATATTTTTTCATGAAAAGTAAATCAAATACTGCTTATGTAAACCAAAATCACTGTAACAAATTTCGTTGAAATCGGTTCACATTTGACCATAGCTCCTACACAAATTCTTCTGTCAAAACGCACTAAATCAGACAAAAATCACTAAAACGATTGTAAATCTGAAGATAATGACAATTTTGTGTTTATTTGTTCCATACATAATTTTTGTAAAAACTGTAATCTATTCGTCAAATTTCGAGATAATCGGTCCACATTTGACCCTAGCTCTCATATAAGTCCAATTGACGGAACAGCTTAAATATCTAAGTTTTGAGAAAATGTTTCAATGATGGCAAAATTTAGCAAATATTAGTCTTTATACATGAAAAAGAACACCTTTGACCTTAGAGGCGAAGGGTATCGTATGGTCGGGCTTGACCGACTATAGCACTTTCTTACTTGTTTTGGATATGTTTAAACCATTGTGCGATCAATATAAATTTAATTATTATCGTTATAATTTAAAGTATCAAATTTCTGATACAGATAATCTTTGTTTCCAAATCACGCGATTTTTTTTCAAAATCATAAAAAATATAATCCATATGGCCAAAAATCTAAATTATCTTCCCCAAATTCATTCAACATCACGCACAGTGATCTCATCATTCCCCAAAAACAAATCCAGAAATTTGTCATTTACTCAAAATTCTAACAAAGTTCAATTCAATATTTTTGCTCATTAATATTCAGCTGTTTTACTTTTATTTGATTTTTTTGCAAAAGATCAAAAAATTTTGTTAATAATGAAAATAAACTAGTTTTGATTTTTTTTTGGACAACAAAAAAACCATTAGAATGAGCATAGAGACAAACAAAAGCAATTTAATAAATAAGTAACGGTTGTGGATGATAGAGAGTTTGAATTAGAATTTGAAAATTTTTTAACGGTTTTCAGAAAATTTTAGATTTTTACTAAACTTTAATGAAAGAAATTAATAGATGTTTTAATGATTTGAATTTGTTTGTTTATTAATAATAATAATTTATTTTATTTAACAATAATTTTTATTAATTAATTTAATATCAATTTCATGTTCTATTTAAAATATCTTCTTTCTAGACTTCTAATGCTATTTTTAATGAATATGAATCGCTAATATTGGCATCACTGTTAACTTCCACAACAGAGAACTTTAAATAGAGTTTATCTCTCTCTTTCGCTCTTTGCTTTTCCTGCTCATTGTTTTTATTTGTGTTTATATTTTATGTGTGTACTTTTTTTGTTGTCGATCTTCTTCTTTTTCCCATTTCAAATCTTTGTTGCTGATTTTTCAATGCTAAATAACAACAAAAAGAAAACAAATAGTGCAAAAAAGTACTGAAAAAAACTGTAGCAAAAAGTTGATCGACAACAATAAAACAAAAGAAGTTTCTGCACAAACAGTGTAGCCAGAAAATTAAAATTTTCTCAAGTTTAGGAATTTATACATTTTATAAACTTTGTCTTTAATCTAAACTTTTTTTGAGTAATAAATATGTTTGTTTCCGTAATCTAACAAAACCACCCAAAACAGTCCGAAGTTGTCAGAAATTACTCAAAAAATACCATTTTGCATTGTATTGTAAGACATTCAACTTTGCCATCCTATAGAATCTAAACGATATAAGATATGAGTCTATTTTTTACGCCATAAAATCCGTAGATAAAAGAAGAATATATAATTTGGGTATGTGAACCGCCGTGGTATAGCGGATTAGTCATCCGCCTAGCATACCAGAGGTCCCAAGTTCAATCCCTGTCAGACCCACTTGAAAAAAATTAATTTTCAAAAAAAAGCGGCGGTTCACCTCATAACTCAGCTAGCCACTGGTTATTGAGTATTAGGCTTTGTAAAACTTCTCTAACTAATGCATTTGCCTTTCGGAGTGGGCGTTAAGACGTAGGTCCCTTTCAATGAGTCTAAAAATGGAATCGGATGCAGCTCATTGTCTTAGAGAAGTACCCCTTGTTCCAATTCGAATTCTTCTGTTATCCTTGACTCCCAGTGGAATGTTGTCGGGGAATTATATATATATACATATATATATATATATATATATATATATATATAATTTGGGTATAAACGAAATCGAAGAGATTCAAATTATAAATCTCTGTTTTTGGGACGAAAATTTTCAGAATCATTCAAAATAATAGACTTTTTCTAAAACAACTCATAACATTTCAGTACAAAATTTAAAATTTCAAAAGATTTCATGAATCTTTAAAAATTTTTATATTTTTTACTTATTGTGGGGGTAAATTTAATACCACCTATGAACCAATTTTTTTTAAAACACTTTATTGAAAAACTGCTTTATTATAATAAAAATTAAGAGGGAGTAATAAAAATTAAGAGGGAAGAAACCTATTGGGGCAGTTATTAGCTTAAATATATTGTAGATGAAATGTTGACTTCTATTAAAGTATTTTGAATATTAAATACTTTTTCGCCTCTCCTTAAAATATTTTATTTGGTTCATAGTCGGTTTTGAATATAGGCTCATGTTATATAATTGGAACGATTTATGAAAAAAATTCAAAATAATTTGAATTGTTTAACAAAAAGTCTATTATTTTCTAATTCCCCCATGGGATCCCTTTTTGGATTTACTTTTTTGATGTGAACACTTTAATCCATAAGATAAAGAAAATGGAAGATATGCTTTTTGAGATATCCTTGAGTCATGGACATAATTGTCATCCCTTGTTCTTTAATACCTGATAAATTTATAAAGATCATGAAACTACAGAACATGCGTTGAAATATGAGTCAAATTTCATAAAAATCTGATGACCTCATCAAACGTTTTAGGCATATAAAGTGGGTATGTTTTGAAAAAAAATCTAGAAAATAAATAAACTTTGAACTGCTATAAAATCTGAACCAAAGCGAAATTTACAATTTATAAGAACTATAAAAATTGTTTGAGCTAGGGGAACGTATATAAAAAGTTTCATGAAAATTTAAGATGGTGTGGTTCAGCTTGTCTTCGAAAATTTTTGATTTGACTCATACGCAGAAACATAGCAACTTTCAAAATGAAATAATACTCCAAAGTTCCACCTGCCAGCGCCAAACACTTTTGAAGTTTGAATACACTAGTCTAGTACTTTCATGTGTCATAGGAAATTTCAACCCCAGACCATGACCCTCAAAATGTGTCATAGTATTATTTATTAATTTTTTGTTTAAAATTTCTAGAAGAATTATTCCGTTATGTGAAGGCAGTCGATCGTTTTCAAATCGATCGATTTCAGATATGCATATAAACATATTTTTGAGATAACACTGTGTTCAAATAAGGATCTTTCTCAAGATATTGAAAATACTTCTAAAAAATGTTTCTCCTCCAGCTTTTATCTGACGGACAGACGGACATAAACCACATTTTCTTTTTATATTTTCGTGTTTCCGTAAGTTTTTTATATGGGAGCTATGGAATTTAGGCTGTCTCCGTTAGTTTTTTGTATGGGAGCTACGGTTAAGTGTAATTTTATATGCTGCCTAGTACTTATGTTCTATATACCAAATTTTTTCATCATAGCTATTATAATTTGTCATTTATTAGCAAATAATCATTTAGCCTAGACGAGGTTATAAGGGAGCTATGATCAAATGTGAACCGATGTTGGCCGATTTTAAAACCAAAATTTTTCAAGAAATGAAGAATATTTATGCCAAATTTCAGTGACCTTTCTTTAAGGTTTTATCGTGCCAACAACAGACAGACAGACGAACATCGCTCAATCGTTTTAGAATTTCATAAGCATTCAGAATTTACTTCAATATTAAATAAATTACAAACTGAATGACAATCATAATATACCCCCATTCTTTTTGATGGTGGGTATAAAAAATTTGACAATTCAAAACTTTATAAATAAAATAAATATTTTTGAATTTTAACAAATAATCTCAATGAAAAAACATCAATTGGGATTTATTTGAAACATTTGTCTACAAATACTCTGGCAACTCCCTCTGTACCAACGATCGTTACTTTTTTGTTGCTTCATTTTCTTGTTTTGGAATTTAATTTTGATCTGCAAAAAAAAAACCCTGCTCCTTGTTGTTGTCATTTGTGTACATCTGTCTTTTTGTTGTTGGCAAAAATTTGCACTCAGTATAAAACCGTGAGTACTTTTTCTATACCTCGATTGTTATTAAAGTTTGTGCAAAGTTGAACAACGTCTTCAAAGTTTAAAGCGGACGATCGTGAAAATTTTAAACGCAAAAAAAAAATATTCTTAAAATCTTTTGTTCAGTGTGTGAAATAAAGCTGTGGAAATCCTAAACAATAGAAAATATAATTTCAAAAAAAAAAAAAAACTTCAGAAAATCTTAAGAAATAAAGAAATTTCAAAATAGAAAAAAATTAAATATTAAAAAAGAAACATCTCAAGCGTTGATCGCTAATAAAAAAATTAAAAAAAAATAAAAATAAGAAAACATTAAGATAATTATTTCATATTTCAAAAATTTTTGTAAGTGTAATTAAAATTGCAAAACGTAATTTCATTTCCGATTTTTGGAAGCTTCAAGTTTAATTGGATTAATTTTTAATTATTTCACCATCTTCACCGGTAAGAGATCTATGGATATTTTCCCTTTTCAATTAAATCAATTAATTACTTAAAATTTTGCTGTATACCCTTTTTATTTTGCATACATATTTTTTGCCATTTACACAAAGCATTTCCCTCATTATCGTCAGCCAAAACGTAAAAGTACTTAAACGGGGAAAAAATTAAAATTCATTATAAAATACTTTTTTTTTTGTCCAATATCAGAATTAATTTCAAAATAAATCCTTTTTCGTTTAAGCTGACGATGTCAACTTTGACTGTGTTTATGTGTGTGAGCTTTTGTAAACAAAGACAAGGGAATGAATGAGAAAGAAACGACAACAGCTACTAACGAGGTTACCATACGATTTTTGTCTCAAAAATATTTCGATAGAAAAATGTTTGTCTCAAAAATATTTCGATAGAAAAATTTTTGTCTCAAAAATATTTCGGTAGAAAAATTTTTGTCTCAAAAATATTTCGATCGAAAAATTTTTGTCTCAAAAATATTTCGATAGAAAAATTTTTGTCTCAAAAATATTTCGATAGAAAAATTTTTGTCTCAAAAATATTTCGATAGAAAAATTGTTAATAAAAAAATTTTCTATAGAAAAATTTTTGATAAACAAATTTTCTATAGAAAAATTTTTGATAAAAAAATTTTTGATAAAAATATTAAAAACAAAAATTTCTATAGAAAAATTTTTGATAAAAAAATTTTCTATAGAAAAATTTTTGATACAAAAATCTTTCATAGAAAATTTTTTGATAAAAAAATTTTCTATAGAAAAATTTTTGATAAAAAAATTTTCTATAGAAAAATTTTTGATAAAAAAAAATTTCTATAGAAAAGTTTTTGATAAAAAAATTTCCTATAGAAAAGTTTTTGATAAAAAAAATTTCTATAGAAAAATTTTTTATAAAAAAATTTTCTATAGAAAAATTTTTGATAAAAAAATTTTCTATAGAAAAATTTTTGATAAAAAATTTTCTATAGAAAAGTTTTTGATAAAAAAATTTCCTATAGAAAAGTTTTTGATAAAAAAAATTTCTATAGAAAAATTTTTTATAAAAAAATTTTCTATAGAAAAATTTTTGATAAAAAAATTTTCTATAGAAAAATTTTTGATAAAAAATTTTCTATAGAAAAGTTTTTGATAAAAAAATTTCCTATAGAAAAGTTTTTGATAAAAAAAATTTCTATAGTAAAATTTTTTATAAAAAAATTTTCTATAGAAAAATTTTTGATACAAAAATCTTGCATAGAAAATTTTTTTGATAAAAAATTTTCTATAGAAAAATTTTTGATAAAAAAAATTTTCTATAGAAAAATGTTTGATACCAAAATTTTCTATAGAAAAATTTTTGATAAAAAAATTTTGATAAAAAAATTTTTGATAAAAAAAATTTCTATAGAAAAATTTTTGATAAAAAAAATTTCTTAAGAAAAATTTTTTGATACAAAAATCTTGCATAGAAAATTTTTTTGATAAAAAATTTTCTATAGAAAAATTTTTGATAAAAAAAATTTTCTATAGAAAAATTTTTGATACCAAAATTTTCTATAGAAAAATTTTTGATAAAAAAATTTTGATAAAAAAACTTTTGATAAAAAAAATTTCTAAAGAAAAATTTTTGATAAAAAAATTTTCTATAGAAAAATTTTTGATAAAAAAATTTTCTATAGAAAAATTTTTGATAAAAAAAATTTTCTATAGAAAAATTTTTGATAAAAAATTTTCTATAGAAAAGTTTTTGATAAAAAAATTTCCTATAGAAAAGTTTTTGATAAAAAAAATTTCTATAGAAAAATTTTTGATAAAAAAATTTTTGATAAAAAAATTTTCTATAGAAAAATTTTTGATAAAAAAATTTTCTGTAGAAAAATTTTTGATAAAAAAATGTTCTATAGAAAAATTTTTGATAAAAAAATTTTCTATAGAAAAATTTTTGATAAAAAAATTTTTGATAAAAAAATTTTCTATAGAAAAATTTTTGATAAAAAAAATTTTCTATAGAAAAATTTTTAATAATAAAATTTTGTATAGAAAAATTTTTGATAAAAATTTGATTAGCATCAGGCTAAGTTCTGAGTATCAGACTAAGGTCTAAGTAGCATCAGACTAAGGTCTGAGTAGTATCAGACTACGGTCTTTGTTGTATAAGACTAAGGTCTGGGTAGTATCAGACTGAGGTCTGAGTAGTATTAGACTAAGGTCTGAGGAGTATCAGGCTAAGGTTTGAGTAGTATCAGACTAAGGTGAAAGTAGTATCATTCTAAGGTCTAAGTAGTGTCAGACTAAGGTCTGAGTAGTATCAGGCTGAGGTGTGGGTAGTATTAGACTAAGGTCTGAGTAGTATCGGACCAAAGGGTATGTAGTATCAGATTTAGGTCTGAGTAGTATCAGACTTATGTCTACATAGTATCAGACTAAGGTCTGAGTAGTATCAGACTAAGGTCTATGTTGTATAAGACAAAGGTCTTAGTAGTATCAGACTGAGGTGTGAGTAGTATTAGATAAGGACTGAGTAGTATCGGACCAAGACCTGAGTAGTATCAGTCTTAGGTCTGAGTAGTATCAGTCTTAACTCTGAGTAGTATCAGACTAAGGTCTGAGAAGGTGTAAGTAGTATTAAACTAAGGCCTATGTAGTATCAGTCTAAGATCTAAGTAGTATAAGACTAAGGTCTAAGTAGTATCAGACTGAGGTGTGAGTAGTATTAGACTAAGGTCTGAGTAGTATCGGACCAAGGTCTATGTAGTATCAGATTAAGGTCTGAGAAGTATCAGACTAAGGTCTGAGTAGCATCAAACTAAGGTCTGAGTAGTATCGGACCAAGGTCTATGTAGTATCAGGTTAGGGTCTGAGTAGTATCAGACTAATTTCTGAGTAGTATCAGACTAAGGTTTGAGTGGTATGAGACTAAGGTCTGAGTAGTATCGGACTAAGGTTTGAGTAGTATCAGACTAACGTCTAAGTACTATCAGACTAAGGTCTGTGCATGTGTGTGAAGATAAATTCGAATTTAACTAGCAAAGACAAAAACCACATATTTTAACAGAGCCACATTAACAGTTAACAGAGGTCTGTTAATCACTTAACATTTAGATGTAAAGTGACAATAAATTCGGAATTTAATAAAAAACTGAATAATCGGTCCATATTATTGAATGGTTCCACTATACCACTATATACAAACGGTGAACTAAGGGGTATTTTATGGAACTGTTATAGTAGGATATCTGAGATAATTACCGAATTTGAGAAAAAGTGGAAAAAGTAAAACTCTACATACATATAAAATGAAATTTTTGAGGAAATTCTGGAGAGGATTTCTCGAGTTACGTGAATGGTTCCAATATACCACTATATAGAAATGGTGGCCTAATGGGTATATTATGGAACTGTTATAGTGGGATATCTGAGATAATTACCGAATTTGAGAAAAAGTTGAAAAAGTAAAACTCTACATACATATAAAATGAAATTTTTGAAGAAATTCTGGAGAGGATTTCTCGAGTTACGTGAATGGTTCCAATATACCACTATATAGAAATGATGGCCTAATGGGTATATTATGGAACTGTTATAGTGGGATATCTGAGATAATTACCGAATTTGAGAAAAAGTAAAACTCTACATACATATAAAATGAAATTTTTGAGGAAATTCTGGAGAGGATTTCTCGAGTTACGTGAATGGTTCCAATATACCACTATATAGAAATGGTGGCCTAATGGGTATATTATGGAACTGTTATATCGGGATATCTGAGATAATTACCGAATTCGAGAAAAAGTGAAAAAAAGTAAAACTCTACATGCATATAAAATGAAATTTTTGAGGAAATTCTGGAGAGGATTTCTCGAGTTACGTGAATGGTTCCACTATACCACTATATACAAACGGTGAACTAAGGGGTATTTTATGGAACTGTTATAGTGGGATATCTGAGATAATTACCGAATTTGAGAAAAAGTGGAAAAAGTAAAACTCTACATACATATAAAATGAAATTTTTGAGGAAATTCTGGAGAGGATTTCTCGAGTTACGTGAATGGTTCCAATATACCACTATATAGAAATGGTGGCCTAATGGGTATATTATGGAACTGTTATAGTGGGATATCTGAGATGATTACCGAATTTGAGAAAAAGTGGAAAAAGTAAAACTCTACATACATATAAAATGAAATTTTTGAGGAAATTCTGGAGAGGATTTCTCGAGTTACGTGAATGGTTCCAATATACCACTATATAGAAATGATGGCCTAATGGGTATATTATGGAACTGTTATAGTGGGATATCTGAGATAATTACCGAATTCGAGAAAAAGTGAAAAAAGTAAAACTCTACATGCATATAAAATGAAATTTTTGAGGAAATTCTGGAGAGGATTTCTCGAGTTACGTGAATGGTTCCACTATACCACTATAAACAAACGGTGAACTAAGGGGTATTTTATGGAACTGTTATAGTAAGATATCTGAGATAATTACCGAATTTGAGAAAAAGTGGAAAAAGTAAAACTCTACATACATATAAAATGAAATTTTTGAGGAAATTCTGGAGAGGATTTCTCGAGTTACGTGAATGGTTCCAATATACCACTATATAGAAATGATGGCCTAATGGGTATATTATGGAACTGTTATAGTGGGATATCTGAGATAATTACCGAATTTGAGAAAAAGTGGAAAAAGTAAAACTCTACATACATATAAAATGAAATTTTTGAGGAAATTCTGGAGAGGATTTCTCGAGTTACGTGAATGGTTCCAATATACCACTATATAGAAATGGTGGCCTAATGGGTATATTATGGAACCGTTATAGTGGGATATCTGAGATAATTAAAATTTCATTTTATATGTATGTAGAGTTTTACTTTTTTCACTTTTTCTCAAATTC
The DNA here is from genome assembly GCA_933228675.1 of Stomorhina lunata. NCBI lineage: Eukaryota > Metazoa > Arthropoda > Insecta > Diptera > Rhiniidae > Stomorhina > Stomorhina lunata. The sequence goes on from OW121741.1 coordinate 12,912,904, forward strand.
GGTAATTATCTCAGATATCCCACTATAACGGTTCCATAATATACCCATTAGGCCACCATTTCTATATAGTGGTATATTGGAACCATTCACGTAACTCGAGAAAGCCTCTCCAGAATTTCCTCAAAAATTTCATTTTATATGTATGTAGAGTTTTACTTTTTCTACTTTTTCTCAAATTCGGTAATTATCTCAGATATCCCACTATAACAGTTCCATAATATACCCATTAGGCCATCATTTCTATATAGTGGTATATTGGAACCATTCACGTAACTCGAGAAATCCTCTCCAGAATTTCCTCAAAAATTTCATTATGGAACCGTTATAGTGGGATATCTGAGATAATTACCGAATTTGAGAAAAAGTAAAACTCTACATGCATATAAAATGAAATTTTTGAGGAAATTCTGGAGAGGATTTCTCGAGTTACGTGAATGGTTCCAATATACCACTATATAGAAATGATGGCCTAATGGTTATATTATGGAACTGTTATAGTGGGATATCTGAGATAATTACCGAATTTGAGAAAAAGTAGAAAAAGTAAAACTCTACATACATATAAAATGAAATTTTTGAGGAAATTCTGGAGAGGATTTCTCGAGTTACGTGAATGGTTCCAATATACCACTATATAGAAATGGTGGCCTAATGGGTATATTATGGAACTGTTATAGTGGGATATCTGAGATAATTACCGAATTTGAGAAAAAGTTGAAAAAGTAAAACTCTACATACATATAAAATGAAATTTTTGAGGAAATTCTGGAGAGGATTTCTCGAGTTACGTGAATGGTTCCAATATACCACTATATAGAAATGATGGCCTAATGGGTATATTATGGAACTGTTATAGTGGGATATCTGAGATAATTACCGAATTTGAGAAAAAGTGGAAAAAGTAAAACTCTACATACATATAAAATGAAATTTTTGAGGAAATTCTGGAGAGGATTTCTCGAGTTACGTGAATGGTTCCAATATACCACTATATAGAAATGGTGGCCTAATGGGTATATTATGGAACCGTTATAGTGGGATATCTGAGATAATTAAAATTTCATTTTATATGTATGTAGAGTTTTACTTTTTTCACTTTTTCTCAAATTCGGTAATTATCTCAGATATCCCACTATAACGGTTCCATAATATACCCATTAGGCCACCATTTCTATATAGTGGTATATTGGAACCATTCACGTAACTCGAGAAAGCCTCTCCAGAATTTCCTCAAAAATTTCATTTTATATGTATGTAGAGTTTTACTTTTTCTACTTTTTCTCAAATTCGGTAATTATCTCAGATATCCCACTATAACAGTTCCATAATATACCCATTAGGCCATCATTTCTATATAGTGGTATATTGGAACCATTCACGTAACTCGAGAAATCCTCTCCAGAATTTCCTCAAAAATTTCATTTTATATGCATGTAGAGTTTTACTTTTTCTCAAATTCGGTAATTATCTCAGATATCCCACTATAACGGTTCCATAATATACCCATTAGGCCACCATTTCTATATAGTGGTATATTGGAACCATTCACGTAACTCGAGAAATCCTCTCCAGAATTTCCTCAAAAATTTCATTTTATATGTATGTAGAGTTTTACTTTTTCTCAAATTCGGTAATTATCTCAGATATCCCACTATAACAGTTCCATAATATACCCATTAGGCCATCATTTCTATATAGTGGTATATTGGAACCATTCACGTAACTCGAGAAATCCTCTCCAGAATTTCTTCAAAAATTTCATTTTATTTGTATGTAGAGTTTTACTTTTTCAACTTTTTCTCAAATTCGGTAATTATCTCAGATATCCCACTATAACAGTTCCATAATATACCCATTAGGCCACCATTTCTATATAGTGGTATATTGGAACCATTCACGTAACTCGAGAAATCCTCCCCAGAATTTCCTCAAAAATTTCATTTTATATGTATGTAGAGTTTTACTTTTTCTACTTTTTCTCAAATTCGGTAATTATCTCAGATATCCCACTATAACAGTTCCATAATATACCCATTAGGCCATCATTTCTATATAGTGGTATATTGGAACCATTCACGTAACTCGAGAAATCCTCTCCAGAATTTCCTCAAAAATTTCATTTTATATGTATGTAGAGTTTTACTTTTTTCACTTTTTCTCAAATTCGGTAATTATCTCAGATATCCCACTATAACGGTTCCATAATATACCCATTAGGCCACCTAATGGGTATATTATCTTCCATAATATACCCATTAGGCCACCATTTCTATATAGTGGTATATTGGAACTATTCACGTAACTCGAGAAAGCCTCTCCAGAATTTCCTCAAAAATTTCATTTTATATGCATGTAGAGTTTTACTTTTTTCACTTTTTCTCAAATTCGGTAATTATCTCAGATATCCCACTATAATGGTTCCATAATATACCTATTAGGCCACCATTTCTATATAGTGGTATATTGGAACCATTCACGTAACTCGAGAAATCCTCTCCAGAATTTCCTCAAAAATTTCATTTTATATGTATGTAGAGTTTTACTTTTTCCACTTTTTCTCAAATTCGGTAATTATCTCAGATATCCCACTATAACAGTTCCATAATATACCCATTAGGCCATCATTTCTATATAGTGGTATATTGGAACCATTCACGTAACTCGAGAAATCCTCTCCAGAATTTCCTCAAAAATTTCATTTTATATGTATGTAGAGTTTTACTTTTTCTACTTTTTCTCAAATTCGGTAATTATCTCAGATATCCCACTATAACAGTTCCATAATATAACCATTAGGCCATCATTTCTATATAGTGGTATATTGGAACCATTCACGTAACTCGAGAAATCCTCTCCAGAATTTCCTCAAAAATTTCATTTTATATGCATGTAGAGTTTTACTTTTTCTCAAATTCGGTAATTATCTCAGATATCCCACTATAACGGTTCCATAATATACCCATTAGGCCACCATTTCTATATAGTGGTATATTGGAACCATTCACGTAACTCGAGAAATCCTCTCCAGAATTTCCTCAAAAATTTCATTTTATATGTATGTAGAGTTTTACTTTTTCTCAAATTCGGTAATTATCTCAGATATCCCACTATAACAGTTCCATAATATACCCATTAGGCCATCATTTCTATATAGTGGTATATTGGAACCATTCACGTAACTCGAGAAATCCTCTCCAGAATTTCTTCAAAAATTTCATTTTATATGTATGTAGAGTTTTACTTTTTCAACTTTTTCTCAAATTCGGTAATTATCTCAGATATCCCACTATAACAGTTCCATAATATACCCATTAGGCCACCATTTCTATATAGTGGTATATTGGAACCATTCACGTAACTCGAGAAATCCTCTCCAGAATTTCCTCAAAAATTTCATTTTATATGTATGTAGAGTTTTACTTTTTCCACTTTTTCTCAAATTCGGTAATTATCTCAGATATCCTACTATAACAGTTCCATAAAATACCCCTTAGTTCACCGTTTGTATATAGTGGTATAGTGGAACCATTCAATAATATGGCCCGATTATTCAGTTTTTTATTAAATTCCGAATTTATTGCCACTTTACATCTAAATGTTAAGTGATTAACAGACCTCTGTTAACTGTTAATGTGGCTCTGTTAAAATATGTGGTTTTTGTCTTTGCTAGTTAAATTCGAATTTATCTTCACACACATGGTCTGTGCAGTATTAGTCGTAAGGTTTAAGTGGTATCAGAGTAAGGTCTGAGTAGTATCAGACATTTTTTTTAAACTATCTTTACTTTTTCCTTCAAATTTCTCAATTAATTACCCAAATTATCGTCTGGCCATGAAATTAACGTTTTTCGCACGTTTCCTTCAACTTAACCAATTTAACTAGTCAACATTTTAAACATTATTTATATTAATTGACCACAGACTTTAATGGTCATCTTCGCTATCTTCGGCGTCAAAAACATGAATAATTATCGTAAATGGGAGGGAGACGGAGAAAAGCTATTGAAACTATTTCTAATAACATCAACATATCTTTGGACTCTTTCAATAAATTTCAGAAAAAGGCCACAAAAGATTAAACTTTGTAATTTACACCAACCACATCCTTAAGCATAAACAAGATACAGTGGAAGCGCGATTATGACTTAAAGAAGGAGAACGATGTTTTTTTGCAGAAAATTAAGGAGATTTGAATTAATATAAAAACTTTGATTTTTTTTTCTAAATTATTGATTGAATAATATTTTTTTTTTTATTTGTATTAGGATTTAACATTTAGTGGAGTTCATTTAATCGTGATTTCCCTGTTAACGTAAAAACATAAACAAATAACTACAAACAGATTTGAATTGAAATGAGAAAATTTGTGGCGGTACCATAGTTACCTCCATACCTCTTCATAGACATATGTATGCCACCATATTCCTCTACTCCATTAGTCCATATAAAATATTAACAAGACACACGCATAACTTGACCATAAACTGAACAAACTCTTCTCTTCGTATGATTGTGGTTCACATCTAATGAATGAATTGAATAAATATGACGACTATGTTGACCGAGTGCTAAGTTTGCGGTTCACTTTCTTTCACTCACATCTGCGGTCTTCGTTTGATCGTTGGCGAAGAGGATAGTCGCGGTATTTTCTGGGCAATTTAATTATACGTCAAATTTGTTTTTTTTTAAAGGGAATTAACTTTCTTGTAAGCGAGAGTTGGGCCTTAAAATAGGGGAAAAGTTGGACTATTCTTAGTATAGCCTGAAAAAATTGTTTAGGGGTGCATATAGTTGCCTATAGTCTGGGGAAGGGGTGATTTCCCCCCTTTGCCTATATTAAGTTTGTTTGTTTCTTTACAATTTATGTTATTTTTTCATCATAATATCATTAATTTATTTTTAATAAGTTGAACATTTAATTTTATTATAGATCTGAATTCCAAAACTCCAAATATGGTTCATCCAGCTGAAAATGTTGTTGCCGTTGAGCAAGTCAATGCTGAGTCCGATGAAGGTAAGTAAAATGTCTATTGTCAGAATAAGGTTTGACAAGTGTCAGATAAAAGTATGACTGTGTCTTATTGAAGTCCTATTTTTTTAAGATTAAAGTGAGACTAGAGTTAGAGTTAATTCAGATTAGTACCAGATTAAAGTCTAACTAGTGTCTGAAAATTGTCTTACTAGTAAGACTTAGGTCTGACCAGTTTCAGACTAAGGTTTGAGTAATATCAGACTAAAGTCGGAGTAGTATTCGACTAAGGTCGGAGTAGAATCAGACTAAGGTTGGAGTATTTAGAATCAGATTACGGTGTGAGCAGTATATGACTAAGGTTGGAGTAATATCAGATGAAGTTAGTATCTGACTAAGGTCTGAGTAGTATTAGACTAAGGTCTGAGTAGTATTAGACTAAGGTCTGAGCAGTATCAGACTAAGGTCTGAGTAGTATTAGACTAAGGTCTGAGCAGAATCAGACTTAGGTCGGAGTAGTATCAGACTATGGTCTGGGTAGTATTAAACTTAGGTCTGAGTTGTATCAGACTAAGGTCTGAGTAGTATTAGACTAAGGTCTGAGTAGTATTAAACTAAGGTCTGAGTATTATTATGCTAATGTGGGGTTTATATAACTCAAGCGACTGAGGATTGAGTGAAATTTACATGTATTTTGGTTTTGTTACAATAACAAAGCACATATAAATATCACGCAATGGTCAGCCGCTTGAGCTATATAAACCCCACATAAGGTCTGAATAGTATTAGACAAAGGTCTGAGTAGTATCAGACTTAAGTTTGAGTAGTATCAGACAAAGGTCTGAGTAGTATTAGACTTAGGTCTGAATAGTATTAGACTAAGGTCTGAGTAGTATTAGACTAAGGTCTGAGTAGTCAGACTAAGGTATTAGACTAGGGTCTGAGTAGTATTTCATTAAGGTCTGAGTATTATTAGACTAAGGTCTAAGTAGTATCAGACTAAGGTCTGAGTAGTATCATTCTTAGGTCTGAGTATTTTTAGACAAAGATTTGAGTTGTATTATGTGGGGTTTATATAACTCAAGTTCCTGACGATTGAGTGAAACTTACATGTGTTTTGTTATTGTAACAAAAACAAAATACATGTAAATTTCACTCAATCGTCAGCCGCTTGAGTTATATAAACCCCACATTAGACTAAGGTCATAGAATAAGGTCTGAGTAGTATCAGTCTAAGGTCGGAGTAGTATCAGACTAAGGTCTGAGCAGTATCAGACTATGGTGTGAGTTGTATTAGACTAAGGCTTGAGTAGTATCAGACTACGATCTGAGTATAGTCAGTCTAAGGTCAGACTAAGGTCTGAGTAGTATTAGATTAAGGTCTGAGTAGTATCAGACTAAGGTCTGAGTAGTATCAGACTATGGTCTGAGAAGTATTATACTAAGGTATGGGTAGTATCTTATTAAGGGGTGAGTAGTATCAGACTTAGATCTGAGTAGCATTAGACAAAGGTCTCAATAGTTTTAGACTAAGGTCTAAGTAGTATCACAGTAAGGTCTGATTAGTATCAGAATAAGGTCTGATTAGTATCAGACTTAGGTCTGAGTTGTATTAGACTAAGGTCTGAGTAGTATCAGACTAAGGTCTGAGTAGTATCAGACTAAGGTCTGTGTAGTATCAGACTAAGGTCTGAGTAGTATTAGATTAAGGTCTGAGTAGTATCAGATTAAGCTCTGAGTAGTATTAGACTAAGGTCTAAGTAGTATCAGACTAAGGTCTGAGTGGCATTAGACTAAGGTCTGAGTAGTATTAGAATAAGGTCTGAGTAGTGACAGACTTAGGCCTGAGTAGCATCAGATTGAGGTCTAGGTAGTATCAGACTAAGGTCTATGTAGTATCAGACTAAGATCTGAGTAGTATTAGACTAAGGTCTGTGTAGTATTAGACTTAGATCTGAGTAGTATCAGACTAAGGTCTGATTAGTATCAGACTTAGGTCTAAGTAGTATCAGACTAAGGTCGGTGTGATATCAGACTAAAATCTGTTTAGTATAAGACAAAGGTCTGAGTAGTATCAGACTGAGGTCTGAGTAGTATTAGACTAATTTGTCAGACCAAAGTCTGACTAGTCTAAAACAATGTAGTATAAAGTAATGTTAACAACTAAATCGTTTTCATAATATTCCTAATAATTCGCTAATCAATTCATAACCTTCAAAAAGATTTCTATTACCCTAATGTCTGACTGTAATTGAAACTGTCTGTAATCTGAGTTAATAATAAGATTTACTACCTTAAAAGCTTAACGTCAGTATAAAACCTTAAATTAAGATTCTTTAGCTGAGTTTTTATTTGCTACAGGTAGCACTTGTTAAACGACAATGGCCTCCCCCGACTTTTTCCTAAACAAAATAAAAAGTAACCATGACAAAAAGAATAAAAGATCACATTAACCAAAAAATTCATATACCAAACAAAAAATGTACAACATTGAATTAAGATGACATTGTCAGGATAAGGACATTAGACAAACAAAAAACGTTAAGAGTAAAACATTTCCATAACCTCACGAAAAGGACCCCTCAACCTCCCATTCCCCAACAAAACAAAAACTTCTTAGAGTAACAACAAAAAAGGTTAAATTATGCATTTTATAGAAGACAAAATAAAAAAGAGAAACTTAATCAAATAAAAGATAAAAATACAATGATATGGAGTCTATGACGATGGTTTTCTAACGCTAGAGATGAGTAGCAGGGGGTAATTTCTACATTTTATTTTAAAAATATAGTACTAAATTGCCTCAAAGCCTAAAATTTAAGAGAAACTGAAACCCTAAATCCTTAAAGTTTTTTGAAGAATTTAAAACTCGTCAGTCAACCTTACCCATCGCTTTAAAATACACAAATGCTTTTAGGACTTTAAGGCCCCTTTTTTTCTGTTTACACTTATATCAACTTTGTAAGGGGTAGTATGTAGCAAAAAGTACTTAGTAGCTTAAATCATATCCCCTTTACTCATGCATTAAAGCACCTTCCTAACCTAATAACAATTGTCACCAAACACCCACCATCATTTGCCCATTAGTAGAAAGTGACTAAGAGTAAAACAACAAAAATGAATCCATACAAAAAAGTCGAAGAAGGCATGAGGCCTAGGAAAAAAAAAACGTTATAGAATTGAAAATAGAGGCAAATGTAAGCAACTATTTAGCCTCAGAGGTTGAATGTGTGTGTGTGTGTAGGAACATTTGTTTTATTTGTACGAGTTGTGAATACATTATCAGGTCTGAAGTTGTCTCGTTGTCTCTTTAATAATCAAGCTGAAAAGGACTAAGACACTGTTTCTCGTTGATGGAGACAAAAGAAGGACTAAAGTCGGGCTTGGAATTGACTAAAGTTAGTTTAGACTACGCTAGAGTCGGAACTGTTGTCTGACCAAGGGTGTCTAAAGTCAGATTTAAATCTGACTAGTGTCAAATTAAAGTCTGACTAGTGTCAGATCAAAGTCTGTCTAAAGTCAGATTAAAGTCTGACTAATGTCACATTAAAGTCTGAATAGTGTCAGATTAAAGTCTGACTAGTATCAGATTAAAGTCTGACTAGTGTCAGATTGAAGTCTGACTAGTGTCCGATTAAAGTGTGACTAGTGTCAGATTAAAGTCTGACTAGTGTCAGATTAAAGTCGGACTAGTGTCAGATTAAAGTCTGACTAGTGTCCTATTTAAGTCTAACTAGTGTCAGATTAAAGTCTGACTAGTGTCCGATTAAAGTGTGACTAGTGTCAGATTAAAGTCTGACTAGTGTCAGATTAAAGTCTGACTAGTGTCCGATTAAAGCCTGACTAGTGTCAGATCAAAGTCTGTTTAAAGTCACATTAAAGTCTGACTAGTATCAGATTAAAGTTTGAATAGTGTCAGATTAAAGTCTTACTAGTGTCAGATTAAAGTCTCACTAGTGTCAGATCAAAGTCTGACTAATGTCATAATAAAGTCCGATAATAGCGTCAGACAGGTTTGTCTCATCTCAATAATAATCCAATTGCTGAAGACCAACTAAAAAAATAAAGTTGGACCAGAGATTGACTAAAGATAGTTCAGACCACAATAAAGTTTGCCTGTTGTCAGAATAAAGTCAGATTAGACTAAAATTAGCCTGACTCGTGTCATAATAAAGTCCGTCTAGTATCAGAGTGATAAGTGTCAGTCTAAAGTTTTGATTGTGTAATCAATCGAAAACAAAACCATTTTCAAAGTCTGACTAGTGCCAGAATTGTAAGAGATTAAAGTCTGACAAGTGTCAGAATAAAGTCCAGCTAGTCATCCCTATAGTGAATAAAATCTCCCATGGGAATCGTGTTTAAAACTTATTTACACTGTAAAATATTTATAAAATATATAAAAAAACTTTTGGGAACACGATATTTGCTATAGGGGTGAGTGTAAAACTGTCAGTCTAAAGTTTTGCTAGTGTGGGACATGTTTAAAGTTATCCCAACATCTCAATGATAATCAAGCTTAAAAATACTAATACAATATTTTCAGTTGTGGGAGACCAAAAAAGGACTAAATTTAAACAGGGTTTGATTAAAGTTATCTCAGACTATACTAGAGTATGTCTGTTGTAAAGCCAAAGCCTGACTAGTGTCAGATTAAAGTCATAATAGCGTCAGATTGAAATATGGATAGAGTCAGAAGTACGACAGACAAGTTAATGTCATTTAAAATTTTTGATAGTGTTAGACTAGAGTATGACATTTGTCAGACTAAAGTTTTAAAACAGATTAAGTGTAACAACAGTCTGACTATTGTCAGTTAAAAAGTCTGAAAACTTTCTAGTGTTAGATTAAAATATATATTTGAAGACTTTATACATTTTCAAATGTCCGAATACAGTCTGACTAATGTCAGACAAACGTAAGAATTTTAGTCTGACTGTTTTTAAACTACAGTCTGACATTTGTCAGACTACGTATGATTCTTGCCAGACTATGATCTGACTCTTGTCAAAGACGATCTCGCTCTTGTCAGACTCCGATCTGACTAGTGTCCGTCTTGAGTTTGACTGGGGTTTAACAGACTAGTAAGGCTACTGTCAAATTTGGGTAGTATTGTACTAACTGACTCTGACTGGAGTCTGACTAGTGTCTGACTAGGATCTAACTAGTTTCTGACTGAAGTCTGACTATTGCCTGACTAAAATCTGACTGGAGTCTGACTAGTGTGAAGTTGGAGTCTGCCTAGTGTCTGACTGGAGTCTGATTTGTGTCTGACTGGAGTCTGACCACTGTCTAACTGAAGTCTGACTAGTGTCTGACTCGAGTCTGACTTGTATCTGACTGAAGTCTGACTAGTGTCTGACTAGAGTCTAAATTGTGTCTGAGGAAACAGTGTTTACATTACATTCAAATATTTTCCTATCCCATTACTCACACAGAATAATGATTATTGTCTTGTTTAAATTTTCTACATTCTTGACAAGATGAGACCTACCTAAAAAAAAACCAATACTCTCCTCGTACCTTATTATTAACATTTAGACACAAATAGATTGAAAATATTCCGTAGGATACACGTTTAGACTAAAAACACATTTCCATACATTTTCCCATTTACATTTTGATGTTAAACTGGATAATAAAGTTATATTATCCTTAACATTTATGATAATCACGTGTAAATTGTAGACTTTTAAAAGGATGAGGGGAGAGGAGGTAGGAGTTAGTCAGAAGGAGGAGGTAGAGTGTCATATGCCTATGAGTGAAATTTTAATAGATTTTGGAAAAATAATGGAAGAAAACACGTTTGAAATTAGTTAATGGAAGAAAAAAATAAAGAAAATGTGTGAAAATCTAAATACAAATGAATTCAATGGCAAATAATCACTTATGGGAGAAAAATAAATTAATTTGGGTATACAAAAGGATTTCAAGGTTTTTTTGGAATTGATTTTTAGTTTGTTATCTAAAATTTTGACTTTAATTTTTCTGAATTTCAGTTTTTTACCCAAATTTTCTAAATTTTTCTCTTTATTCTTTTGGCCTTTTTATTAAATTAGAAAACTTTTTTTGTCTGGTTTTTCTATGCATTTTCCAAACTTTTTTTTCTACATGATTTTCAACTTAAATTGTTTGTTAGTTTCTCGAGTGTAGAAGAAGTCCAAAAAAGAATTAAAAACAGTTGCAAATAAATTTATTTTTTTCCAAAAAAAACTTGATTTGAAAACTTTTTTGTGACTAAATTTTTTCGATTGCAAATAAAGTTTTTGCTAAATTTATGTATGTGGAAAATATGTTTGTTGGTGTAAAAGATGTTAAACTTTAAGCTTTTATACAAAATGTTGCACAAAAGTTGAAGGGAATGAAAAGTTTTAAACTTTTTTTTTAACTTTTCTAACATGTAAAATTCAATTTTTAACTTATAAACATGATTGATTTGTCCTAAAAAGAGTTTAAAAGGAATTTCGTTAAATATTTACATAGTTTACCTCAAATTTACATGCAATACATAAATGTTTACATTGTGTAAAGAGTATAAAATGTATTTAGATAAATATATCTTACACTTTTTTGGGTGAAAATTGGGGTTCTTCTAAGATTTTTAATTATTTACATATTTTACATTACTATTTACACGTGTAAATTATTTCTTAGTTCTCAGATTTTTGTAGTTTTCTGTTTAATTCTTATAATTTGAAAAATTTCGTTGAATTTAGCATTATTTACATGCTTAATCTAATTGTTTACACAATGTAAACAATTAAATTTTTTTAATACAAATTTGATTTCCTGTAAAATTTAAAGGTTTTTCGAGTATTTATAAACTATTATTTTATTTACATATTTTAGACAAGATTTACATACGTTTCATAAGAATTTATTTTTTAGACATGATTTACAAATTTTACATAATTGTTTACATTTGATAAAAATATAATTTTGTCTTAAAAAACATATAATATGAACTTCTAAGAGTAAAAAAATTAGTTTCTTCTAATATTTGTGATTATTTACACATTTTACACTATAATTTACTCTTGTAAACTATTTCATAACATTCAGACTTTTTTAAAATTTTAATTAATTCTTACGTTTTTACATAATTTCTTTGATTTTAGCATTATTTACACACTTAATCCTATTTTTACACCATGTAAACAATTAAAGGTTATTTTTACATTTTTTTACTCGTGTAAACTATTCGTTATATAAACAATTAAATTTTTCGTTTTTAAAACGACTTTCACCTTTTGCATTAATTTTGTATTATTTATATTATTCAACTTTACATATATATTTTACATCGTGTAAACAATTCAATTGATACTTATTGAACAATTTTACATTCTTTACAATATGTAAAGTATTCAATTAGTCGAATTTTTGGTAATTTTTCAATTCATGTTTATTATTTCCTCAAATTTTCATTCTCTACATAATTGTTTACATCATGTAAACAATTATAAATTTCATAAATTCCTTTATTTTAGGTAAAAAATTATATTGTTTTGTACTTTTTTGTATACATTTTTAATAATTTTTGCCATTGAACTTTACATTTATATTTTACATCGTGTAAACAATTAAATTTTTACTTTATTTGAAATTTTTTACAAAGTTTACATCATGTAAACAGTTAAGTTAGTTGTATATTTAGTATTTTTTTAATTCTTGTTCCTCATTTTCTTAAATTTTCATTGTTTAAATAATTTACATAATTGTTTACATCATGTAAACAATAACCTATTTTATAAATTTCTTCATTTCATATGGAAAATTTTATTGTTTATCGCTTTATTGCCCATTTTATTTCCATTTTTCTTTGTTGAGCCCTCCATATATATTTTACATCGTATAAACAATTCAACTGTAATTTAATTTAACATTTTTTACATACTTTACATAATGTAAACTATTCAAATAGTAAAATACTTGGTACTTTTTGTTCATTATTTTCAAAGTTTCATTGTTTTAATAATAAACATAATTATTTACATCATGTGAATAATATTCGATTTCATAAATTCCTTCATTTTAAGTAAAAACTTTTATAGCTTTTAACTTTTTTTGTTAATTTTGTAAACTTTAATTGGTTGAGCTTTACATATATATTTTACATCATGTTTACATATATATTTTACATCGTGTTTTACTTAACAGTTTTTACATACTTTTCATAATCTAAACTATTCAATTAGTCAAATACTTGGTAATTTGTGAAATTGTGTTCTTTATTTCCTCAAATTTTTATTGTTTACATAATTTTCACAATTGTTTACATCATGTAAATAATTTTCTATTCTATGAAATCCCTCATTTTGGGTAAAAAATTCTATTGCTTTGTACTTTTTTGTATAAATTTTGTATAATTTATACTATTGAACTTTACTTACATATTTTACATCGTGTAAACAGTTTAATTGTTACTTTATTATGAATTATTTACATACTTTACATCATGCAAACAATTCTATTAGTCGAATATTTGTTAATTATTCAGTTTGCCTTAAATATTTCTTCTAATATTTATCAATTACTTGATTTACATAATTGTTTACATCATGTAAATAATTTTCTATTCTATCAAATTTTTTTATTTTGGGTAAACAAATTTTATTGTTTTGTACTTTTTTGTATTGTTTTTTATTATTTACACTATTAAACTCTACATATATATTTTACTTCGTGTAAACAATTCAATTCTTTGAATTATTTACATACTTTACATTTTGTAAACAATTCTATTAGTCGAATATTTGCTAATTTTTTAATTTCTTTTAAATATTTCCTCTAATTTTTATTATTTACTTAATTTACCTTATTGTTTACATCATGTAAATAATGTAATATTTCATTAAATCCTCCATTTTTGGTAAAAAAATATGATTTTGTTCTATTTCGTTCAATTTATATAATTTTTACTATTGAATTTTACATATATTTTACATCATACATTACATTATTTTACATCATGTAAACAATACAATTAACTATACAAATTTAACTATTTACTTGCTTTACATGAAGTTGACATTTCAATTAGGCAAATATTTCAGAATTTTTCAATATTCTATATCGTTTGCTTAATTTACATGATTGTTTACATCATGTAAATGATTAAAAATTTAAAAAAATCATTTATTTTGTTTAGAAAGCTTAAATTGTTTTGTACTTTTTTGTAAACTTTCTTGAATAAACAAACTTGAACTTTACATATACATACATATATTTTACATCGTGTAAACAATACAATTGTTGCTTTATTTTGAACTTTTTACGAAATCTACATCATGTAAACATTTCAGTTAGTGAAATTTTTAGGAATTTTTCAACATTCTATATCATTTGCTCAATTTACATGATTGTTTACATCATGTAAATAATTGAATATTTCATTAAATCCTTTTTTTTGCTTAGAAATTTGTATTGTTTTAATTTTTTTTTTACAATTCTTTAATTTACACCAAGGACCTATACATTTATATAGTTTACATGATGTAAACAATTCAATTTCTTAAAATTTTTCCCATTTTTCTTCAATTTTATAGTCAGTTTAAAATTATAGAAATTTTTACTTTAACAGTTCTCTTTTATTTTCAAACTTTACACAGTAATTTTGCAATTAATTACCTTCTTTTACAAATTGTTCTAATCTAAAACTGAAACTATTTTAATCTTTAGCTTAATTTACTATCGCAAAGTAATAGCCAACTTTTTATGGTAAAACTGGAGCTCAACAATTTTATATTACATATTTTTTTTTATGTTTCTGCTCTTAAAGTTTATAACAAATCCGACATTGTTTTTAACAAGGATTTACCAGTAAAGTTTACAGCCTCCATGGACTTTAAGAGCTGTAAGCAACTGCATGGAAATATAAAGTTAAAAAATAACTTTTCTCAGATGCTCAGCTTTGGATTGACACAATTACTGATGGGTACAGGACTCTTAATGGAAGCAATGAACTGCATATGAAGCCCATAAAATGTTAAAGTCCTTTTAAAAAGAGTCTTTAAAAAAAGGTTTACCCAAGGAGGTGTTAGCACTTTTAACCAAAACTTGGTGAGAACGCCTTAAAGTATGTTACAGTATTTTAATGATTTTTTGTACATTTTGGTATTTTTTTTTAAACTTCGTGACTTTATGTCAAATGTTCTTGCTGACTTTTTACATCTGTGGGAAATCTTCTTTAAATCCTACTTGTTGCCAGACCCTCCTGCTGCTCCTTCGTCTTCCTGTTGAAACAATTTTAATATTGTCAACCATTTATCCACAAACAAGATGGATGAATGGTGTTGATGTATTAAAAATTTTTCCATGTCTCCATGCATGTAAATCATGAAGTGGGAGTGTGGGCATGTAAAATACTTAAATTTACATATGTATATAAGGGGAAGAAGATTTAAGGCAAACAACAAATTAAAAATTTTACCCCCAAAGCATAAGAGTATGTGAAGAATCGAATTGTTTACATGATGTAAATGGTAATGTAAATACTTTTAACTAGAGAATAAACTAGGCTATAGATTTTGGCTGCCTTCAGGGTAGACGACCCCAACAGACGTTTATGGTGGTAGTACGTCCAATGTATAGATAAAAAGATTGTATCGGGTGTTTTTTATTGAGGTATAGAACTTTAAGTTGGCATCACTTTTTTAACTGGCGGCCATTTTGTCAGCTGTCAAGTGATTAATATTTAGTTTGGTTTGCCATTTCATCATGAACAGGTTGACAAAAGAACAACGCTTGCAAATCGTGCAAATTTATTTCGAAAATAATGGTTCAGTTCGCGAAGTTTACCGCAAGCTGCGTCCATTTTATGGTCGACATAATCGTCCATCAGAGCAATTAATTCGGTTAACCATGGATCGTTTTCGCACTACGTTTACTCTATGTGATAATACGCATCCGCAGCGACGTCGAACAGTGCGCACCGAAGAAACAATTGCCGCTGTAGAGCAAAGTGTTGAAGAGGACCCGAATGAATCGATTCGCCACCGTGCACAGTAATTGGAGCTTTGTCCATCAATTTTATGGAAGATTTTGCGCAAAGATCTTGGCTTGCGACCTTACAAGATCCAGCTTGTGCAAGAATTAAAGCCGCGAGACCATGCAATGCGTCGTGATTTTGGTGTATGGGCCGAAAATGAGATTGATCTCGATGCTGATTTTCATCGCAAAATTTTGTTCAGTGATGAGGCTCATTTTTGGTTGAATGGCTACGTCAACAAGCAAAATTGCCGCATTTGGAGTGAAGAGAATCCACATGAGACCCTTGAGACGCCATTACATCCACAAAAACTGACTGTTTGGTGTGCTCTATGGGCTGGTGGAGTCATTGCGCCATACTTCTTCCGAAATAATGCTGGAGAGTCAGTTACCATAAATGGAGACCGGTATAGAGCCATGATAACCGACTATTTTGTTCCCCAATTGGATGGCATGAATGTGGATGAGTTGTGGTTCCAACAAGACGGCGCTACATGCCACACAGCGCACATCACAATTGATTTAATGAAGGAAACATTCGATGAGCGCATAATTTCGCGGAATGGACCTGTCAATTGGCCACAAAGATCGTGCGATTTGACACCACTGGATTATTTTCTTTGGGGATATGTGAAGTCGCTCGTCTACGCCAACAAACCAGAAACGTTAGAGGACTTGGAAGCCAACATTCGTGGCGTTATTGCCAACATACGGCCCCATATGCTCGAAAAAGTATTTGAAAATTGGACCTGTAGAATTGGCTTTATTCGAGCCAGCCGCGGCGGCCACATGCCCGAAATCATATTTAAACATTAATGGCATAAAATTATCCTTTCAATAAAGCCAAATTGATGGACATTAAAACGATTTTCTTGTGTTTTATTTCAATTCGAAGTTCTATACCTCTAAAAAAACACCCATTACTTAAACAAATCCCATAACTTCTTATGAGTTAGTCTTACTCATGCTTCTAGAAGACGCTTCCCCAGGTGGGTGATAGGGTAATGATACCAATATATGGCTGGTAGAAGAAAAATCCATTACTCCTGGCGGGCCAAAGGGTAATATCGGATTAACTTACTTCTTAGTGTTATGCTACACGTGACCAAGAACTTCAAGCTTCGATGTCAGGGATTACTGTGGTCTGTATTTGTATATGTGAACCTTCCTGAAACTGGATGCCTCAGTTTGGAAAAAGTTCTTAGAACCTTAGAAAGGGCTATGACGTGGGTGACTTCTTTGCACCTACAGTTCAGGGACTTACACCTGGCAAGTGAAAAATGCATTACTAATATCGGATAAATTTACTAATATCCCCTAACTCCTAAGTGTTATGCTATACGTGATCGAGAGC
Organism: Stomorhina lunata; assembly: GCA_933228675.1. Lineage (NCBI taxonomy): Eukaryota > Metazoa > Arthropoda > Insecta > Diptera > Rhiniidae > Stomorhina > Stomorhina lunata. The sequence goes on from OW121741.1 coordinate 12,930,212, forward strand.
TTAATGATTTGATGTCAGGGAATACTGTGGTCTGTATTTTTATATGTGAACCTTCCTAACCCTCGACGCCTTATTATGGAAAAAGTTCTAAGAACCTCAGAAAGGCCTATGACGTTTGTGTCTTCTTCGAAACCAAAAATTAACATTCAATACAAAAATAAAACTAACTTAGCTAACGCCCTCTAGCGTGGATCTTTGAATCGAAAAGAGGTCTACGTTAACCGACTGACAATGGAGAACTAAAGCCTCAAACTTAACACGGACTCAGTGATTCGACCTTTTCCTTTGAAACAGGTACTTTAACTAAGACCCGAAAGATAAAAAAGAACGCTTCAAAATCGTAACAGTTTGGATCACATTGGATGAAGTTTTGACATCAAAAAAAAAAAAAAAATACTGAGGAAAATGAACCGATTTGAAGTTGGCGCAAACTGGCTTCAATAGTGGACTGAAGCCTCTTCCTGAACACAGACTTTGTGATTTAAACTTCTCCTACTTATAGAATTGAGAGAGCATCTTGGAAATTTGGAAGATATTGGCAATAGTTGCTGAAACCTTATTTTGAAAAAAGGCTTAGGGGTTCAGCTTCTTACCAGACGTTCAAACTATCTTTTAGAAACATTGTGAGATTGTATGGAGCAAATTCGAAAAATCTGACAGCCACACAAAGAGTAGGACACAAAGAACTGCTGAATAAATCGAATCGAGTGGAAGTTTGCGCAAACTGGCTGCAATAGTGGACTAAAGCCTCAGGCTTAATGATTTGACCTTTTCCTACTTCTACTTCCATTGAGAGAATGTCTCGAAAATTTTAAATATATTGGCAATAGTCGTCTAAATCCTTATCTTGAAAACAGGCTAAAAAGTTCCTCTAAGAATCTCAAGACTTTCAAACTATCTTTCAGAGTCATTGAGAGATTTTATGGAGCAAATTCGAAAAATCTGACTGCCACACAAAGACTAGGGCACCTCTGAGGTTCAAGTGGTAGTTGTTTAATCTCGCCGGAGATTGTCTGGTACCACGGAAGTCTGGACGTCCCTGAAAATTCTTCTTTCAGCCTGACTGTAGGCACATTGGGGCGCATCGCGTTGGTAGTGGTTTAAAACCCAAAGCGGGTAGAACGTAGAATGCCTTGCCTATATCGTGCGTTCGGTGTGGAGTTGCACTGCAAACGGGTGCGGTACCTATAGACCGGAAGGAGTTTAGATAGTCTCCGCTCCTAACCAGGGGGGAAATCATGCCCAAACAACATGATTTCGGCCAGAGGTTTGCCTTCTTTGCACTAAGATTAGAATGTAAGAATTGTGGACCTATAAACTATCCTTAAGAATCATTGAGCAATTTTATGGAGTCAATTCGAAAAATCTGATTGCCAAGCAAAGATAGAAGCTCGGAAATGAACGAGAAGCGTCTATGAACAACAGGATCTCACTTTTACTTCCAGGAAACTAACAAAAGGTTACGATCACCTGATGATCCACCGAAACCGAAAGCGTACTTTGAATAAGGCTTGTGACTGTGATGCGGAGTGTGAGAATTGGAAGCATGTCTTGTGCAAGTGCCAGTATTACTCGGACATAAGGGATCTGGATGGTTTGGGGTACTTAGGATTCAGAACGGTTATGATGTGAGTGAGGCACTTGGCCCCCAGGGTAGATTGAGAAGTGCGAGTGAGTATGCGTTAGTGGTGTTTTATAGGAGAAGCGGGCGTTCTCTAAGTGCTACAGAGTTACACGATTTGGGTTCACTTGGGATTCGGCTCGGCCCACCCGGTATGTGTTGTATGAATGTGTGAGTGTAGGGTAACAGTCTCTAACTTTTTTTCGGGCACTTCTGGTAGTGGTTCGTCTACTAAGTCCGACCAGAGACTCTCTGGTGTTCTATAGGAGAAGAGTGAGTTCTCTTAGTGCTACAGAGTAACACGATTTGAATGTATAGGATCTTTTGGGATTCGCCACGGCCCACCCGTTATCGTTGGGAGGATGCCGAGTCTTCGGGGGCTGAATCAAATCCCGTGAGGCCTGTACATTGCCAAAATTGTGTTCGAGCTAATTTAGTTGTTTATTTGTTGTACGAATGTGTGAGTGTAGGGTAACAGTCCCTAGCATTTTTGGCTGTACTTCAGGTAGTCATTTGTCCACGAAGTCCAACCAGAGACTTTCTATTCCACGTGAGTCAAGAGCCCCTGCAACTTCGGTTCCAGCCTGACTGACTTTATTTAACTATAAACTACACTACGAAAATGACTATGAACAATACTTTGAACTTGACTTTGAAATTTACTATGAACTTGTCTAAGAATTAGACTATCAACTTGACTATAAACTTGACTGTGAACCTAACTTTGAACTTCACTATGAACTAGGCTATGAACTTGACTATAAACATGACTTTGAACTTCACTATGAACTTGACTTTGAATTTCACCATGATCTTGGCTATAAACTGGAACTTGATTATGAACTTTACTATGAAATTGGCTGTGGACTAGACTTTAAACCTCACTATGACCTAGGCTATTAACTAGGCTATGAAAACGACTACGAATTTAACTATGAACTTGACTATGAACTTGACTATGAACTTGGCTATGAACTTGGCTATGAACTAGACTATCAACTTGACTATAAACTTCACTATGAACTTAACTTTTAACTTCACTATGAATTAGGCTATGAACTTGACTACAGACATGACTTTGAACTTTACTATAAACTTGACTTTGAATTTCACTATGAAAATTTGCTATGAACTAGATCATGAACTCGACTATGAACTTGACTATGAACTTGAATATAAACTTGGCTATGAACTAGACTATCAACTTGACTATGGACTTGACTATGAACCTAACTTTAAACTTCACTATGAACTAGGCTATGAACTTGACTACAAACATGACTTTGATTTCACTATAAACATAACTTTGAATTTCACTATGAACTTCGTTATGAAATAGTCCATGAACTTGACTATGAACTTGACTATGAACTTGACTATGAACTTGACTATAAATTTGACTATGAACTTGACTATAAACCTAACTGCGAACTTCACTATGAACTAGACTATGAACTGGACTATGAACTTGACTTTGAACTTCACTATGAACTTGACTTTGAATTTCACTATGAATTTGGCTGTAAACTAGACTACGAACCTCACTATGACCTAGTTTATAGACTAGGCTGTGAACATGAATATGAACTTGACTATGAACTTGGCATTGAACTAGACTATCAACTTGACTATAAACTTGACTATGAAGTTAACTTTGAACTTTACTATGAACTAGACTATGAACTTGGCTATAAACTAGACCATGAACTTGACTATGAAAATGTCTTTTAACTGGACTATAAACTACACTATGAAATAGACTATGATCTAGATTGTGAACTAGACTATAAAATATACTATAAACTAAACATTAAACTAAAATTTTAACCTGACTATGGACTAGACTATAATCGAGACTCTGAACTAAACTATGACAGTTTTAGCAGTAGAAAATTCCCAACTTTCCTCTATTTTTTTTTTGTTATTTTGTCCACTTTTATGTTTCCTAGTCTCTAAGAAACATCTTCTGCTCCTTCTGGGACTTTGTAACTTAATTTGCAGCTTTAACCTCTTAAGAGATTAAAAGTTCATTTCAAGAAAAACTCTTCATAAAGCTTTCTACTATGCAGGAGTTGGTGACACTTCCTTAAGTCTCTAAAGGTTAAAACTAAGACAACAAATTAAATCAAAGCAAGAGAAGAACAAAAAAAAAAAAAGAAGTTGGTGTTAAAGTTTTACTTTTGTAACAAATTTAATAAATGTTGTAAGCTATTAACACATACAACATACGACAAGTTTTCCTTAGAGCTTTTGGTTTTTTTTGTGCATTCTAATGGTGTCTAGTTTTGATTAGATTTGATGGAAAACTTCTAAACATTTGATGAAATATTTTTTATATACATAAATAAAAGCTATAACAACTTTTACTATTTTAATACTTTTGACACAGATTTTTTTGATTTGTTGGAATTTAATTTGGTTTTTCGCCTCGGTTTTTTCCTGGATGGACTAGAAACATTTTTACCCATATCCTGTATTCGTTACACACACACACACACATTTTTGCAAAGTCTAATAAAAAATAATGATTCCATGGAGCGTTGACAAGAATAAAATCAGAGGAGAAAACGAGAAATTATTTAGATAAATGGAAAATACTCGTAGCAAGGATATTTGTATAAACACATGTACAAATACATACATATATATAAAGTAAAAATATGTTAGTAGACATATTTTGTTGCATGCCTTCTCATACTTAATTTGTATGCCACATGTTTTTATGATTAGACAGACTTCCCTTCCCCCTTTTCAAAAAAAAAAAAACTTCTAACATAGAATCTTCCTTCTGCATTAAGTTTTACAAGTAAATAATATCTAATGTTGGTGTTGTTGGTATTAGTTAAACAGCAGGATCTTTATATTAAATAGACAGGGGGTATGTGGGTCTATGAACTAATAGGTGTCTACTGTCATCTTGTTAGCTCTTAATAAGATTTGTGCCTGGAAATAATGATGAGCCTTATTATTATCCTTTTGCCTTTGGTGGCTGCAAGTATCAAGAAAAAAATCTAGTTAAAAGAGGCGAGGCCATTATTTTTAACCTCATCTCAAATATATATAAATAATATTTATTATAAAGTTTCGTTTTTATTTTCTTGGTTTCTTTCCTTGATATTTATATATGGTACGAGTATATTATGTTCATTTATTTCGAACGTGTTTAGGTTTTTTAAATATTATTATATTATAAGTTTCGTTTTTTTTTTCGTTTTTCATGGTAAGAACTCAGAAACTGGGTCAATTAAGTGCTTAGAAAAATTGGTAGGAAATTAGTTGGGTTTAGCTGAATAAGAAGTTTAAATCGCTAATTAATACAAGAGCTGTGGAGGATATAAAAATAGGTTTTAGTAGAGGGATTATGCAGGTTATTAATTAGTTTTTTCTTTAATATTGTAAGTGGTTCTGAACCAAGGTTGGCCATTATTTACGTAGCTGGGGAATAACAATAGTTTACATTTTCTTGACTCATACTCCAAAAAAAAAAACTCAAACAAAAACTCATATTACAATAACAAAAAAATACAGCAAATACAATCTTAAGGCTCATTCATATTTTAAGATTGAGCACTTTCATTTAAAGATGCTCTCCCTTAGGCCAACCTTGTTCTGAACTAATAAGAGGCTGTATGTTAGAAGCTACGACTAGAGAAATATGACTTAATGTATATAACTATGGACTATTAGTACGACTACTAACATGACAGTGAACTAGATTGTGAATTGGACTTTGAGCCAGAGGCTACGAGGGCTGTCTGATATATAACCGACCTAACCATGATGCACGCGACTTTTTCAAAAAAAAAGTTTCTACTTCAAATTGTGCATATTATAATAGCTACTCGCCAAAATTTCAAAAATTTATCTTGCGTAATTATCTGTTGACAGTCGTTTTTGTGAGTCTATTTCGGTGATTTTCCCAAAATGGAAAAAATTGAATATCGAGCTGTAATTAAATTTTTATTTTTGAAAGGCAATACGCCTTCACAAATCAAAGATGAGTTGGACTCTGTGTATGGTGACTCTGCACCATCGTTTACCACCGTAAAATTTTGGGCAGCTGAATTTAAACGTGGTCGCAGGAGCTTGGAAGATGATGAACGTCCTGGGCGTCCAAAAACTGTAACCACTAACGATAACATCGCTTCTTCTTCTTCTGTTATCCTTGACTCCCAGTGGAGCATAGGGCCTCAATTGGATAGAATTGGTTTCATTCATCAAGATGTTCTTGCATAGATTAGGCACCTCCAAAATCCTTGTGCCAGCTGCCGTAGCAGGGGGATTTCTCGCTTGATTACCCCTTGGAGTAGTATATTCTATAATGTTGTTTCTTTCCATGCTTAAAACATCGTAAGTGCTTAGTCGATGGATGATGAGTCCAAAGACAAGAGCCACGATTGTAAAGCGAGCCGCTCGGTCCGAGACAGACGCCCGCTTGTAGCCGCAATTATGAAGATGTCAAAAGAACGTGTTTGTCACATATTAAACCAAGATTTGGGCATGAGAAAGCTGTCTGCGCGTTGGGTGCCGCGTTTGCTTACGCTAGACCACAAACGTGCGCGCATGAACATTTCCAGCGCTCTGTTTTCTCAGTTTAGAGGCAATAAGACCGAGTTTTGGCGCCGATTGATAACTGTAGACGAAACTTGGATTCATCATTATACGCCCGAAACAAAAATCCAATCTAAACAGTGGATTGAAAAGGGGGAACCGGCCCCAAAAAAAGTTAAAGCTGTGTATTCGGCTGGGAAAGTGATGGCGACTGTTTTTTGGGACAGCCATGGAATTATTTTTATCGACTATCTTGAAAAAGGAAAAACTATAACAGGAGCATACTACGCATCATTATTGGACAAGCTAAAGAAAGAAATTTCGAAAAATCGGCCACATTTGCAAAAAAAGAAAGTCTTGTTCCACCAAGACAACGCACCATCTCACACCTCAACAGTCGCCATGGCGAAAATCCACGAATTGCAGTTCGAACTGCTTGACCATCCACCTTTTCACCGGATCTAGCACCAAGCGACTTTTTTTGTTTCCTCAACTTAAAACTGCGCTCGGCGGCCAGAGATTTTCGTCAAATGAGGAGGCAATCTCTTTCGTGAACTCGTATTTTGCAGACAAAGACGCCAATACTATTTGGAAGGGTTGCAGAAATGGGAGCATCGCTGGGAGAAGAAGTGTGTGGAGTTACAAGGAGACTATGTAGAAAAATAAAAAAAAAATTTTTTGAAAAAGTCGCGTGCATCATGGTTAGGTCGGTTATTTATCAGACAGCCCTCGTATATACTAGAGTATAAAAAAGATTAAAGTAGATTTCAAAATAGACTATGAGCTAGACTATGAACAAACTCGGTATCCTTGGGATGATGCCGGGTCTTAGGCGGCTGAATCGGATGCCTGAGTGCGTTCTGTGAGTGTTAAATAATTACGCGATTTGGATATATGGGCTCCCTTGTGGTCCGGCTTGGTCCTCTGGGTATAATTGGAAGGAATTCGGGTCTTCGGGGGCTAAATCGGAGATAAATTAGGTAGTCATGTGTTATAATGTGAGTAGGGTGCTTGGCACCCAGGATAGATTGAGAAGTGTGAGGTAGTATGCATTAGTGGTGTTTAATAGGAGAAGAATGCGTTCTGTGAGTGCTAGAGTGTAAAACGATTTAGGTGTATGAGCTCCCTTGTGGTCCAGCTCGGCCCTTCCGGTATCCCTGGGAGGATGCCGGGTCTTAGGGGGCTGAATCGGTTAAGGTATGGCTGAATTTCTGAATTTCTGCATAAGCCTACTTTGACAGCTGTGTGGGACTGTGGTGCGGAGTGTGGGGATTGGAAGCATGTGTTTTGTGAATGCCCGGATTACTCGGACTTAAGAAACCTAGAAGGTTGGGTGATACTTAGGATTAAGAATGTGAGTTGGGTGCTTGGCACTTATGATAGATTGAGAAGTGTAAGTGTGTATGCATTGGTGGTGTTAAATAGAAGAAGAGTGCGTTCTGTAAGTGCTAGAGAGTTACGCCAGTATTACTCGGGCATAAGGGACCTAGAAGGTTGGGGGTATTTAGGACTGAGGACGGTTATAATATAAGTAGGGTGCTTAAGGAAGTTGGGTAGATTGAAAAGTGGGAGTGAGTTTGCATTAGTGGTGATTAATAGGAGAAGAGTGCGTTCTGTGAGTACTAGAGAGTAACACGGTTTGAGTGTATTGGCTCTCTTGGAATCCGGCTCGGGCCTTCCGTCATCCTTGGGAGAATATTGAAATATTGGGGGCTGAATCGAGTCCCGGGAGGCCTATACATTGTCAAAATTGTCTTCAAGATAAGTTAGGTGGTTATGAGTTATATGCATGCATGAGTGTAGGGTATTAGTCCCTGGCCCTTTTGGGGGCGCTGGTTTCTCCACGGAGTCAAACAGGGACTGTATGGTACCACGTGGGTCAATAGCTCCTGGAACTTCAGCCTGACTGTTGGTGTTAACAACTTGGGGAACATGGTGGTTGTGGTTTATACCCAAATATAGCGGATAGAACGTAAGTTCAATGGGGAGTTGTATTGCAGTCTGGTGTTGTGACCCATAGATGGGAAGGAGTTTAGATAGGCACCGCCCCTGTCCAAAAACATGGAAACACTGTCCGAAATACATGGTTTCAAATTTGTACGGATGTATATCCGGCCGCTGCTGGACGTATTTGACTACCCAGTGTTGATAGGATCGTGGAATAGGCGTGTACGTTAGTGTGTCCTCCTAATACCTTGACTTTCATGAAATCTTTATAGTCAAGTTTACCATTTTACTACCAACTAATTGATGGACCAAGCTAACTTAACACCTATTCTATTGAGCAATTCTGAATTTTACATCGACGGCGTGTTTACGCTGTAGGGCTTTCTGCCAACGAGGGATGCTGTGGATAGGGCTCTCCCGGTTACTTCAAGCTCTTACTGCTAGAGAGAGTATGAATTTTAGCAGCCAATAGTTTGGCGTCTCATCGAGTATATATTCATTCCTGACAGATGTGGGTGGCCTTGTTTAGATAGCAAACTTTCCCCATAGAAGGCTGAGGTATTCATTCGTCACTATAGGCCACTGTCTAACTGGAAAAGAGAGAGACTTTAGGAGAAGTCTGAAAAACATGTTCAATGCACTTGTACTGCTCTGTCGTACAGTAGCGGACGTTCTCAGTGCTTTTAGTACTTTTGAGACCTGGGTTATCTATCTGATGTAGATATGGAGAAATTTTACAAGCGATCCGGATGGTTTAATGGAAGAAGCCGATGATATGATTTTTGATAGCTGGTAGCAGAATGGACTTAACCGAAGTGAGTCTGGGTACTATAGTGCAACACTTATCTAACCTATTGCATCAGAGCTCTTATTTTTGGAGACCTGGGCGATTGGACTGATGTAGATATTGACCTCAAAGGAGGGAGCCGATCCTATGATTGATAGCATTGTAACATATTGGTGCAACAACTACTACATTAGTACACTTTTAATTCGGACTTTAATGTAATTTTGGTTGCAAGACGTGCTAATTGAAACGATTTGAAGGTTTAAAACCCCCAAACATCAGTAAAATCGAATTCATATTCAAAGTTTTTCATGAGACTAAAAAAGCCGTGTGTAAGTCTCCTCACTAGTCATGCCGCCAAAATTTTTTCAAAAAACAATAGAATTCTCAAATATTAGAAGAGTTTCCTGAATCTGTTTTGTTCCAGATCGCGAAAAGGGTAAAGGGGTATAAAGACTACCAGTGGATTAACCAACAAATTTAATCAACTAAAACATCATCGCATAGGGTTTCAGGGGGGTTACTGCGTATCTCGATTCGAAAGAAAAACTGTTCGAATTTGTATGCTTAAAGCATTGTGTTTCGAAAATATTTTCTTTCGAATCGAAATACGCAGTAACCCCCCTGTCTTCAACTGTTACTTTAATGGTGTTCTAATAAATTTATACCTCTTACTTCTGAAATCAAAATATTTCAACAATATCATGTTCCTTCGCAGTCGATTGGCCAGGAAAATTCTCAACATACCTGAGAGAAAATCCTTTGAATAGATGCACTGTATGGCTTGAAACTAGGATGCTGTGGTTTAAGCGGTAATATTCCAAATGTTGACTGGGTTTGAATCCCAGTCACGGCAACTTGAATTTCTGTGATTATTGATTTCAAGTAAATACCACAGCGCCCTCCATCGGCCTTTTATTAATCTGCAAGAAATAAAATTGGCTGTAGAACAAAAAGAATGCATATAATGCGTCTACAAAGCAACAGATGGCGCAACTTCAATTTGCTACAAATAGACATGACACGCAATTAGAGTCTTACATTAATTTAAAAAAAATATGTTTTTGTTCTTTTACCACTTTTGATCTCTTCTCTATCACCTTTCAAAATTTGTATACTCTTTCCTACGGTCTTGGTTCCTAGTTCCAATACCATGCGAGACATATGCAAGTCGCAGTCGTTCCCTGAGTATTGGTCTATTAAAAAAAGCTCATTAAAACTTTTTTTAAACTATATAAAGTCCCAACCCCACCTTGAAACCAACAAGCCATGGACAAATCAATTGACAATTTTTATTATATTGTCTCACTTTGATGATGACCGTCAATATTAACAATTGCCATTACCTTCATAAAATCAAGCGTTCGGCTGTCATCAAACTCACATTTGGAATCATTGAGCATGAAACAAAAAAGAAAAAAAGGTCTGAAAAAAAAAACGAAATGTAATTTTAAGTTATCACCTTTTTAAAGTTAATGTTACATAAAAATTAACTGTGTAACAAAAATCCATTATTGCAACTTCATTATTGAAGTGGCAGTCATTCGGGCAGGCAGGCAGCGGCAGCAGTAGCACTGATCCCTTCAAGAGGTGGCGGCTGTGGGAGATAAAAATAATAATAATAATGATAATATACTTACTCTAACATTGATACGATGGGCCACCACATAGTTGAGGTTCGGTATAACTGAACCACAAACTGTAATAAACATTTATATAGTCTGCGGTTTTTTATTGCACTTTTTTTTACAGGTTTGCTTCTTCATTTTCTTCTTCTTCTTCTTAGGGAGTTCAGAGTGTCGCAATAATCATTGGGAATAGGGAAATGGAATGGAATTATTGAGAAAATAACAAACATGTTTTCTGACACCTTAAACTCTATTAACTGTCCCATGGAATGGTTTTGGAAAGGAGGGAGCAAGGAAGGATGAAATTACTGATGCGATTTAAGAAAAGAAGACAATTTTGGCATTTTTGATGTTTTATAGAACATAACCAAAATATAAACATAAAATATAGAGCATACTTTTAGGGAAATTAACATTTCAAGTTCTTTAAATTGGATTTTTTCTTAAGGAAATTTAAGAAAATATCTATTTTAATTTGAAATACTCGGAACTAATATACTTTTCACCAAACTTAAATATAGAATATCACTCTCAAATATTTTCATTTAAAAAAATCCATTAATTTTGCCATCAAAACTTCAGAAAATTTCCCAATATTGTATTTTACCATAAATTATTTGCAACTTTAAAAAACAAATCATGAGCCTAGACATTTTTTCAAACAACAAAATATTACAAATTTAGTCTATTTGACTATTCCCTAAAAAAATAGGAAAATAAATATCTAAATGCAGAGAAACACTTCATTTCAATGAATGTTTGAAAAAAAAAAAATCATTAATTTTCATAAAAATCCTAGCAAAAAATTATTAGTTTCTTTGAAACGGAAACGGATATTACTTCTATAAAAACACATCATCAAACAAATCATTTGAAACCATTCCACGAGGGACTGTCCCACCGACAAACATCAACTAAACGAAAAACTGTCATCAACACTATCAATATTAATCAAAGTTTATTAAAATAACGGTCTATTGAACAGAGCAGACAAAGCCAAAATGAAAATTCAAACACAAACTTACAAATACAAGTACAAAAAGAAAATTGGAAAACAATTTAGAGGGAAACATAAAAATTTAGTGTGATGGAAATTTAAATAAAACATGCAACAAAAGTGGCATTTTGTTTGTTCAACGAAACCGTAACAAGAAACAGGAAATGAACCACATACGAGAGCAATCTTAGGAGTATGATGGAAAACCAAGACCAGAACATAACAATAAGAAATTAAAAAAAAATCCTATAAAAATAGGAAATTTTTGAAAAATTTCCTATAAAAATGGGAAATTTTTGAAAAATTTCCTATAAAAATAGGAAATTTTTGAAAATTTTCCTATAAAAATAGGAAATTTTTTGAAAAATTTCCTATAAAAATAGGAAATTTTTTGAAAAATTTCCTATAAAAATAGGAAATTTTTTGAAAAATTTCCTATAAAAATAGGAAATTTTTTGAAAAATTTCCTATAAAAATAGGAAATTTTTTGAAAAATTTCCTATAAAAATAGGAAATTTTTTGAAAAATTTCCTATAAAAATAGGAAATTTTTTGAAAAATTTCCTATAAAAATAGGAAATTTTTTGAAAAATTTCCTATAAAAATAGGAAATTTTTTGAAAAATTTCCTATAAAAATAGGAAATTTTTTGAAAAATTTCCTATAAAAATAGGAAATTTTTTGAAAAATTTCCTATAAAAATAGGAAATTTTTTGAAAAATTTCCTATAAAAATAGGAAATTTTTTGAAAAATTTCCTATAAAAATAGGAAATTTTTTGAAAAATTTCCTATAAAAATAGGAAATTTTTTGAAAAATTTCCTATAAAAATAGGAAATTTTTTGAAAAATTTCCTATAAAAATAGGAAATTTTTTGAAAAATTTCCTATAAAAATAGGAAATTTTTTGAAAAATTTCCTATAAAAATAGGAAATTTTTTGAAAAATTTCCTATAAAAATAGGAAATTTTTTGAAAAATTTCCTATAAAAATAGGAAATTTTTTGAAAAATTTCCTATAAAAATAGGAAATTTTTTGAAAAATTTCCTATAAAAATAGGAAATTTTTTGAAAAATTTCCTATAAAAATAGGAAATTTTTTGAAAAATTTCCTATAAAAATAGGAAATTTTTTGAAAAATTTCCTATAAAAATAGGAAATTTTTTGAAAAATTTTCTATAAAAATAGGAAATTTTTTGAAAAATTTCCTATAAAAATAGGAAATTTGTTGAAAAATTTCCTATAAAAATAGGAAATTTTTTGAAAAATTTCCTATAAAAATAGGAAATTTGTTGAAAAATTTCCTATAAAAATAGGAAATTTGTTGAAAAATTTCCTATAAAAATAGGAAATTTTTTGAAAAATTTCCTATAAAAATAGGAAATTTTTTGAAAATTTTCCTATAAAAATAGGAAATTTTTTGAAAAATTTCCTATAAAAATGGGAAATTTTTTGAAAAATTTCCTATAAAAATAGGAAATTTTTTGAAAAATTTCCTATAAAAATAGGAAATTTTTTGAAAAATTTCCTATAAAAATAGGAAATTTTTTGAAAAATTTCCTATAAAAATAGGAAATTTTTTGAAAATTTTCCTATAAAAATAGGAAATTTTTTGAAAAAATTCCTATAAAAATAGGAAATTTTTGGAAAATTTCCTATAAAAATAGAAAATTTTTTGAAAAATTTCCTGTACAAATAGGAATTTTTTTTTGAAAAATTTCCTTTACAAATAGGGATTTTTTTTAAATTGTTTAAAACCCAAATTCTTGCAAAAGAATTTTGACTAACCCAAAGTATTAATCTCAACATAATTTGACTTATTAACACTGAAAATGAGATAAATTTGTTTGTTCTTTGTCATTTATACATGTATTTTGAAATATTTTAAAGTTTTTCGTTTCCTTTACACTAAATTAACAAAAAATTCCTTAACATCAACGCCGGCTGCCAACATTCCTCGGAAAAGGAAATGTCAAGGCTCGTAGGATACACAAATAAAGCAAATAATAATTAGAAATTGAAATTTTTTTTTAAGATAAATTAAAAACTTTTTCTTCCAAAACAAACTTTCAAAGAAAACATGAGAATTTTAGACAACAACTGCAGCAGCAGGAGCAACAAATTATGTTCCTTAATTTCCTTATTTCGGTAGTTATGTTGTGTTACAATATCGAAAACTTTCTAGTCTTGGTTATTAGAAAGTGTGTGTGTGTGAAAATTTTATTTATTTTTTTTTTTAATTTTCCTTACAAGTCTGTGTATTAGTGTCACTTTTATAATAACAGAAACTTCTGGGAAGACAACATTGAACTAAAAAAATAAATAAAAAGAAAATAACTTAAATTAAACATGATTAAGTCTGGAACATTTTTACATCAGTCATACGCAGCAGCAGCAGATTCGGGAGATATATGTAGGGAAACAGTTTTTCAAAAATAAATAAATTTAAACTCTTCATGGCTCATCATCTTCCTTGAAGAAAAACACAAAAGCAACATATGAGTTGTTGCTAAGGAATCATTATTGCTGCTGCTGCAGAGTAGGGCACAGTGGGCTAAAAGTAACACCATAACATAACCAATAAAGAACCCTAAAAAATTATAACCAAACCTGACAATTTACCTAGAACTGGGGCTAAATCGCCGCATTCGAATTTTTTAAAAAATTTGCATGAAAACTTTCCTATAAGAATAAGTAATTTTTGAAAAATTTCCTATAAAAATAAGAAATTTTTAAAAAATTTCCTATAAAAATAAGGAATTTTTGAAAAATTTCCTATAAAAATAAGAAATTTTTGAAACATTTCCTAAAAAATAAGAAATTTTTGAAAAATTTCCTATAAAAATAAGGAATTTTTGAAAAATTTCCTATAAAAATAAGAAATTTTTGAAACATTTCCTAAAAAATAAGAAATTTTTGAAAAATTTCCTATAAAAATAAGAAATTTTTGAAAAATTTCCTATAAAAACAAGAAATTTTTGAAAAATTTCCTATAAAAATAAGAAATTTTTAAAAATTTTCCTATAAAAATAAGAAATTTTTTAAAAATTTCCTATAGAAATAAGACATTTTTGAAAAATTTCCTATAAAAATAAGAAATTTTTGAAAAATTTCCTATAAAAATAAGAAATTTTTGAAAAATTTCCTATAAAAATAAGAAATTTTTGAAAAATTTCCTATAAAAAATTAGAAATTTTTGAAAAATTTCCTATAAAAATAAGAAATATAAAAAAAAATTCCTATAAAAAAAAGAAATTTTTGAAAAAATTCCTAGTAAAATAAGAAATTTTTGAAAAAATTCCTTAAAAATAAGAAATTTTTGAAAATTTTCCTATAAAAATAAGAAATTTTTGAAAAATTTACTATAAAAATAAGAAATTTTTGAAAAATTTCCTATAAAAGTGAGAAATGTTTGAAAAATTTCCCATAAAAAGAAGAAATTTTAGAAAAAATCAGAAATTTTTGAAAATTTTCCTATAAAAATAAGAAATTTTTGAAAATTTTCCTATAAAAATAAGAAATTTTTGAAAAATTTCCTATAAAAATAAGAAATTTTTGAAAAATTTCCTATAAAAATAAGAAATTTTTGAAAAATTTCCTATACAAATAAGAAATTTTTGAAAAATTTCCTTTAAAAATAAGAAATTTTTTAAGAATTTCCTATAAAAATAAGAAATTTTTGAAAAATTTAATATAAAAAAAAGAAATTTTTGAAAAATTTCCTATAAAAATAAGAAATTTTTGAAAATTTTCCTATAAAAATAAGAAATTTTTGAAAAATTTCCTATAGAAATAAGAAATTTTTGAAAAATTTCCTATAAAAATAAGAAATTTTTGAAAAATTTCCTATAAAAAGAAATTTTTGAAAAATTTCCTATAAAAATAAGAAATTTTTGAAAAATTTCCTATAAAAAATTTGAAATTTTTGAAAAATTTCCTATAAAAATAAGAAATTAAAAAAAAAAATTCCTATAAAAATAAGAAATTTTTGAAAAAATTCCTAGAGAAATAAGAAATTTTTGAAAAATTTCCTATAAAAATAAGAAATTTTTGAAAAAATTTCTAGTAAAATAAGAAATT
This sequence comes from Stomorhina lunata, assembly GCA_933228675.1. Taxonomy (NCBI): domain Eukaryota; kingdom Metazoa; phylum Arthropoda; class Insecta; order Diptera; family Rhiniidae; genus Stomorhina; species Stomorhina lunata. The sequence goes on from OW121741.1 coordinate 12,945,818, forward strand.
TTTGAAAAAATTCCTATAAAAATAAGAAATTTTTGAAAATTTTCCTATAAAAATAAGAAATTTTTGAAAATTTTCCTATAAAAATAAGAAATTTTTGAAAATTTTCCTATAAAAATAAGAAATTTTTGAAAAATTTCCTATAAAAATAAGAAATTTTTGAAAAATTTCCTATAAAAATAAGAAATTTTTGAAAAATTTCCTATAAAAGTAAGAAATGTTTGAAAAATTTCCCATAAAAAGAATAAATATTTGAAAAATTTCCTATAATTTCCTATAAAAATCTGAAATTTTTGAAAAATTTCCTATAAAAATAGGAAAATTTTGAAAAATTTCCTAGAAAATTCAGATATTTGAAAAATTTCCTATAAAAATTAGAAATTTTTAAAATTTTTTAAAAATTTCCTATAAAAATAAGAAATTTTTGAAAATTTTCCTATAAAAATAAGAAATTTTTGAAAAACTTACTATAAAAATAAGAAATTTTCCTATAAAAATAAGAAATTTCTGAAAAACTTCCTATAAAAATAAGAAATCTTTGAAACATTTTCTATAAAAATAAGAAATTTTTGAAGAATTTTCTAGAAAATTAAGAAATTTTTGAAAAATTTCATATAAAAATAAGAAATTTTTGAAAAATTTCCTATAAAAATAAAAATTGAAAGAAATACTTGAAAGTTCAAATAACTCAGAATTCATTAAAGATATAGAAAATAGCTTTTAAGCTAATTAAAGATAATATTGTTTACATTTATATTCTGTGACTTTCAACAAAATCGAACAACCCTTTCCAAAGATATGATAAAATCAATGGATTTGCTTTTTCAAAAATACCAGATTCTAGAAAAATTTACTTTAAAGTGCAAATAACTCAAAATCCGTAAAACCTATAAAAAAATGGTTTTGAAGCGACCTAAAGTAAATTTTATTTACAGTACTATTCCGTGATTTTTAACAAAATCGAACAACCCATTTCAAAGATATGATAAAATCGATGGACCAGCCTCAAAAAGTTGAATTTTGTTGATAATCGTCTAAGATAGCACAACCAGCAAAAAAATCCAGACCAAACAGTGACTTTTTCGAGATGCATTGAAGGCTCTTGAATTTCATGAACATTTTTTTTCCCAAATTTTTTCTTTGCCTGTCCCACTGTATCACATAATTTTGAACAGAATTATTTGTTAAACGAGCTGGGGTGGAAGGAAAGCTACTCGGTAGTTGGAAGCAATAGTAAATACTAGACTGATGATGACATCTTGCAAAATGTTAAAGACATGACCGGAATAGATAATTATAAAAAGGGACGTTTTTTTTCGTCTGTTTCGTGTCGTGTTCTGTTTCCAGTTCCATCTAACCCCCCACTCCCAACCATTATCTTTAAAGTCGTATTGTATAGGATCTTATTTTATAAAGTAGTTGATGCTGTTTACTTTTGTTGTTCTTGGTATGTATTATTGTTGTTGTTGCTAACATTATTGTTGTTGTTAGACTATATTTTCCTAACCAATATTGCTTCCTGAGAGCATTAAAGATGAAGCGAAGATGACAAGTTATGGTTAGATGGTGTCTTAGGGAAATGCGTATTATGTTTGGGTTTAATACAAGAAAAACGATAAAGAAAATTTTGAAAAATGTCTTTATTGTATTGGAATTTACTTTTCTCATTTATTTGTTTTTTTTTTTTTGTTATTTATTGTTGCTGTTGATTTTCTTTGAAAGAATTTGAAATGGAAAATCTTTAATTTAGAAAATGGCTTGAGAAATATCATTTAAATGTAATAAATTTCCAGGTGGTTGAACTATATTCTGGTTAACACTAGTCAACAAAATCCAATCGTTATGGTCTTGTGAGTATAAAAACGCTCAAAATTTTGTTTTTTCAATTGGTTTTTTTTTTTTTGCAAAATTTTAAATTTTTGAAAAGGCTGGCCCATAGATTTTATCATATCTTTCGAACGGGTTGTTCAATTTTGTTGAATGTCACAGAATAGAATTGTAAACAAAATTATCTTTAAGTAGCTTTAAAACAATATTTTGATATATTTGACGGATTCTGAGTTATTAACACTTCAAAGTAAAAAAATCATATTTTTATTAAAAATGTTGAAAAAAAAAACATTTTTTGAAAATTTTTTGATTTTTTCGTATCTTTGAAACAGATTGTTCGATTTTTTTGAAAGTCATGGAATGGAAATGTAAACAAAATTATCTTTAAGTTGTTTTAAACCCATTTTTTAACACTTTAAAAGGGAAAAATCGTTTTTTATCAAAAATGTTTTTTGAAAAAGGCTAGTCCATTGATTTTGTCATATCTTTTTAACGGGTTGTTCGATTTTGCTCAAACCTATAGAATTGAACTGTAAACAAAATTATTTTTAAATCGCTTTGAAAAGATTTTTTATATGTTTAACGGTTTCTGAGTTTTTAACACTTAAAAGTGAAAACAACATTTTTTATCAAAAATTCTTCGATGGGAAGAGTCTTCTGTAGAAAAGTCTTCGATGAGAAGGGTTTTCTATAGAAAAGTCTTTGATGGGAAGGGTTTTCTATAGAAAAGTCTTCGATGGGAAGGGTTTTCTATAGAAAAGTCTTCGATGGGAAGGGTTTTCTATAGAAAAGCCTTCGAAGGGAAAGGGTTTTCTATAGAAAAGTCTTTGATGGGAAGGGTTTTCTATAGAAAAGTCTTCAATGGGAAGGGTTTTCTATAGAAAAGTCTTCGATGGGATGGGTTTTCTATAGAAAAGTCTTCGATGGAAAGAGTTTTCTATAGAAAAGTCTTCGATTGGAAAAGTTTTTTATAGAAAAGTCTTTCTATCCAAAAATTTTTTAAAGAAAAATATTTCTATCGAAAATTTTTCTATAGAAAAATATTTCTATCGAAAATTTTTCTATAGAAAAATATTTCTATCGAAAATTTTTCTATAGAAAAATATTTCTATCGAAAATTTTTCTATAGAAAAATATTTCTATCGAAAATTTTTCTATAGAAAAATATTTCTATCGAAAATTTTTCTATAGAAAAATATTTCTATCGAAAATTTTTCTATACAAAAATATTTCTATCGAAAATGTTTCTATAGAAAAATATTTCTATCGAAAATTTTTCTATAGAAAAATATTTCTATCGAAAATTTTTCTATAGAAAAATATTTCTATCGAAAATTTTTCTATAGAAAAATATTTCTATCGAAAACTTTTCTATAGAAAAATATTTCTATCGAAAATTTTTCTATAGAAAAATATTTCTATCGAAAATTTTTCTATAGAAAAATATTTCTATCGAAAATTTTTCTATAGAAAAATATTTCTATCGAAAATTTTTCTATAGAAAAATATTTCTATCGAAAATTTTTCTATAGAAAAATATTTCTATCGAAAACTTTTCTATAGAAAAATATTTCTATCGAAAATTTTTCTATAGAAAAATATTTCTATCGAAAACTTTTCTATAGAAAAATATTTCTATCGAAATTTTTTCTATAGAAAAATATTCCTATCGAAAATTTTTCTATAGAAAAATATTTCTATCGAAAATTTTTCTATAGAAAAATATTTCTATCGAAAATTTTTGTATAGAAAAATATTTCTATCGAAAATTTTTCTATAGAAAAATATTTCTATCGAAAATTTTTCTATAGAAAAATATTTCTATCGAAAATTTTTCTATAGAAAAATATTTCTATCGAAAATTTTTCTATAGAAAAATATTTCTATCGAAAATTTTTCTATAGAAAAATATTTCTATCGAAAATTTTTCTATAGAAAAATATTTCTATCGAAAATTTTTCTATAGAAAAATATTTCTATCGAAAATTTTTCTATAGAAAAATATTTCTTTCGAAAATTTTTCTATAGAAAAATATTTCTATCGAAAATTTTTCTATAGAAAAATATTTCTATCGAAAATTTTTCTATAGAAAAATATTTCTATCGAAAATTTTTCTATAGAAAAATATTTCTATCGAAAATTTTTCTATAGAAAAATATTTCTATCGAAAATTTTTCTATAGAAAAATATTTCTATCGAAAATTTTTCTATAGAAAAATATTTCTATCGAAAATTTTTCTATAGAAAAATATTTCTATCGAAAATTTTTCTATAGAAAAATATTTCTATCGAAAATTTTTCTATAGAAAAATATTTCTATCGAAAATTTTTCTATAGAAAAATATTTCTATCGAAAATTTTTCTATAGAAAAATATTTCTATCGAAAATTTTTCTATAGAAAAATATTTCTATCGAAAATTTTTCTATAGAAAAATATTTCTATCGAAAATTTTTCTATAGAAAAATATTTCTATCGAAAATTTTTCTATAGAAAAATATTTCTATCGAAAATTTTTCTATAGAAAAATATTTCTATCGAAAATTTTTCTATAGAAAAATATTTCTATCGAAAATTTTTCTATAGAAAAATATTTCTATCGAAAATTTTTCTATAGAAAAATATTTCTATCGAAAATTTTTCTATAGAAAAATATTTCTATCGAAAATTTTTCTATAGAAAAATATTTCTATCGAAAATTTTTCTATAGAAAAATATTTCTATCTAAAATTTTTCTATAGAAAAATATTTCTATCGAAAATTTTTCTATAGAAAAATATTTCTATTGAAAATTTTTCTATAGAAAAATATTTCTATCGAAAATTCTTCTATAGAAAATATTTCTATCGAAAATTTTTCTATAGAAAAATTTTTTTATCGAAAATTTTTCTGTAGAAAAATTTTTTTATCGAAAATTTTTCTGTAGAAAAATTTTTTTATCGAAAATTTTTCTATTGGAAAATATTTCTATCGAAAATTTTTCTATAGAAAAATATTTCTATCAAAAATTTTTCTATAGAAAAATATTTCTATCGAAATTTTTTCTATAGAAAAATATTTCTATCGAAAATTTTTCTATAGAAAAATATTTCTATCGAAAATTTTTCTATAGAAAAATATTTCTATCGAAAATTTTTCTATGGAAAATTATTTCTATCGAAAATTTTTCTATAGAAAAATATTTCTATCGAAAATTTTTCTATAGAAAAATATTTCTATCGAAAATTTTTCTATAGAAAAATATTTCTATCGAAAATTTTTCTATAGAAAAATATTTCTATCGAAAATTTTTCTATAGAAAAATATTTCTATCGAAAATTTTTCTATAGAAAAATATTTCTATCGAAAATTTTTCTATAGAAAAATATTTCTATCGAAAATTTTTCTATAGAAAAATATTTCTATCGAAAATTTTTCTATAGAAAAATATTTCTATCGAAAATTTTTCTATAGAAAAATATTTCTATCGAAAATTTTTCTATAGAAAAATTTTTTTATCGAAAATTTTTCTGTAGAAAAATTTTTTTATCGAAAATTTTTCTATAGAAAAATTTTTTTATCGAAAATTTTTCTATAGAAAAATTTTTTTATCGAAAATTTTTCTATAGAAAAATATTTCTATCGAAAAGTTTTCTATAGAAAAATATTTCTATCGAAAATTTTTCTATAGAAAAATTTTTTTATCGAAAATTTTTCTGTAGAAAAATTTTTTTTATCGAAAATTTTTCTATAGAAAAATTTTTTTATCGAAAATTTTTTAATCGAAAATTTTTCTATAGAAAAATTTTTTTATCGAAAATTTTTCTATAGAAAAATTTTTTTATCGAAATTTTTTCTATAGAAAATTATTTTTTCGAAAATTTTTCTATAGAAAAAAATGTTCAATACCTTCATTGTATAATCAAAACTTTAAGATTTAACCTTATCTCATCTTTTTTTTAACAAATCTAATTGAGACATTTCCACTTAAAAGTTTATTAACAACTAAAGAAAACTTTCAGAATAAAAGTCAAATTTTATTAAATTACTTCAACTTCCTCACCTTCACGAAATGTTCAAAAAAACACTTAACAAAACTCTTTACAAATTGCCTACAAAAAAACCATTAACACAACAGACTTTTAATTTATTTAATTCAAATTCTTTGAAACTCATTTAAACCTGTAAATTAAGCTAAAAATGTTAAATCTGTCCAATATCCTTTTTGAGTCATATCCTAAAATTACTTACTTGCGCTCAAGGACAAGCCATTCATTAACAATTGATAGTATCTAACGAATACAAAATGGTTAACTCGTGTTTTTTTACCTTAAGACTGAAGTTAAATGAAATTGAAATTTAATAGGTTGTAACGAGATAGAGAGAAGATCCTTAAAATAACAATTGTTTGCGGCTGTAGACTGATACTTCCCCCAGCCTCTTTCTGCTAATGCAACGTAATGGCTAGGAGAGAGCCCAATTAATAAGCAAATGATTGTGGATGTTGAGGGTAGACAGTTTTTGTTTTTGCATTGGCTCTGTTGGGGGAGTTGAGCTTATTAATTAAATTACATTAAAGTGTATGTGAACACAAAAACCCTTTTTATTCTGTCAATTAAGGTGAAGTGATTTGACAATTCGAGGATGGAAAAAATAAAAATGGAATGGAAAATAGCTAAACCAGAATCTGAGTTGGTTATGTAAATCTAATTAGATATCGAAAAATTTTTACCAAAAATTTTCTATAGAAAAATTTTTTATTAAAAATTTTCTATAGAAAAATTTTTTATCAAAATTTTTCTAAAGAAAAATTTTTATCAAAAATTTTCTATAGAAAAATTTTTTATCAAAAATTTTCTATAGAAAAATTTATTATTAAAAATTTTCTATAGAAAAATTTTGAAAAAAAAATTTCTATACAAAAATTTTCTATAGAAAAATATTTATCAAAAATTTTCTGTAGAAAAATATTTATCAAAAATTTTCTATAGAAAAATTTTTAATCAAAAATTTTCTATAGAAAAATTGTTATCAAAAATTTTCTATAGAAAAATTTTTTATCAAAAATATTCTATAGAAAATTTTTTTATCAAAAATTTTCTATAGAAAAATTTTTTATCAAAAATTTTCTATAGAAAAATTTGTTATCAAAAATTTTCTATAGAAAAATTTTTTATCAAAAATTTTCTATAGAAACATTTTTTATCAAAAATTTTTTACAGAAACATTTTTTATCAAAAATTTTCTACAGAAAAATATTTTATCAAAAATTTTCTATAGATAAATTTTTTATCAAAAATTTTCTATAGAAAAATTTTTTATCAAAAATTTTCTATAGAAAAATATTTTATCAAAAATTTTCTATAGAAACACGGATTTTTATCAAAAATTTTCTATAGAAACACGGATTTTTATCAAAAATTTTCTATAGAAAAATTTTTCATCAAAAATTTTCTATAGAAAAATTTTCTATAAAAAATTTTCTATAGAAAAATTTTATATCAAAAATTTTGTAGAGAAAAATTGTTTATCAAAAATTTTCTATAGAAAATTTTTTATCAAAAATTTTGTGTAGAAAAGTTTTTTATCAAAAATTTTCTATAGAAAAATTTTTTATCAAAAATTTTCTATAGAAAAATTTTTTATCAAAAATTTTCTATAGAAAAATTTTTTATCAAAAATTTTCTATAGAAAAATTTTTTATAAACAATTTTCTATAGAAACATTTTTTATCAAAAATTTTTTATAGAAACATTTTTTATCAAAAATTTTCTATAGAAAAATTTTTTATCAAAAATTTTCTACAGAAAAATTTTTTATCAAAAATTTTCTATAGAAAAATTTTTTATCAAAAATTTTCTATAAAAAAATTTGTTATCAAAAACTTTCTATAGAAAAATTTTTCATCAGAAATTTTCCGTAGAACAATTTACTATCAAAAATTTTCTATAGAAACACGGATTTTTATCAAAAATTTTCTATAGAAAAATTTTTTATCAAAAATTTTCTACAGAAAAATTTTTTATCAAAAATTTTCTATAGAGAAATTTTTTATCAAAAATTTTCTATAGAAAAATTTTTTATCAAAAACTTTCTATAGAAAAATTTTTCATCAGAAATTTTCTTTAGAAAATTTTTTTATCAAAAATTTTCCGTAGAACAATTTACTATCAAAAATTTTCTATAGAAAAATTTTTTATCAAAAATTTTCTATATAAAAATTTTTAATCAAAAATTTTCTAAAAATTTTTTTAATCATTTTCACGAGTTTCATTAATAATCGTAATATTTAAGAAAATTATAAAGAGTTTTCGGCTTCTGGTGGTATGGGCTGCCTACTCCTGCTTATCACATTTATCCCGGGTTCGAGCCCTGGTCACTGCAACATCAATTTTTGATATTAATTTCTATTAAAATGATTAATTACCACAGCATGCTCCATCGGTGGTAAGCCTACAGCATTTACACGCCGCCGATGTAAAACAAACTAATTTTTATTTCTTCTGTATTTATTTGAATTTAATTAAATTTCTTTAATTTTATGTTACACAATTTTAATTGTTTTTGAGAAAATTGCTAAATAATTTTTTACAAACTCTGACCTTAAAATGTCGAACCTTATTCAATACTAAAGTACGTAGTTAACCTTGTAACAGTTTGTGTAAATTTCCTCTGGCACCGGAAATCAAAAGTAAAACAAAAAAACATAAAATTACAAAATTTTTCTGTAAAGCAAATAAATAATTTAACCAGGAAATGTTTTATAAAGCATTAAACGTGATTTTTCCAATTAATGTTTTTTTTCCCATTTATTCGGGCCTGTAAGGGTTTTGGCTCTTTATTACTCTTTTTCTGCTTTAATTTTGTAGATTTTTGTTTTTCTATTTTAAGAGGATGAAGGTGGGCCCTTTATTCCGGTAATGAAGCCAATTTTGTGGTATAGACTAATTTTGGCATTGGCTTTGCTTTTGTTTTTGGTCATTTTCGAAACAATTGTTAGTTATGGTTTTTTAATTGTTTATGACCAAAACGCACCTTTCTCTCATGTTTTGGGATATTTGTACGAATTTTATTGCGTTTGAATGCCACAATGGCACACGTTTCAACAACATCAAATTGCCATTAAGGATTTTAATAATGAAACGAAGGAGATGAGATGATGTTGTTGTTGTTGTAATGGAAGAGGATAAATTGGCCTAATTTTTGGGTATAAATAATTAAACTTGAATTGTTTGTTGGCAAAAACGTTTTAACATTAATTAAGGATTTTATTTTTTTGGGTGATATGCAATGAAGGTATTAAATTTGTGTACAACAATTTAAGGTTTTAGGTCAATATTTAAAGAACATTTTTTTGCTGTTAAATGTGAAATTATAGTGGATAAACAACAATGAAAACCACATAAACACACAAACAAACGTACATCTTATGAGCACGTGCTTTCTTTTGATGGGACTTTTTAAAACGACCATACAGCAATTTAATGTTTGGAAGTGCAACATCTTTTGTTTAAGTTCATGCTCAGACTTCAGTTTTAGGTACTATTTATGGTTCTTAATGTAAAATTCAGTTTTGTTTTTAGTTCGCATTCGGATTTGCGTTCATTCTCAGGTTCTATTTAGTTAGGGTTAAAGTTAGAAATATGATTTATGCTAAGAATGCAGTTTAGGTCCTAGTTTAAGTTGCAATTTGTTTAATTTTCAGGTACTATTTTTATTTCATCTCGTATTTCAGTAAATTTTTTACTCAAAAAGAAAAATTATTTGCATTTGATCTTATTTTTTATCCAACATTTTTCGACAGAAAATTTTTTAATTCAAAATTTTTCGATAGAAAATTTTTTTTATCAAAAATTTTTCTATAGACAATTTTCTTTATCAAAATTTTTTCTATAGAAATTTTTTTTTATCAAAAATTTTTTATAGACATTTTTTTATCAAAAATTTTCTATAGAAAAATTTTTTATTAAAAACTTTGTATAGAAAAATTTTTAATCGAAAAAATTTACAGACAAATTTTTTATCAAAAATTTTCTACAGAAAAACTTTTATCAAAAAATTTCTATAGAAAAATTTTTTATCAAAAATTTTTGATAGAAAAATTTTTTATCAAAAATTTTCTATAGGAACATTTTTTATCAAAAATTTTTGATAGAAAAATTTTTTATCAAAAATTTTCTATAGAAAAATTTTTTATCAAAAATTTTCTATAAAAAAAATTTTTTATCAAAAATTTTCTATAGAAAAATTTTTTATCAAAAATTTTCTATAGAAAAATTTTTTATCAAAAATTTTCTATAGAAAAATTTTTTATCAAAAATTTTTTACCAAAAATTTTTTATAGAAAAATTTTTTACCAAAAATTTTTTATAGAAAAATTGTTTATCAAAAAATTTTTTTATCCAAAACTTTTCTATAGAAAATGTTTTTATCAAAATTTTTTTTATATAAAATTTTTCTATGGAAAATTTTTTTATCAGGAATTTATTTAAATTTTTTTTTTATATATAATTTTTCTACAAAAATTGTATCAAACATTTTTCTACAGAAAATTTTTTTTTACAAAAAATTAAAAATTTTCCAATAAAAATATTTTTTATGAAAAATTTTTTTATCCAAAATTTTGTGGTAAAAAATTTTTTGATAGAAATTTTTTTATTAAAAATATTTTTATTCAAAATTTTTCTATAGAACATTTTTTTATCCAAAAATTTTCTGTAAAAAAATTTTTCTGTATTTTTTTATAAAAAAATTTTCTACAGAAAAATAGAAAATTTTGTTTTTTTATAAAAAAAATTTTCTATATTTTTTCTATAGTAAATTTATTTTATCAAAAATTTTTCTACAGACAATTTTTTTATCAAACATTTTTCTAAAGAAAATTTGTTATCCAAAATTTTTCCATAAAATTTTTGTTTATCCAAAAATTTTTCTATAGAATTTTTTTTTTATCAAAAATGTTTCAATACAAAATTTTTTTTGTCCAAAATTTTTTTATAGAAAGTATTTTTATCCAAAATTTTTTAATAGAACATTTTGTTATCAAAAATTTTTGTATAGCCGAATTTTTTATTAAAAATTTGTTGTCAAAAATTTTTGGATAAAAAAAGCTCTTTTATAGAAAACATTTTTATTAAAAAACTTTTCTATAGAAAAATTTTTTATAAAAAATTTTCTATAGAAACATTTTATGTCAGACATTTTGTGTAGTTTTTCTAACAAAAAATTTTTTTAGAATAATTTGTTATCCAAAATTTTTTTCTTTAGAAAATTTTTTATCTAAAATTTTTCTAAAGAATTTTTTTAACCAAAAAATTTTCTATAGAATTAGAACTTTATATTATCAAAAATTTTTCTATAGAAAATTTTTTTATCAAAAATTTTTCTATAGAAAATTTTGTTATCAAAATTTTTTCTATAGAAATTTTTTTATAGAAAAATTTTTGATAAAAAATTTTTCCATGGAATTAGAAATAGAAATTTTTTTTATAGAAAAATTTTTTATCAAAAATATTTTAATAGAAAATTTTTTTATCAAAAAATTTTCAAAAGAAATTTTTTTTTGTCAAAAATTTTTTATAGAAAATTCTTTTATAGAAATTTTTTCTATAAAAAAATTAATTCTAAAGTTCGAATAATTAATTTTATTTTTAATTCCCAAATAAAAATTTTCTATATTAAAATTTTTCTATAGAAAATTTTTTCTAGAAACATTTTTTTTCATATAAAATTTTTTTTTATCAAAAATTTCTCTATAGAAAATTTTTTTAGCAAAAATTTTTTTATAGAAAAATTTTTGATAAAAAATTTGTCGATAGAATTAGAAATAGAAAATTTTTTTATAGAAACATTTTTTATCAAAAATAGTTTAATAGAAAATTTTTTTATCAAAAAATTTTCAAAAGAAAATTTTTTTATAAAAAATTTTTAAAAGAATTTTTTCTTTTCAAAAATTTTTTATAGAAAATTCTTTTATAGAAATTTTTTCTATAGAAAAATTAATTCTAAAGTTCGAATAATTAATACCCAAATAAAAATTTTCTATATAAAATTTTTTTATAAAAATTGTTTTTCATGTAAAATTTTTTTTATCAAAAATTTTTCTATAGAACATTTTTCTATCCAAAATTTTCTATAAAAAATTTTTTACCATACATTTTTTGATAGAAAATTGTTTTATCAAAAATTTTTCTATATAATTTTTTACTAATTTTTCTTAAGAAAAATTTTTCTATAGAATTTTTTTTATCAAAAGGTTTTTTATAGAAAATTTTTGATTCAAAATTTTTCTATAGAAAATATTTTTATTCAAAATTTTTCTATAGAAAATATTTTTATCCAAAATGTTTCTACTAAACTTTTTTCAAAATAAATTATTTTGAAATATTTGCTTAAAAGTCTCGAGTTTTCGATCGATATCGAATGCTAAGATTTGGCCCCAGATCTGTTTTATAGACAAGTTTAGGTCCTAGTTGTCTTTCTTAGATTCTAATTGACGTTCCGATTATGTACTATAAGGATACAGTACAGTTTTATTTTGACTAAGGTTTAGGTTTCTGGTCCTAGTAAGGACTGTTATAAGTATATGTGTTCCAGTTCTGGCTTAGGTTACAGGTTTCAGTTTTGGTTGTATTTCAGGTTTACTCTTCACCTCAGAACATGTTATCGATTCTTGTTCTGTTTTGAAACTAGTTCGTCCACAACCTTTACTTTAAGGGAAATTTAGCTTAAATTTGTATACATTTTTATTCTGTTCTTTCGTTCAAAATTATTGTTTAAGTCGTGGCTTGTTATTAAATTTTATTTCATGCCAATGAAACATTTAAGCCCTTTACTTTTTTTTTGTGCGCAAACAAAAACAATAAAAACCAAACTTCCACTTTAGCAAAAGTTTGTCTAAGTTCTTAAAAATTTGTTGGGGAAACAAATGTAAAATATGGTTTAGTGCTGCATAAAAACACAAGCAAAAACAAAAATGCTTCAACATTTTGTTGAACTACTGCAAGTGGTATTACATGCATAATACTGATATTACACAAATACATAAAGATTTACATACACACACACACATACATACATATTTAAACAATTATATAACGATTTTACAAATACAGCAGTTGAAAGTCTGTCTGTCTGTTTGGGGTCTAAATACCAGCCTATAAATGGTATAAAAGTTGTATGTTCAGCAGAATAAAAAATGGGTTTATTGAACCGGAAATGCAACACAACACAAAAATAAAGATCTCTACATAAACAGACACACATGTTTATTTTCACACAGTTACATCTACACACACACACCTACAAACATAAGTTTTACAAAAAATAAAATACTGAGTATTAGCAAACAAATTGAAAAATGATTTGAGCAACAGCAGAAATGAAACAAAACAAAAAAAAAAAAATCCAGAAATTTTTTCAATATTTTTTTTTTTTCAAAAAAAGGTAGAAAATCAGAATTTAAATTGCCATACAAAAATCATTTCCAACGATTTTAACTGTCAATCACAAATGAAATAGAGGAATCACAAGAAAAGAGTAGCAGGGAATCAAATAAAAACCAAAAGGACTAGAAAAAATAAACTAAAAGGAGCCAAACATTTGCTGACAGGCAGACGGACAGACAGAATGACAATCAAACAAAACCGAATTAAAAACGGCAGCATTTTTGGAAGAAGCGAAATAATATTACTGGAGGCGTTATTTGTGGTGAAGGGCTTTAGGGTGTTCAAAATTCAAACAAAATTGCTTTTAAAAGCTTTTTAAAGTATAAGATTTTGCAAATAAGTAGAGATATATTAAGTTCATTATAATGTTTGTAATTCGTTTTTGGTATTCACTTCCTGATAAGTTAGGATAAAATAAAAATTTGTTCGCTATAAAAAATTTCATAATTAAAAATTTTTCTATAGAAAAAATTTCATAATGAAAATTTTTCTATAGAAAAAATTTCATAATGAAAATTTTTCTATAGAAAAAATTTCCTAATGAAAATTTTTCTATAGAAAAAATTTCATAATGAAAATTTTTCTATAGAAAAAATTTCATAATGAAAATTTTTTCTATAGAAAAAATTTCATAATGAAAATTTTTCTATAGAAAAAATTTTATAATGAAAATTTTTCTATAGAAAAAATTTCATAATGAAATTTTTTTTTGAATTTTCACAATGAAAATTTTTCTATAGAAAAAATTTCATAATGAAAATTTTTCTATAGAAAAAATTTCTTAATGAAAATTTTTCTATAGAAAAAATTTCTTAATGAAAATTTTTCTATAGAAAAAATTTCACAATGAAAATTTTTCTATAGAAAAAATTTCATAATGATAATTTTTCTATAGAAAAAATTTCACAATGAAAATTTTTCTATAGAAAAAATTTCACAATGAAAATTTTTCTATAGAAAAAAATTTCACAATGAAAATTTTTCTATAGAAAAAATTTCATAATGAAAATTTTTCTATAGAAAAAATTTCTTAATGAAAATTTTTCTATAGAAAAAATTTCTTAATGAAAATTTTTCTATAGAAAAAATTTCATAATGAAAATTTTTCTATAGAAAAAATTTCTTAATGAAAATTTTTCTATAGAAAAAATTTCTTAATGAAAATTTTTCTATAGAAAAAATTTCTTAATGAAAATTTTTCTATAGAAAAAATTTCATAATGAAAATTTTTCTATAGAAAAAATTTCTTAATGAAAATTTTTCTATAGAAAAAATTTCTTAATGAAAATTTTTCTATAGAAAAAATTTCTTAATGAAAATTTTTCTATAGAAAAAATTTCATAATGAAAATTTTTCTATAGAAAAAATTTCATAATGAAAATTTTTCTATAGAAAAAATTTCATAATGAAAATTTTTCTATAGAAAAAATTTCATAATGAAAATTTTTCTATAGAAAAAATTTCATAATGAAAATTTTTCTATAGAAAAAATTTCATAATGAAAATTTTTCTATAGAAAAAATTTCATAATGAAAATTTTTCTATAGAAAAAATTTCATAATGAAAATTTTTCTATAGAAAAAATTTCATAATGAAAATTTTTCTATAGAAAAAATTTCATAATGAAAATTTTTCTATAGAAAAAATTTCATAATGAAAATTTTTCTATAGAAAAAATTTCATAATGAAAATTTTTCTATAGAAAAAATTTCATAATGAAAATTTTTCTATAGAAAAAATTTCATAATGAAAATTTTTCTATAGAAAAAATTTCATAATGAAAATTTTTCTATAGAAAAAATTTCATAATGAAAATTTTTCTATAGAAAAAATTTCATAATGTAAATTTTTCTATAGAAAAAATTTCATAATGAAAATTTTTCTATAGAAAAAATTTCATAATGAAAATTTTTCTATAGAAAAAATTTCATAATGAAAATTTTTCTATAGAAAAAATTTCATAACGAAAATTTCATAATGGAAATTTTTCTATAGAAAAAATTTCATTGGAAAAATTTTCAATATGAAATTTTTTCTATAATCTCTAATTTTTTTGCCACAAATTACATTTTAATATCATTAATTTGTCTACTTATATCCCTTTTATGATTTTGGTTCGTCTTTCTATAAACAAATTTTGACTCCTTTGTCCTGAGGCTTATTTGAAACAAATAAAACGACGACCCACTCATTTTAATTTCATTACGGGTATAACCATTTAAAAAAAATATTCATATTCCAAACAACAATTGAAATTTAAAGAAAAGGAATCAAAAACAACACCCAGTTCAAATCTAAAATGTTTGATATGAACTCAAACAGGAAATAACAGCAATGTCAGTAACACTTTTCTGTTGCTAAAGGAGAGTAACTGTCGAACACAGATTGTGTGTATGAATGTGTATGTGTGTGTGTGGGGATGAGTAGTAGAGCTTGGGTGTTAATGAAGAACAACAAGGACTTTGATGCAAAATGAGAAAAAGCACAACTGTCATTTGTTATTTGCTTAAAGTTATTGTCCTGGTTGTTGCTGCTGCTGCTGCTGTTGTTTCAGTTGTTCTTGCAGTCATTGTTCTATTTACATTTTCCTTTTTTTTTATCTATTAGAATTTGAGTTAGAGTTATTTGCTGGCGCTGATGCTAGAGCTGTTGCTGTTAATGTTGTAATTTGTTGTAAATTTGTACCATTTATTTTGTTGTTTCATATTTTTCATAAACTTCAAACATTAGGAAAGAACACAAATTGTTTAATGGCAAGTGCCAGTCTACACCCTTAAGGGTCTGTAATTGTTGTTTAAGTGATGCAAATGAGCTTTGAAAATTTTCTACCATTAAAAGTGCGTGTGTTTTGGTGGTGGTAGGGATTTTAAAACGCAGACACTAGAACAGTTATACCAACATCTTTTGAGGGATAATAAAGTAAGATGTTTGGAGGATGTAAAAGTATTTCTTAAATGAAATATAATTTGTAATAAAATTTTAATCTTATGCTATCTTTAACAAAAAGGCTCTATAAAAATTAATTTTCATTTGAATTTTTTTTTTTTTTTTATAAAAAAAAGCTGGTTGTAAAATTTGTAAAAGTTATCTCAATTGAATAAAAATTGTTTAAAAGAACGCACTTAAATGTCCTTAACAATTTTTAAAGTGAAAAATCTAATTCTTGGCAATAACGGAAAAGCTGTTCATATATCCTTTTTTTATATTAAAGGAAATTTTTCAAAAATTTCCTATTTTTATAGGAAATTTTTCGAAAATTTCTTACTTCTATAGGAAAATTTTCCAAAATTTCTTATTTTTATAGGAGATTTTTAAAAAATTTCCAATTTTGATAGGATTTTTTTAATTTCTTGTTTTTATAGGAAAATTTTTCAAAAATTTTTTACTTTTATAAGAAATTTTTCAAAAATTTATTCGTTTTATAGGAAATTTTTCAAAAATTTCTTATTTTTATAGAGAATTTTTCAAAAAATTCTTATTTTTATAAGAAATTTTTCAAAAATTTCTTATTTTTATAAGAAATTTTTCAAAAATTTTTTATTTTTATAAGAAATTTTTCAAAAATTTCTTATTTTTATAAGAAATTTTTCAAAAATTTCTTATTTTTATAAGAAATTTTTCAAAAATTTCTTATTTTTATAAGAAATTTTTCAAAAATTTCTTATTTTTATAAGAAATTTTTCAAAAATTTCTAATTTTTATAAGAAATTTTTCAAAAATTTCTTATTTTTATAAGAAATTTTTCAAACATTTTTTATTTTTATAAGAAATTTTTCAAAAATTTCTTATTTTTATAAGAAATTTTTCAAAAATTTCTTATTTTTATAAGAAATTTTTCAAAAGTTTCTTATTTTTATAAGAAATTTTTCAAAAATTTCTTATTTTTATAAGAAATTTTTCAAAAATTTCTTATTTTTATAGGAAATTTTTCAAAAGTTTCTTATTTTTATAAGAAATTTTTCAAAAATTTCTTATTTTTATAAGAAATTTTTCAAAAATTTCTTATTTTTATAAGAAATTTTTCAAAAATTTCTTATTTTTATAAGAAATTTTTCAAAAATTTCTTAGTTTTATAAGAAATTTTTCAAAAACTTCTTATTTTTATAAGAAATTTTTCAAAAATTTCTTATTTTTATAAGAAATTTTTTAAAAATTTCTTATTTTTATAAGAAATTTTTCAAAATTTTCTTATTTCTATAAGAAATTTTTCAAAAATTCCTTATTTTATAGGAAATTTAAAAAAAAATTTCAATTTTGATTTTTCAAAAATTTTTTATTTTTATAAGAAATTTTTCAAAAATTTCAAGAAAAACCCTTTCCTGTTAAAATTCGTTCTTCGAATTAGCCAATTTCAATTAAAATGCCAAAATGAACGCCATAAGATGTCTCAAACAGATTCCAGTGCTTGCAAAATTATTTTAACTTAAAGTGAAAAGGTTCCTCATATATCCTTTTTATGAACTATAAAAGAAATATTAAAAAAATATATGTCGATTAAGAACAATTACAAAAACCGGAAAATTTAATAATAAAAAGTTTAAGAAGTTTTGAGTTAATTTTTGTTTACCTATTTTCCTTATATGATCCTTTAATTATAACCAATTTAAACGAAACTCATTATGAGAACATAAGGTAGATTTTTAAGTTAATTGGCTTTAGAAAACTCCATTTCTAACAAACGACAAAAAAGTTCTACATATATCCTTTTTTGAAAATAATATACAAAATTATTAAAAATTAAGATTTTGGTTATTTTTTCTTCATTAAAAGTTCTTTAAATTCTTTAAAACTCATTTGATTTGAATAAAAAAGCAAATATGAACACAGGAAGATGTCCTTACTATGTTTAAATGAGAAAAATTTAATTTGATTAGAGCACAAAATATCTTTTTATATATCCTTTTTTCAGAACTTTAAAAAAGGTTAAGAAAAATTAATGAACTTTTAAGCAAATGTTTTAAATTTTTAGTTTTTCATTAAAATTATGAAAACAAATGTCTCATCGATCTATGTTAATGCTTATATCCTTGTTATTAAACCACACAAACACAGACTCACTGGCAGACATAAATACTTGAAACTATTTAATAACCTAAAAATGGACATTTTTCTAGTAAAATCCTTAATACCAAATACAGATGCTCTTAAACTATATATCTATGGCAGAGTGATGTCATTGTATTTGGAATGACTACCTAGAGAAATACGCAGAGAAAATTACAAATATAAAAATACAAAAAAAAAAAAATCCACAATATAAGAACTTGACTCTATTGTCTGCTGAAAAATGGTACAACAACTAACCAAGCACTAGTACTTTACTATTTAATTTTTCACTATAGTTACAAGGACTATCGTCCTAGTCCATATGACAGGATAAAATGTATGTATGTGATGCTTTTTTTTTTGCTTAAATATATATAAACAACAAATACCATTGCAATATGGGTATTTGTATTTTTCGAATATGTTTGTATACATATTTGTCGGTGTGAGTGAGAAAAAATATTTGCTAGAGCATTTTTCCAGAAAATATCTATAAGGAAATTCTAGGCAGCGTTGCCGTTTTGTGTACTTCTAACCAAAATTGGTTACTTTTTTCCATAGTGTGTACATGTGTACATTTTTTTCATTTTGGTTACATTTATTAATAATGTTTATAAAAGTGAAATGAACATTTTCTTCAAAATCGACATTTCATCAAATCATCAAATTTTACACAGATCTTTTCGTTAGTGGCACATGTATGTCTTTAAAGAAACCAAAGAGGTTTTGGAAAAATGGACCACATATGATCTCAGTGAAGTAGAATATTATATAGTTTGTGCTTGATTTATATACTTCATTGAATACAAATATTTGATGTTTTAATTACACAGGTCAACAAGATTTTGCGGCACGAGATTTCTAGATGATTTTGGTCTGTAAAATCCAAAAGTTATATTGGTTATTACGAGTTGAGTCTAGTTTTCGAGATATAATTTATTTTCTGAAAATGTGGTTTTTGGAATAGCACTAATATAACTCAAAAACAGCTAGCTATATTGAGCTTATAAGAATATTTAAATCCTTTTCACATTTTTCTTGATCGTTTTAGAGATATCGAGGAATTTACACAGAAAACAATTTTTTTTCAAAAAAAATGTTTATTAAGAAAATTATAAAAAATAGAAGAATAAAAAAAAAATAAAGTGTTTATGAAAAATGGCAGACCGTTTTTTAAATATGTATATTAATATTAGTCGTCCAAAAATCTATTTTTCGAAAAATAAAATTATATCCCGAAAACTAGAGCCAAATAGAAAAACCTGAAATCATTTTCCGATTCCGCAGACAAAATTTTTCTAAGAATTTATGTATATTTAGCAGTTTTATTTGCATTTAAGTATAAATTATTTGTATTGAAATCAACATTATAAGCTTGTTTGAGGGCTTATTATACCATAAAACTTTTTTATCGTTGACATAAGAAAGCTCTCATTTTCCTATAGAACTGTTTGGTCTGAACTTTTGCGCCATGTCAGAAAATGTCTATGAATCCAATTTTAATGTACTTCAGTATTGGGGTGAAACGTGTTTCTTATTGCCGTTTCTTATATGGCAAGTTAATTTAAAGATATCAACATTTAAAATTTTGGTTACTTTTTTCACAATTTGGTTATTTTTATCTGAAAATTTGGTTACAAAAATAATTTTGTCGTGGCAACACTGATTCTAGGAAAGAATTTACAAATACACTTACACACATACACAAAAATGTACTTTAAATACCATTCATTTATTCGTGTGAAAAATGATAAAGAAAAGTTTTGTGTGCAAAATGAGTCTATTTTTGTCTGTCTGAGTGTTGTGAGGACAGTGAGGCGTAAGGCTATGAAATTTTTTGACGAAATTATATGATATTTCATATTTTGGCTAGTAAATAAGGGTACTATGAGATAAGGCATTTCTTAAAAGGGCTATTAAAGGACTATGGAAGAATTTTAAATTTGCAAAACAAAAATCTAATAATAAGTCTTTAAAACTTAAAGGGATATTTTGGGCTTTCATATTCCCATTTTAATTGAAATTGAATAAATTAAAAAAAAAATTAAAAGATTTTTAAAAAGTTTTACTATAGTGTATTGCACTAAGATCCCAATTTATTACAATTATTTATTATCGTAATAAATAGTTGCAAATAATTTTTAGTGCTAAATTTTTTATACACTATTCCAATTTCCAATTCATTTATTAATTCGTCATAGAAATTTTCGAATTTTGTAATATTTTTAAAAAATTGCAGAAAAAGGATATATGGAGAGCTTCCTTAATAATGACTAAAATTTTCTTTGAATGGCAAAAACGGTTTAAGTACATCTGATTGCGTTCGATTTGACATCTCCATTGAATTCCTATGAATTTTAAAATATTAAAAGGAATTATTGAAAATGATTAACCAAAATTAAACATGAAACTCTTGAAATTGTATAAAATGTTTTAATTTTTGTTGTTCTATACATTTTATTCAAATAAAAATAATTTTTTCAATACTTTTATAAAATTACAAAAAAAAGGATATATGAAGAGCATTCTTGATAATGATTGAAAGTAGGTTTTGGGAAAAAACCTACTTTCAAAAAAAACATTATTTTTTTTTAAGAAAAAAAAAAATAATATTCTTTCTCAAAATGTCCTTTTTATGATAGTGAAGTGTCTATCATAAAAAGGAGATTTGAAGGCATTCTTAACTTTTGTTTAAAATTATGTTTCAAGGTCTTATTTGTTTTCAGAGATTTTTCTTCTATACTTTAAAATTTTTTAAAACTTCAATATTGAAGTTCCAATTAAAAAAATTTAGATTTTTTTTAAATTGGGTTTAAAGACATTTTCTTTAAATTTTTTGTTACTTAAATTATTTTTCAAAACTTAAAATGTAATGTTCATATAAAAGGATATATGAAGTACTTCTTAGGTAAAAGTCAGAATTTAAAAATTATTTTACCTATAGATTAAAAACACAATAAGACGTCCTTTCTTATGATTTAGGGGACCTTAAATTCTTTCGATTAACTTTAAAAAAATTTAAATTTTTGATTTTTTAAAAAATTTTCTAGAAATTTTTAATTTTTTTGTATTGTAAAAAAACTTCTTAAAGTTTATCATATTCACTGTGCACGTCCGTTTCGTTGATATTTTTTGTCTATCTGCATGTCCTTCCGTCTGTTCCGTTCTTTTTTCTATGCGGCATAAAACGAATTGCCTGCCATCAGTTAAACACAAAAAATATTCAGTGTGAATGTCTTCCTACTATTGTATAAGAGAGTGTGCGTTTATACAGATAGCCACATTTCTTTTTGCTATAGTGGTAAATAACTAAAAAAATATAAAAGTCCTTTAGGCTAAAAAAGCGATATATATGAAGTTTTTTGCCCATTTAAAGCAAAAATTCTTTTCTACTTAGGCTTTAAATTTAATTTATTAACCAAAATTATAATCTTTTTGTTTGTAAGAAAATTTTTAAATTTATTAAATAAACCAACTAATCTCCAATACTTTCTCTCGTTTCATTACAGGTAATTTTGTTGAAATTTTTTTTAGTTAACCTAATAAAAACCAAGGTAATTTAATTTCCTATGCCTTTAAAGATTTATTATGTCTTGAAAATATTTTCAAATTTATCTCATCTTATCTTATGTGTGGCTTTGCAGTTTTTTTTTCTTCTGTTGTTTCTTTTCTCTCTCTGATTGTAATTTTATTTCAAACCCACATTATCTCTGGCAAGTGCATTCAATCTTCTCTCCTCATCGACTTGGCCCTTAAGTGCATTAAACCACACTCATGTTTATGCGGTTTTGGTCTCATAGTCGTTTTCATACTTCTACTAACTTGTATGCAATGCTTGCAACGCTTACCCCCTTACCACCTCTTTGTCCTTTTGGCCTATTCAAGTCCTTGTTATGATTTTTACCACATTTTCCATACAACATGATTCCATATGTGTTTGTTTGTGAATTCTCTTCACAATTTATATTTTTATGAAATTTTTTGTTTAAATTCTTTCCACTTGGCTTAAACATTAAGAGGGCATCTCATAGTCAGCGAGCGCTATCGTCATCATCAGTGGCTGCAGCAGCAGCAGCATCAGCAGCACCATCAAACATACTCTCATACTCGTACCACATGTACAAAAGCGAGTATCAACATCAATGTAGTTCGTGTGCCCACGTTTGCGACATAAGTTAATGTTGCAATGTGTGTAGGCTGTGGCATACAAACATGTTATATGAAGAGTAGATAATTTCTATTAAAGGGGAAGATAAAAAGAAACTGGGAACTATTGAGAATTTTGAGTCAATTCTGACTGTATATAGTCAAGTCTGACTATTTATAGTCAAATTTGACTTCATATAGTCAAGTCTGACTATATATACTCAAGTCTGACTATATATAGTCAAGTCTGACTATATAAAGTCAAGTCCGACTAGTCTGACTATATGTAGTCAAGTCTGTCTATATCTAGTCACGTTTGACTATATATAGTCAACTTCTGACTATATGTAGTCAACTTCTGACTATATATAGTCAAGTTATGACAATGTATAGTCAAGTCTGACTATATATAGTCAAATCTGACTATATATAGTCAAGTCTAACTATATATAGTCAAGTCTGACTATATCGTCAACTTCTGACAATATAAAGTCATCTTCTGACTATATATATTCAAGTCTGATTATATATAGTCAACTTCTGTCTATATATAGTCAGGTCTGAATGTATATAGTCAACTTCTGACAATATATAGTCTAGTTTGAATAAATATAGTCAAGTTTGACTAAATATAGTCAAGTTTGACTAAATATAGTCAAGTCTGACTATATATAGTCAAGTCTGACTATATATAGTCAAGTCTGACTATATATTGTCAAGTCTGACTATATACAGTCAAGTCTAACTATATATAGTCAGGTCTGGCTATATATAGTCAAGCCTGACCATATACAGCCAAGTCTGACTATATATAGTCAAGTCTGACTATATATAGTCAAGTCTGACTACACATAGTCAAGTCTGACTACATATAGTCAAATCTGACTATGCATAGTCAAGTCTGACTATATATAGTCAAATTCTGACTATATGTAATCAAGTCTGACTATATATAGTCAAGTCTGACTATATATAGTCAAGTCTGACTATATATAGTCAAGTCTGACTATATATAGTCAAGTCTGACTATATATAGTCAAGTCTGACTATATATAGTCAAGTCTGACTATATATAGTCAAGTCTGACTATATATAGTCAAGTCTGACTATATATGGTTAAGTCAGACTATATACAGTCATGTCTGACTATATATAGTCAAGTCTGTCTATATATGTCAAGTCTGACTATATATAGTCAAGTCTGACTATATATAGTCAAGTCCGACTATATATAGTCAAGTCTGACTATATAGTTGACTTCTGACTATATATAGTCAACTTCTGACTATATATAGTCAACATCTGATCATATAAAGTACACTTCTGACTATATATAGTCTACTTCTGACTATATAGTCAACTTTTTACTATGTATAGTCAACTTTTAACTATATATAGTCAACTTCTGGCTACTGAAATATGACTTTATATAGTCAAGTCTGACTATATATAGTCAAGTCTGAATATATGTAGTCAAGTCTGACTATATATAGTCAAGTCTGACTATATATAGTCTACTTCTGACAATATATAGTCAATAGTATTTAGCTAAGTCTGACTATATACAGTCAACTTCTGACTATATATAGTCAAGTCTGACTATATATAGTCAAGTCTGATTATATATAGTCAAGTCTGACTATATATAGTCAAGTCTGACTATATATGGTCAACTTCTGACTATATAGAGTCAACTTCTAACTATATATAGTCAACTTCTGACTATATGTAGTCAAATTCTGACTATATATAGTCAACTTCTGACTATATAGTCAACTTCTGACTATATATAGTCAAATTCTGACTATATGTAGTCAAATTCTGACTATATATTATCACCTTCTAACTATATATAATCAACTTCTGACTAGATATAGTCAGACTTGACTATATATAGTCAGGCTTGACTGTATATAGTCAGATTTGACTATATATAGTCAGACTTGACTATATATAGTCAGACTTGACTATATATAGTCAGACTTTTTAGTATTTAGTCAGACTTGACTATATAATCAAGTATGACTATATATAGTCTACTTCTGACTTCAGGTAGAGGGTTCACTTATTTCCATTTTCCCCATTTCCACAAATAACCTTACAATACATCCAACATATGTTCTCTACAAGTCCATGGTATTGTCTGTCACTTTTATATACAAAAACAAAATTTTGTACACATAAATATTTCTACATACATTATGTATATAATATTTCCTTCAAGTTTATATATAAATACACACATGCACATCAACATGAGTGCCCATATCTATCTTAACAATAAGATATCATTGATTTTTTCCCACTCCCCTTTTTTGATCCTAGTCAGTCCTTGTCTCCTTAAGTTGATGAGAAACCAAGACAAATTCTTATATTTTTTATATTAAAAGAATTCCTGTAAAAACCGCTAATGAACTTTAACAATTTTTTCTATTAATGTAACTTAAGTGAGTGTTAATTTATTTCTTTTTATGAGTTTTTGCAAAAATATCCTGTCGAGTCCTTATTGTTATCTATTCAAATACTTCTTATTTCAATGAAATATGTTTTTGTCACTCCTAATTGATGGGAGCTGTCTACATATGAGATATGTAGTGAGAGTTTAGAGATAAATTAGGCGGCATAATGAAAACATCAGGTTTAGGATGTGGGATATTAATTGACAGTTGATAAGGGAAAGGTATAAGAGAGAATGTCAAAATGTTTATGAGGAAATGAAGTGTAATGAATAAAGTAGACATGTTTTTACTAACTTAGATATAGACGAGAGATTATATTTTCGCCCATATAAACGATAGAACATAGTCTCGCCTACATGGGCGGCAGATAATATATACCAGAAAGCATAATTTTTTCGCTTGTAAAGCCGAGAGATCATAGTCTTATCTTTATATAATTAAGATATCATGTTCTCGTCTATAGAAATCATATTCTCAGCTATACAAGTGATAGATTATAGTCTCGCTAATATATAGACAAATCATGTCCTCTTCAAACATATTGTCGCGAAAGAAATCTGTAATTTCTCGCCTATACAAACAAGTTTTCATTGTCTTGTCTATATGAACGAGATATCATAGTTTCGCCTATATAGACGAGGGATCATAGTTTCTCATATTGTCGCAATAGAAATAATAGATCTTGCCTATATTAACAAGAGATCACAATCTCGCTTATATGGACGAGAGATCATTGTCCCACCTATACAAATGAGAGATCACAGTCTTGCTAATATAACGACAAATCATAGTCTCTCCAAATATGTATATTGTCGCGATAGAGTTACCAGATCTCGCCTATATAAACAAGAGATCATAGTCTCAACTACATATATGGATGAAGGTTCATGGGCTTACCTATACAAATGTGAGATCATAGTCTCGCTAATCATAGTTTCTCCAAATATATTCTCGCGATAGAAATGGTAGATCTTGCCTATACAAAAAATATATCATAGTCTCGCCTGTAATGGCAAGAGATCATAGTCTCTATATAGACGAAAGAGGCTTGCTTATATGGCAAGAGGCCATAGTCTGGCCTATATAGACGAGAGATCATAGTCTCTTTTATAGATGGGAGATTATAGTCATCGCCTGCAATGACAAGAGACTAAAGTCTCGCCTTCATAACAAGAGATCATCAGAACTCCTTTATGGTATCGCCCATAAAAAGGGAGATCATAGTTTGTCTGCATAGACAAGAGGTCAAAGTTGGGCCTATATAGACGAGAGATCATAGTCTCTTTTTTATAGATGGGAGATTATAGTCATCATATTCTTGCCTGTAATGACGAGAGATCAAAGTCTCGCCTGCATAACAAGGGATCATCATAGCTCCGCTATAGCATTGCCTATTTGAAACAGATATCATAGTTTGTCATAGGCAAGAGGTCATAGTCTGGCCTATATATAATAAAATATCATAGTCTTTTTTTAATACATGGAAGATCATAGTCTTGCTTTTATTAAGAGAAAGCATCATAGTCTTGTCTGTAATGACAAGAGATCATTGTCTCGACTTTTCATAAGCAAGAGATAGTATTTTCGTCTATATAGGCGAGACTTTGATTCCTTCCCTTTATAGACGAAAATATCATAATCCCGTATATATAAACGAGAGATCGTTTTTATGAACGACAGATCATAGTGTCGTTCATATAGAGAAGAGACTCTGACACGGCTATATAGACGTCGTTTATATAAACGACAGATCGTAGTCTCACCAATCTACCCATATAGATAAAAGATCAAGTCTCAACTAAATGCTCGGGAGATGGCATAAAATTGTCGCCTATATAAACGAGATCACTATAATCTTGTTTGAATCGAGAGACGTGATCGTTCTTATTTCGCCGAAATTTAGAAGAGAGAATGATCTCTAGCATATTTATAGATAAGACCATTCTAGTACAGAGCAGAACGCCTATATATAGAGCAGATCATACTAATCTCGAATATATAAATAGATCATTCTAATCTCGCATATTTGTAGATAAGATCGTTCTAGTATAGTCTGCTCGCATACATAAAGAGCAGATCATATTAATCTCAAACATGAAAAGAGTTTATTCTAATCTCGCATATTTAAAGATAAGATCGTTCTAGTACAGAGCAGATTACCTATATATAGAGCAGATCGTACTAATCTCGAATATGTAAAGAGATCATTCTAATATCGCATATTTAAAGGTAAGATCGTTCTAGTATAGAGCAGGTCGCCTACATAATGTGCATATTTAAAGACAAGATCGTTATAGTGTAGAGCAGATCGACTATATATAGAGCAGATCATACTAATATCGAATATGTAATAAGATTATTCTAATCTCGCATATTTAAAGATAAGATCGTTCTAGTATAGAGCAGATCGCTTTTATATAGAGCAGATCATACTAATCTCGAATATGTAAAGAGATCATTCTAATATCGCATATTTAAAGATAAGATCGTTCTAGTATAGAGCAGATCGCCTATATAAAGAGCATATATGTAAAATATGTAAAGAGATCATTCTAATATCGCATATTTAAAGATAAGATCGTTCTAATATAGAGCAGATCGCCTGTATATGAAGTAGATCATACTATTTTCAAATATGAAAATAGATAATTCTAATCTTGCATGTTTCGAGATAAGATCGTTCTAGTATAGAGCAGATCACCTATATAAGGAGCATATTTGAAGGTAAGATTGTTCTAGTATAGAGCAGATCGCCTATATATAGATCAGATCATACTAATCTCGAATATGTAAAGAGATCATTCTAATCTCGCATGTTTTCAGATAAGATCGTTCTAGTATAGAGCAGATCGCCTATATAAAGAGCATATCTTACTAATCTCGCTTATATAAAGACGATTTTCATCTAATCTGATCAATATTTAGATGATAATATTATGATATCATTATAGTTTCACTTATATATAGAGTATATCCTTCTAAGCTCGTCTATATTTAGAGAAATCATTATAATCTCGCCTTTATATAGGAGCGATCATTAAAATCTCGTCCATATATAGACAAATTCATTATATACTCGATCATTATAATCGCTCCTCTATATAAATGGCATAAAAAGAAAATCTCGCCTATATACAAGACATTTATAGAATTTCCCCCCAATTTTCTCTTCTAAACCCCCTAGATATTTACTTCATTATTTCTGCCAACACAGCTGTAATTTTCGGTTACAAAAAATTTATTAATATTTATATTTAAATTCCAAATTAAAACCAAAATTATAAGTGTATGCTTATGCAAGCATACTTTTAGGCTGTTTTTACAATGGTTGGCATACATTTAGGAGTCCTGCTACATAAATTACAGGCAAACAATGTAAACATCAAAGCATATTTATGGGCAATAAATAAATATAATTTAGAACAAAAGAGCATTTATGTTTAGAGAATAAATAAACTTATGATGACCTAGATTTTAAAATTTTGAACATATTAAAAACAGAATTTCTCAAATTTATGTTAAAAACATAAATGCAGTTTAAAAATATTTTTGGCGTTAAAATGGGAAATTTGAAATTATTATGAAATAAAATTAAAATTGTAAAGCATACTTTTTGGGGGTAGGTGGGAGAATGAAATGAAATAAAAACTAAGCCTAAAGTGTTATTTTAACAAATTTATGTTAAGAAGAAAATGGTTTATTTTGTTTTATATTAAAAAGTGCTGTCTACTTTTGGGGGTTTCTTTTTAATAACTTTATTTATTGGAAATTTTTTAGACTGGAACAATTTTATTGTTTTATTTAAGTGTTTTTTTATTATTTTTATTTTAATACCCAGAAACTGTCAACAAATTTTAGTTTATAATAAAAATTATATATGAAGGCTTTTTGGGCTTTTATAAAAGGTTTCTGGTATTTATAATAATTTTGGACTTATTAGACCAAAATTAATATTCTATAAACACGCACATTTGTCATTAGCAGGACATATCAACTATAATATTCAGTTTTTTTTTGCTTTCTCTCATATTTGGAGGACAATCAAATTTATAAAATGACTATAAAACTTTTATGTCCTTTAAATGTCTAGTTTTTTTTCTTATAATGTAATATTTTTTAATTTTCTTTGTTTTCCAGAAAACATATGGTTTAAAGTAGCAAAAAAAAAAATCAAATTAATAGTCTTCTAAAATTATATTACCCAAAATAACATTCAAACACCTTCAACCCTTAGCCTTAGGTATTCCAAAAACAGTTCAAATTGCACTTACTTGGCTCTTACTATTAAGACAAATATTTTAGCTGGTTTTCATTCATTTTCATTATTTCTTGGTTTCTTCAAAGTAATAAAACCTTTCACTTAACTACCCTCCAGTTGTGTGTTTTTTAAACGTTCTATGCTCCTTTGTTCTTTATGTTAGAGGCAAAAAAAGCTTTAATTGAATTTATGGCTTTAAATGAAAAAATTGACTAGGGAGAGATGCATTTTATTTGTACTAGAAAAAAAAAAATTGTAATCAGTTTTTATTTTTTTAGTTAAAACCATTTTAAATTAACCCTAAAGGTATGCTACAATTCTAATAAAACAAGGAAGCCTGAAAGTATGCCAAAAAATTGCTTCAATTTCCATTCAATAATTCAAAAATAATTAAACTCTCGCCTATATAGACAAGATGATCAGCTCGCTTTTAAAGACAATATCATTATAATCTCTATTATTTAAAGACGAAATATTTATATTCTCGTATATATTTAAACGAGATCATTATAATCTCGCCTATATAAATACAAGAACATTATAATCTTGGACGAGATTATCACAATTTCTTCTATAAAAATGAGATCATCATAATATTTTCTTTAAAGACCAGATCATCATAGTCTCTTCTATATAGATGATATCATCAAACAATCTTCTATATAGACAAGATCATAATTTTTTTCTCCTATAAAAATGGGATTATTACAGTCTCTTCTATATACACGAGATCATCATAGTCTCGTCTATGATAAGATCTTCATAATCTCTTCTATATAGATGAGATGATCATAATCTCTCTTATATAGACGAGATCGTCGTAATCTCTTCTATATAGACGAGATCATCATAATCTTTTCCATATAGACGAGATCATCATAGTCTCTTCTATATAGACGAGATCATCATAGTTTCTTTTATATAGATGAGATCATCGTAATCTATTATATATAGACAAGATCATCATAGTCTCTTCTATGATGAGATCATAACAATGTCTTATCATCATAGTATCTTTTATATAGACGAGATCATCAAAGTCTCTTCTATATAGACAAGATCATCATAGTTTCTTTATAGACGAGACCATGATAGTTTCTTCTATACAGATGATATATAGAGGAGAGTTTATAGTAGTATCTTCTGTATATATGATATCGTCATAATCTCCTCTATATAGAATAGATCATCATAGACTATTTTATATTGACGATATCATCACGAGTTCATCAAAGTCTCTTCTAACTAGATGATATCGTCATAGTCTCCTCTATATAGACAATATCATCATAGTCTCTTCTATATAGATGATGGCGTCATTATCTCCTCTATATAGACAAGATCATCATAGTCTCTTCTATATAGACGAGATCTTCATAGTCTCTTCTATATAGATGATATCGTCATAGTCTCCTGTATATAAACGAGATTGTCATAGTTTCTTCTATATAGACAAGATCATCATAGTTTCTTCTATATAGACGAGATCATCATAGTCTCTTCTGTATAGATGATATCGTCATAGTCTCCTCTATATAGACAAGATTATCATAGTCTCTTCCATATATAGATGATATCGGCATAGTCTCCTCTATATGGAGATTATCATAGTCTTTTCTATATAGACAAGATCATCATAGTCTCTTCCATATATATATCATATCGCTATAGTCTCCTCCATATAGATGAAATTATCATAGTTTCTTTTATATAGACAAGATCATCATAGTTTCTTCTATATAGACGAGATCATCATAGTCTCTTCTGTATAGATGATATCGTCATAGTCTCCTCTATATAGACAAGATTATCATAGTCTCTTCCATATATAGATGATATCGGCATAGTCTCCTCTATATGGAGATTATCATAGTCTTTTCTATATAGACAAGATCATCATAGTCTCTTCCATATATATATCATATCGCTATAGTCTCCTCCATATAGATCAAATTATCATAGTTTCTTTTATATAGACAAAATCATCATAGTCTTTTCTATATAGATGATATCGTCATAGTCTCGCGATAATCTCCTTTATATAGACGAGATCATCATAGTCTCTTCTATATAGACGAGATCATCATGATCTCTTCTTTATCGATTATATCGTCATAGTCTCCTCTATATGGACAAGACCATCATAGTATCTTCCATATATAGATGATATCGCCATAGTCTCCTCTACATAGACGAGATTATCATAGTTTCTTCTATATAGACAAGATCATCATAGTCTCTTCTATATAGATGATATCGTCTTAGTCTCCCCTATATAGACAAAATCATCATAGTCTATTCTATATAGACCGAAATATGAGCATCACCTAGAAGTATGCTTTAATTCTAAAAAGTAAAGAAAACAGCATTATTGTAACGTGTAGAAACTAAACTGAATCCAATATTTAACAAATCATTGGCTAATGTTTAAATCCTTTTAAACCTGTAATCATACCACCCTTATCCTCTTGCCATGGTAGACTGTGGTGGTGTTCAACAACTATGATTACAAGGTAAAGAAACATTTTTTTTTCTCGAATCTAAAAGCTTTTGAACGTTTTTTTTTTCGTCTGTTAATTTGGGGGGTTGGTAAAGGCAGACGATGTCTTTAGACTCTACTCACTACCTTTTTACTACTTATAATGTTATTTGTTAAAGATTCGTATCCTTAGACATGTTATATCCCAGTTGTTAAAGGTAACTAGATATTTTGAGTGTGGCTATAAAATACATTTAAATTATTTGTTATTGTTTAAATTTGATAAAAAAAAAGTTATTCTCTTATGTATGTAGTAAAGGAATGTTAAAAGGAAAATAAAGAAAGAGGAGGTAGATAATTGGAGTAGTATTACTGTAAGATTACTCTTAATATAGGAACATTAAAATTGAATTATAACCTATAAAATTTTAAGACCAGAAAGATAAAAGGTGTTTTTAATTTAAATTCAATGAGACATGGAGCAGTATTTTAGGCGAAAAGTGATTTATAAGATAAATATGTTAAAAAAACATAAATTGTAATTAAATCTCACTCGTATTCTCAGATTTTTTAATTTTAGCGAATTTTAACATGTACCGAATATCACCTATCATTACATCTAGCCTATACAGATGATGTCATAGTAAAGGCTATAAAATTATAATATCGTTCATATAGACGAAATTGTCAGATGATCACCTATAAAGATGGGATCGTAATAATCTCGTTTATATATACACGATCATCATAATATCGCCTATATTGTAGAAGTCAACATAGCTTCGATTCATAAAGAACAGAGTGAAATATGAATCGATTCATATAGAACAGAGTGAAATATGAATCGATTCATATAGAACAGAGTGAAATATGAATCGATTCATATAGAACAGAGTGAAATATGAATCGATTCATATAGAACAGAGTAAAATATGAATCGATTCATATAGAAGAGAGTGAAATATGAATCGATTCATATAGAATAGAGTGAAATATGAATCGATTCATATAGAACAGAGTGAAATATGAATCGATTCATATAGAACAGAGTGAAATATGAATCGATTCATATAGAACAGAGTGAAATATGAATCGATTCATATAGAACAGAGTAAAATATGAATCGATTCATATAGAATAGAGTGAAATATGAATCGATTCATATATAATAGAGTGAAATATGAATTGATTCATATAGAACAGAGTGAAATATGAATCGATTCATATAGAACAGAGTGAAATATGAATCGATTCATATAGAACAGAGTGAAATATGAATCGATTCATATAGAACAGAGTGAAATATGAATCGATTCATATAGAAGAGAGTGAAATATGAATCGATTCATATAGAATAGAGTGAAATATGAATTGATTCATATAGAACAGAGTGAAATATGAATCGATTCATATAGAACAGAGTGAAATATGAATCGATTCATATAGAACAGAGTGAAATATGAATCGATTCATATAGAACAGAGTGAAATATGAATCGATTCATATAGAACAGAGTAAAATATGAATCGATTCATATAGAACAGAGTGAAATATGAATCGATTCATATAGAACAGAGTGAAATATGAATCGATTCATATAGAACAGAGTGAAATATGAATCGATTCATATAGAACAGAGTGAAATATGAATCGATTCATATAGAACAGAGTGAAATATGAATCGATTCATATAGAACAGAGTGAAATATGAATCGATTCATATAGAAGAGAGTGAAATATGAATCGATTCATATAGAACAGAGTGAAATATGAATCGATTCATATAGAACAGTGTAAAATTTGGATCGATTCATATAGAACAGAGTGAAATATGAATCGATTCATATAGAACAGAGTGAAATATGAATCGATTCATATAGAAGAGAGTGAAATATGAATCGATTCATATAGAACAGAGTGAAATATGAATCGATTCATATAGAACAGAGTGAAATATGAATTGATTCATATAGAACAAAGTGAAATATGAATCGATTCATATAGAACTAAGTGAAATATGAATCGATTCATATAGAACAGAGTGAAATATGAATCGATTCATATAGAACAGAGTGAAATATGAATCGATTCATATAGAACAGAGTGAAATATGAATCGATTCATATAGGACAAAGTGAAATATGAATCGATTCATATAGAACAAAGTGAAATATGAATCGATTCTTATCGAACAAAGTGAAATATGAATTGATTCATATAAAACAGAGTAAAATATGAATATGACGAGATCATTATAGTTTCATCTATATAGACGAGATCATCAAAGTTTCTTCTATATACATGATATCTTCATAGTCTTTTCTTTATAGACGAGATCATCACAGTCTCTCCAATATATAGACGCAATCAATTAAGTATCTTCTATACAGATGAGATCATCATAATCTCTATATAGACGAGATCATGATAGTCTCTTCTGTATCGACGAGATCATCAACGTTTCTTTTATATAGACGAGATCATCAAAGTCTCTTTTATATAGACGAGATCATCATAGTCTCTTCTATATAGACAAGATCGTCATAAACTCTTTTATATTGACGAGATCATCAAAGTCTCTTCTATATAGACGAGATCATCATAGTCTCTTCTATAGAGAAGAGATCATCAAAGTCTCTTCTATATAGACGAGATCATCAAAGTCTCTTCTATAGAGACGAGATCATCAAAGTCTCTTCTATATAGACGAAATCATCATAGTCTCTTCTATATAAACGAGATCGTCATAATCTCCTCTATATAGGCGAGATCATCATAGTCTCATCTTTATAAACGAGATTATCCTAGTATCTTCTATATAAACGAGATCATCATAGTCTCTCTTATATAAACGAGACCGTCATATTCTATATAGACGAGATCATCAAAGTCTCTTCTATATAAACGAGATCATCATAGTCTCTTCTATATAAACGAGATCATCATAGTCTCTTCTATATAAACGAGATCATCCTAGTATCTTCTATATAAACGAGATCATCATAGTCTCTTCTATATAGACGAGATCATCAAAGTCTTTCTATATAGACGATATCATCATATTCCTTTCGATATAGATGAGATCATCAAAGTCACTTCTGTATAGACGAGGTCATTGTAGTCTCTTCTATATAGATGAGATCATCATAGATAGACTTGTTTATATTGACGAGATCATCATAGTTTCTTCTATGTAGAGGAGATCATCTTAGTCTCTTCTACATAGACGAGATCACCATAGTCTCTTCTTTATAGACGAGATCGTCAAAGACTCTTTCATATTGACGAGATCATCATTAAAGTCTATTCTATATAGAGAGATCATTAAAGTCTCTTCTATGTAGATGAGATCATCAAAGTCTCTTTTATATAGACGAGATCATGATTGTTCCTTTCTATAGTAGACGAGATCATTAAAGTCTCTTCTATATAGACGATATCATCATAGTCTCTAATATGTAGAGGAGATCATCATAGTCTCTTCTATATAGACGAGATCATCAAAGTCTTTTCTGTATAGACGAGATCATCATAGTCAATTCTATATAGACGAGATCATCATAATCTCTTCTAAATAGACGTCATTATAATCTCTTCTATGTAGAGATCATCATAGTCTCTTCTTATATATAGACGAGATAAGTGCTGCCCTACGGTAGACATAAATAGTCACACCTATACAGTTTCTAATTATGTTACCTTGAATCTTGGAAGAATTCCTTATCAAATATAAACCGTTTCATATTAAATATAAAGAAAATTTAAACGATTCGTAGAAAGTCTTTGGTTTATTCTTACAAAATATAATACTTCTTTCTTTAGCTGGATTACAAAAATTACTTTTTAACTTGCATAAATTTGCTTTCTTACAAAACATTGAAATAAATATTTTTCCAAAGTGCTAAGATTGAAACTTATGCAAAAAGAAAAGAAAAAAAAAACTCCTGAGCAAAAAATAATCATGACTATTTGCCAAGAAATATTCCCTCTCATTATAAAAATACGCTAAATGTATTAAAAACAAAAGTCGAGGTATTACAAGCTTCAATGAATTTTCTTCACAAGAAGAAAATGAAGTTATTATGTAAAATGAAAAATTGTAAATGAAACAAAAAAATGAAAAACAACTCCATAAAGAAAAGTGAAAAATCCAACAATGAAAAGAAAATAATTTCCGTTAAATGTACCACAAAAACAGTGATAAATTACAAGACGAACAGCAGCAAATGATGACTGTTTTACTTGTACTCCAAGTCTTCCAAGACACCCCAGCCAAAGCCAACAGTGGTAAGTCAGCAAGTGTTTGGTGATGGTGTAAGACTTGGAAGGCAGACAGACATTATTTAAGAAGAAGCAGCTTTTAGTGCAATACTAAATGCAAATGAGACCAATTAGTAATGTATTATTTCAAGTCAAAGATGATGTTTACAAAAGTATTTAAAAAATATATATTGAAAGGAGTAAAATGTAGAGGAAGTAGAGAAAGAAAAGAAGTTGGTAATGGGGTAATATCTTCTTTGGAATTTGAATATTGCTTTAAGCCCCGATGACAGTAGAGTAATTTAGTATTTTTTGCAAATTTAGCAAACATTTTCAAAGTATGTATCCTAAAACTTGAGATACATAATGTATAGTGCCATAATGGTAATGTGGTATCCCTTTTTGTTTTTAGATTATATATTTTAAGAAATTTTCAAAACATATTTTTTAATGTATTGTCAATTTAAGAGAAAAATTACTATACCACATTGCCAGCCTATACCAGCCTACACCATATTAACAATTATTATTATATTGTTAGTTTTAGAAAAAGTTACTATACCAACTTACCCGCACTTGCTCTTTCTCAAGAAAGTTTTAAAATATTAAAATTTTTGAATCAAAATTTCCTTTTTAACTTAATTTCTAGATTTTAAAATTTTCCTTTTTCCCCATTTCAGGTACGTTTTCAAGACTATAAAGCAAAATTATCAAAACCACATTTTTATTAAGGTAACATCTTTCAAAAACAAACTTTCAACTAACTTAATTTTAATTTTATCCCCATAACTAACCTTTGACCTTTTCATCAAATTTATTGTCTAATTTGTAAGTGTTTGCTATTTGTCTTAATAAAAACTTACATTTGCAATATTAACACATAAATTTTCCTCAGTAAAAAAGGACACAACCCGTGTTCTGAAAACATTTTTGTCACCATCATAAAAGTCATTTCGAGGGGGTATATTTTTGGTAACCGACTTTTAACCTCTTTGTGTAAATACTTGTAGTCGTTGTGGAGTGTTAAAATATTCCAAACTGACTAAGGGATTTAGAGTTATTGTCTGTGTGTTAGAAAAATTTGTATTTTTTTGTAGAACATTTCAAAAAGTAATAGAGAATGGAAGAAAAAAATGTAGGATTCTCTACTAAGTATAAGTCGACTTGATTCACAGGTTCTTAAAGAACAGATTTTTCTATAGAAAAAACTAGGGCTTTTTTCTATAAAAAAACTAGGTCTTTCGCCTACTTTTCTTTTGAAAAATATGGCTTTCCCCTTTTTTTTCTATAGACTTTCCCCTACTTTTCTATAAAAAAACTTTCCCCTACTTTTATATAAAAAACTAGGGCTTTCCCCTACTTTTCTATAGAAAACTAGGGCTTTCTCCTACTTTTCTATAGAAAACTAGGTCTTTCCCCTACTTTTCTATAGAAAACTAGGGCTTTCCCCTACTTTTCTATAGAAAACTAGGGCTTTCTCCTACTTTTCTATAGAAAACTAGGTCTTTCCCCTACTTTTCTATAGAAAACTAGGGCTTTCCCCTACTTTTCTATAGAAAACTAGGGCTTTCTCCTACTTTTCTATAGAAAACTAGGTCTTTCCCCTACTTTTCTATAGAAAACTAGGGCTTTCCCCTACTTTTCTATAGAAAACTAGGGCTTTCTCCTACTTTTCTATAGAAAACTAGGTCTTTCTCCCACTTTTCTATAGAAAACTAGGGCTTTCCCCTACTTTTCTATAGAAAACTAGGGCTTTCTCCTACTTTTCTATAGAAAACTACGTCTTTCCCCTACTTTTCTATAGAAAACTAGGGCTTTTCCCTACTTTTCTATAGAAAACTAGGGCTTTCCCCTACTTTTCTATAGAAAACTAGGGCTTTCCCCTACTTTTCTACAGAAAACTAGGGCTTTCCCCTACTTTTCTATAGAAAACTAGGGCTTTCCCCTACTTTTCTATAGAAAACTAGGGCTTTCCCCTACTTTTCTATAGAAAACTAGGGCTTTCCCCTACTTTTCTATAGAAAACTAGGGCTTTCCCCTACTTTTCTCTAGAAAAAGGTAGGCCCAGAAAACTATTCCTTCCGCCTACTTTTCTCTAGAAAACTATTCCTTCCGCCTACTTTTCTCTAGAAAACTAGGCCTTCCGCCTACTTTTCTCTAGAAAACCAGTCCTTCCGCCTACTTTTCTCTAGAAAACTAGTCCTTCCGCCTACTTTTCTCCAGAAAACTATTCCTTCCGCCTACTTTTCTCTAGAAAACTATTCCTTCCGCCTACTTTTCTCTAGAAAACTATTCCTTCCGCCTACTTTTCTCTAGAAAACTATTCCTTCCGCCTATTTTTCTCTAGAAAACTAGGCCTTCCGCCTACTTTTCTCTAGAAAACTAGTCCTTCCGCCTACTTTTCTCTAGAAAACTAGTCCTTCCGCCTACTTTTCTCTAGAAAACTATTCCTTCCGCCTACTTTTCTCTAGAAAACTATTCCTTCCGCCTACTTTTCTCTAGAAAACTATTCCTTCTCCCTACTTTTCTCTAGAAAACTAGGCCTTCCGCCTACTTTTCTCTAGAAAACTAGGCCCTCCGCCTACTTTTCTCTAGAAAACTAGGGCTTTCGCCTACTTTTTTAGGCGAAAGTAGTTGGAAGTTTTGAACCGCTTAGCCTTTAATATATTCCCCTACATCCTTCCGTAGAGTACCTTAGTTCACTAGAAAATACAAAAAATAAAAATCGAGGAAAAACAAGTGAAATTTATGAGCTGAAAAACTACAAATGAAAATTGGCTGACAAAGAGTCTTGTGACAATTATCGATAACATGACCCAAAACTGCATGAGCAAGAAAAATATGTTTCCAAAAGCTACGAATTCAATTCAGGCAAGTAATAAGTTTGTACTTGAAGTAGAACGAAATGGTGGTGCTTGGAATTATGTGGCATGTTGCATGTGGGGTTGAAAAAAAATGCAAACATGGGCGAAAAATGAAGAGTGAATAAGTTAGTATAGTTTGGTATATGGCAAAAACATGGACATATTTTTCGAATATGTGCAGGATTGGCGAACGATTCGCAAAAAAAGCAAGGAGGGCAAAAAAGGGAAAACTGAAACTTTTAAAAAGTTTATGAAATAAGGAAGAAAATAATACATTTTTGAATGGAAGTTGGTTTAAGATAAATATTTTTGATTTAAAATGAGATTTTTTAGTTATTTAGTTTATTTTTTTTACCTAAATTTATTTTACACCTAAAAGTATGCTTTAAAAAACTGACTTTAATTTTTTACGCGATTTTTTAGGAAAGGGAATTTTTATGTCGAATTTTAAACTTTTTGTTCACAAATTATATTTTATTTGATTTTTTTTTACTTCTCTTAAGCCTCAGTTCATGTCATTTAGACTTTAACATTCATTTTCATGTTGAAAACCTTTTATTATCTGGAAGTGATGTCTGAAAAAAAAAACACGAAAACGGTTTAACAACAATAGGAAAATTACTGAAATACGTTTAAATCCTACATGTCATTATTTGTATTCCCACTTGACGTTAAACGTCGTTGTTCCTCCTCCTCTGAAAAGGATGACTCCTGTTTTCTTTGCATAAGAATTTCTTTCTTTTTGCACAAAGAAGTAATTTTTAATTTTTTTTTTCTTTTGAAAAAAAAAACAAATTTTTTCACTCATGTTATCCTTTGGAGGGGAAGATTATCGCCAGGAAATAAGGGATGTGTATGACTGCTTTATCAAGTGATTGAGATCTTTTTCTTCGGAAAAAAATTGCTTGTTTTTCATTAATAAAAATACAGATATTTTGAGGCTAGGAGGGTGCCAAGGGTTTATCCATCCATTTTAAACAAATATTTTTATATCCTTGACAGCCATAGGTGGAAAGGGTATTTTTCTAAGTG
The DNA here is from genome assembly GCA_933228675.1 of Stomorhina lunata. NCBI lineage: Eukaryota > Metazoa > Arthropoda > Insecta > Diptera > Rhiniidae > Stomorhina > Stomorhina lunata. The sequence continues at coordinate 12,985,615 of OW121741.1, forward strand.
CTTTGTAATGCATAGACATTTTAATCTAACATCTATATTAAGGTAGAATAAGTAAGGGTAATGTGGTATTACCTATTTGTTTTTAGATTACCAAGTCTTTTTGTCCGGTTTAAATATGATTTAAGCCCACAGTTTCAACGATATTTAAAAATATATTTCAAAATTTCACTTAAAAATGGGCAGGTAATGTGGTATACCATATGTATACCACATAATAAAGTGCCCCATATTATTTTTGTTTCCAAACAATGTCGAATGCAGCGGTTTGGCCCCTGTTATTTTATGCAAGTCTGTTTCTAGTCCCATCACAAGCCTAAGCTAAAGTCTAGGCTCTATTTCCAGCACTTTTTACATATCGTTGGTCTCATGTAGAAAAGCCCTAACTCGCATATTTAAAACTTTACAGGAGAAGGTGAAAACAGACTTAAAAAAGTAATTGACAAAATTTTACATACTTTTTAATGCAGGTTTTATTAAAATGAAGGATAAATTTGATTCTTAAACCTTTTCTTGAATTTTAAACAAATAAAAAACTAAATTGAGATAGGGCTTTTTGTAGTCTAATTTCAGAGCCGAAATGTGACTTAGCGCATTTTCTGTAGTCAACAAAACAACTTATATTAAGAAAAGCTTTACATAGCGAATGTTTCCTATAGGAAAGCTAAAGTTTTTTGTAGAAAAGCTTGCGATAGCGAATGTATTCTATAGGAAATCTTTCGATAGCGAATGTTTTCGACAGGAGATCTTTCGATATTGAACGTTTTCTAAAGGAAATATTTCGATACAAAAGTTTTCTTTCTATGTCTTAGTCTATGTCTTAGTCTATGTTTTAGTCTATGTTTTAGTCTATGTTTTAGTCTATGTCTTAGTCTATGTTTTAGTCTATGTTTTAGTCTATGTTTTAGTCTATGTCTTAGTCTATGTCTTAGTCTATGTCTTAGTCTATGTCTTAGTCTATGTCTTAATCTATGTCTTAGTATATGTCTTAGTCTATGTCTTAGTCTATGTCTTAGTCTATATCTTAGTCTAAGTCTATGTCTTAGTCTATGTCTTAGTCTATGTCTTAGTCTATGTCTTAGTCTATGTCTTAGTCTATGTCTTAGTCTATGTCTTAGTCTATGTCTTAGTCTTAGTCTATGTCTTAGTCTATGTCTTAGTATATGTCTTAGTATATGTCTTAGTCTATGTCTTAGTCTATGTCTTAGTCTATGTCTTAGTCTATGTCTTAGTCTATGTCTTAGTCTATGTCTTAGTCTATGTCTTAGTCTATGTCTTAGTCTATGTCTTAGTCTATGTCTTAGTCTATGTCTTAGTCTATGTCTTAGTCTATGTCTTAGTCTATGTCTTAGTCTTAGTCTATGTCTTAGTCTATGTTTTAGTCTATGTCTTAGTCGATGTCTTAGTCTATGTCTTAGTCTATGTCTTAGTCTATGTCTTAGTCTATATCTTAGTCTATGTCTTAGTCTATGTCTTAGTCCATGTCTTAGTCTATGTCTTAGTCTATGTCTTAGTCTATGTCTTAGTCTATGTCTTAGTCTATGTCTTAGTCTATATCTATATCTTAGTCTATGTCTTAGTCTATGTCTTAGTCTACGTCTTAGTCTATGTCTTAGTCTATGTCTTAGTCTATGTCTTAGTCTATGTCTTAGTCTATGTCTATGTCTATATCTTAGTCTATATCTTAGTCTATGTCTTAGTCTATGTCTTAGTCTACGTCTTAGTCTATGTCTTAGTCTATGTCTATGTCTTAGTCTATGTCTTAGTCTATGTCTTAGTCTTAGTCTATGTCTTAGTCTATGTCTTAGTATATGTCTTAGTATATGTCTTAGTCTATGTCTTAGTCTATGTCTTAGTATATGTCTAAGTCTATGTCTAAGTCAATGTCTTAGTCTTTGTCTTAGTCTATGTCTTAGTCTATGTCTTAGTCTATGTCTTAGTCTATGTCTTAGTCTATGTCTATGTCTTAGTCTATGTCTAAGTCTATGTCTTAGTCTATGGCTTAGTCTATGTCTTAGTCTATGTCTTAGTCTATGTCTTAGTCTATAGAAAAGCTTTCGATATTAAAAGTTTGACTTTGAATGTTTCCTATATGTAATCTTTCGATATTCAAAGTTTTATGAAGGAAATCAAAAGCTTTTATACACAATCTTTCGATATCGAAAGTTTATTATAGGAAGCCTTTCGACATCGATTTATATAGAAAATTTTTAGATATTGACAGTTTTATCTTGAAAAGTTCTTGATATGGAATATTTTTAGTAGAAAGCTTTGGATATTAAAAGTAACCTTTAGGAAATTTGTTGATTTGTTGTAGATTCAATTCGAAAGTTTTATACTAAAAATAAAAGTTTTATACTAAAAATCTTTTGATATCGAAAGTTTTCTACAGAAAATCTTTCAATATCAAAAGCTTATTATAGGAAACTTTTTGATATCGACAGTTTTATATAGGAAATCTTTTTTGTAAAGCTTTCAATATGGAGTGTTTTTAGTTAAAAGCTTTTTATATCAAAAGTAACCTTTAGGAAAGCTTTTGATATTGAAAGTTTTATATATAAGAAATTTTTCGATATCGAATGTTTATTATAGGAATTCTGTGGACATCGAAAGTTTTATATAGAAATTTTTAATATAAACAGTTTTTTAAAAATTGTATATAAAAAGTTTTCTATGTGAAATAATTTCACGACAAATGTTTTATATAAGAAATTTTTCGATATCGAAAGTTTATTATAGAAAATCTTCGATATCGAAAGCTTTATACGAGTATAAGAAAATTTTGGATTAGTAATGCCAGTTTTTTTATGAAAAGCTTTTCATGTGGAATGTTTTTTAGTAGAAAGCTTTAGCTATTAAAAGTTACCTATAGAAAAGCTTTTGATATTGAAAGCTTTCTAACCGAAAAATGTTGTCGACAAAAGTTTTATATTTGAAATTAGTATACATCCAACCGAAAGCTTTAAATTATAAATCGTTATTCATCCAACCGAAAGCTTTAAGATTCGAAAGTTTTGTATTATTTGTCGATTCAACTACACATAATTTGGCGCAATAGGGCTTTAAAAAAAAAATAATTTTTTTTTAGGAATAAGTTAGGGCTTTTTAGAAAATTACTTAAATAACCGCTAATTTTGTTGAAATTGACTAAAATTTTTGTGAGGAGGTAAATTTGCGTTAAATGTATTGAAATCACAAAAAAAAAACAAATTTCGAAAAAAGTGTGAGTTAGACCCTTTCTACATGAGAACAACGATATTATCCTTTTTGCTCTAAAACTTTAAATATTAAACATTTTATTTGATCTTCTAAGAGTTTTTTCTCAACTATATTTCAATAAATTTAGGATAATCAAAAAGTGAAGCATACTTTAAGGCTTAACAGAAAACGTTCACTTCAACTTAAAATTACAAAAAATTATGCTGTTTGATCCCTTTCGTTTGAAAAGTTTTTTCCAAAATATTTAGTATGAAAAAAAACTACGAAGTTGTGTAGTTTTTTATATTGTCTTAAATTACATTGCCTACTTAAGTAAATTATTTTTATTAGCATTTCAAAGCATACTCTTAGGGATTTGCGTGTTTTCTTGTTTATTTTTTTTTCATTTCAAAAAAGGTTAAAGAAATCCTTTTACGCAAGAAATGAATTTGTATTTCTTGGTATCTATTAAATTACCTTTTATTGTTTTGCCATTTAAACTAAAGTCTAGTTAGATTATTAAAGGATTTTCAATAGATTACTTGTAGTGTTTTTTTTTTTTGTTTGGCAACAACAAAATTATATTAATGTCAGCGTTAAATTGTTTAATGGGCCATATTGAGAGTTTCGGGTCAAATGTTAGAATTTGTTCGATACTAGAGTTAAGGTAAAACTAAATAGTTTTTTGTTTTCTTTGTTGGCGAAACTAAATTTTCTACTGCTTTAGAGCCATCGGAACATGGGGATTCAGAATCTTAAGTTTGTTTATGACCTAAACCTTATAAAAGTTGAAAGAAACCTCCCCTTTAATAATATACTAAACCCCATAACGCTTCCACTTCCTTGTAATTTCTTAGCTTTCCTCCTTTTTCTCCTGTTACTCCCATTTGATTTAACCGTTTTTTTTTTATTTATACCTGTTCGTTAAGACAAACACATTCCACTTATTTTCAATAAATCCTTAGGGGCATAAAAACAAACTACAAAAGGAAAAGGAAGCCCTACATGTACAAATATAAATAAATAACTAAAGACTCACATATACATACAAGCAAATCTACACACATATGAGTACATAAGGGTTCACTTTATTTTACAAAAGTGCGAAATTTAATCTTTACCTTCCCCCAGAAATGTTCTATGTAACATTAGAACATGCTGTGCAAATTTTTTTCACCCACAAAGTGTTAAACTTTTTTATTTGGGAAAAATTAAGAGTATTTTCGGTTTTGCCTAAATTTTAACCTCTAAAAATTACAATATCTTAAAACAATAATAGAATATAAAAGAGAACTAAAGTAGCTTTATTTTAAGTCATCACAATTACAAATCCATGAAATAGTTTCTTAGTTTTTACAATTTTTCCCCGAAAATTCTTGTCCTTGACGACAAGCCTAAAGATATGCAACCAAAAAATTTACTTAAGGATAAATAAATTTCAAGAAAAGATATGATTTACAATTCTATGATCTGTAAGTACTAAATAGTTGAGTTTTGTTAAAATATAACCGAATTTACTTAGAAAATTATACTTTTTTTCTCAGGCCGTTTTCAAAAATCATTTTTTAATTTTTTTTAAATTTTGTTCAACAAATATTACAAATAATAAATTTACTTTCCGATATCATAAAACAAACAAATGGGAGAATTAAAACCAAAAAAATGAGGGTGATATCTTTAACCATGCCGCCGTAACTGCGATTTGAAATGGCAAGAATTTCGGGAAAATGTATGGGAAAAATGTGAGCATTTTCGGTTTTGCCTAAATTTTAACTTCTAACAATTACAATATTTTTAAAAAATAATAGAATATAAAAGACAACTAAAGTAGCTTTATTTGAAGTCATCACAATTACAAACCCATGAAATAGTTTCGGAGTTATAGCAATTTTCCCCCGAAAATTATTGTCCTTGACGAAACGCCTAAAGATATGCAACCAAAAAATTTACTTAAGAATAAATTAATTTCAAGAAAAGATATGATTTACAATTATATGACCTGTAAGTACTAAATAGTTGAGTTTTGTTAAAATATAACCCAATTAACTTAGTTTTTTTCATATAAGAAAATTTTACTTTTTTCTTAGGCCGTTTTCAAAAATCATTTTTTAATTTTTAAAAAATTTTGTTCAACAAATATGACAAATAATAAATTTGCTTTCCGGTATCATAAAACAAACAAATGGGAGAATAAAATCCAAAAGCAAAGAGGTCGATATCTTTAACCGTGTCGCCGTATCTGCGATTTGAAATCGAAAATTTTCGGGAAAATGTGAATTTTTTTGTAATAATTTGAGTATGCGTTTGTTTTTCTTTAATATTGAAAAAGTTTAACCCTTTATTTCCCGGGGTCAAAGGTCATTATTTTCTATAGGAAAGTGACAGAATATTAAGAATTTGTTACTAAATTTTGTTTAAAATGCAAAAATATATTAATTCTTATTAACATTTTTTGCAATTTTGAAAATGCTCAGCTGGTTTTTATGAACATTTTTTGGAGCAGTTATGGTTCAAATTCGCACTTTCATAAAATAAGGTGAACCCTTAAATACATACATCCATACAATTCATACAAGTGGCAAAGGGGACTTGTAATACTCGCTTATATCCCTTAAACTTACCTGATATTAGCAAAAGACAAGTACAATTCAAAATAGCAAATGAACAAACAAACAAACAAAAAAAGTATAACCGGAGAAAATAATCTTGGACAAACATGTTCATAAACAAAGTTTTAGTATGAAAAGTCAGTCAGTAAGTCTATATGTAAAGTTAATGTCCCCTTCCCTTTTTGTTTTAATGTCTTTCCTGTCACACAACTACTCTAGACCCATACCTCACTACTACTACCTTATGCCTTTTAAAGACCCTCCAAGACTTTATTCTTTCTTTGTTTTTATTAAATTTTTTCCCCAAGTTTTTATTTTCTTTTCCTTGTTTTAAAAAGAAAAACAAAAAATAAAATAAATAAAAAAAAACTCAAATAAAAACTAAAACTTGTCTAAAGGAAACCTTTAATTCAAACATAAAACAAATGCATTAATAATGATGTTTTTCTCTTTTGGCTTTATATGTGTGTAACTGTGTGCACTATGGGCTAGTAACTGTGTTTTATTGGTATGCATTGTAATACGCACGTTGCTTTTATAGTTTTTTGTTTTTGCTGCCACAACTTACAATGTTGCACGTAACTAATTCATTCTTCAACATCACGTTGTAAAATTACGTTTTGATATATTTTTTTTGTTGGTTGGTACGTTTTTTTAATTTATTATATTTAAAATACACTGAGAGAAGAAAGTTTTTACTGCATTTTGCAGAGCAAATATAAAAATTTTCATTATCGCTAACGATTTTCTTTTATAAGGAAATCCGGTCTCTGGTTTAGGGTCCCGTTTGGTCTCTATTTATGTATATTACTACCATTCAGCAATTCAGAATTGTTTCTTACACGGGGCAAGAGTATTCGAAACAGCTCGAAAAAGTTGTTGACAGCTCAATAAATTTTCAACAACTTTTCGCTGTATTTGCGGCCGTATTTTGCCGATAACACTGTGCTAGTTGAAAAAAAAAAAACGACAAAATTGAGACCTAGTGGCTAAAGATAGCTCAAGTAAGCTGAATTCAATGGTGCTCACCATTTTTCTAGGTTAGCTCTAGTTTTCGAGATATAGCGTTATTTAAAAAATGGAAGAGGTTGCACATTAAAAATTCGCGTAACTCGAAAACTGTAACAAAATTGTCTTTCAGGAACATACTAATTACATTTTAATCCGATCAGTCGTTTTGGAAATAAATTTTTTTGTTTGCAAAAGAAAATTATTTTTGAAAATGGAAATTTTTATGATTTAAGAAAAAAAAAAATTTGTTTGCAAACAAAAAAATTTATTTCCAAAATGACTCCTTGAATTAAAAATTACTGTTCCTGAAAGACAATTTTGTTGCCGAATTTTGCTTTTTTTTACTTAGTCCAAGAAAATAAACAGTTTCCGAGTTACGCGAATATTTATTGCTCAAAATCTTACATTTTTAAAATAAAGCTATATCTCGAAAAATCGAGCTAACTTAAAAAAATGGTTAGCACCATTGAATTTAGTGTACTCGATTTATCTTTTCCCACTAGGTCTCCCTTTTGTCGGTTTTTTCAACTACACCATTTTCAATTGAAATTGAGAAATATTCAATTTAAATTGAGAATATTCAATTGAAATTGAGAAATTTTTAATTGAAATTGAGAATTTTCAATTGAAAATGAGAAATTTTCAATTGAAATTGAGAATTTTCATTTGAAATTGAGAAATTTTCAATTGAAATTGAGAATTTTCAATTAAAAATGAGAAATTTTCAATTGAAATTGAGAAAACCTTAATTGGAAATGAGAAACATTCAATTGAAATTGAGAAATTTTCAAATGAAATTGAGAATTTTTGAATTGAAATTGAGAAAAGCCCAATTGAAATTGAGAAATTTTCAATTGAAATTGAGAATTTTTAAATTTAAATTGAGAATTTTTCAATTGAAATTGAGAAAAGCACAATTGAAAATGAGGTTGAATTTTTTAATTGAAATTGAGAAGTTTTCAATTGAAAATGGAAAATTTTCAATTGAAAATGAGAAATTTTCAATTGAAATTGAGAAATTTTCAATTGAAATTCAGAAATTTTAAATTTAAATTGAGAATTTTTCAGTTGAAATTGAGAAAACCCCAAATGAAATTTCAATTTAGGTTTTCTCATTTTCAATTCTAAAATTCTCAATTTCAATTGAAAATTTCTCATTTTAAATTGAAAATTTCTCATTTTCAATTGGAAATTTCTCATTTCAAATTGAAAATTTCTCATTTTCAATTGAAAATTTCTCAATTTCAATTAAAAAAATCAACCTCATTTTCAATTGGGCTTTTCTCAATTTCAATTGTAGAATTCTCAATTTAATTTTAAAAATTCTCAATTTCAATTGAATGTTTCTCATTTTCAATTGGGATTTTCTCAATTTCAATTTACAAATTCTCATTTTCAATTGAAAAATTCTCAATTTCAATTGAATATTTCTCAATTTCAATTGAAAATTTCTAATTTTCAACTGAAAATTCTCAATTTCAATTGAATATTTCTCAATTTCAATTGAAAAGTCTCAATTTCAATTGAAAATTTCTCAATTTCAATTGAGCATTCTCAATTCCAATTGAATATTTCTCAATTTCATTTGAAAATTCTCAATTTCAATTGAAAATTTCTCAATTCAATTTGAAAATTTCTCAATTACAATTGAAAATGGTGTAGCACAGTGTCATCGGCGAGATACGGCCGCAAGTACTGCGAAAAGTTGAAAAGTTGTTGAAAATTATTGAATTGAATTGTCGACGGTTGTTCCGAACTGTTTGAAAAACCCTGTTGCCTAATTTTGTTTTTTTTTTACTTAGTTCGAGAAAATAAACAGTTTTCGCGTTACGCGAATATTTATTGCCCAAAAATCTTCCATTTTTTAAATAACGCTATATCTCGAAAACTAGAGCTTACCTAAAGAAATGGTTAGCACCATTGAATTTAGTGTACTTGATTTATCTGTATCCACTAGGATTCCCTTTTGTCGGTAAAAAAATGTTGTTGAAAACAGTGTAATTCCTCAAATGTTCATTTCCAGAGTCATAAATGTTTGTGATATATCGGCGTCGGCAAGTGACTTAACATAACCCCAAAGGAAATTGTCCAATTTGGTTAAATTGAAAGATCTTGACTTGGTAAGCCCAGATTTATTTTGGTTGTTTTTCATCTCAACTGTTGACATTGATCTCCTCGTGGTATCACTCGGGTAACTACTTTAACACCCGTTAATCTACAGAGCTAACATGTGCCGCGAGTTCTCCCATAAGAACGATACAAAAATATGCGTTAAGACGTCGGGCTAGTAATCCACTCCTGAAAAAAAAACAACTGCTATGAAAAAGCAAAATTTGGTATTAAAACGGTCCCCCTAATGTTTAATACGGAAGTCCGAAACTTTGATGGAAAGTCCAAATAGAGGAAAAGATTTCCCTCTACTCGGCCTACGCGATTGGAGAATATGCGCACAAGATCGAAGCGCATGGATTTCTAAAATATGCTAGGCCTTTGACCTTAACAGATTTCAAATATGGTAATTGAGATACGAAAATATTTCGTACCATGTTCCTATACCGTTCACCTTTGACAGTAACATTTTATCAACATCGTTTTTGAAGACAATCAGGTATGTGATGGAAATCGATCGTTTTCAAATCGTTCGATTTCAGATATATTTTTGAGGTAATTTTCTGTTATTTTTCCAAAAAAAAAAAAAATCAAACCAAATGAAAGATAAAATATCAGTCGAAAGGATTAAATACCGAAAATTTTTTCAAAATATATCTGAAATCGAACGATTTGAAAACGATCGATTTCCATCACATACCTGATTGTCTTCAAAAACGATGATGATAAAATGTTACTGTCAATGATTCCGCCTGCCAATGATGTTTGACAAAAGCTTGTGGATTCTCCTCACTCACGTAACCATTAAATCAAAATTGGGTTTCATCGGAAAATGAAATTTCATCGGAAATGAAATTTTGTGCTTCAGCCCATTTTCTCTGGTGTAAGTCGAGCACACTCCCATTTTAAGATTGAACACTATCATTTACAAAAACCTCTCCATTTGGCCAACCTTGATTTAGAGAATACTTTAATATAAAGGATCTTCTAGCATGGACGTCCGAGCTTTGACAGTAAATATATAATGAATTTACATCTGTCTAATTATTTGTCGTTTCTTCAGGCTGCAATGTCACTATAATCGAAAATTGCCTTCAACAACAAGAGCAATTTATTACTCTTTGTGACTCTAAATTCTATCGAAATTTAGCAATGTAGCCTATTTTTGAATCAATGGGTAAAAAAAGCAAAATTTTCGAAGATGAGGTTTCAACAGGGTGACGCTAGGTGCCCCACAGTTCATACTGAAGCGGATATTATGTACAAGTAGAGATGGGTTTAGACCTGGGTATTTACCTAACGCTGGGTATTTACCTATTTACACCCACTTTTATACCCGGGTATTTATCTAATTTCGGGTAAATACTTATTTGAATAACAAATACTCGTTGTTACGTAGAGCAAAAGAATTTTGAACATTTTCGAATTTATCTGAGGTACCTTCTGCATTGGAATTCATTTACACAATGTCACTGGCGCTAAACATAAATGTAATGACATATTTTGTCAATCACAAGGCCAGAAATGATTTTTGGGCCAAAACTTTTGTTTGAATGAAATTTCTCTAGTAAATTAGTGGAAAGAAATTTGTGGAAGTACGCAATTAAGCAAATTAGATGCTCGAATTTTAACAGCTCCCTGTACTTCAGCTGCTTCTGAACGTCCCATTAGCACCCACAGCTTCTTCTTTTAAATTTTTTTTATTTTGATTTATACCCACATTTTGGGTAAATACCCAAGTGCTTGGGTAAATACCTGGGTATTTATCTTTTAATACCCAATTTACCATTTGGGTATTTACCCTTGTCCCATCACTATGTACTAGCGATTTGAAGGCAATATGATGTGAACAGTCCACTGAAATTGTACTGTTTGACCAAGTTAATCTTTCCTATTCTTAGTTTACAAAACTGAAACAGGCAAAACCCATGAGGGGTTCTACCTAATAGTTAGAATTATAGTTACTTAGCTGATCCGATTACTATACTATGGCATCGTAGTTTTCGGATGATTATTCTATAATAATAAAAGCTAAAGTATTTATCTAGATTCATAGTAGTTTCATTGAAGACCCATAGTAACAGAACAAGAGCCTAAGACTTTATCTTATTGAAAAAAAAAATAGATACATCTACGAAGATACAACACGGTTTTTCAATTTAGAAATACTATGAGAAAGGTACGTTTTTTTTATCTATCCTCAAATACCATTAAGGCAACACATTCGTTAGACTTTGGGTTATATCTCTGTGTTGCTTTCTTCTTCCATTGATAACCACTTAAAGTAGACTAGTACTAGTCTAGTAAGTGGTTATCAATTTTCATTTTTAGATTGAGCACTCTCATTTAAAAGCTCTCCATTTGGCCAACCTTGCTCTAAAAACTGACTCTAACTCCATTATGAATCATCTGACATTTATAATGACTTTAACAATGATAAAATTACTTTATCCATGATTCTGATATGATATGGCATCAGACTAATATTCCGACTGTAAATAGAGCTATTACTCTTACTTTGAATTTTACTCCGATTATAATGCTTATAATCCAAAATTTCCATATAAAATTCCTACTATAAAACATTGATAATTTTATAATTCGTTTATGTATAAGGGGGTAAATCTATATACGACTGTGGCATATGATTCTAACAATTATTAAGATTTATTATAATTCTATCTCAGTATGGCTTTTAAACCTCTAATTTATTTCACTGTAGTACTTCTCCCACTCCACATGAAAGCCTCTACCACCTTTCTACTACCTACTGTTTCCCCCCACAAACCCCCCGCATTTTATTTGTTTTATACTACCAAACTCCTGGCTCATATGTGTGTATAAATTAATATGGATTTAGGGGTTATAGGCATACCCAACGGGAAATAGATACAACTAAAAGGCCTGGTAATAAACTTGACTCTCCAGGTATATGGACTGATATAAGACCTTCAACTGATTTTCATTTTACAAAGGGAAGCCAGATATTTTCATCTCGTTTCTTATTCTTATAATTTAATACAAAATACAAATTTTGATAAAAATTTTAATAAAGAAAAATTTTGATAAAAAATTTAAAAAAAAAAAATTTTAAGACAAATTTTCAACAAAATTTTACTAAAGGCAAATTTTCAACAAAATTATACTAACGAAAACATTTTGATCTAAATTTTACTAAAGATAAATTTTGTTAAAAATTTTACTAAATATACATTTTGTTAAAAATTTTACTAAAGACAAATTTTCAACAAAATTTTACAAAGACAAATTTTGATCAAAATTTTACTAAAGGCAAATTTTCAACAAAATTATACTAACGAAAAAATTTTGATCTAAACTTTACTAAAGATACATTTTGTTAAAAATGTTACTAAATACAACTTTTGATCAAAATTTTATTAAAGACAAATTTTCAACAAAATTTTACTCAAGACAAATTTTCAGCAAAATTTTACTAAAGACAAATTTTGATCAAAATTTTACTAAAGACAAATTTTGAACAAAATTTTATTAAAGACAAATTTTCAACAAAATTTTACTAAAGGCAAATTTTCAACAAAATTATACTAACGAAAACATTTTGATCTAAATTTTACTAAAGATAAATTTTGTTAAAAATTTTACTAAATACAACTTTTGATCAAAATTTTATTAAAGACAAATTTTCAACAAAATTTTACTCAAGACAAATTTTCAGCAAAATTTTACTAAAGACAAATTTTGATCAAAATTTTACTAAAGACAAATTTTGAACAAAATTTTATTAAAGACAAATTTTCAACAAAATTTTACTAAAGGCAAATTTTCAACAAAATTATACTAACGAAAACATTTTGATCTAAATTTTACTAAAGATAAATTTTGTTAAAAATTTTACTAAATATACATTTTGTTAAAAATTTTACTAAAGACAAATTTTCAACAAAATTTTACAAAGACAAATTTTGATCAAAATTTTACTAAAGGCAAATTTTCAACAAAATTATACTAACGAAAAAATTTTGATCTAAACTTTACTAAAGATAAATTTTGTTAAAAATTTTACTAAATACAACTTTTGATCAAAATTTTATTAAAGACAAATTTTCAACAAAATTTTACTCAAGACAAATTTTCAGCAAAATTTTACTAAAGACAAATTTTGATCAAAATTTTACTAAAGACAAATTTTGATCAAAATTTTACTAAAGACAAATTTTGATCAAAATTTTACTAAAGAAAAATTTTCAAAAAAATTTTACAAAAGACAAATTTTCAACAATATTTTACTAAGGCAAATTTTCAACAAAATTATACTAACGAAAACATTTTGATCTAAATTTTACTAAAAACAAATTTTGATCTAAATTTTACTAAAGATAAATTTTGTTAAAAATTTTGCTAAATACAAATTTTGATCTAAATTTTACTGAAAATAAATTTTGTTAAAAATTTTACTCAATACATATTTTGATCAAACATTCCTATTCCCCTTCCCAATGAAGGACTGCTATGGAAAATATTTGTCAAAAACAAATTGGTAAGAGTTTTGTATGTATTTTAAAAGCTAAGCAAGACTCGGACTTGTAACTAACTATGACTTCATAAAGAAAGCGGACTGTCATCTCTTAGGTATTTTGAGAAGGAACTTTGTTGAAAATTTTCCCACTGGGTATACGTTTTTCGTATATAGAACTGTAACATTATAAAATGCATTGCAGCAGAAAATATACATAATTTTGTTGTATATTTACTTAATGCTACTCTATTTACTGCTGCCGTCGTTCATGTTTTGTTGTTTCTCTTTTATTTTTCTATAGATTGTTTTTGATAAATAAATTATTTATGTTTGTATGTATTTATTAGATATATATGTAGTTGTATATGTATGTAATTGTATATATATGAAAATAAATATTGTACATACACACAAAAGTCTGTCAGGCTGTATTGTTAGACCTAAATGAGAGTATAAATTTTGATAGGACTCCATAAACATGTCTGTCTCCATTTGATTGTGTTTGTGAATGAATTGAGTCTATTATTTGGTAATTTTGTGTCTCCCCTTTAGGATTCAACAACAACAACAAAAACTTTGACAATTTTGATATGGGTTGTACTTGCAGTAGTAAGTACTTTATGTTACTTGACTGATGTTAGTACTTTAAATGCCTGGTCTTGTGGGTTGGAGGGGGCGGTAAAAGAGGGGTGGGGGATCTAGTAGCAACAGTGCGGTTAAAATCAAATTAATTTTTGTTGAATGAATGAATGATGAGTGTTTTGTTATTTGACTAATAAGATTTTCAATTATTTAAATTTCTTTAATAGCATATAAGTGGAGAATTTATTTTAGAAATATTGCAAAATGTGTTTTAATAAATTGGAATATGAAAGTCTGGGTATCATGGGGATTTTTGAAAATATTAGAATTTTAAATAATTATTTTCAATTGTTTTTTTAGAGATAATAAATAAGAGATGAATGTTTTTTTTTACAAAAATTTTACTAAAGAGAAAATTATACTAACCAAAAAATTTGGATGAAAGCTTCACTAAAGAAAAAATTTGAATGAAAAATTTACTAAATATAACAAAATTTTACTAAAGAAAAATTTTTAATCAAAATTTTATTAAAGAAAACATTTTTTTAAAAATTTACTAAAGACAAATTTTGATAAAAATTTATCTAAAGGCAAATTTTGATCAAAATTTATCTAAAGACAAATTTTAATCAAAATTTATCTAAAGATAAATTTTGATAAAAATTTATCTAAAGACAAATTTTGATCAAAATTTATGTAAAGACAAATTTTGATCAAAATTTATCTAAAGACAAATTTTGATAAAAATTTTACTAAAGAAAAAATTTTGATCAAAATTTTACTAATTACAAATTTTTAACATTTTACAAAAAACAAATTTTCAACAAAATTTTACTAAAGGCACATTTTGTTAAACATTTTACTAAAGATAAATTTTCAACAAAATTTTACCAAAGACAAATTTTCAACAAAATTATACTAACAAAAAAATTTCGATGAAAATTTTACAAAAAAAAAAATTTCAAGATAATTTTACTAAATACAAATTTTGATCAAAAATTAACTAAAGACAAATTTTTATTAAAATTTTACTTATGACAAATTTTGATCAAAATTTTACTAAAGACAAATTTCGATTAAAATTTTGCTAAAGACAAATGTTTATCAAAATTTTGCAAAAGACAAATTTCCATCAAAATTTTTCTAAAGACAAATTTTGATCAAAATTTTGCTAAAGACAAATTTTGATCAAAATTTTACTAAAGAAACATTTTGATCTAAATTTTACTAAAGAAAAATTTTGATCAAAATTTTACTTATGACAAATTTTGATAAAAATTTTACTAATGACAAATTTTGTGAAAAAACTTTACTGAAGACATATCTTGATTAAAATTTTACTAAAGACAATTTTTGATTAAAATTTTACTAAATACAAATTTTGATCAAAATTTTACTAAATACAAATTTTTATCAAAATTTTGCTCAAGACAAATTTTCAACAAAATTTTACTAAAGACAAATTTTAATCAAAATTTTACTAAAAATAAATTTTGATCAAATTTTAAATATCTTAGATTTCGATTTATATCAAATGCGGAATCTATTAATCTTACTAAGACATTAACTTTGACTACACCACTGATTTTTTCTATTGCCAATATATTCTTAAACCCCTTAAAGTATGCTATATATTTTAAATTTTAAATATAAAGGCCTTTTCAGCAAGATTTCCAGACTTTTATTTTCCATTTGCAATTGATAAAAATAAAATCATACACCAAGACCAATATCATTTTCAAATGGATTCTCTCCCCAAGACACAATAGGCATCATTTAATATGGAGATAAATATTCTAAGAAAGAAGAATTTTCATTTAAAATTTTACTTATGACAAATTTTGATCAAAATTTTACTAAAGACAAATTTCGATTAAAATTTTGCTAAAGACAAATGTTTATCAAAATTTTGCAAAAGACAAATTTCCATCAAAATTTTTCTAAAGACAAATTTTGATCAAAATTTTGCTAAAGACAAATTTTGATCAAAATTTTACTAAAGAAACATTTTGATCTAAATTTTACTAAAGAAAAATTTTGATCAAAATTTTACTTATGACAAATTTTGATAAAAATTTTACTAATGACAAATTTTGTGAAAAAACTTTACTGAAGACATATCTTGATTAAAATTTTACTAAAGACAATTTTTGATTAAAATTTTACTAAATACAAATTTTGATCAAAATTTTACTAAATACAAATTTTTATCAAAATTTTGCTCAAGACAAATTTTCAACAAAATTTTACTAAAGACAAATTTTAATCAAAATTTTACTAAAAATAAATTTTGATCAAATTTTAAATATCTTAGATTTCGATTTATATCAAATGCGGAATCTATTAATCTTACTAAGACATTAACTTTGACTACACCACTGATTTTTTCTATTGCCAATATATTCTTAAACCCCTTAAAGTATGCTATATATTTTAAATTTTAAATATAAAGGCCTTTTCAGCAAGATTTCCAGACTTTTATTTTCCATTTGCAATTGATAAAAATAAAATCATACACCAAGACCAATATCATTTTCAAATGGATTCTCTCCCCAAGACACAATAGGCATCATTTAATATGGAGATAAATATTCTAAGAAAGAATTTTCATTTTATTTCTTGTATATTTGCGGCGAACAGCCAATCGATCAATAAATGCATTGGGGGAAAAGTTTTAAAAGATTTTTCTTTTCTTAGGATAAAAGTAAGGCAGACTTTTAGGGGCGGTACAATGAATTTTTAATAAATATTGAAGGTTTTTTGTGTAGAGATAAAGTGAAGTCGATTTTTAGGGGTGGTGTATTAAATTAGTTTTAAGCGATCAATAAATGTGTTCGGGGAAAAGTTGTGAATAAAATTTTGTTGAGTTAAAGTAAAGCAGATTTTTAGGGGCGTTTTATTAAAATAACTTTTAAAATAACCGGTTTTTTGTATGTTAAGGTTTAAAGTAAATTCTTTTGTTGTAAAAAACGTAATAAGAAATCATCAAGCTCTTATGGCTGTAAGTCCTGCAGATGTCCTTAATATCCTTTATAGAACCTACTCTTTCTACTTTAAGTCACTTCCTAAGAATTAGAGAATTCTGTATAATAAGTAAATTTCAAGCATTTTATTGAAGTCTTTTCTTCAATATCTTGGCGGTATTCCTTTTTTACATTTTATAACAATTTGAATTTGTCTGTGTTGACGTTTGAGATAAAATAAAATGTGAAAAAAGTTTATTTTCCCTTAACAACAAGAAGACAGCTCTAACTAGAAAAGTATAAAGAATTTGACTACAACTGCTACCATCAGCCCTCAACAAGGATGCAATGAAATGTTCACACTTTATTTTAAAGATGAAAATCATGTCGAAGAAAAGCAAACTTTGGGAGAAAATTCTTTTTCCTTTTTTTTTGTTCAAACTTAAAAAAATACCTAAAGCAAGGATTGACTTTTAATAAACCAGGAGCAGCCAGCACTAGATGATAAAATCCAAGTTAAGAAAACATCAGAAAATGCTTGAGTAATTTTTTACATTATTTTCTACATTTTTAAGTATTTTTTGTAAAGTATAAGTGCAGATATATAAAGTAGATATCTGAAGTATATAAAGATATATAGATTGCATTTAATGCTGGGCTAATGTTGAAGCTACTGTAATATAACACCCTAAAAGTATGCAGCATCTTACAGTTATAAACATTTTATGTGTGTGTATTTCACACACCCACACACACACACAGACTTAGTCGAAAGCCTAGACACAATTGCTGATAAGATCCTTAAGTGTTAAAAAGCATGAATAAATCTTTTTATTTAAATATTCATTTTATTTTACATACTTTGAAATCTTGGCTACAAAAAAACTGTTTTATCTTAAATTTTTTATCATATTCAAAGTGTCATGTTCTAATAACAAGTGCAATATAATTTAATTTTGTTCTTAACTTTTTTCCTACTCCTTCTCATAATTGTCGTAAATTTAATTGTTCTTTATTGTTTGAGTAATTTTGTGAATTATATTTTTTAATTAAAAGATTTGAGTTATGAAAGAAAAATTTCCTATAAAAATAAGAAATTTATAAAAAATGTCCTATAAAAATAGGAAATTTTTGAAAAATTTCCTATAAAAATAGGAAATTTTTGAAAAATTTCCTATAAAAATAGGAAATTTTTGAAAAATTTCCTATAAAAATAGGAAATTTTTGAAAAATTTCCTATAAAAATAGGAAATTTTTGAAAAATTTCCTATAAAAATAGGAAATTTTTGAAAAATTTCCTATAAAAATAGGAAATTTTTGAAAAATTTCCTATAAAAATAGGAAATTTTTGAAAAATTTCCTATAAAAATAGGAAATTTTTGAAAAATTTCCTATAAAAATAGGAAATTTTTGAAAAATTTCCTATAAAAATAGGAAATTTTTGAAAAATTTCCTATAAAAATAGGAAATTTTTGAAAAATTTCCTATAAAAATAGGAAATTTTTGAAAAATTTCCTATAAAAATAGGAAATTTTTGAAAAATTTTCTATAAAAATAGGAAATTTTTGAAAAATTTCCTATAAAAATAGGAAATTTTTGAAAAATTTCCTATAAAAATAGGAAATTTTTGAAAAATTTCCTATAAAAATAGGAAATTTTTGAAAAATTTCCTATAAAAATAGGAAATTTTTGAAAAATTTCCTATAAAAATAGGAAATTTTTGAAAAATTTCCTATAAAAATAGGAAATTTTTGAAAAATTTCCTATAAAAATAGGAAATTTTTGAAAAATTTCCTATAAAAATAGGAAATTTTTGAAAAATTTCCTATAAAAATAGGAAATTTTTGAAAAATTTCCTATAAAAATAGGAAATTTTTGAAAAATTTCCTATAAAAATAGGAAATTTTTGAAAAATTTCCCATAAAAATAGGAAATTTTTGAAAAATTTCCCATAAAAATAGGAAATTTTTGAAAAATTTCCTATAAAAATAGGAAATTTTTGAAAAATTTCCCATAAAAAAGGAAATTTTTGAAAAATTTCCTATAAAAATAGGAAATTTTTGAAAAATTTCCCATAAAAAAGGAAATTTTTGAAAAATTTCCTATAAAAATAGGAAATTTTTGAAAAATTTCCTATAAAAATAGGAAATTTTTGAAAAATTTCCTATAAAAATAGGAAATTTTTGAAAAAGTTTCCTATAAAAATAGGAAATTTTTGAAAAAACTTCTATAAAAATAGGAAAATTTTGAAAAATTTCATATAAAAATAGGAAATTTTTGAAAAATTTCCTATAAAAATAGGAAATTTTTGAAAAATTTCCTATAAAAATAGGAAATTTTTGAAAAATTTCCTATAAAAATAGGAAATTTTTGAAAAATTTCCTATAAAAATAGGAAATTTTTGAAAAATTTCCTATAAAAATAGGAAATTTTTGAAAAATTTCCTATAAAAATAGGAAATTTTTGAAAAATTTCCTATAAAAATAGGAAATTTTTGAAAAATTTCCTATAAAAATAGGAAATTTTTGAAAAATTTCCTATAAAAATAGGAAATTTTTGAAAAATTTCCTATAAAAATAGGAAATTTTTGAAAAATTTCCTATAAAAATAGGAAATTTTTGAAAAATTTCCTATAAAAATAGGAAATTTTTGAAAAATTTCCTATAAAAATAGGAAATTTTTGAAAAATTTCCTATAAAAATAGGAAATTTTTGAAAAATTTCCTATAAAAATAGGAAATTTTTGAAAAATTTCCTATAAAAATAGGAAATTTTTGAAAAATTTCCTATAAAAATAGGAAATTTTTGAAAAATTTCCTATAAAAATAGGAAATTTTTTGAAAAATTTCCTATAAAAATAGGAAATTTTTTGAAAAATTTCCTATAAAAATAGGAAATTTTTGAAAAATTTCCTATAAAAATAGGAAATTTTTGAAAAATTTCCTATAAAAATAGGAAATTTTTGAAAAATTTCCTATAAAAATAGGAAATTTTTGAAAAATTTCCTATAAAAATAGGAAATTTTTGAAAATTTTCCTATAAAAATAGGAAATTTTTGAAAAATTTCCTATAAAAATAGGAAATTTTTGAAAAATTTCCTATAAAAATAGGAAATTTTTGAAAAATTTCCTATAAAAATAGGAAATTTTTGAAAAATTTCCTATAAAAATAGGAAATTTTTGAAAAATTTCCTATAAAAATAGGAAATTTTTGAAAAATTTCCTATAAAAATAGGAAATTTTTGAAAAATTTCCTATAAAAATAGGAAATTTTTGAAAAATTTCCTATAAAAATAGGAAATTTTTGAAAAATTTCCTATAAAAATAGGAAATTTTTGAAAAATTTCCTATAAAAATAGGAAATTTTTGAAAAATTTCCTTTAAAAATAGGAAATTTTTGAAAAATTTCCTATAAAAATAGGAAATTTTTGAAAAATTTCCTGTAAAAATAGGAAATTTTTGAAAAATTTCCTATAAAAATAGGAAATTTTTGAAAAATTTTCTATAAAAATAGGAAATTTTTGAAAAATTTCCTATAAAAATAGGAAATTTTCGAATAATTTCCTATAAAAATAGGAACTTTTTAAAAAATTTCCTGTAAAAATAGGAAATTTTTGAAAAATTTCCTATAAAAATAGGAAATTTTTGAAAAATTTCCTATAAAAATAGGAAATTTTTGAAAAATTTCCTATAAAAATAGGAAATTTTTGAAAAATTTCCTATAAAAATAGGAAATTTTTGAAAATTTTCCTATAAAAATAGGAAATTTTTGAAAAATTTCCTATAAAAATAGGAAATTTTTGAAAAATTTCCTATAAAAATAGGAAATTTTTGAAAAATTTCCTATAAAAATAGGAAATTTTTGAAAAATTTCCTATAAAAATAGGAAATTTTTGAAAAATTTCCTATAAAAATAGGAAATTTTTGAAAAATTTCCTATAAAAATAGGAAATTTTTGAAAAATTTCCTATAAAAATAGGAAATTTTTGAAAAATTTCCTATAAAAATAGGAAATTTTTGAAAAATTTCCTATAAAAATAGGAAATTTTTGAAAAATTTCCTATAAAAATAGGAAATTTTTGAAAAATTTCCTTTAAAAATAGGAAATTTTTGAAAAATTTCCTATAAAAATAGGAAATTTTTGAAAAATTTCCTGTAAAAATAGGAAATTTTTGAAAAATTTCCTATAAAAATAGGAAATTTTTGAAAAATTTTCTATAAAAATAGGAAATTTTTGAAAAATTTCCTATAAAAATAGGAAATTTTCGAATAATTTCCTATAAAAATAGGAACTTTTTAAAAAATTTCCTGTAAAAATAGGAAATTTTTGAAAAATTTCCTATAAAAATAGGAAATTTTTGAAAAATTTCCTATAAAAATAGGAAATTTTTGAAAAATTTCCTATAAAAATAGGAAATTTTTAAAAATTGTTAAAATTTCCTTTAAATAGTCGATTTTTCAAAAATTCTTTTTGGAATAGTTTTCAAATTTCTATTAGTATTGGTCTAGGTTATGGTACAGTCTTTTACCTTTATAAACATTTTCTGTTGCCTACTTTTAGGGTTGCATTTAACTAATAAAAAGAGCCTCGAACTTGTGTTATTAGAAAGAAAAGAACACATTTTTTTAGTTAAATTAAATAGAATATTGTTATATAAATAAGAACTTATAAAAAACCACTACAACTGAATTCTAGTCATTTTAACATGTAAAGAAAAACTACGAAAAAATCAATACTTTTATTTAACTTTCAATACCATTTTTTTTTCTTGGTTGTTGTTCTTTTCATACTTTTTTTCTTCAAAACAATAGAAACGTTAGACATGTCTTGGCATGTTAAAAATAATGGAAAATTGAAGAACTTAAGCCCGAGAAAATGAAGGAAAAAAGAAGAAAACGAATTGAAAACTGAAAACCTTGAATGAAAACATGTAAGCAAATACCTCAAATAGTACTAATTTGCTCAAAAATTTGATAAGACAGAACATGAAGTTATTGGTTGAATATAATTATTGAGGAAAAGGTTTTCAAGGAATGTGGACTGATAAAGGGAAATTTTACAAAAATTGAGGTTTTATATGAAATTTTTCGAAAATTTAAAATTTAAAAAAAAAAATTGTTAATGACTTTTAAATTAGTATTCCTTTTTTCCACATTACATTAAAAAAATACTATTTTTATAGGAATTTTATCCATTTAGAGAATTTTAAAGGTTAAATCCTATTAACGCACCCTCACATAGATTTTCGCATACACTCAATACTTTCAGTCCACCCCAGGTACTTTAAAATAACTCCCTGTACCTGACATTTTCAGTGCATCCCCAATACAACGAAAGGTATTGAACATAATTTTAAACCCATCCAAGAGCTCAACTTTGAGTATTGAGTATCCGCTTTTAACACGTACAGGACATTACCCATCAAATAAACGAAGACAATGAACAAATACAAATAAAACTCAACTAAGTTGCAACAAAATTGGAAACATTTTTCAAAAATAAAAGGACAAGTTTCAAATTTGTCTCTGAAACTTTTTTGCTGACGCTTTTTTGTTGCTTTCGGTTTTGTCATCGTGTGTGCAAATAACAAGGTAACACGTAAATAAACTAAATAAACTTTGACGACAATAAGCTCTTGAAGTTTTTGAAAGCCTCCCCCGACACAAGAACCCAATTACCCCTTCCCTCCCCCTCATATTCTATCACTTATCAATTTTGCTTCGCCGGGGCTGAATGTTTTCTATTACTTCAATGTTGCACGTTAGTTGGTTGCATTTGCCCCTGTATGTTGCATGCTATAGATTGTTCGTTGGTTGTGTGTTGTGCATATAAATTACTTTTGTAAATTTTTTCGAATATTTCTCGGGTTATAGAAATTGTGTTTCTGTTTCTTTTCCTTCAGTCGTTAGAGCCTGGAGGCTTCTCGTTTTACGTCATTTTAAAATTTAGTTCTTTTTAACATTTTTTTTTGGTGTCAGGGTGTTTTTAATGTTCGCCAGTTCTTATTTTTATCTTTTTCTGTTGAATATTCTTGTTTGAAACTCTTAAGGGAGTTACGGAAAAAATTGTTTTGCACATGAGGTCTAATTTCATTTGCGAAAATAAATGACAAAGTTTTGTACTGAAAAGAAATTTAAACATTCATGCAAAGAATTTAATATATATTTTTTTTTGTTTTTAATTTCCTATAAAATTTTTTGAAAATTTCCTAAAAAAAAGAAATTTTTAAAAAATTTCCTATAAAAATAAGAAATTTTTGAAAAATTTCCTATAAAAATAAGAAATTTTTGAAAAATTTCCTATTAAAATAAGAAATTTTGAAAAATTTCCTATAAAAATAGGAAATTTTTGAAAAATTTTCTATAAAAATAAGAAATTTTTGAAAAATTTCCTATAAAAATGAGAAATTTTTGAAAAATTTACTATAAAAATAAGAAATTTTTGAAAAATTTCCTATCAAATAAGAAATTTAAGAAAATTTTCCTATAAAAATAAAAAAATTTTTAAAAATTTCCCACAAAAATTAGAAATTTTTGAAAAATTTTCCATAAAAAATTCTCAAGTCGCCAATAGCCTACGTATAGTTGGTGTTCCGTATCACGAAAATGAAGATTTAAAAAAGGTTTTTAATAAAATTTGTGAAACTCTGAATATTTCGATGCCTTTAGAAAACATTTACAGACTACATAAAATTTACAAAAACCATAAGCCGTATACACCAAACGATGAAGTGATAGTTGCAGTTTTAAAAACTCCTTATAAGAGAAACTTTCTATTAAAATGTATATCCAAATAT
Organism: Stomorhina lunata; assembly: GCA_933228675.1. Lineage (NCBI taxonomy): Eukaryota > Metazoa > Arthropoda > Insecta > Diptera > Rhiniidae > Stomorhina > Stomorhina lunata. The sequence continues at coordinate 13,009,377 of OW121741.1, forward strand.
AAGAAGGATACAAATTGCTTATTGGACCTCAGCCACATAGGGTATGTTCAGACAAATGAAAATGGTGCTCATCCAATCTACGTTAATGAGAACTTAACTACGCACAACTTTAGCATATTTAAAGAATCGTTGAAGCTAAAAAAACACGGGAAGATTAAATCAACTTTCACTCTCCGTGGTCTTGTTTATGTGAAGAGAAGTGCTGCTGAGGAACCAATCCTAATTGAATTTTTGGACCAATTAAACCAACTTTTTCCCTAATTCAAAAATTATGTTTTCATTATTTTTAAGCGAATTATATAAAACTTTAAATCTTTTAAATTTTGATTTATTATTTTTGCAAATTTTCAATTTCAAATTTATTTATCCTAATATGAAATGCCAATTTTTCTTACTTAAAATATACCTAAACTCAATTGTCAAACTTGTAATAATCATACTCTTCTTGAATTTGCACTGCATTGCATTTCTTTAGTATTGCTCTAAGCAATATGGATAATATATACATTTGTTCCACTGATAGTATTTATGCGATGGTTCGCATTCTAGCTAGACAATGTAATGGTGTTCGTATATGTCACATTAATGCACAAAGTCTCGGCAAAAAAATTTATGAATTCAGAGTAATATTTGAAAACTCCCAAATTGACGTGATATGTGTAACGGAAACGTGGCTTAACGAAGATATACCTGATAGTCTCATTCATTTAAATGGGTATGAATTATTTAGAGCTGATCGAAAAACTCGCGGAGGAGGTGCAGCGATATTTATTAAATCAAATATCACATCGAACTTCAAATGCAAAGCTGCACTCGGAGAGGAAGTAGAATATATATTTGTTGAAATTTTATCTAATGGAAGAAAACTTCTCGTTGGCTGCGTTTATAGACCGAACCGTTACATTGAAACATCTACTTTTTAACAAAAATTGCCACAATAACTGAATCCTATGCAGATCTATTAATTGCTGGTGACTTCAATTCTAATTTGTTGGCTGAAAACATGCTTGCTGAAGATATGCAACAACTTGGGCTTGTAACAATAAACAGCGAAATACCAACTCACTTCACAAATACTAACAGTACCCTTCTTGACCTGTTTTTTGTGAACTATGATTCAAAAATATTACTATATGATCAACTTTCGGTTCCTGGTTTTTCTCGCCACGACTTGATATATACTACATATGATTTCTGCCTACAACGTAAAGATGAAACTATCAAATATCGCGACTTTAAAAAAATTAATTTTCAAAATCTTGAAGATCAGTTTTTTTCAATAAACTGGGATACAATGTTGCATATGGACTCCGTAGATAACCAGCTAAATTTTCTAGAAGATAACATCTTAAGATTGTATAACGCATGCGTTCCAATGATAACAAAGACTTTTAAGCCAACTACAAGACCGTGGTTTACTTCGTCAATAAAAATTCAAATTGAAAAACGCAATAAAGCTTATACCAGATGGAAAAGATTTAAAACTGATAACTTATATACTGAATTCTGCAACGAACGAAGAAAAGCTAATGATCTAATCAGAAAAGCTAAACGTGATTATTTTATCGAACGTTTTGGACAGGCAATAAATGGTAAAAAGACTTGGAACACTATTCGTGATATTAGTATTAGCAAATCTAAAAGTGATAGCATAAACACGAATTTAACTGCAGATGAACTAAATCGTGCATTTACAACTTTACCGTCTGTTAAAACTAACCCTCCGGTGTATAGCGATACTACACTTAACCAGCAACGTTTGGAAAATAGCAATATGTTCAACTTTCATACTATTGGCATAACTGATGTTCTCTACAGTATTAAATCTATAAAATCCAATGCTACTGGCTGTGATGATGTAAATCCAAAATTTATAAAAATACTACTGCCACAAATACTTCCATATCTCACTCATCTTTTCAATTCCATTATAGTATCTTCAAATTTTCCCCATCGATGGAAATTTACAAAAATTATACCAGTGCCTAAGTCAAATTCAGAATTTAGACCAATTGCTATCTTACCATATCTCTCCAAAATTTTCGAAAAAATAATACACTCACAAATAAGCAAGCACCTGGATTCGTATAATTTATTGACGGACAGACAATCAGGTTTCCGCCCGAAACACAGTTGCACTACTGTCCTTGCTGACGTTGCTGAAGATATCCGTAGTGAGGTCGATGTTGGGAAAATTGTAATGCTTGTCCTGCTTGACCACTCCAAGGCATTCGACACAGTCGATCAATAAGAAAATTTTGAAAAATTTCCTAAAAAAATAATAAATTTTTTAAAAAATTTCCCACAAAAATTAGAAATTTTTGAAAAATTTTCCATAAAAATCAGAAATTTTATAAATATGTCCTATAAAAATAATAAATTTCTGAAAAATTTTATAAAAATAAGAATTTTATATTATATTTTTATTTTTTTATATTTTATATTTTTTTTTTGTTTTTAATTTCCTATAAAATTTTTTGAAAATTTCCTAAAAAAAAAGAAATTTTTAAAAAATTTCCTATAAAAATAAGAAATTTTTGAAAAATTTCCTATAAAAAAATAAATTTTTGAAATATTTCCTAGAAAAATAAGAAATTTTTGAAAATTTTCTTACAAAAATATTGAATTTTTGAAAAATTCCCAATGAAAAGAAGAAATTAAAAAAAAATCTTATTTTTATAGGAATTTTTTTTATAAATTTCTTATTTTTATTGGAAATTTTTCAAAAATTTTTATTTTTATAGGAAATTTTTCAAAACTTTCTTATTTTTATAGGAAATTTTTCCAAAAATTTCTTATTTTTATAGGAAATTTTTCAAAAATTTCTTATTTTTATAGGAAATTTAAAAAAAATCTTATTTTTATAGAAAATTTAAAAAAATTCTTATTTTAATAGGAACCCAGCAAAACTTTGGTAATGGCAAGTACTCTGATAACTGGTTACCTTGTAACGACAACAACATACCATCCGAATAAATAATAAGTTATTACAGAAGTACTTATTTGTAATTAAGATGGTAATTTAAACTGAATGGCCCCGGTTCAAATCCCACCAAGGGTAACAATTTTTTTTAGTTTTTTTTTATAAAAAGAGTCTTTTTAAATGATTTTTGAATTTTAAGAACTTAAATATTATCTTCTGTAAAAAAAATTTGTAAAACTAACTCACGTTAATGAAAAAATACCATCATGAGTCAATTTTGATTATGTAAGGGATGTTGAATACCAAACACGGTTCTAATTGGTCTTAACTTGGTAAGCCCAACTTATCTGGGTCATCCTTCATCTCAACTGTGGACACACACCTCCTCATGGTATCACCCGGGGAGCTATTTTAACACCCATTAATATTGTGAGTTAACATGTTCCGAGAGTTGTCCCATAAGATCGATAAAAATGGGTTAGGATTACGGGCTAGTAACCCTCTCTTGAAAAAAAATATAATGAAGAGGATAAAATTAGAATTGAAATGTCCCACTACCTAATATTAGACTACCTAATATTAGAGGAGGATGTCCGAAACTTCGATAGAAAGACCAAGTAGAGGAACATTTTTCAAAGCTTGGCCTATAAAATTGGCCTATAAAATTGGAGAATAGTTCATGAAATCGAAATCCATGGAATTCTAAAATATGCTCGGACTTTGACCTTAACAGTTTGTAACATTTAAGTAAGTAAGAGTCAATCTTATGTAAAAACTTATACAAAAAAGAAGATTTAAATTGTTTAAGTTTTAAAATAATTTTAAAAAAGTTTTAAAATAATTACAAAAAATCGTATAAAAATATTTTTCAAAAATTACAACAAAGCAAAAAAAGCAGGGAAAAACAAAGTTATTTTCACATGATTTTGGATCTAAAAATAAAAATTGTTTATATTAATTATAAGCTGCTAAGTTTTCAACATATGAAGTAGCTCAGTGGAAGAGTCTCTGCCTAGCAGTCGGAGGGTCTGGGTTCGAGCCCCCATGGGATTATAAAAAAAATTTTGTATTTCGTTTAAAAATATATGTTTCTAATAATACAACAACAAAAAAGTTGTTGCTGTTGTTGTTGTTGCTTTCAAATTGCTTACCTAAGTCATTACTTTTCTGCAATTGGTAAGTACTTGCCTCCAATGACATCCCCATGTTAATGTAATGACTTAAACAGCGAATGAGTAAGTAGTTCGTGTTCAATAGTTTAAATGTTTAACTCATTATTTGGTAATGAAAAGTTTTACTGGGAAATTTTTAAAAAAATTCTTATTTTTATAGGAAATTAAAAAAAAAAATCTTATTTTTGTAGGAAATTTTTCAAAAATTTCTCATTTTTATAGGAAATTTTTCAAAAATTTCTTATTTTTATAGAAAATTATTCAAAAATTTATTATTTTTATAGGAAATTTTTCAAAAATTTCTTATTTTTATAAGAAATTTTTCAAAAATTTCTTATTTTTATAGGAAATTTTTCAAAAATTTCTTATTTTTATAGAAAATTTTTCAAAAATTTCTTATTTTTATAGAAAATTTTTCAAAAATTTCTTATTTTTATAGAAAATTTTTCAAAAATTTCTTATTTTTATAGGAAATTTTTCAAAAATTTCTTATTTTTATAAAAAATTCTTCAAAAATTTCTTATTTTTATAGGAAATTTTTCAAAAATTTATTATTTTTATAGGAAATTTTTCAAAAATTTCTTATTTTTATAGGAAATTTTTCAAAAATTTCTTATTTTTACAGGAAATTTTTCAAAAATTTATTATTTTTATAGGAAATTTTTCAAAAATTTCTTATTTTTATAGGAAATTATTCAAAAATTTATTTTTTTTATAAGAAATTAAAAAAAAAAAAATTTAATTTTTATAGGAAATTTTTGAAAAATTTCTTACTTTTTATAGGAAATTTTTCAATAATTTTCTTTTTATATCAAGTTTCATCCTTTACATTTATTAACATTTTGATATGCATTAAAATTGACTTAAAATCTTTTAATTGTTTGCTAATCTCTCCCATTTCACTTTGAGCTTTTGTCTGTCTATCAGTCAGATAAACATTCATCCATTCATTCATTTATTCATTCATTCAGTCATCCATCAATTAATATTAAAATTGCTAAATGTTTATGACATTTTACATTATGTTATTGTTGTATTAACATTTTTTTTGTTGCTGTCTCCCCATTGCTGCTGTTGCAGCTAACAACATATTGTTGCTGCTGCTGTCAATGATGTTGTAAATTTGTTGTTGTTGCTTGGGTTGTCATAAAATTTTATATATTTGTATAAATATGTTGATTATGTTGAATTTATGTCTTTTTTGTTGCCAATAAACAGATGTGTGACATGTGAATAATTGAGCTGCTGCTGCAGCAGCTAAAACATCAAGAAGAAAAGTTATAATTAAAAAAAAAAAACATAATTAAATTAAATCCATGCAAATAAATATATTCATTTGTACAAAGTTAAAGTAGACAATAAAATGTAATCATTCATATCAAAAAATAAAACTCATTATGAAATGACAAACATTTCATGTTACGAAAATTTTTAAAAGAGGAGAAGGTCTCCCTTTTTGTAGAGGCTAAACAATAGAAATGACTTGTGGGCAAACTTATGAGGAAGAATCTTAACTCTGATGCAAAGAATACTCAAGTTTGAGTATTCAAAATCCATAAAGCAAATCGATTTGTGATTTAATGGATTCTTCCCTTATTAGTTATTATGTTCATTACAGGAAATTATCATTAAAATATGATTAATTTGATATGTTTAATTTCTATTGCTTTTTTACTATTTAAAATTTTATTTTTTAATTTTTTGAATTAAGAAAATCGATTATTTAAATCACTCTTGCTGCGAACATTAAGCCACATAATAACTCAATTATAAAATTAATTTGAAAATTTAATTTTCAAAAATTTCTTCTTTTTATAGGAAATTTTTCAAAAATTTCCTATTTTTATAGGAAATTTTTCAAAAATTTCCTATTTTTATAGGAAATTATTCAAAAATTTCCTATTTTTATAGGAAATTTTTCAAAAATTTCCTATTTTTATAGGAAATTTTTCAAAAATTTCCTATTTTTATAGGAAATTTTTCAAAAATTTCCTATTTTTATAGGAAATTTTTCAAAAATTTCCTATTTTTATAGGAAATTTTTCAAAAATTTCCTATTTTTATAGGAAATTTTTCAAAAATTTCCTATTTTTATAGGAAATTTTTCAAAAATTTCCTATTTTTATAGGAAATTTTTCAAAAATTTCCTATTTTTATAGGAAATTTTTCAAAAATTTCCTATTTTTATAGGAAATTTTTCAAAAATTTCCTATTTTTATAGGAAATTTTTCAAAAATTTCCTATTTTTATAGGAAATTTTTCAAAAATTTCCTATTTTTATAGGAAATTTTTCAAAAATTTCCTATTTTTATAGGAAATTTTTCAAAAATTTCCTATTTTTATAGGAAATTTTTCAAAAATTTCCTATTTTTATAGGAAATTTTTCAAAAATTTCCTATTTTTATAGGAAATTTTTCAAAAATTTCCTATTTTTATAGGAAATTTTTCAAAAATTTCCTATTTTTATAGGAAATTTTTCAAAAATTTCCTATTTTTATAGGAAATTTTTCAAAAATTTCCTATTTTTATAGGAAATTTTTCAAAAATTTCCTATTTTTATAGGAAATTTTTCAAAAATTTCCTATTTTTATAGGAAATTTTTCAAAAATTTCCTATTTTTATAGGAAATGTTTCAAAAACTTCCTATTTTTATAGGAAATTTTTCAAAAATTTCCTATTTTTATAGGAAAATTTTCAAAAATTTCCTATTTTTATAGGAAATTTTTCAAAAATTTCCTATTTCTACAGGAAATTTTTCAAAAATTTCCTATTTCTATAGGAAATTTTTCAAAAATTTCCTATTTTTATAGGAAATTTTTCAAAAATTTCCTATTTTTATAGGAAATTTTTCAAAAATTTCCTATTTGTATAGGAAATTTTTCAAAAATTTCCTATTTTTATAGGAAATTTTTCAAAAATTTCCTATTTTTATAGGAAATTTTTCAAAAATTTCCTATTTTTATAGGAAATTTTTCAAAAATTTCCTATTTTTACAGGAAATTTTTCAAAAATTTCCTATTTTTATAGGAAATTTTTCAAAAATTTCCTATTTTTATAGGAAATTTTTCAAAAATTTCCTATTTTTATAGGAAATTTTTCAAAAATTTCCTATTTTTATAGGAAATTTTTCAAAAATTTCCTATTTTTATAGGAAATTTTTCAAAAATTTCCTATTTTTATAGGAAATTTTTCAAAAATTTCCTATTTCTATAGGAAATTTTTCAAAAATTTCCTATTTCTATAGGAAATTTTTCAAAAATTTCCTATTTCTATAGGAAATTTTTCAAAAATTTCCTATTTCTATAGGAAATTTTTCAAAAATTTCCTATTTTTATAGGAAATTTTTCAAAAATTTCCTATTTTTATAGGAAATTTTTCAAAAATTTCCTGTTTTTATAGGAAATTTTTCAAAAATTTCCTATTTTTATAGGAAATTTTTCAAAAATTTCCTATTTTTATAGGAAATTTTTCAAAAATTTCCTATTTTTATAGAAAATTTTTCAAAAATAGAAAAAATAGAAAATATTTAAGAAAATTATAGTATAACTCATTGATTTGAAGTTTTCCCTCGTAACTGCAAAGTTTTGTCCTTTTAAGTTCTCCTTTAAAAAAATACTTAAAAATTCATTATAAATAAAATATAATTTCAAACACTTCAAAAGGAAACCCAGAGTGTAAAACAACTATCCTTAGCTCCTTTTCAAAGAATGATTAGAAATAATAACATTAAAGGATAATGGAGTCAAAAATCTTTAAAGTATATAACAATATTTTGCTATAATTTAAATGATGAGGTCTTAGAAACTGGGTTATTTACCAAGTCTTCAAAATTAACATCCCTTTTTAACATACTTCCAAAAATACCCACAAATATCTAATAACTTCCTCTTATAGACGATAACAGACATAAAACTTTAAGACTGATATCCTTTTTGTAGTCAAAAGTAGTTGATGTACAATAAGTATTTAACAAACAGGATGACGTCAATATTTCAAAACTGATGCAAAACTTTTCAAAAAGGAAGAGGTGGGGGAAGTCATGAACATTTCGAAGGAACACCCTCTTCCAAACAACCCAACAAATATTAATAATTCCTTTTCTTTCTGAAATGCAAAAAACTTGCATTAAGTAAAAAACAAATAGAGATGAAAGTTATTTGAATATTCTCTTAAATACAAAAAGAAGAAATCAAGTGAATATTAACAAAAGGAAGATGGAATCAGCAAAGCACAGTGGAAAATTTCCAATAAAAAAAAAAAATTTTGAAAAATTTCCTATTAAATTAAGAACTTTTTAAACCATTTCCTATAAAAATAAGAACTTTTTAAAAAATTTCCTATAAAAATAAGAAATATTTGAATAAATTCCTATAAAAGTAAGAAATTTTTGAATAATTTCCTATAAAAATGAGAAATTTTGGAAAAATTTCCTATAAAAATAAGAAATTTTTGAAAAATTTCCTATAAAAATAACAAACTTTTTTCCTGTAAAAATATTAAACTTTTGAAAAATTTTCTATAATAATAAGAAACTTTTGAAAAATTTCCTATAAAAATAGGAAATTTTGAAAAATTTCCTATAAAAATAGGAAATTTTGAAAAATTTCCTATAAAAATAGGAAATTTTGAAAAATTTCCTATAAAAATAGGAAATTTTGAAAAATTTCCTATAAAAATAGGAAATTTTGAAAAATTTCCTATCAAAATAGGAAATTTTTGAAAAATTTCCTATAAAAATAGGAAAATTTTCAAAAATTTTCTATAAAAATAGGAAATTTTTGAAAAATTTCCTGTAAAATAGGAAATTTTTGAAAAATTTCCTATAAAATAGGAAATTTTTGAAAAATTTCCTATAAAATAGGAAATTTTTGAAAAATTTCCTATAAAAATAGGAAATTTTTGAAAAATTTCCTATAAAAATAGGAAATTTATGGTAAATTTCCTATAAAAATAAGAAATTTTTGAAAAATTTCCTATAAAAATAGGAAATTTTTGAAAAATTTTCTATGAAAGTAGGCAGTTTTTGAAAAATTTCCTATAAAAATAGGAAATTTTTAAAAAAATTCCTATAAAAATAGGAAATTTTTGAAAAATTGCCTATAAAAATAGGAAATTTTTGAAAAATTTCCTATAAAAATAGGAATTTTTTGAAAAATTTTCTATAAAAATAGGAAATTTTTGAAAAATTTCCGATAAAAATAAGAAATTTATGGTATGCCTATAAAAATAGGAAATTTTTGAAAAATTTCGTATAAAAATAGGATTTTTTTGAAAAATTTTCTATAAAAAAAAGGAAATTTTTAAAAAATAAGAAATTTTTGAAAAATTTCCTGTAAAAATAAGAAATTTTTGAAAAATTTCCTATAAAAATAAGACATTTTTGAAAAATTTTCTATAAAAATAAGAAATGTTTGAAATATTTCCTATAAAAATAAGAAATTTTTGAAAATTTTCCTATAAAATAGGAAATTTTTGAAAAATTTCCTATAAAATAGGAAATTTTTGAAAAATTTCCTATAAAATAGGAAATTTTTGAAAAATTTCCTATAAAAATAGGAAATTTTTGAAAAATTTCCTATAAAAATAGGAAATTTTTGAAAAATTTCCTATAAAAATAGGAAATTTTTGAAAAATTTCCTATAAAAATAGGAAATTTTTGAAAAATTTCCTATAAAAATAGGCAATTTTTGAAAAATTTTCTATAAAAATAGGAAATTTTTTAAAAATTTTCTATAAAAATGGGAAATTTTTGAAAAATTTCCTATAAAATAGGAAATTTTTTGAAAAATTTCCTATAAAATAGGAAATTTTTGAAAAATTTCCTATAAAATAGGAAATTTTTGAAAAATTTCCTATAAAAATAGGAAATTTTTGAAAAATTTCCTATAAAAATAGGAAATTTATGGTAAATTTCCTATAAAAATAAGAAATTTTTGAAAAATTTCCTATAAAAATAGGAAATTTTTGAAAAATTTTCTATAAAAGTAGGCAGTTTTTGAAAAATTTCCTATAAAAATAGGAAATTTTTAAAAAATTTCCTATAAAAATAGGAAATTTTTGAAAAATTGCCTATAAAAATAGGAAATTTTTGAAAAATTTCCTATAAAAATAGGAAATTTTTGAAAAATTGCCTATAAAAATAGGAAATTTTTGAAAAATTTCCTATAAACCTAGGAATTTTTTGAAAAATTTTCTATAAAAATAGGAAATTTTTGAAAAATTTCCGATAAAAATAAGAAATTTATGAAAAATTGCCTATAAAAATAGGAAATTTTTGAAAAATTTCCTATAAACCTAGGAATTTTTTGAAAAATTTCCTATAAAAATAGGAAATTTTTAAAAAATTTCCTATAAAAATAAGAAATTTTTGAAAAATTTCCTATAAAAATAAGAAATTTTTGAAAAATTTCCTATAAAAATAAGAAATTTTTGAAAAATTTTCTATAAAAATAAGAAATGTTTGAAATATTTCCTATAAAAATAAGAAATTTTTGAAAATTTTCCTATAATTTTTGTAAAATTTTCATCTCATCCCACTGTGCCTTTAGCACAGGCAAGAAAACTTTTTCATTATCTAAGAACAATCAGAAATGGGGTCATAAATTTTTATTTGCAGAATAATGCAAAAAAAACTTTTAACAGAATCATTATAGGTTTCAGTGTTATAACCGCCCTCCTTCCCCGGCCCCAACGCCCTACCACGAACTTCCTTTGATAGCACTTGAGTTGCAAACTAAACACTTTTCAGTCTAAAGCACTTGCATTATAACAAAAAGAATAAGAACATTTAATGCAAACTATAGAAAAATGTTGATAATAGAAAAAAAGTCAAAAAAGAATGAAATCCTTTTTAACAAAATAATGTTACTGTAACTGTTACCAAACAATTCAAATTCATTCGTTATGGTAATTTCTTGTAACAATGTAAAACACTTGTTTTTTTATCAGAAAAAAAGGAACAAAAACTTAAAATAAAATTGTTACCAACACAATCACTTAACAAACAAACACAATCACTTACACACACACACACGCATATATCCTGGGAATCTATAGCTTACTCATACATATTTACCCCCCAAACATTTACTACCCCCTTTAACTAACAACTCCTTCCTCCCTCTAGAGTAGTTTTCCTTGTGTCTTTGTGTTTTATGATGGAAATACAATAATATAATTTACCCTCAACCGTTAAGAAACTTTCTTTGATTTCGTCATTGCATGACTCATGGAAACGCCAGTACCCCCATAGCTTTTTTCGGTTATAGGAGTAACGAAAACAATTTTGAGTTTTGTTGCCAAAAAATAATTTTAAAAATAGCAAATTACCCTTGTCATATAAAGCAACAAAAACTATAAGGGAAAAGGCCAAAGGAATCGTTTTATACCAAAAACAAGAAATGAACAAAACTATGGAATACCGGACCCCCTTCCTTTCATATCCTTATGACTAGCGCCAAAAGTTACTTTAAAAGGCTAGACTATCACAATATAAAGCTTTTTCATGGAAATGTAGAAAAATCTAATAATAGTAAAAAATTTTGCTCAAAATATTTAAAACAATGAAAAAGGCTTTATGCCAAGTTAACAAATTTTTTAAAAATTTCTTATATTTATAAGAAATTTTTAAAAATTTCTTACTTTTATAGGAAATTTTTCAAATATTTCTTCTTTTTATAAGAAATTTCAAAAAAAAAATTTAATTTTTATAGGAAATTTTTCAAAAAATTCTTGTTTCTATAAAAAATTTTTCAAAAATTTCTTATTTTTATAGGAAATTTTTCAAAAATTTCTTATTTTTATACGAAATTTTTCAAAAATTTCTTATTTTTATAAGAAATTTTTCAAAAATTTCTTATTTTTATAGGAAATTTTTCAAAAATTTCTTATTTTTATAGAAAATTTTTCAAAAATTTCTTATTTTTATAGGAAATTTTTCAAAAATTTCTTATTTTTATAGGAAATTTTTCAAAAATTTCTTATTTTTATAGGAAATTTTTCAAAAATTTCTTATTTTTATAGGAAATTTTTCAAAAATTTCTTATTTTTATAGGAAATTTTTCAAAAATTTCTTATTTTTATAGGAAATTTTTCAAAAATTTCTTATTTTTATAGGAAATTTTTCAAAAATTTCTTATTTTTATAGAAAATTTTTCAAAAATTTCTTATTTTTATAGGAAATTTTTCAAAAATTTCTTATTTTTATAGGAAATTTTTCAAATATTTCTTCTTTTTATAAGAAATTTTTCAAATATTTCTTCTTTTTATAAGAAATTTCAAAAAAAAAATTTAATTTTTATAGGAAATTTTTCAAAAATTTCTTATTTTTATAAGAAATTTTTCAAACTTTTCTTGTTTTTATAAGAAAATTTTCAAACATTTCTTGTTTTTATAGAAAATTTTTCAAAAACTACTTGTTTTTATAGAAAATTTTTCAAAATTTTCTTGTTTTTATAGAAAATTTTTCAAAATTTTCTTATTTTTATACGATTTTTTTTTTCCAAAATTTTTTACTTTTATAGGAAATTTTTTTATTTTTATTTTGAAATCTTTCAAAAATTTCTTATTTTTATAGAAAATTTTTCAAAAATTTCTTATTTTTTATACGAAATTTTTCAAAAATTTGTTATTTTTATAGCAAATTTTTCAAAAATTTCTTATTTTTGTAAAAATTTTTTCACAAATTTCATATTTTTATAGGAAATTTTTTAAAAATTTCTTATTTTTAGAGGAAATTTTTTAAAAATTTCTTATTTTTTACGAAATTTTTTTTAAAATTTCTTTAAATTTATAGGAATTTTTTCAAAAATTTCTTATTTTTATAATAAATTTTTCAAACATTTTTTTATTTTTGTTAGAAATTTTTCAAAAATTTCTTATTTTTATAGGAAAAAATTTTAAAGGAAATTTTTTAAAAATTTCTTATTTTTAAAGGAAATTTTTCAAAAATTTCTTATTTTTAAAGGAAATTTTTCAAAAATTTCTTATATTTATGGAAAAATTTTCAAAAATTTCTTATTATTTATAGCAAATTTTTCAAAAATTTCTCAGTTTTATAGGAAATTTTTTTAAAATTAGTTATTTTATAGGAAATTTTTCTAAAATTTGCTATTTTATAGGAAATTTTTCTAAAATTTGTTATTTTATAGGAAATTTTTAAAAAATTATTAATTATAATTTTTATTAAAAAATTATAATTATTTTTATAGGAAATTTTTCAAAAATTTCTTATTTTTATAGGAAATGTTTAAAAAATTTCTTATTTTTATAGGAAATTTTTCAAAAATTTCTTATTTTTATAGGAAATTTTTCAAAAATTTCTTATTTTTATAGGAAATTTTTCAAAAATTTCTTATTTTTATAGGAAATTTTTCAAAAATTTCTTATTTTTATAGGAAATTTTTCAAAAATTTCCTATTTTTATAGGAAATTTTTCAAAAATTTCTTATTTTTATAGGAAATTTTTCAAAAGTTTCTTATTTTTATAGGAAATTTCTAAAAAATTTCTTATTTTTGTAGGAATTTTTTTAAAAATTTCATATTTTTATAGGAAATTTTTGAAAAATTTCTTATTTTTAGATAATTTTTTTTTTTAATTTCTTATTTTTAGAGGAAATTTTTAAAAAATTTTTTATTTTTATAGGAAATTTTTCAAAAACTTCTTATTTTTATAGGAAATTTTTCAGTTTTTTTTTTTTTTTTAAATTGTATTATTCTTAAAGTTTTTATTTTAGACTAAATTGGCAAATTTATGCAGCCGATTTATATATTTATATTCGGCCTTTAATTTGTCATAAATTTTGTTTTGTAGTTTTTATTTCAAAAAAGTTAAGGTCAACCAAAATTTGTATTTAATCATATTTTTTATACAAAAGACAAACTTAGTAATAGAAAAGTAGTTTAATCGCATCAAAAAACTTTGGCCTAATCATCAAACTTTTCCAACAGAAGAAACATATTCTTTTTAGAACTGATATACTTAAAAGTCTCAAAGCAATATAAACTTATCGTCTTTGTCTAAAAGTAAAAATTTCTTTTCCCATCTTTATGAGTCATTGACTACAAATGTGCCAAAATAATGAAAATTGCATTAGTCAGTCAAGTCTCCGTCTTCCCATTTTGTCTCATTTTAATTAATGAAATTTTCATTTTATTACCATGACGACGACTATAATTCATATGAATTTTATTTTTCGTTGAAATATTTTTTCCACTCGTTATCTTAATATCCGAATGCAAACAATTTGAAATGATAGCAGTTCATAGTATTGATACCCTACACCGTCAATGGTATAGCGAGAGTTGTTTGTGTTTCTGAGAAATGTTGGTCTTACACATCGCCTCAGAATCTTTTCGTGGGTTAGTCTATTGAAGTACCTTCCATAGAGCTAAGATCTCAAAAAGTTTGAATATTCCAAAAACGATCAAAACTTCCACGATTGTCATTCATAGAGAGGTCGTAAGCCTTTATATAGGCACTTGACGGCTTTAATTTTATTATTTATTTGTTTGCTTTGTTTAAAAGCAAACTGTACAAATTATGACTTTTATTTCGGAATTGTTTTCCATTTTTTATTTGTCTTCCTCCATAACATCATGTTTGATGTTAAAACATGTTGTTCCAAAATTTTCAAAATGTTTACTAGCGATGACCATAGTTCGAAAAAATACTCTAAAATACTGTATTTTAAGGTACCGTACTGTACCTAGGCAAGTTCGGTACAAAGTCACATACGTAACAAAGTGTTCAATTTAAGTATAGGTACCTTAAAATTTTAGAGAACCTGTTAAAATACACAACCTTTATCATAACGAACTTTCACGAAGTACTCTAAAAATAACGTACTTTGTTGAGTACCTTAACGTACTCCGTACCTTAACTTTAACGAACTCTTATGAGGCTGTCAACAATTAGAATAACAGTATTGCCAAAAGTGAATATTAAATTTTGTCTAACTGCTTTTTTAATTATTTTTAAAGGCGGTTTACGGGATATTTACATATTTTATGAATATATTAATTTCTAACTTTTGCTACAAAATTGGAGAAATCGGCAACAAAGTTGATTTCTAGATTTCATTGAGTTTAGTTGTGTTACGCAATTTCAAAAACATCCCATATTTGACGATACTTCTTTTATGTGTTTAAAAATTGTTTTTAATAGTAGTAAAAACATAAAATATATTTATTAATTGCAACTACATTTTACTCCATATACGTTAGTGTAAACTATAAATTTATAACGCTATTGAACAAATAAAAATTATTCTATCGTTTAGGATGTAAAACCCTAACCTGGCAACACTTTCTTATATTTGTGTGTATATCATAAAAAATTGTGTCACCAATACAAACACAATTGACATGCTATGCGTGTATATGCATGTTTAAGAATTTCCCAACAGTTCCAAATTGATGGACTGTTTCCCAGTTGGTAAAATGTCTGAAGATTTCAAGATAAACTTCTGATTAGAGTAGGTTAATAATCGCTTTTACCTCAGCAATGAGCCAGCACTTCCATATTACGAAGTAATTTATTAACCAAAAAGTACATTTTTAAATCGCTGCTCATTTTGTCATCATGGAACTGTTGGGTATTTTTTACTAAAATATACGAGTTATTTATGAATGCACAAAAACAAAACTTCGTCAAAATATTACGAAAGCAGCTACAAGTGAGTTATCTAAAGATTCGTAACTTAGTACTTTAAAGTACTCTAAAGTTAACTAAAAAATACTCTAAAATCTTAAAGAGCGGTACCTTATTTTAACGTACCGTTCTTTTTTTATTGTGTCTTTGTGTACCTAACTTTGTTTCCGACTTAGTTAGGTACCTAAAAAATAAATAACTTTTGTGTGTGCGTAAGTTCAGTACAATCTAATAAGGTACTGTTTTTTTTCGAACTATGGCGATGACTGTAACTCCCTGCCAAAATAAAACTGAACAGACAAAAAACAACCAACCCACTTGCATTTTGCGATAAAAAAGCCACTCAAAATTTAAGCGCTTAACAAATACAAAGCACTCAAACACACTCTATTCGCACGCTATTTCCCACATAACCAAAGTTTTCGACTTGTCTTAAGTCAAACTTGTAACGCAATTTTTAATTTTTTTTTATTTTTATAGGGAGTTGTTCATAAAATCATTAGTTTTATAGAACATTTTTAAAAATTTCTTATTTTTATAGGAAACTTTTCAAAATTTTATTATTTTTATAGGAAATTTTTCAAAAATTTCCTTAAAAAAAATAACAAATTTTTTATAAATTTTCTATAACAGTAAGAAATTTTTGAAAAGTTTTCTATAAAAAGAGAAATTTTTGAAAAATTTCCTATAAATTTTTCAAAAATTTCTCTTTTTATAGAAAACTTTTCAAAAATTTCTTACTTTTATAGAAAATTTATAAAAAAATTTGTTATTTTTTGAGGATTTTTTTTTATAGGAAATTTTTCAAAAATTTCTTTTTTTATAGGACCTTTTCAAAAATTTCTTATTTTTATACGAAATTTTTCAAAATTTCTTATTTTCATAGGAAATTTTTCAAAAAATTTCTTATTTTTATAGTAAATTTTTCAAAAAATTACTTATAAAATAGAAAATTTATAAAAAAATTTGTTATTTTTTGAGGATTTTTTTTTATAGGAAATTTTTCAAAAATTTCTTTTTTTATAGGACCTTTTCAAAAATTTCTTATTTTTTACGAAATTTTTCAAAATTTCTTATTTTCATAGGAAATTTTTCAAAAATTTCTTATTTTTATAGAAAATTTTTAAAAAATTTCTTATTTTTATAG
Source organism: Stomorhina lunata (assembly GCA_933228675.1). Classification (NCBI taxonomy): domain Eukaryota; kingdom Metazoa; phylum Arthropoda; class Insecta; order Diptera; family Rhiniidae; genus Stomorhina; species Stomorhina lunata. The sequence continues at coordinate 13,026,269 of OW121741.1, forward strand.
GAAATTTTTAACAAATTTCTTTTTTTTACAGGAAATTTTTCAAAAATTTCTTATTTTTATAGGAAATTTTTTCAAAAATTTACTATTTTCATAGGAAATTTTTCAAAAATTTCTTATTTTTATAGAAAATTTTTAAAAAATTTCTTATTTTTATAGGAAATTTTTCAAAAATTTCTTATTTTTATAGGAAATTTTTCAAAACTTTCTTATTTTTATAGGAAATTTTTCAAAAATGTCTCTTTTTATAGAAAACTTTTCGAAAATTTCTTGTTTTTATAGGAAATTTTTCAAAAAATTTTTTGTTTTTAGGGGAAATTTTTCAGAAATTTCTTACTTTTATAGAAAATTTATCAAAAATTTTTATCTTTATAGGACATTTTTCCACAAAATTTTATTTTTATAGGAAATTTTTCAAAAATTTCTTTTTTTTATAGGAAATTTTTCAAAATTTTCTTATTTTTATAGCAAATTTTTCAAAAAATTCTTATTTTTATAGCAAATTTTTCAAAAAATTCTTATTTTTATAGCAAATTTTTCAAAAATCTCTAATTTTTATAGCAAATTTTTCAAAAAATTTCTTATTGTTATAGGAAGTTTTTCAAAAATGTCTTATTTTTATAGAAAATTTTTCAAAAGTTTCTTATTTTTATAGGAAAATTTTAAAAAATTTCTTATTTTTATACCAAATTTTTCAAAAAATTTTTTATTTTTATAGGAAATTTTTCAAAAATTCCTTATTTTTACAAGAAATTTCTCAAAAATTTCTTTTCTTTTTACAAGAAGTTTTTTAAAAATTTCTTATTTTTATAGGAAATTTTTAAAAAATCTCTTATTCTTATAGGAAATTTTTCAAAAATTTCTTATTTTTATAGGAAATTTTGCAAAAAATTTCTTATTTTTATAGGAAAATTTTAAAAAATTTCTTATTTTTATAAGAAATTTTTAAAATTTTTTTATTTTTATAGGAAATTTTTGCATATATTGCGAACATTTGGTTACATGGGTTAGTTCCTTTGCTTCCTTTCCCTTCAAATTTAAGTTTTTCTTATTCAATATTGTTTTAAGTTTTTATTTGTTTCTTTTCTTCTTTTTAATGTCGTTTGCTCTTTTTCGCTAGTTTTCTTGTCTTCGATGACGACGACGTCGTTGTCGCTGATGATGAGAAGGATTTTCCTTATACCGACGTCTTGACTTGTTTCGATTCGGTTGCATGTGTTGTGTTGTAACAATGTTGTAGTAGTGTGACTTAAAGTGTTTGTGTTTGAAACAAATTTCATGTTTGTTGCCAGGCGTTGCTAGTTTGTTATAAAAGTTTGTTGGTCTGTTAGTTTTACTCGGCGAGTCCTACTACGTCAGCAGTACTAACTTGGGTTGTATAGTAGAAGCACAGTGGGGGAAATGTATAAATGAAGTGGAAAATGTTTAAGGGGTATGGAGAGATTTATATGTCCAATCATAAAACTAGTCATATCTGTAGTTTTAGTTAAAATCAAAGTTAAAAATATGGCTGTAGTAAATTTGTAGTCACAGTTTTCGTTGTTGTAGTAAAATACATTATGGTAGTCTTAATTGTAGTCATAGTAAGTAGTGGTCATAGCTGTAGTCATTTTTGAAGTCGTATTTGTAGTAATTTTTGTAATTATGGTTGAAGATATAGTTGTAGTCATATTCGTAATAGTAGTTGTAGTCATATTTGTAGTCATAATAGTAGTCATAGTTGCTAACATAGTAGTAGTCGTATTCATGGTTGTAGTCATAGTTCTAATCATTTTTGTAATCTTTCTAATAGTCAAAGCTTTTGTCAAAGCCCTGGTCGTATCTTCACTTAAATCTCAAATCCTAGCTGTAGTCAGGTCTACAGCCACTGAGTTTGCCAAGATATTACCTTTTTCACCCCACTGTGGCTACAACTTGCAATATCTACAAATCCATTGCGTGGGTCTTTTTTGCTTTGTGCTATCCAAAATAATGTATATCCAAGTGTAAGAACAAGAAATCAGGGAAATGGGCGTTTTAAGTTGAATGCAGCAGCATAAAGAAGTCGAATTTATTTCTGTTGTTATACAAATGCAATTACAATTTGTGGTTTGCTATAGGATTTTCGGGGGGCTAGGAAATCAACATCAAAAGGCGCAAATAAAATGTTAAATATTTATGTTGTGGCACCCAAAAGTGTCAGTCACCATTAAAAATTACAAAAAGAAAAATGTGTAAAACACAAATTTTTTCCATATATTATTTTTGTATTAAAAAAATAAAGAAAAACCTATGTTTTACACAAAAATTTTTCTTCATAGAAAAATCTGTGTTTTACACAGAAATTTTTCTATATAGAAAAATCTGTGTTTTACACAGAAATTTTTCTATATAGAAAAATCTGCGTTTTACACAGAAATTTTTCTATATAGAAAAATCTGTGTTTTACACAAAAATTTTTCTATATAGAAAAATCTGTGTTTTACACAGAAATTTTTCTATATAAAAAAATCTGTGTTTTACATAGAAATTTTTCTATATAGAAAAATCTGTGTTTTACACAAAAATTTTTCTATATAAAAAAATCTTTGTTTTACACAAAAATTTTTCTATATAGAAAAATCTTTGTTTTACACAAAAATTTTTCTATATAGAAAAATCTGTGTTTTACACCAAAATTTTGCTATATAGAAAAATCTGTGTTTTACACAAAAATTTTTCTATATAGAAAAATCTGTGTTTTACACAGAAATTTTTCTATATAGAAAAATCTGTGTTTTACACAGAAATTTTTCTATATAGAAAAATCTGTGTTTTACACAAAAATTTTTCAATATAGAAAAATCTTTGTTTTACACAAAAATTTTTCTATATAGAAAAATCTGTGTTTTACACCAAAACTTTGCTATATAGAAAAATCTGTGTTTACACAAAAATTTTTCTATATAGAAAAATCTGTGTTTTACACAAAAATTTTTCTATAAACAAAAATCTGTGTTTTACACAAAAATTTTTCTATATAGAAAAATCTGTGTTTTACACAAAAATTTTTCTATATAGAAAAATGTGTGTTTTACACAAAAATTTTTCCATATAGATAAATCTGTCTTTTACACAAAAATTTTGCTATATAGAAAAATCTGTGTTTTACACAAAAATTTTTCTATATAGAAAAATCTGTGTTTAACACAAAAATTTTTCTATATAGAAAAATCTGTGTTTTACACAGAAATTTTTCTATATAGAAAAATCTGTGTTTTAAACAAAATTTTTTCTATATAGAAAAATCTGTGTTTTACACAGACATTTTTCTATATAGAAAAATCTGTGTTTTACACAGAAAAATCTATATTTTACACAAATTTTTCTATACAGAAAAATCTGTGTTTTACACCAAAATTTTGCTATATAGAAAAATCTGTGTTTTACATAAAAATTTTTCTATATAGAAAAATCTTTGTTTTACACAAAAATTTTTCTATATAGAAAAATCTGTGTTTTACACAGAAATTTTTCTATATAGAAAAATCTGTGTTTTACACAGAAATTTTTCTATATAGAAAAATCTGTGTTTTACACAGAAATTTTTCTATATAGAAAAATCTGTGTTTTACACAGAAATTTTTCTATATAGAAAAATCTGTGTTTTACACAGAAATTTTTCTATATAGAAAAATCTGTGTTTTACACAGAAATTTTTCTATATAGAAAAATCTGTGTTTTACACAGAAATTTTTCTATATAGAAAAATCTGTGTTTTACACAGAAATTTTTCTATATAGAAAAATCTGTATTTTACACAGAAATTTTTCTATATAGAAAAATCTGTGTTTTACACAGAAATTTTTCTATATAGAAAAATCTGTGTTTTACACAGAAATTTTTCTATATAGAAAAATCTGTGTTTTACACAAAAATTTTTCTATATAGAAAAATCTGTGTTTTACACAAAAATTTTTCTATATAGAAAAATCTGTGTTTTACACAAAAATTTTTCTATATAGAAAAATCTGTGTTTTACACAAAAATTTTTCTATATAGAAAAATCTGTATTTTACACAAAAATTTTTCTATATAGAAAAATCTGTCTTTTACACAAAAATTTTTCTATATAGAAAAATCTGTCTTTTACACAAAAATTTTGCTATATAGAAAAATCTGTGTTTTACACAGAAATTTTTCTATATAGAAAAATATGTGTTTTACACAGAAATTTTTCTATATAGAAAAATCTGTGTTTTACACAGAAATGTTTCTATATAGAAAAATCTGTGTTTTACACAAAATTTTTTCTCTATAGAAACATCTGTGTTTTACACAAATTTTTCTCTATAGAAAAATTTGTGTTTTACACAGAAATTTTTCTTTATAGAAAAATCTGTGTTTTACACAAAAATTTTTCCATATAGAAAAATCTGTGTTTTACAAAAAAAATTTTCTATATAGAAAAATCTGTGTTTTACATAGAAATTTTTCTATATAGAAAAATCTGTGTTTTAAACAAAAATTTTTCTATATAAAAAAATCTGTGTTTTACACAGAAATTTTTCTATATAGAAAAATCTGTGTTTTACACAAAAATTTTTCTATATAGAAAAATCTGTGTTTTACACAAAAATTTTTCTATATAGAAAAATCTTTGTTTTACACAAAAATTTTTCTATATAGAAAAATCTGTGTTTTACACCAAAATTTTGCTATATAGAAAAATCTGTGTTTACACAAAAATTTTTCTATATAGAAAAATCTGTGTTTTACACAAAAATTTTTCTATATAGAAAAATCTGTGTTTTACACAAAAATTTTTCTATATAGAAAAATCTGTGTTTTACACAAAAATTTTTCTATATAGAAAAATCTGTGTTTTACACAAAAATTTTTCTATATAGAAAAATCTGTCTTTTACACAAAAATTTTGCTATATAGAAAAATCTGTGTTTTACACAGAAATTTTTCTATATAGAAAAATATGTGTTTTACACAGAAATTTTTCTATATAGAAAAATCTGTGTTTTACACAGAAATGTTTCTATATAGAAAAATCTGTGTTTTACACAAAAATTTTTCTCTATAGAAACATCTGTGTTTTACACAAATTTTTCTCTATAGAAAAATCAGTGTTTTACACAAATTTTTCTCTATAGAAAAATTTGTGTTTTACACAGAAATTTTTCTTTATAGAAAAATCTGTGTTTTACACAAAAATTTTTCCATATAGAAAAATCTGTGTTTTACAAAAAAAATTTTCTATATAGAAAAATCTGTGTTTTACATAAAAATGTTTCTATATAGAAAAATCTGTGTTTTACACAAAAATTTTTCTATATATTAAAATTTGTGTGTTTTACACAAATTTTTCTATAATCTGCGTAAATTTTTCTATAATCTGCGTAAATTTTTCTATATAGAAAAAATGTGTCATACACACATTTTTTTCTTAAATATTTATTTTTCTAAAATTTAATTTAGGACATGAAATTCATACATTTACTAGAACATGTATGTTCTAGTAAATTTAACACAAATATGCATAATTTTTTTATCACACATAATAATATGATTCCATTGTTTTATCGATAAAATGTTTTTCTTTTTATAAATTTTTGCTGTTCTTTTCTGACTGAGGGAGCCGGAAAATAAATTTGCTCGGAGATATAAGTACAAACATTTTGTGTGTAATGCTTCAGGACATACGAGCAAGTAGTTCGAAAGATATATTTAAAAGAATGATTACGTTTAGGAGGAATTTACTAACTGAATCATGATATGAAATCATAAGGACATAATGTTTTGGATTTAAAATCTTAGTTTGAGTGAATAGATTTTTTAGAGTTTATGGGTAAAGTAGTCTAGCATACTTTTAGGAGGTTCACTAATTTTGTGTGTTATTATCCTACAAATAAGTGCTACTTTATAGAGTAAACTTAGAGTAGAGAATCGTTCAATACTTACGTGTAATATAATTTTGTTAAATCGCATTTACCTTGTTATACACAACTTGCTAGAGAAAAACTGTTTCAAACATCCTTAAGGTAGGCAACACATTTTATTTTTATTAAAAAATCGTTCAAAACTTAGATATTTATGGTCAAACTTAAGAGATTTTTGTATATCAAAACTTAAGGTAGAATCTCCTGCCTAAAATTTAATTTTATAAATTATTCCTTCAAAGTCCTGATTGGAAAATGTTACAGTTCATTGGCAGTATCATGTGTTTTAATGCAACAAACTTCACATACGATTGCAAACATATTCTTGCCCCCATATCCGAGTAACTAGTAACTTTTATATTTTAGTTAAAAATATATAGAAATTCTTAAAACTGCAGTTTCATTTATGGGGGAAGGACAGCCCCTCTTTTGCCCCTCAAGTTATTCAATATGAGTGAATATCAGGGAAGTGTATGAGAAATAAAACATATGATTACTAGCAATTTATTTTCAGCATTTCAATGTCTGTCTTTTTAAAAACTTTAAAATAAAACCAGAAATTTCTATAGTGTACTTTGTAATGCCACAAAATAAAAATTTCTAAAGCATACATTTAGGTGTGTTAGAAAATGAAAATCTTTGCAAATTGTCAATTATTGTTGAAAATTTCTGCTTTTGACATGAAATTTTTTATTATATTTATTTTATGACAAAAATAAATTTATATTTATAAAATTCTCCAACTTTTCTTTTTTCAAATAATTTAATTTTAATGTCAATTATATAAATATTTATAATGCAATCATTTTTGTACAATATAGAAAATATACTGATATCAAGGTTCATTAAACCATTACTATTATATTCGTAGCTTGAATGTCGTCGCCATTGACATGACTGAGTTAAACGTTTGGAAAAATTCAAATATATTTTTTCATTTATATCCCCATTTATCGATTGTAATCTGCTTTAAGGGCAAAAAATGACAAAAAGTGGGTGTTTTATGGCATTAAAATGATATACAAATAATATGATGGATTTAATAGTAATGACGACGATATTTAAATATTTAATAATTCAGGTGAATGATACGTGTGTAAAGGACGACAATATCCTTTTCGTACCATAAATGTCAATACATTTATGTATTCGCAAAGGAATTTATGTTGGATGTGACCTCACCAGGAGTTTAAAATGACATTCAATTTGGGACATCAAAAGATGACAGTTAAAATTATTATATGTATAATGCGTTTAAGTAATCCTTGAATTGCATAAAAAGCTAATATTAAAAAAAAAATAATATCAAAAATTTGTGTATAACAGATTTTTTTATAAATAAATGTCTTAGATATACAAATTTTTCTTTTTGAAAAATCAAAAAAAAAATTCTATAGAAAAATTTTTGTATAACAGATTTTTCTATAGAAAAACTTGTGTATAACAGATTTTTCTATTGAAGAATTTGTTATAATAGGTTTTTCTATAGAAACATTTGTGTATAACAGATTTTTTCATAGAAAAATTTTTCTATAATAAATTTTTCTGCAGAAAAATTTTTATATTACAGATTTTTCAATAAAAATTTGTGTATTTTCTATAGAAAAATTTTTGTATAACTGATTTTTCTATCGAAAAATTTTTGTATAAGAGATTTTTCTGTAGAAAATTTTGAGTATAACAGATTTTTCTATAGAAAAATTTGTGTATAACAGATTTTTCTATAGAAAAATTTGTGTGTAAAATTTGTGTATAACAGATTTTTCTATAGAAAAATTTGTGTATAACAGATTTCTTTATAGAAAAATGTGTGTGTAAAATTTGTGAATAACAGATTTTTCTATAGAAAAATTTGTGTATAACAGATTTTTCTATAGAAAAATTTGTATATAACAGATTTGTCTATAGACAAATTTGTATACAACAGATTTTTCTATAGAAACAATTTGTGTATAACAGATTTTTCTATAGAAAAATTTATGTATAACAGATTTTTCTACAGAAAAATTTGTGTATAACAGATTTTTCTACAGAAAAATTTGTGTATAACAGATTTTTCTACAGAAAAATTTTTGTATAACAGATTTTTCTACAGAAAAATTTGTGTATAACAGATTTTTTCTATAGAAAAATTTGAGTATTACAGATTTTTTAAAGGATAATTTGTGTATAACATATTTTTATTTAGAAAAGTTTGTGTATAACAGATTTTTTTTACAGAAAAATTTGTGTATAACAGATTTTTCTTAACAAAAATTTGTGTATAACAGAATTTTCTGTTGAAAAATTTGTGTATAACAGATTTTTCTTTAGAAAATTTTGTGTGTAATATATTTTTCTTTAGAAAAATTTGTGTTTTTTCTGTAGAAAAAGTTGAGAATAATAGATTTTTTTTAGAAAAATTTGTGTATAACAAATTTTTCTATAGAAAAATTTGTGTATATAAAATTTTTCTTTAGAAAAATTTGTATGTAACAGATTGTTCTATAGAGAAATATGTGTATAACAGATTTTTCTACAGAAAAAAGTTTGTATAACAGATTTTTCTATAGAAAAGTTTGTGTATAACAGATTTTTTGTATATAACACATTTATTAGGGTCTTTCTTTTTCTATCTTTACAATTTTTAGAATTGTCTATTAACCATAAATTTACTCTAGGATTTATTTTAAATAACTCATACAAAACTAAAAATGTTTCTTTGTTCTAATATTTTTTACCCTTTTTTCATTACAGGTAAGTGTCGTCCGTTAATAACACATCATCTGCAGCTATTTTGGGGGCACTTGGGGTTTGCTGCTACCAAACTGCCATCCAACCAACCAGCACCTGGTGACCACACTTAGTTTTGCTTTGTAAGTAGTAACCCATAAGTTTAATACTTACGACAACGAAAGAGAGTGTTTTTGATGGTAAAAAAAAGAGTGTATAATTTGGTAATAAATTATAAAATATCACCCATAAAAGTTAAATCTCATAGAAATTATAAACTTTTCGTTTTCATTTTTTTATTTCTCCAACAAATACTTCGCCAAGCAAAATTACTGGAGTTTTCCAAACTATTCATTCCTGCAACTAAAAAATTAGGAGTAAAACTAATTGATATACAGACATGAGAGTAACTAGTAACTGAACAGAGACGGCCACTGGGGTATAGACTTACAAGGAAAGACAAATATTGGCAGTAGAGGGAGAGAGTGGGTTTTGGTTTGCTACCGGTAATACTAAAGCATTAAGACTCGTATTAGTGTACATTAGGGACACTTGTACTTGTATTTATACAATACTCGTATCTACTTACAATGTAATCCAATACTTACAAGAGCACATACATATTTACTTTTTTTTGAAGTCGTAGACACGGTTACATTCTATTCTATGCAACTCAAGTAACAGAAAAGAAACGGAACGGATAATATTACTATTAGCTAACGAGGGCAGTCGAGAAATTTATCAAAAAAAAATTTTGAATTTTTTTTATAGAAAATTTTGTTATACAAAAAATTTTCTAAATGGAATACTGTTATACACAAAATTTTCTATAGAAAAATATATTACACACAAAATTTTCTACAGAAAATTTTATTACACAAGAAATTTTCTTCTGAAAATTCTGTTATACACGAAATTTTCTAAAGAAAATTCTGATATACGCAAAATTTTCTACATAAAATTCTGCTATGCACAAAATTTTCTATAGAAAATTTCTTTTGTACACAATATTTTCTGTAGAAAAATCTGTTATACACAAATTTTTCTATAGAAAAATCTGTTATACACAAATTTTTCTATAGAAAAATCTGTTATACACAAATTTTTCTATAGAAGAATCTGTTATACACAAATTTTTCTATAGAAAAATCTGTTATACATAAATTTTTCTATAGAAGAATCTGTTATACACAAATTTTTCTATAGGAAAATATGTTATACACAAAATTTTCCATAGAAAAATCTGTTATACACAAATTTTTCTATAGAAAAATCTGTTATACACAAATTTTTCTATAGAAAAATCTGTTATACACAAATTTTTCTATAGAAAAATCTGTTATACACAAATTTTTCTATAGAAAAATCTGTTATACACAAATTTTTCTATAGAAAGATCTGTTATACACAAATTTTTCTATAGAATAATCTGTTATACACAAACTTTTCTATAGAAAAATATATTATACACAAAATTTTCTACGGAAAATTTTATTACACAAGAAATTTTCTTCTGAAAATTCTGTTATACACGAAATTTTCTTCTGAAAATTCTGTTATACACGAAATTTTCTAAAGAAAATTCTGATATACGCAAAATTTTCTACATAAAATTCTGCTATGCACAAAATTTTCTATAGAAAATTTCTTTTGTACACAATATTTTCTGTAGAAAAATCTGTTATACACAAATTTTTCTATAAAAAAATCTGTTATACACAATTTTTTCTATAGAAAAATCTGTTATACACAAATTTTTCTATAGAAGAATCTGTTATACACAAATTTTTCTATAGAAAAATCTGTTATACATAAATTTTTCTATAGAAGAATCTGTTATACACAAATTTTTCTATAGGAAAATATGTTATACACAAAATTTTCCATAGAAAAATCTGTTATACACAAATTTTTCTATAGAAAAATCTGTTATACACAAATTTTTCTATAGAAAAATCTGTTATACACAAATTTTTCTATAGAAAAATCTGTTATACACAAATTTTTCTATAGAAAAATCTGTTATACACAAATTTTTCTATAGAAAAATCTGTTATACACAAATTTTTCTATAGAAAGATCTGTTATACACAAATTTTTCTATAGAAGAATCTGTTATACACAAATTTTTCTATAGAAAAATCTGTTGTAAACAAATTTTTCTATAGAAAAATCTGTTATACACAAATTTATCTATAGAAAAATCTGTTATATACAAATTTTTCTACAGAAGAATCTGTTATACACAAATTTTTCTATAGGAAAATATGTTATACACAAAATTTTCCATAGAAAAATCTGTTATACGCAATTTTTTCTATAGAAAGATCTGTTATACACAAATTTTTCTATAGAAAAATCTGTTATACACAAATTTTTCTATAGAAAAATCTGTTATACACAAATTTTTCTATAGAAAGATCTGTTATACACAAATTTTTCTATAGAAAAATCTGTTGTACACAAATTTTTCTATAGAAAAATCTGTTATACACAAGTTTATCTATAGAAAAATTTGTTATATACAAATTTTTCTATAGAAACATTTGATATACACAAATTTTTCTTTAGAAAAATCTGTTATACACAAATTTTTCTTTATGTGGAGATTAATAGCAATTTTGCATATGTTGGCCCTATGAGGTTTGAAGGAACTATAACCTTTATTGAAGGTACCTCTAGAATATTCTAATATTCAAATATAAAAAGTAAAAATCATATTCATAATTTTTTGTAGAAAACTACCTTTACCATACACGCAATGCTGCGCCCTTAATAAATGTGAAAGAAAAACATTACACAAATATCCTATTAATTTTAAATCATTTTATTGATTTTATCTGATCATCACATGATCAAATGTATTCTATTCATTTTTTACCATTTTCAGCGGCACCATCTATCGGGAATTAATCGTACCAACTTAGAAACCTCGTCGACTAATGTTTAATAACTTTGCTAAAGATGATAGCATGATCAAATGCACTATTTACGATTTAAATAATTTTGAGTAATTTTTAGTGGCGCCACCTGTTGGTAATTAGTCATAACAGTTTCGAAACCTTCGTCGATTTATTTGCAACAACTTTGCCAAAGATCACATGATTAAGTTCATAGTTTATTATTCTATAATTTATAGAGTTTTTACAATACATGGAAACTATGTTATAAAATATGTAAATATAAAAAATTTCCATGAATTTTATAAACTCAAAAAAAAATACTACGTAGTGAATTTGTTACAAAAAAATATGATAAATGAAGAACCGCTCGACCGATTTTGAGCAAACTTCACATAAACTATCTACTAAATAGTCGGAACAAATATTTAGTAGATATTGGTTTGGATAGGTGAGACCGTTCTTGAGTTATACAATTACAACGAAAAGTGGTATTACTTTTTATATATTAAGAAAATTAGGTTAAACTTTAAATTTCCTGTTCAAAATTCTCTTATACACAAATTCTTCTATGGAAAATTTTGTAACACATTCAGTTTTCTAAAGAAAATTATGTTAGGCGCTAAATTTTTATATTATATTTAGTTACACTCAAAAATTCTATTTAATTTCTTTCAATTTATGATTTTATATTTTCCATAATCTAGAGCGTATGATTAATATTAATTATCAATATTTTTTATATTTTTCTTCATAACTTTTTTAGTTTAGGAGATAACTTTAAAATTTAAATCGTTTAAGATTGAAGACAAATAAGGCTTTCTTAGCCAAATACAAGTATTTTTATATGTTCATATAAATTTCATTTTAACATAAGTTTTAAAGAACCTTTTCAGTTTTTGGTTAAACTTTATTTACTTTTTTATTATTTTTTTTTTATTAAATATATTTAATTTTTTGTTTTTTTGCTTAAAATATCTTGTTACCTAAACATAAATTTACTCCAATGACCACAAACTACAACAACAGCAACAACCATGTACAAAAAAATTAACAAAAACAAAAAGTAATAAGCCGGTTCCTAAAAAAACCTTTAATATATACTATACATTTTTTTTGTTGTTAGCAAATATCCTTGCGGTAACTTGTATTACCGACACCAACACATGTGTGTATTTGTGTGTGTTAAAATACCCACAATTCCCTCTTGATGATTTTATTGTGTTGTACTCGTATCAGTTGGTGTGTTGTCCGTAGCAGCCAAAAAGTAGAATTTTAAAACATTAACCGCCCATTTTGACGCCACATTTTCAGCAGAAATGGAAAAAATAAATATCCAAAAACTACTACTACTTCTTCAACTATGAACACGAAAAGATCCTAATGACGCCAACTTCATACTCCTTTTTTTTAATATTATAGAAAAAAAGAACAAATATTGTATGGAATCAGAAGGATATAGAAAATAAATGGAACTCTAGGAGGGAAAAAATAGAAGCTACATAACATAATACAAATACAAAAGTCGACAATGGTGCCATGTTTTCACTTTGCTTTTGGGTGTTTAGTTGTTGTCGGCATAATTCTCCATACAATTCATGCCGGGAGGGAAGGATGCCTCAGGGAAGTTAGGGAAAATAGGGTTCAATTTAATGTCTAATGAAACGGATTATTTCTCAGTGAATATTAAAGAAATAATAATTCAGAAAAATGGGATATAGTACCGGAAGTCGAACCAAAATGTGCCATATCTTTTCGATATGTCATATGAGGACTCCTATTTCTCCAAGAATATTCTCGTATCTTTGAATTACTATTCTAGAAATTTTTGACTAACTTTTAAGCCCCTAAAATTACACTGCACTTTAACATGAAAATAGGTCATATGAAGACTCCTTTTTTAAGTTTTCGCTCCAAAATTGTTTAAGTTTGATTGCTTTTCTTAAGCCCCTAAAATTATACTATATTTGAATACATTTTGAGACATTACATTTTTTCTTATTGTTAGTCCCTTTTAAACTCTTGAGGATTCCTGTTTTCAACTTTCGTTAAAAAATTCTTTTAGTTTAATTTTTTTCTTAAGCTCCTTAAATTATACTATACTTAAATAAATTTAGAGATATTCAATTTGTTCTCAACTCCAGCTCCTTAGCATACCTTCCCTTGTAAACTTTCGTAGTCCTCTTGAAGCAACAACAAGGATAATAACAAAATATCAAAACGTACAGCAAATTCATTTGAGTATACTCGTACTAAACTCATTTTTAGAATAAAAATTTTCTTCTTCTATTCTTGTTTTGTATTTGTTCATTCGTACAGTTTTTACATTTGAACAAAGAATGTCAATTTAGCGGGTTTGAATTCTTGAAAATCACAAAATTCGCAATAGAAAAATTTTTATATGGAAACATAAAATTTAGATTTTCTTAGAAACTAAAGAGATAGAGCAATTTAAGGCAAAATCTGTTATCACTAAAAGAACTTTCAAAATTCGTTATAAAACTGAGTTTTTTTTTTGAAATTTTGATATGAAAGCATAAAAGTTCAAATATCTTGAAAACTACACGAGGTAGAGCAATTTATGACGAAATCTATGACCACTAAAAAAACATTAAAATTAGAAATAAAACTTGATTTTTTGGAAGTTTTTATATATTCCTGTAAAAGCACGTTTGATGCCATTATGTATAGAACTCGATTTATTATGCATGGCCACTCCGGCACGCTTGCAGAAGTCCAGACGCATAACCCAATTTTCGACGGTTTTCAAGCTAATATTGGCCGATACAGCCGCAATTTCACGTTCGATATTCGTAGGAATTTCATCAATCTCTGGCTTCTTGGTATAGACCATGGACTTGACATAGCCCCACACAAAATAGTACGACCAAGGCGGCCAATCGACTGGACCATTTCATGAGATAACTCGTTCTCCAAACTTGGTTTTCAATAAATTGATTGTAACATTCGCTATGTGGCATTGGAGGACATGTCCATATCATCCAATTGAAGCCAAAAATATTCGGTTATCATTGAACGGTAGCGATTCCCATTCACAGTAACGTGCCGGTCTTGATCATCACGGAAAAAGTACGGCCCATTGACGCTGCCGGCTCATAAACCGCACCAAAGCGTAACTTTTTTGGGGATGCTATGATGACTCATGGAGCACGTGTGAATTGCTAACACATTATGTTGATCGACGAAGATACTCAGCCAGAAATGAGCCTCACCATCCGTCCTAGCAGGTGCACCAACACGACGGTATTTTCCCTGTGGATTCCTACGAAGCGTTTGTAGAGCAATGTTGGTATTTGGACTTCGAAGTGTGTGGCCTATTCATCGCCATTTCCGTTCACATACCATTATAGAAGCAGGGATTTGGTTTGTCGCATTAAGTAGATCATCATTTCTTCTGCGATTCGGCAACCATAAGCATTTGTATGCAAAGTTATGCAGGCGTTTATCGATGGGATTTGTGCATTTTCAAGTTTCGAAGCCGTAATGCAGGATGGTCTTGACATTCGAATTGTATATTCGTAACTTAAATAGTTGCTGTTGATACTTGTCGAGATTGACGAATGAAGATTTTGCCTTATTAATACGCGATTCAATATCCTCGTCGGCGCCACTTTTATAGATACCCGACTTCCAAGATAATTAAAGGTACCTACATATCCAATAACCTTATTATCCACATTGATGTGTGTCGACGAGTTTGCGACTTAGCCTCCATGGCATAATCTTTGTCTTGGAAATATTGATTTCCAGTCCAGCTGCCCGCGATTCAACATTGATAGCGTTAGTATTTTCTTGTAGGTGACCTGAGCTTTGGCTTTGAAGACATTCGTCATCAACAGTTCGCGAGTTGTTTAATTTGGATACCGTTTTTTAATGGTCGAAGACGAGGATAAAAAGTATAGGTGACAAGTTATATCCTGCCTTACTCCAGTAATAACTTCGAATGGATTTGGCAATTTACAAATATTCCTCTTAATTATCTAAATTTTTAAAACTTGACACCACCGATTTGCCTTACCATCATTATTAAAGAAACTATTCATGATTCATCCTTTTTTTTATAATAATAATAATAAGAACAACAAACCAAACCAGAGCATATGCATTTGAAAACGTAACATTTCAGAAATAACTAACACAGACTAAAATTTACTGTTGTATTCGAATGAGTAGTATGCGGTTATTTTGTTGGCGCCACGTTGATATGTTACGCTATTTTTGTAGCCATTTCCAGCGTTTTTTTATCCACACTTTCAGATTTTATTTATATCAACCAAATGTATCCATATCTTGTCGTTGTAAATACTTATTATAACAGAAATTTTGACATTTCATTGCAAATTATCATTCCCATATATCCGAGAAGAGTTCTGCTCTTTGTTTGAAGGAAAGTTAGGGAAACGAAGCGTAAAAAAGGGAGTTGGATGGAAAGTTAGAGATTGAATAATTTTGGTGCTCCTTACTTTTCTGGGATGATGGTCATGTTGGGAGTTAATAAATAGTGACAGTTTTTGCCGGGAGAATGGACAGGAAGTGATAAATTCAGTTTTAGATTTTGGAAGATCTCATTATTACAAATATGGAATATCGGATCGCAAGAAGTAAGAATTCCTATTGGAAACCAAGAAATCCGAGTTGGCAAAACCACCGCAACAATTTTAAATTCCAAAGCAAGGTAGTTTAATCTGAGCCTGATTTGTACTCACGCTTCCACAGAGAAGAAAGATGATGATATAAAAGAAGCCTTTTATGATCAACTTACGGAAGTTTACGCTAGCTGCACCAGTCATGACATTAAAATAAAACTGGGTGATTTTAAAGTAAAGATTAGGCAGAAAAGTTGCTTTGAGCCCACTGTTGGTAAATTCAGTCTCCGCAGCGTAACATTTGACAAAGGTATGAGGTTGATCAACTTTGCGGAGGCTCGTTTTGGTAGTGAGCAGCACCAGGCTTCGACACCTTGAAATCCATAAAACGACGATTAAATAAAAAAAAATGAAATATGGTATATAAAATCCGAAATCCGGGATGTAATCAGATGCTGTGCCTGGCGCCTCCAGCTGCCAGGTAACAACTGTATCCAATTCCTACTCTAACATCCTCGTGGTAAATCCTGGTAACCTGAAAGACCTAGTTGAAGATGCGGTTAACAACCCGTGTGGGATTCTAGGTCGGGACTAATATAAGAGGGAGTTATCTTGGTCTAGGGTCTAAGATAATTGTACTTGGTAAAGTACGAAACTGCAGCGTCTGTTGAACATGTTAGTTGCGGCTGTAAGCGGGTATCTGTCCCGGCTAGAGCGGCTCGCTATACAAAAGTGGCTTGTATCTTTGGACTCATCACCCATGAATTTAGCACTTACGATGTTTTAAGCCAACATTACAGAATATATTACTCCAAGAGGTAATTATGCGAGAAATCCCCCTGCTACGGCAGGATTTTGGAGGTGTCTAATCTATTCAAGAACATTCCAATGAATTAAACCAATTTCATCCGAAGATAAAACCTAATATACGAGGCCCTATGCTCCACTGGGAGTCAAGCATAACAGAAGAAGAAGAAGAATATGGAATCCGATCATTTCCTTGTTGCAGCCAAGATAAGAACACGTCTGAGAGTGTCGCGTCGAACATACAGATGGAAGCGCAAAGAAAGTTTGACATAACCAAGCTACAATCTCATAAAATTGCTACCGATTACTCGCAACAAACAGATCAATTACTCAGAAAAAATATTTCTGGTTCCAGCGACATCTGCACGGCTATGGCGACATATTGCCAACTCCATGAAGATTGGTATGACGAGGAGTCCCGCAATGCCTCCGCTGAGAAAAAATGAAGCCTTCAGGGCAACTCTGCAGTCAGAAGTTAAGTATGAAACACAATTGGAACGAACGACCAATTTTTCGGAACGAATATTCGTCGTTTGAAATAGAACATATGGGTTTATATGAGTGTGCTCATATTTGATGCGTACGACGAAATTCGTCGCAAATGTTGTGAGTGCGCGATATGTCCAAAAGTGTAAGTAATTTGTGCAAATAAAACAATCAACAAAAATGGCGTCAGCAACGTTAATTCATCCCAAAGATGTTCCATGAACGAATTTACAAGACGAATTTTTAAGGCCGAATTCATCATGCTGGACAAAATTAGTCATTCGTCCCAATTGTGTTTTCACAATTACTCGTCGAACTTTAGAATGATATCGAAAGAAAAGGAGCGAAGAGAAATGCCTATTTCGAAAAAAATATAGAAATGGAGAGACATGTGTTTGAGGAAATTGAGTTGTAAATAGAGAGTCGAAATAAAGTGCGTAACTTCTACCAAGAACTCAAGCACCAAAATAATGGTTTTAAGTTTATCTTCTACTGTAAGGAAGACCAAGGAAACCTGGTGACAGATGCAGAAAGCGTACTGGAAGGAGCACTTTTGCAAAGTTTTGGTATTAAACCAAATCAATTAAGATGTTACACCTGAACAAATAAATAATGACTTATTATATGTCCACTACCCTACCGAAATGAGGTTAGAACAAAATAATTCGATTAAAAAATAACAAAGCTGAGGTTGCCGATGGTTCATCAGTAGAGCCAGGCGATTGGGGTCTTAGTGTTCTTTGTCGAGTGCCTCCTTTCTCCTCATTTTAATTAGGACCTACCAATGATCCTGAAGGAATTCGGAAAAGAGGACGTCCGAAACTTCGATGAAAAGACCAAGTAGAGGAAAATCTTTCAAAGCTAGGCCTACGAAATTGGAGAATATGCGCTTAAGATCGAAGCTCAATCTAATTTTAGCTTTTTCATAGACGTCCTAACCCATTTTTTGTAGTTCTTATAGGAAAACTCGGGGCACATGTTAGCTCACTAAATTCTTCTTTTTCTTCTGTTATCCTTGACTCTTAGTGGTGCATATGTTCTCAAGCATCCTTTTATATCGAACTCTATTGCGAGATGTTAGGCATACATCATTCCATGAATAGTTTGCTGCTTGTAACTCCACATCAATTGACCTTCTCCACGTTCTAGCGGGAGCACCAACACGACGGCCGCTTTCTTGTGGATTCCAACGAAGCGCTTGTCGATCAATGTTGGTATTTGGCCTTCGAAGTGTGTGGCCTATCCACCGCCATTTCCGACATATCTCTGTGGAATCAGGGTGTGAACATAGTTCTCTGGGTAATACCACTAGATGGTCGGTGTCCACAGTTGAGATGAACGATAATCAAGATAAGTCTGGGCTTATCAAGATAATCAGAACCTGTGCTTGGTATCCAACATCCCCTACATCACCCCCTAAACCGGATAAAGAAAACCCCTATAAATCGCGTGGAATTCAAAGAAGATATATACAAGTTTTTCTTAGTTGTTTTAAATCTTCTAGAATCTAGAAGCTTGTGAAGAAAATAACTTATGTATTTGAAGGGATAACAATATATCTGTGGCTTGGTGCCGTGGTATAGCAGGTTAGTCATCCGCCTAGCATACCAGAGGTCCAAGTTCAATCCCCGGCCAGACACACTTGAAAAAATAAATTTTCAAAAAAAGCGGTGGTTCACCTCATAACTCAGCTAGCCACTGGTTATTGAGTATTAGGCTATGAAAAACTTCTCTAACTAATGCATTCGCCGTTCGGAGCCGGCGTAAAAACGTAGGTCCCTTTCAATGAGTCTAAAAATATAATCGGATGCAGCTCATTGTCTGAGAGAAGTACCCCTTGTTCCAATTGGAATGTTGTCGGGGAATTATATATATATATGGTGCTAAAAGGGCCAATGCAAAAAAAAGGAGTTTTTAGGAAATTTGATTTAAAGTTTTTATTTTCAGTATAAATTCATAGTAACATTGCCCAGATGACCCCTTATAGATCTGTTCTGAGTTAAGTTAGAGATTAACTGTTGAAGCCAAATAAAAGAGGGTAAAGAAGAGAATCTAATGCAATGATTAACTCAAAACAGCAAAAAATTCTCATTGGCCCTTTTAGCACCAAGCCACAGATATAATAAGGAATATGGGCAAGGAACTATATTAGAACCTTTCCAATTCCAGTGAAATCCATCACTAACTACTAAAAATCTTTCAAAATTAAGACACAATCTCAATTTCCCCCCCACAAATACATGCAATTAACAACTTCTCCCTATCAGGACCCCCTGACGATGACGACAACGACTAGGTCGTTTTACAGTATCCAAACAATTACTCATACACTTTCAGGTGGTTGATTTTATGTTTAATTTATATCACTTCAACTTGTGGTCGAATTGACTGGCTCACTCACTAACCGCCAACCAGCCAGACAGACTGTCTATATATAAACACACATACAAACTTACATACACACATCAATAGTATGAGTTTTCCAACAAGATATGTATGAGAGTATTTTTGTGTTTTATTACTCATGGTTTTGGCTTTGATTTTTGTAGCAGAATAAAAAGGATAAATAAATTTATATTCATGTTTTTTTCAAAAACCTCACACAAACTCACCCACAAGCACTCATACATACTCATACTTAAATCAGCCAGTCAGGATATCAGCCATATCATATTCTGTATTATATTGATAAATTCTTACATGCTTGCCTGAGCTTCTAACTTAGTCTAAAGTTGTGTGTTTGTTGTATAATTTTGATAGGATTAAATTTAATTGTTGTTCAAAAATCGTATGTCCTTTGTTTTTTCTTCAAAACTGTTTAAAGAGTTTGAGATGATGTTAGAATGGAAATTTTTTTTTGAGAAATTATAGGCTTAATATTGGGTATTTAATGTGGATTGCTTTTGTTTTAATTCTTTTTTTTGGAATGTGTGTTATAATCCCTTTTGGCATTTTTGGGTAAATTGTTGAGCCAAAAGCATTTAACACTTTCATTGGATATTTGGTAATTTGGGGCATTGTGAAAGACTTAATATTTTCCAAAAGTATCTAAGTATGACATTCTTTTGAGGTAAAACTGAAATATATTCGTTCTTTCATTGATTAAAAGAAAATTAAGAAAATATGTCAGTGTCTTTCCTTTAACTTTAGGATGCCCGAACAGTGAAATCGTTATTGCTGGTAATTTCAGTGTTCACAACTAGTCCTGGGCCTTAATTATCGCTTTCGATATCGATCGAAATCTTTGATATTTTCAAAACATTTGTATGGCATACTTTAAGGATAATCAAAATTATTTAAAAGATGCACATTTTACTATATTCTTTTGAAGTTATTTGCCAAAAGATGAACAATAGTAAAAGAGTTTTAATTGAACAATATATATTTTTAAAAATGAATCAAAATGGATACCAAATTTCAATAAACTTTTTGCATCAAATTAACTTTGAACATCCCTAAAGTATACTTTACAATATTTGCTTAAAATTCTGAGTTTTCGATCGATATCGAACGGGTTAATTTGGCCCCTGGCTTTGTCGTTCTATCCACACAACTTCTGAAGGGCAATATGCTGAGCTATTCGCCGCGCATAATCACCTAACCCAACTAGTAAATGAACGCATATTCCACGTGTTGAAGAACACCAACAAAATAGTCAAGGCTCTTGCACCTCTTAGAAACTCCGATCTTTGTACCATTTCCGCCTTTTTTTTCGATCTCCGGACTTTGTAACGTTTCGCAAACAGTCACGAAACGTTAACCTTTTTTTATACGAAAAAGGTCGTTGGGCTGAGCTCAACGAATTTTTTTAGGCATTTTAACTGGAAAATATGTTTTCTTGACAATAATGTCAGTGCCATGGCGGAAATGGTGTCTAATGTTAATGAGTTGGGAATGAAAATGCTTATCCTAGTGAAGAATATTTCGATTAAATCTTAATTAAAAACTTGTTTCAATCAGGCGTGCAAACATGCATTCAGATCCCTTTAGATTGCTTGCCTCTGCCCTAGCTCGAAAGAATATCTGTAACTATGCCATAGATATTCTTTCGGGTTCGTGATTTAAAACGGGTTTAAGCATATCTCAATATAAATAAGTCTCAAGGGCCAGATGGCATTCTAGCACTGGTCTTGAGGCAGTGCTCTTCGACGCTTCTGTGTCCATTTCCTCGGTACTGAAAGGTTGCTAATGTTACGCCAATCCCTAAAAAGGGTAAGGCTAATAACCATAAAAATTAACGGCCAATTGGAATTTGTTAAAAACTTGTTGCTTTTGGTGTCGGTAATACCTTCTCTCGATTTTTTATATCGAGCTTTCTCAGGGATCGCACTATAAGAGTTGTTGTAGATGGGGTCTCATCAAACGAGTTCAAGATCAATTCAGGGGTACCGCTAGGCTCTGTTCTTTCTCCTACTCTATTTCTTATATTCATTAACGACCTTCTATGTCAAACTTCCATCCTATCTATTCTTTTGCAGATGATAGTAACATTTGCCATTCGTATTCATTTAATCATAGACCGGATCTTCCGCAGATTGTGGCTATGAGACAAAACATGAATGAATCATTAAATCGCGATCTTGAAACCGTTTCCAAATGGGGACGTGTAAATAGAGTCGACTTTAATGCACGCAAGACCCAGTGTTGTATGCTTACGCATAAACGCACGGCAGATCATGTTACTGCATCTGTATCCATGAATGGTGTAAATTTTCAGGAATCAGATGCTCTTGATGTTCTGACCATGAGAATTCAATGTGATGTCCGTTGGACTAAGCACATCTTTCAAGTGTCGAAAGAAGCATTCAAGTGCCTAGGTTTTCTAAAACGGTGTAAGAGACACTTTACTCCAACTGATCTCCTTAAAATTTACACCATCTATATCCGACCAAAAATGGAATACAACTCTCATGTATGGGCCGGTGCTTCAAAGTCTATTTTGGAGCTTCTCGACCGCGTACAGGGGAGGGCGAAAGTGCTTATCGGTGACAGTAGGGTATCTCTATTGACTCACTGAAGCACCGCCGCAATGTGGGTTGTATAACACTGTTCTTTCGGTACTACTTTGGAATGTGTTCTAACGATATCAGGGACCTCGTTCCCGAAACCCGAAGATTCTTACGCAGCTCACGTCAATCCCTTAGATCATATGCATTTGTGGTTGATTGTCCAGTGGACCGAACAACACACTATAGAGAAAATTCGTTCTTTAGCCGTACAGTACGTATGTGGAACTCACTTCCCGCAAAAGTTTTTCCTGACAGTTGCAATATAGGAAAATTAAAATCTAATGTCCACAAACACTACTCCCTCTTTCCACCTTCCCATAACCTATTTTCCTAGTTCCAACACAATGCATAGCATAAGTAGGGGTCATCCCCTGAGTGCTGGTCCTAAATAAAAAAAAAAAACCCACTAAGCAAACGCCAGTATAGGTTCCAAAGTGGAGACCTGCTAGTCTTTCAGTGTCAATCAATACACCGTTTGCGAAAGTAAAGGTGTGGCTCTAAATACTTCTGGCTACTTCTAAGGCGTTTGATATGTGGCACGGATCACTTCTCAGTAATAACTTTTCTCGGTTTATATCAAGCTTCCTTAGAGATCGCACTATACGAGTTGTTATAGATGGGTTTTTTCAAACTAGTTCAAGATTAATGGGGTCATGCAAATAGAGTTGATTTTAATGTGCGGAAAACTCAACGCATAGCAATCAATATTACTTGAATTCGTCTAAATAACAAAAAATAACGCAATTTTATTGTTTTTAAAATAGTCAACGTGCAATAACAGTGTTCAATTATATAAAAGCTTTATCTCTCCTTTTCACCAAATTCCATCTCTCTACTATCCCCTTTCCAAAGAAGGTAACCCTAAAGTATGCTATAAAATATTTGTAAAAAGATCGAGCGTGAGGTTTGGCTCATGTTATTAATAGTATTCAATACTGATTTTGAAGTCCACCTTGCACATATAGCACTTGTTCAACAAGAGGGTATTAACTCAAAATTTTTAAATTTTTACTTTTTTAAAGAAATTGATGTGTAGTAGTCTTATCTACCGACTGTCAAAATCCGACATCATTCTCACTATAATTTCACCAAAAAAACTACAGTTTACCCCTCTTCCTTATATGAAAGTAGTAGTAAAATAAAATAGTTTTTTGACTCTACTGAAAATTTAAAAATTTTGAGTTAATACCCTCTTGTTGATCAAGTGCGATATGTATGTCTTGTCTTTGTTAAGGGTTTATGTTTCCAATCTCTGGATCAACTTGAGCTGATACTAAACGCCTAACTTCTAATCATAGTCTTCATTGTTATTTTTTAGGTTCTGTCTTTTCCAGGTTCTTGTCTTTTGTCTCTACACATCTTTATACTTGGTAACGCGTCTGAAAATCTGAACTAGAAAAGTGAACCACCTTCTTCGTTCAGTTTAGAATTGTTTTCATGAGTATCATGATCAATCGAAAACGTTCAAGGATTGTCGTTCATTAATACTGGAAAATATTACTTATCCAAGACAACAACCAGACTTAAGATTACACTGCTTTGCAAATACTCCTTTTAATAAAACTATGTGGACTACATGGATTTTGATGCGCTAAACTCAGATCCGTTGTCGGTTTTTTTCCATCAGATCTGGATTTTTTTTTATGGGCGTGGCAAATTTTTCACCTTAAATTAGTCAGGTACGGAGACCTATTTCGTCCTAACTCTAGAACGACTCATCCGATTTTCAAAATTAAAACACTTGCAGATGTATAGCAAAATTGCATTTATTTTAGTCTAATATAATTTTTCTGTATCTTATCGTTTTGGAGTTATTTAGAAATCAATGGAAAAAAATTGTTTTTTCGTACGAAATTCGTAATTTTTTTCAGGTTAAAAATGTAATTAAAAAAAAGATATAGTAAAATTTTAACATTTTAAACATTTTTCTAAGAGCTACATATCTTAAGAATAAAATAAGGTATAAACCATAAAAATCGGTTTAAAAATTTTATTACCAATTTACCGCAGGTACCCAAAATTGCAATGCAACCAACCTCACATATGACCATAAGATTTCATTACGTAATTAAGCTAAATTACAACGGTATTTTTTATAAAATATATTGGGTACCTGTGGTAAATTGGTAATTTCTTATGCATCTTCAAGTGTTTTAATTTTGAAAATCGGATGAGTCGTTCTCGAGTTAGGACGAAATAGGTCTCCGTACCTGACTAATTTAAGGGGAAAAATTTGCCAGGCCCTTAAAAAAATCGAGATCTGATGGAAAAAAAAACGACAACGGATCTGAGTTTAGCGCATCAAAATCCATGTAGTCCACATAGTTTTATTAAAAGGAGGAGTTGGCTGCAGAGCAGTGTTATCCAAGACAACAACCAGACTTAAGATTATAGGACTTCGATTGTCGCCTGTATTGCAAATAATCTAAAAATCTCGTAATCTGCTTAACAAAAATAGTTGCCTAGATCTTTAAAGGAGGCCCTATGCTTTACTGGTAATCAAGGATAACAGATGAAGAAGATCTTGAAAGGGTTCCAATATTCACTTAACTTTAATTTTGATAACAACTTCAACAAAAAAATTCGTCGTACATAAATTTCCTCAAAGTACTTTCGATGAAAATATTTTTCTGTTACTAACGGAAATCTTTTTTGAAATTCAAAATTTATATGACATGTCTTATAGTTCAGCTGCTGCTGCTGCTGCAATGTATGTCATTGCAATTTACTGTTTCCATTTGAAATATTTTTCAAATTACCTTGAATTATTATCAGAATTTTTGAGCTAAACATCATCTAAAATGAAAAAAAACGGAAAAAATTTCCGTTTTTTTCTGCAGAGAAGAAAAACAGAACAATTTTCCTCTGCTACTATTTGATGATGATGACGACGACCGAGATGATTCATCCGGTGGTTCATTTGCATGATCAGCTGTTTCTGCGTGTATGTATTGGTTATTTTTTCGAAATGAAATGGGGGAAAACAAAAAAAAATGTTTCATCCGGTTGTGTCATCACGTGTAGATATTGGTTTTTATAACTTTCATGGAGTTTCATGGTTGTTAAATCTATTTTCGTCTTCCTTTTCTTCCTCTGCTTTGTCTTTCTCTCGTCTTTTCTTTGTTTCCTTTCAAAACCCCACATTTTTTTTGCTTATACGTTTTTGTTGCTTAAATTACGAAATAGCCGGCTTTTTAGTATCTGTGTTACCACGAAAAATTTTTTAATTTCTGTATATGTATTGAATTTCAGTGCAAAAAATTCAAATTTATATCTAGAGAGTATGAAGGGTAGATTTTGTTTAAAAGCAAACGCCAACAAAATATCCCCCTCTCATTAAAAAAAAAAAAAAAGTATTACAACTTTTGAAGGGCGCATGTCTCTGATTTTCATGACAAAAAAACTAAGTTTTATCGGTTAACTAAAAAATGTAAAATGAGAGCCTTTAGGAAGGCGAAAAATTTTGAACAACCCTTAACAAAATAAATTTAATTAAATTATTTTAATAAAAGACAAAGTTTGATTTTGAGAAAAAATTAAAATTTTTTTATTTTATTTTTTTCTAATATAATTTCTTCTGTTAATTTATAATAAATATCTTTAATTTGAAATCAGTGGCTTTAAACATTTTAATAACTCTATCACTTAAACGATTTGAACTTAGAAATCTGGGTGGTAGGTTTCATAAGTGTCTTTATAAGTTTCTATAGGAAATTTTTTTTCAAAATCTATTATTTTTCTTTAGGAAATTTTTCTAAAATTTCTTATTTTTCTATAGGAAATTTTTCAAAAATTTCTTATTTTTTATAGGAAATTTTTCAAAAGTTTCTTATTTTAAAAGGAAATTTTTCAAATTTTTTTTATTTTTATAGAAAATTTTTAAAAAATTTCTTTTTTTATAAGGATTTTTTTTTTTTAATTTTCTTATTTTTCTAAAGGAAATTTGTAAAAAATTTCTTATTTTTCAATGAGAAACTTTTCAAAAATTTCTTATTTTTCTATAGGAAATTTTTTTTAAAACTTCTTATTTTTCTTTAAGAAATTTTTCAAAAATTTCTTCTCTTTTTTATAGAAAATTTTTGAAAAATGTCTTCTTTTTATAGAAATTTAAAAAATAAATATAAAATTTTATAGAAAATTCTTAAAAAAATTCTAATTTTTATAGGAAATTGTTCTAAATTTTTTTATTTTTGAATTAAAATTTTTAAAAATTTCTTTTTTTTTATAGGAAATTTTTCAAACATTTCTTATTTTTATCGGAAAATTTAAAAAAATTTCCTATTTTCATAGGAAATTTTGCAAAAAAAAAAATATATTTTTCTTAAAAAATTTTTTAAAAATTCCTTTTTTTATATAGTACATTTTTTTTAAACATTTTTAATTTTTTTAGGAAATTTTTCAGAATTTTTTTAGGAAATTTTTCAAAAATTTTTTATTTACTAAAAAATTTTTTAAAAAATTTCTTATTTTTCTTGAGGAAATTAACAAAAAAGGATTTACAAGAAATTTCTTATTTTTATAGGAAATTTGGCAAAAATTTCTTATTTTTATAGGAAATTTTACAAAAATTTCTCATTGTTATATGAAATTTTTCTAAAATTTCTTATTTTTATAGAAAATTTTTCGAAGATTTTTCATATTTAGTTTTTTTTTCTATAGGAAATTTTTCACAAATTTCTAATTTTTCTATAAAAAATGTTTGAAAAACTTCTTATTTTTCTTTGGAATTTTTTAAAAATTTTTTTTATTATTTTGTTGGAAATTTTTCATAAATTTCTTATTTTTATAGGGAATTTTTCAAAAATTTCTTATTTTTATTGAAAATTTTTCAAAAATTTTTTAATTGTGTAGAAAATTTTTCAAAAATGTCCCATTTTTATAACAAATTTTTCAAAAATTTTGTGTTTTTTTAAAGGAATTTTTTAAAAATTTCTTATTTTTATAGGAAATTTTTCATAAATTTCTTATTTTTATAGGAAATTTTTCAAAAAATTCTTATTTTTATGGGAAATTTTTCAAAAATTTCTTATTTTTCAAAGAAATTTTTTTTTGTAAATTTCTTATTTTTATAGAAAATTTTTTAAAAATTTCTTATTTTTATAGGAAATTTTTCAAAATTTTCTTAATTTTATAAGAAATTTTTCAAAAATTTCTTATTTTATAGGAAATTTTTCAAAAATTTCTTATTTTTGTAGAAAATTTTTTAAAAATTTCTTATTTTATAGGAAATTTTTCAAAAATTTCTTATTTTTGAAGAAAATTTTTCAAAAATTTCTTATTTTTATAGGAAAATTTTCAACAATTTCTTATTTTGATAGAAAATTTTTCAAAAATTTCATATTTCTATAGAAAATTTTTCAAAAATTTCTTTTTTCTATAGAAAATTTTTCAAAAAAATTTTTTTTTAGTAGAAATTTTTTAAAAAATTTTGTATTTTTCTATGGGCTCATTATAATGTCCTGATTTTTGAAAAGTTAATTTTCCGCCTACCCACTTTTCTACTCCCCCTTTCTACCACCCACAACCTGTTCCTTAACACCCATTAACCAGCAAATTCTAACATTCTTTCTCTATCTCTCGCTCTCTCTTTCCCTTCCTTAACTCTCATTTTTCTAACTAAAATGTCCTTGCGTATTGTTTTAAAAATCAAGCCGTAAAGTAACGGGAAAAGAGCTATTTTCAAAAAATTCCCTAATATTTCAAAACAGTTTAACTTGAACTTTCGTTGGGTTTATAACTACGATATCAATTCGTCTATAATTTATTTTTTTGTTTTACAACAAAAATTTTGCAAACGTTCTTTTAGAAGCAAAAAAAAAACGAAGCAAATCTCAAAAATATTCACGGTTTTATAAGGCAAATACTCTCTCGGAGCAAACGAAATTAAAGGGAAAAGGAAATTGTAGAATATAACCGTTAGTTATTGTATTAATCTGTGTGTGTGTGTATTTGAGTGTGTGTGTGCGTTCGTGTAGGGTAAACTCAACTACAGCCAACTTCAGTTACATTTAGAACATATAGAACTGTCAACATAAACGCATAAAGACAACTAACGTGTCTAAACGTCTTTGCGGTAGTAGAGAAAAACGTGAAAAAGAAAAAAATTGTCTGTTTCTTAAAATTAAGAAAAATTCAAAGAAGAAAAAAAAGCGTCTGGAAAAATAATTTAAATTACATTTTTTCTACATCATAAAAAAAAAGGAAACCATCCAAAAAGTTTACAATAATCTGATATACAACAAAAAAAAACAAAGAATCTTATTACAAAAAATTTTCTTTAATAAAAAAATCTCTCTTAGCAAAAATAAAGCAAAAAAGTGTTAATTTCTGAAACCAGACACCGCCCTTAAAGGATTACTAATATTAACTAAATAAAAATAAATAAATTATTAAATAAAAAGTTAAAAAAAAATTCAAAATCAACTTAAAAAGAAAAACATATCTCTAAACCCTTACAATCACTGCTCCAAAAAATCAAGTGTTTCTCTAAAATACCGAGTATTTTTCTTCAAAAAAAAACCCCAAATTAAAACCAGCTGTTTAGACATCCTTATCAAAAAAAAAAAAGAAATCTCTTAAACTATAAAAAAGTGCTTCGTTTGGCCGCTTAATCGAATTTAAATCTTCTTAATTGCTAAATTGTTGGCTTTTTCTTCTCGCCAGTTCACGTTTAAAATCAATAAATTTTAACTTTTGTCATCATGTTGATTGGATTAGTACGCGATTCTGTTATGCAGTGCTTCTGCCATACATGCCGGGCACCCATTTTGCCAGCTGGTAAGAACAAATTTCCTTCTATTTCCATGCATTTTTATATATTTTGTTAAGCTTTAGATAGTCTGTAATTTAAATAAATGGCGGCCTCATTAAATCTAATGGCTGTTTTAGGATTATTTAGAATTGTATATAATGGAATAGAATATTTAAAAGAAAATCTAAAAGCAAAAACCATTACTTTCAATCAAAAACTAGATAGAAAATGTGATTTTTAAACAAAAATCTCTATGAACATGATATAGAGGTCAATCTTTATAAAAACTAAATTTAAGAAATTCCTAAAAATCATTATAAATGATTATACTTTTTTAATATTAAGAATTCTTTAAAAAATCTTGATACTGAAAATTAACATAATCGGAAAAGTAGTTTACAAGTTATGAGCAAAAATCCGACACATTTTTTAAAGAGTAGTATCAAGAACACTATTCGGCAATGCTTTATAGAATCGATTGATTTACGAAATCTTTTATAAATGATTATACTTTTTTAATATTAAGAATACTTAATAATATCTTAATACTAAAAACTAACATAATCGGAAAAGTAGTTTACAAGTTATGAGCCAAAATCCGACAATCATTTTTTAAAGAGTAGTTTCAAGAAACTAGTCGGCAATGCTTTATAGAATCGATTGATTAACGAAATTGCCGGAAATCGTTCATAAATGATCATACTTTATAAATAAAAAGTATTCTTTAAAAAATCTTGATACTGAAAACTAACATCGGAAAAGTAATTTACAAGTTATGAGCCAAAATTCGACAATCATTTTTTAAAGAGTAGTTTCAAGGAAACACGTTGACAATGCTTTAAAGAATCGATAATGATAATGATATAAAGAATCTTGTTATGGAAAATCGGGAATCAAAAAATAGAAAGAAATTGTGGTTTTTATTGCGAAAATCTCTAAGAATATAATATCGGGCTCAATCTTCATAAAAACTAGATTTAAAAAATTCCTGGAAATCTTTTATAAATAATGATACTTTTCTAATTTTAAGAATTCTGTAAAAAAATCTTGATACTGAAAACTAAAATAATCGGAAAAGTAGTTTACAAGTTATAAGCCAAAATCCGATAATCATTTTTTAAAGAGTAGTTTCAAGAAAAGGCGTTGACAATGTTTAATAGAATCGACTGATTAAAGAAATTCCCAGAAATCGTTTATAAATGATGATAATTTTTTAATATTAAGAATACTTGATACTGATAACTAACATAATCGGAAAACTAGTTTACAAGTTATGAGCAAAAATTCGACAAACAATAATTTTTTAAAGATTATTATCAATAAAACTCGTCGACAATGCTTTAACAAATCGATAATGATAATCATATAAAGGATCTTGTTATGAAAAATTTTGAAAATCGGGAAACCATTACTTTTAATCAAGAAATGGAAAGAAATTGTGATTTTTATAGAAAAATCTCTAAGAACATGATAATAGAGCTCAATCTTTATAAAAACGAGATTTGAGAAATACCTGAAAATCGTTTATAAATGATGATACTTTATAAATATTAAGAATTCTTTAAAAAATCTTGATACTGAAAATTAACATAATGGGAAAAGCAGTTTACAAGTTATGAGCCAAAATCCGACAATCATTTTTTAAAGAGTAGTTTCAAGAAAACTAGTCGCCAATGCTTTATAGAATCGATAGTGATATAAAGAATCTTGTAATGAAAAATTTAGAAACTCGAGCTCTTAGTTTAGGAGTTATAAGCAAAGCATGACAATCATACATACACAATTCCCACTACATTCCAATTGAAACAAGGAGTACCTACTTATCTCAGACAATGACCTGCATCCGTTTCTAATTTTAGGCACCAGTGGTTATGAGGCTTTTTTGGAAAATTATTTTTTCCAGGGAGTCTGGCCGGGGATCGAATTTGATACCTCTGGTATGCTAGGCGGATGACTAAGCTGATATACCACAGCGATTCACATGACAATCATTATCCTATCTAAGAAATATTCCTAAAATCAGTTGAAATTGTAATGGATTTCAGAAATTGCTAGATATCGTAAAACAATGATAACACAGCCCGACAAAATGAAAAAATTTTGTTGATGCCTTAGATTTCTTAGTCAGTTTGTATGCATCTAGTATTGGGCTTCGTTGACTCGTATTCACGTTTTTGTATCAGATTTAGTTTTCGAGATATTATTTTTTTTAAGAAAAAAATAATATCTCGAAAATAATAATATCTCTTTATGATTCCATGCAGTAGTTTCGGAGATATCGCTCAACTTTGGATGGATTTTTTTTATAATTTTTGAAAATAAAAAAAATTAAAAAAAAAATTTGTGTCACATATTCGGCCATATCTTCAAAACTACTGTGTGGAGTAAATATTATTTTAGGGCATTGTAAAGGTAATAATGTGTAACTACGTAATTTTCTTAGAAAATTATACATCGAAAACTTAAGCTGATGCAAAAAAGTGAGTAAGAGGATTAATATATACAATTGTCTTAAAAATTTAAGCCACCATTTTTTGGCCTGGGCTGTATTATACTTCCATAACATGATAAATTCACAAAATCGGGCACAAAGTTTTAAAGTTATGAGCAAAATAACGACAATAATGTTTTTTTTAAGGGCCGTTTTAAGAAAATTCGTTTAAATGACAACAGTCTCTTGAAAGTTTGTCAAAGAAGAATCTCGACAATTCTTGATAGAAACTCCCTATAGAAAATTCGCGAAACCGGTTATATTATTTCAGAGTTATCAGCTACAACAAGCAAAAGCTTTAAATTCGGCTGTACCGAATCTTATATACCCTTCTTCTTACTTTAAATTCGGTAGCCTTAGCTTGTATAATTTAACACTTATTAGCATTTAAGTACTGACATTTCCATTTAAGAGGTTTCCGGGATTTGTTTATATAGAAGATATGACTAAATGATGACCGATTGACGAAAAATTTGGTTTTGTAAATTTGTGTTCGTGCAAAACTTTTTTTCGTTAAATATGTTCGGCAATACGTTATGTAATCGACATTACTTTATAAAACTATCAATATTGCTCTGGTAGTTTTGAAATTAAAAGCAAAATATAAGAATAAATTTTCTAAAGGAAATATCTCTTAAACAAATCTAGTTACTGATATTTGTCTGTAAAATATGATTTGAAGACATGAACAATCTACAGGGAATTTCTAAAATCCATTAGAGAAACTCCGTATTGAAAATTTGCAAAACCGGTTACATTGTTTTAGAGTTATCAGTCACAGCAAGTGAAAGTGTTATATTCGGCTGTGCTTATCTTATATACCCAATATTATATTCTTGCACTTAATTTGGTAGCTATATCTGGAATAATTTAACAGTTGCTAATTGTTTTAAAATGCGATTATTAAAGGTGTTAGGTATTAAAAATGAGCGAAACCGGCCCTTAAGTTGTGAGAACAAAATGACAATATTTAGCGATCTTTATGTTATCTTTTATTTTGTAAGAGATACATGCAAGAGTCGTTTAAAATATAGTATTAGGTAATATCGATCGATTAGTTATGGAGTTATAACAAAAATTTAACAATTTTTAATGGAGAATTTCTCTAAGAAGATTAGCTTTAGCGATACCTAAAGTCGGTATTATCTAATGTCGATATTACCGATCTTATGGTTTTAAAGTTATGGATTATGATATTTCTAAAAAGAGCTCATCTAGTGATAACTTGAAAAATTTCGGTATTACAAAATTTAAAAACCGATCTCATAGTTTCAGAGTTATAAGCAAAAAAGTAACCATTTAGAAAATGTCTTCTATTTCTTTTAAAGTTATGTAAAGAAGTCATTTTAGAATCTATTTTGCTCATACAATGCAATTCCACACATTGAGTCTAATCATGTGAAATTTAAGATATTTAGGGAAATCATGTATCATATTTTTAGGAAGTTCGAATTCAAAAATTGTTGCAAAATCTAAGGACATTTATACTCAAGGTAATTGTGTTACACTTTTATTGATTTATACATAAAATAATCAAAATTATTTTTAAACTCCCAAAAGTATGCAACACAATTTTACAAAAAATTCTTAGAATTAGAACATTTTGTTGTATAGAGATTTTAAACACGTGTAATTGCTACATATACTTTAGTGAGAATTGTGTTTTTTTTACAAAATTATAAATATCAAAAAACTCCTTAAAGTATGCCATACAAATACCATAGAAATATTTATTTTTTAGACAAAATTCTATTATGTTTTGATCCTTCCCTTCTTCTTATTTTTATTCTTGTATCGAATTTCAATTTAAAGTAGGGACCAAAATTCCCACCTTCTATTCGAAATGTGTAATACTTCTTCATTAATACCTTAAGGATGATTCGGAATAAAGTTTCTTGGTATTTAGTTAATCATTGAAAAATGAATTAGATATTTCTTGAATTATTATTGCCAAACTTCCAATTCGTTTGAAATGTAAAATAATTTTTGATCAAAAAGCATTGCATAATTTTAGGAGGTTTTAAAAAAAGTTTATTGGTTTATAATAAATCAATTAATGTAAAATATATATTTTCCTTATTTAATTATTTTGCTGCATAATTCCTGTTCACTTCAAAAATGATTCGATTTCGATTAGTATTGACTGTCGTAATTTAATTCTCTGTTTGATCAAAACGAAGCAAATAATTGTGCAGACTTTTAGGATTTTTTAGAAGGGTTTATTATATAATCTTTTACACGATTTGAATGCTTTTGTTAAGGGGAAACTTGTATAAGATCATAAAAATATAATACCCCAAAAGTATGCAACAAAATTTTCTTTAAAATTTCTTTGATTTCAATTCATTTTAAATATAGTATCTGTTTTTTTTGTCATTGATCATAAATAACATGACTGTATATTACTTTGATGATAGAAACTTGCATAAAAAATATTATAAAAATATTATACCCTAAAAGCATGCAACAGAATTTTATTTAAAATGTATTTGATTTTAATTAATTTTAAATTTAGTTTCTGATTTTTTTCGGCATCGGTATATAAATTACATGACTTTAAATAACATTGATGATGAAAACTTCTATAAGATCATACAAATATTATACCCTAAAAGCATGCAACAGAATTTTCTTTAAAATTTCTTTGATTCCATTTTATTCTAAATTTAGTTTCCGTGTTTTTTTTTCGGCATCGAATATAAATGACATGATTTAATAGGACATTAATGATGTCAAGTACTTAAACAATAAAACATTTTTTAACCTCCTAAAAACATTCCACACAAAAGACTCGTTTCGATTTTCATTTTGTGTTTGACATCGAAACTGGCTACATAAAATCGTTTTCGGTTTTTCAAAATCTTTTTACAACTCAAAGCATAAGATTTTGATCATATATTGAGTTATTAAAAATGTAAGGTATACTTTTAGGATTTACTAAATAATTTATTGTATATCAAAAACCACTTCAAAGTCAAAGATTTTCTTTGAACAACGATTATATTTCATAAGCAAAAACTGTATGTTAGATCAAATATTTACAATATTATTAGTTTTAACAGCCTTAAGGTATACTCCACAAAATTATCTTTAATGAGATTGTCTAAGGAGACAAATTTTTGTACTATTTTGTATAGAATAAGCTTCGTTGAACTTAAAGTAAAACATTATTCAAAATAAGAGAACTTAAGGATTTTCATTAGCTAAGACACAAACCTATTTTTCTCTTAAAACTTAAACTGCAAAATCAAAAGGATTTGTAATTGATATATTATTTGTAGGCTCATACAAATACGAGAAGGTCAATATCTAGATTTTAGTTATAACAAATTAATTCGAGCGCAAAACGATTAAAAGCAAACCTCCCAAAAGTATACCCCACATCTTGTTTATCTCAGTTTTCAATCAATTTTGTTTACTTTAAATACAATTTTATTTACATTTTATTTTCTAATAAAGGATTTCAATTCATTTTCATTATTTATTTAAAATATTTATTCATTATCATTACTAAAAGTCTATTAATCATGGCATAATTGATGGGCACAACTAAAACCAAAAATATTTTCTATTCTCATCAACTCATTTACATTCGATAATTTCATATTTTAATGACCTTATACATTATATATTATATAACATAATACTATAGCATACTTTTGTGGTTTTGAAAAAAAAAACAATAATTGTTTGCATATTTTTGGGAAGGGGCAATAAATATTAATCATTAGGCTTAAATGTATATGTTTTAACTGAAACCCCTAAAAGTAGACACAAGCATTAAATCAACAATAACAGAAAAAACAAATATTAAATAATTCTAGCATAAATAATAAGCCATGGTTGATTGAACAATTTTGTTAAAACATACTTTTAGGGAGTCTTAATATAATTTTGTCGAGTGAGTCACTTTCTAGAGTTATTGATATTTATTTGAAAAAGGTATAGTATTCAGGTATAATATACTTTTAGGTAAAGTATACTTTTTGGTATAGTATACTTTTAGGATTTTTTTTATAAATACATATGTCCTAAAAATTATTATTGAACAAATTTTGTTGTACAGTTAATAACTAATTTAGTAATCAATATTTCTAACTTAGATGTATTTAGAATTTCAATTTTATTTCAAAAGCCTAAAATCATACCTTTAGTTTTTTGTTCTCTATTTTTAAGGTGTGTCTGTAAATACGCCATAAATTAAATATCCCCAAAAAAATACTATAAACCTAAAAGAAAATCCATAAATAAATTATATATGTTTTTTTTTACTATTATAAACTACCCTCTAGAGATTTGCTTGCTCCTTCCTAAACATATTTTATTTGTTGTTGCCATTTTTGTTTCGTTTTGTTTAAACTCCCGCAAGTAGGCAATAAAAACGCGTTTTATGTTTGTCAGAGAGTTGGGTTTTTGTATTTTGAAATGTTAAAAATTACATTCAAATATACTAAAGTTTTACGGCTCCATACATGCGTCGTCGTAGTCGTCATTGACAAGACCAAAGGCGCCAAACTGCTGTCATGATGATTGAACAGAAATGAGTCATGCGATTAAATATTAATGGTAATGGAGACGACTTTATGGAGGAAACAAAATAAAGGGACATTTAAAAAATTTGTATGTTTCAGTTTTTTGTTTTTCTTTCTTTTTTCAAAAAAAGAAATAAGTATTAGGTAATATATTTTGTCAGGATTTTATTTTTACTTTAAAATGTTTAACATACTTATAGGAATTTTCAGTCAATTTTGTAATAATTCAAGCAAAGATTTTAAAATAAGAATTTAGAAATGGATTTTTGTTATAAATTTTCTTTGCTTTACAACATTTTGCCAAATTAAAATTGCTACAAAAAAAAAACTACAGTCTACATTTAGGAAATTCAATATCAATTAAGAACAAATTGATTGAAAAAATCTTAACTCGACAATTGCTCAATATAAAAAATGTAATTTGCAAAAAGAATGCAGTAATATTTAGAAATATAGAAATCTAAAGCATACTTTAAGGGATTTTCAAAGTCTACATTAATTTTAGTTTCTAGTAAATTTAAAAAAAAAATAAAAATTTATAAAAAATTTTGTGAAATAGTTTAAAGGAGACTTTTAAAAAATTTACTTTTTAAGGAAATTTTTTCAAAAATTTACTTTTTAAGGAAATTTTTTCAAAAATTTACTTCTTAAAGGAAACTTTTAAAAAATTTACTTTTAAAATTAAAATTTTAAAAAATTTATTCTTTAGAGGAAATTTTTCAAAAATTTACTTTTTAAAAAATTTTTCAAAAATTTACTTTTTAAAGATAAATTTTTAAAAATTTACATTTTAGAGGAATTTTTTCAAAAATTTACTTTTAAAAGGAAATTTTTCAAAAATTTCAAAGAAAATTTTTAAAAATTTATTTTTATTTCAAAAATTTATATCTCAAAATTTACTTTTTTAATGAAATTTTTTAAAAATTTACTTTTTAAAGGAATTTTTTCAAAAATTTACTTTTTAAAGGAAATTTAAAAAAAAAATACTTTTTAAAGGAAATTTTTTAAAAATTTACTTTTTAAATGAAATTTTTCAAAAAATTTTTTTTTTAAGAAAATTTTTCAAAAATTTACCTTTAAAGGAAATTTTTCAAAAATTTACTTTTTAAAGGGAATTTTTTAAAAATATACTTTTTAAAGAAATTTTTTAAAAATTTATTTTTTAAAGGAAATTTTTAAAAATTTACTTTTTTAAGGAAATTTTTCAAAAATTTACTTTTTAAAGAAAATTATTCAAAAATTTACTTTTTAAGGAAATTTTTTAAAAATTTCCTTTTTTTAAGGAAATTTTTTAAAAATTTACTCTTTAAAGGAAATTTTTTAAAAATTTACTTTTTAAAGGAAATTTTTTAAAAATTTATTTTTTAAAGGAAATTTTTCAAAAATTTACTTTTTAAAGGAAATTTTTTAAAAATTTACTTTTTAAAGGAAATTTTTCAAAAATTTGCTCTTTAAAGGAACTTTTTCAAAAACTTACTTTTTAAGGGAAATTTTTCAAAAAAAAAATACTTATTAAAGGAAATTTTTCAAAAATTTACTTTTTAAAGGAAATTTTTTAAAAATTTACTTTTTAAAGGAGATTTTTCAAAAATTTCCCTTTTAAGGAAATTTTTCAAAAATTTACTTTTTAAATAAAATTTTTCCAAAATTTTAGTTTTTAAGAAAATCTTTTAAAAATTTACTTTTTAAAGGAAATTTTTTAAAAATTTACTTTTTAAAGGAAATTTTTTAAAAATTTACTTTTTTAAGAAAAATTTTCAAAAATTTACTTTTTAAAGAAAATTATTCAAAAATTTACTTTTTAAGGAAATTTTTTAAAAATTTACTTTTGTTAAGGAAATTTTTTAAAAATTTACTTTTGTTAAGGAAATTTTTTAAAAATTTACTTTTTTTAAGAAAATTTTTTAAAAATTTACTTTTTTACGGTATTTTTCAAAAACTTTTTAACGAAAATTTTTCAAAAATTTACTTCTTAAAGGAAATTTTCCAAAAATTTACTTTTTAAAGGAAATTTTTCAAAAATTTGCTTTTTAAGGAAATTTTTCAAAAACTTTCTTTTAAGGAAAATTTTCAAAAATTTACTTTTTTAAGGAAATTTTAAAAAAATTTACTTTTTTAAGGAAATTTTTAAAAAATTTACTTTTTGAAGAAAATTTTTCAAAAATTTACTTTTTGAAGAAAATTTTTCAAACATTTACTTTTTGAAAGAAATTTTTAAAAAATTTACTTTTTTAGGGACATTTTAAAAAAATTTATTTTTTTTTTAAGAAAATTTTTCGAAAATTTTCTTTTAGGAAGTTGTTCTAGTTCTGTTCTAGTTCCGTTTTAGTTATATTCATGTTTTGATTCAAATTAAAATTAATTTTATTTTCTTTACTAACCAACCGCCTAATATCATACATTACATAATATTTATTATCTCATCCTAAATGTAGGCTATGAATACATTATAATATCATTCGTCATGGCGCTAATACAACAACGTAGCTTACACAGTTATAATATTTATTTACTTAAAATGAAATTTTTTAAAAATTTACTTTTTAAAGGAAATTTTTTAAAAATTTATTTTTTAAAGGAAATTTTTCAAAAATTTACTTTTTAAAGGAAATTTTTCAAAAATTTACTTTTTAAAGGAAATTTTTTAAAAATTTGCTCTTTAAAGGAACTTTTTCAAAAACTTACTTTTTAAGGGAAATTTTTCAAAAAAAAAAATACTTATTAAAGGAAATTTTTCAAAAATTTACTTTTTAAAGGAAATTTTTTAAAAATTTACTTTTTAAAGGAGATTTTTCAAAAATTTACTTTTTTAAGGAAATTTTTCAAAAATTTACTTTTTAAAGGATATTTTTTAAAAATTTACTTTTTAAAGGAAATTTTTTAAAAATTTACTTTTTAAAGGAAATTTTTTAAAAATTTTGTTTTTAAAGGAAATTTTTCAAAAATTTACTTTTTTAAGGAAATTTTTCTCAAATTTACTTTTTTAAGAAAAATTTTCAAAAATTTACTTTTTAAAGAAAATTATTCAAAAATTTACTTTTTAAGGAAATTTTTTAAAAATTTACTTTTGTTAAGGAACTTTTTTAAAAATTTACTTTTTTTTAAGAAAATTTTTCAAAAATTTACTTTTTTTCGGTAATTTTTCAAAAACTTTTTAACGAAAAAAAAAATTTACTTCTTAAAGGAAATTTTCCAAAAATTTACTTTTTAAAGGAAATTTTTCAAAAATTTGTTTTTTAAGGAAATTTTTCAAAAACTTTCTTTTAAGAAAAATTTTCAAAAATTTACTTTTTTAAGGAAATTTTTAAAAAATTTACTTTTTTAAGGAAATTTTTAAAAAATTTACTTTTTGAAGAAAATTTTTCAAAAATTTACTTTTTGAAGAAAATTTTTCAAAAATTTACTTTTTGAAGAAAATTTTTCAAAAATTTACTTTTTGAAGAAAATTTTTCAAACATTTACTTTTTGAAAGAAATTTTTAAAAAATTTACTTTTTTAGGGACATTTTAAAAAAAATTATTTTTTTTTAAGAAAATTTTTCGAAAATTTTCTTTTAGGAAGTTGTTCTAGTTCTGTTCTAGTTCCGTTTTAGTTATATTCATGTTTTGATTCAAATTAAAATTAATTTTATTTTCTTTACTAACCAACCGCCTAATATCATACATTACATAATATTTATTATCTCATCCTAAATGTAGGCTATGAATAATTTATAATATCATTCTTCATGGCGCTAATACAACAACGTAGCTTACACAGTTATAATATATATTTACTTAAGACCCTAATAAAAATTGTACAAAAGAAAAAAAACACAATAATTTACTTTGCTTTTTACTCTTAGTTATGTAAAACGAAACCCATTTGCTTTTAAAACTACAGACGTCTTTTAGGCGCCTGCTAAGTATTTACTTGTCTTCTGTAATAAAATGAAATTTTAACCTTCAAAACAAATAAAATAAATTATTTCGCTTTTTTATTTCTCATGCGACTTATTTCAATAATAATAATGATTTGAGACGTGTTTATATTTAACTAAAAATACCAAATTTGGAGGAAGGTAAATTAAAAACCTTGACATTCACATTCATTGAGGGAGTTTTCGTAATCCGATAGAAAATCTTTTCTGTGGACTTTCTGTTTACATTGAGTATGAATCATCATTTCTATCAAAACTTTAATTGGATTTTTATTAAAATAAAAAATTTTGTTGATTTAGCAAAATTAATTAATATTTACAAAACTCCATTAAAAGAACATTAATTGTCAAAAAAAAAAAGAAATTACAGTTAAGAAAAATTAATCAATATTTAATTTTTCAATTTAATTCGTGAGATTTAATTTTCGTACTTAACGACCTTAAGGTCACAAATGTAATAACTGCAGCAAATAATATATTTATATTAAACTGCCTAAAAACATGCTACAGTTTTTGTATTTCCGTTTTTGCCAACATTACCAATCATTTGGCAAATTTAACAATTGCTAACGTTAGTTTTGTTTGCACATAATAACAACTATTTATTGTTTATTATAACTTTATAAATAAACTGTCAATTGAATGTTATCGATAAAGAATTTTAACAACAGCCCTAGAGGCAGCTTCATTTTTCTTGTTTATACCATTAATGATGGCGACTTTTGTTAAACACTGATAGCTTTATGTCCTTTAAATATATTATGAAAATATAATATAATAAATATGTAATCATGAGTTAGTTACGTAAACATGTTAAGAAATCAAGGGCACGTGTACATCTCGATAACTGTAATGGAAGACAATAGTTGTCAGAGGAATATGACAGATGGAGAGGCAAACACCAAAAGACATAATCAATAAAAATGATTATGGTCGTTAAAGCTTTTCCTGGCAAATGGAAAAGTATAGCATAGCCTAAGGCGTAATTTTTTAAGAAATAGCTTATAAAAGCTAGAACATAACTCGAAAAATACTAGAAAGGAACTAGAACAAAACTAGAACTGAACTAGAACAGAACTAGAACAGAACTAGAACAGAACTAGAACAGAACAGAACTAGAACAGAACTAGAACAGAACTAGAACAGAACTAGAACAGAACTAGAACAGAACTAGAACAGAACTAGAACAGAACTAGAACAGAACTAGAACAGAACTAGAACAGAACTAGAACAGAACTAGAACAGAACTAGAACAGAACTAGAACAGAACTAGAACAGAACTAGAACAGAACTAGAACAGAACTAGAACAGAACTAGAACAGAACTAGAACAGAACTAGAACAGAACTAGAACAGAACTAGAACAGAACTAGAACAGAACTAGAACAGAACTAGAACAGAACTAGAACAGAACTAGAACAGAACTAGAACAGAACTAGAACAGAACTAGAACAGAACTAGAACAGAACTAGAACAGAACTAGAACAGAACTAGAACAGAACTAGAACAGAACTAGAACAGAACTAGAACAGAACTAGAACAGAACTAGAACAGAACTAGAACAGAACTAGAACAGAACTAGAACAGAACTAGAACAGAACTAGAACAGAACTAGAACAGAACTAGAACAGAACTAGAACAGAACTAGAACAGAACTAGAACAGAACTAGAACAGAACTAGAACAGAACTAGAACAGAACTAGAACAGAACTAGAACAGAACTAGAACAGAACTAGAACTAGAACAGAACTAGAACAGAACTAGAACAGAACTAGAACAGAACTAGAACAGAACTAGAACAGAACTAGAACAGAACTAGAACAGAACTAGAACAGAACTAGAACAGAACTAGAACAGAACTAGAACAGAACTAGAACAGAACTAGAACAGAAC
Organism: Stomorhina lunata; assembly: GCA_933228675.1. Lineage (NCBI taxonomy): Eukaryota > Metazoa > Arthropoda > Insecta > Diptera > Rhiniidae > Stomorhina > Stomorhina lunata. The sequence continues at coordinate 13,068,281 of OW121741.1, forward strand.
TAGAACAGAACTAGAACAGAACTAGAACAGAACTAGAACAGAACTAGAACAGAACTAGAACAGAACTAGAACAGAACTAGAACAGAACTAGAACAGAACTAGAACAGAACTAGAACAGAACTAGAACAGAACTAGAACAGAACTAGAACAGAACTAGAACAGAACTAGAACAGAACTAGAACAGAACTAGAACAGAACTAGAACAGAACTAGAACAGAACTAGAACAGAACTAGAACAGAACTAGAACAGAACTAGAACAGAACTAGAACAGAACTAGAACAGAACTAGAACAGAACTAGAACAGAACTAGAACAGAACTAGAACAGAACTAGAACAGAACTAGAACAGAACTAGAACAGAACTAGAACAGAACTAGAACAGAACTAGAACAGAACTAGAACAGAACTAGAACAGAACTAGAACAGAACTAGAACAGAACTAGAACAGAACTAGAACAGAACTAGAACAGAACTAGAACAGAACTAGAACAGAACTAGAACAGAACTAGAACAGAACTAGAACAGAACTAGAACAGAACTAGAACAGAACTAGAACAGAACTAGAACAGAACTAGAACAGAACTAGAACAGAACTAGAACAGAACTAGAACAGAACTAGAACAGAACTAGAACAGAACTAGAACAGAACTAGAACAGAACTAGAACAGAACTAGAACAGAACTAGAACAGAACTAGAACAGAACTAGAACAGAACTAGAACAGAACTAGAACAGAACTAGAACAGAACTAGAACAGAACTAGAACAGAACTAGAACAGAACTAGAACAGAACTAGAACAGAACTAGAACAGAACTAGAACAGAACTAGAACAGAACTAGAACAGAACTAGAACAGAACTAGAACAGAACTAGAACAGAACTAGAACAGAACTAGAACAGAACTAGAACAGAACTAGAACAGAACTAGAACAGAACTAGAACAGAACTAGAACAGAACTAGAACAGAACTAGAACAGAACTAGAACAGAACTAGAACAGAACTAGAACAGAACTAGAACAGAACTAGAACAGAACTAGAACAGAACTAGAACAGAACTAGAACAGAACTAGAACAGAACTAGAACAGAACTAGAACAGAACTAGAACAGAACTAGAACAGAACTAGAACAGAACTAGAACAGAACTAGAACAGAACTAGAACAGAACTAGAACAGAACTAGAACAGAACTAGAACAGAACTAGAACAGAACTAGAACAGAACTAGAACAGAACTAGAACAGAGCTAGAACAGAACTAGAACAGAACTAGAACAGAACTAGAACAGAACTAGAACAGAACTAGAACAGAACTAGAACAGAACTAGAACAGAACTAGAACAGAACTAGAACAGAACTAGAACAGAACTAGAACAGAACTAGAACAGAACTAGAACAGAACTAGAACAGAACTAGAACAGAACTAGAACAGAACTAGAACAGAACTAGAACAGAACTAGAACAGAACTAGAACAGAACTAGAACAGAACTAGAACAGAACTAGAACAGAACTAGAACAGAACTAGAACAGAACTAGAACAGAACTAGAACAGAACTAGAACAGAACTAGAACAGAACTAGAACAGAACTAGAACAGAACTAAAACAGAACTAGAACAGAACTAGAACAGAACTAGAACAGAACTAGAACAGAACTAGAACAGAACTAAAACAGAACTAGAACAGAACTAGAACAGAACTAGAACAGAACTAGAACAGAACTAGAACAGAACTAGAACAGAACTAGAACAGAAATAGAACAGAAATAGAACAGAAATAGAACAGAACTAGAACAGAACTAGAACAGAACTAGAACAGAACTAGAACAGAACTAGAACAGAACTAGAACAGAACTAGAACAGAACTAGAACAGAACTAGAATAGAACTAGAACAGAACTAGAACAGAACTAGAACAGAACTAGAACAGAACTAGAACAGAACTAGAACAGAACTAGAATAGAACTAGAACAGAACTAGATCAGAACTAAAGTAAATTTTTGAAAAATTCCCTTTAAAAGTAAATTTTTGGAAAATTCCCTTTAAAAGTAAATTTTTAAAAGATTGCCTTTAAAAGGTAAATTTTTGAAAAATGTCCTGATAAAAGTAAATTTTTAAAAAATTTACTTTTAAAAGTAAATTTTTGAAAAATTTCCTTTCAAAAGTAAATTTTTGAAAAATTTCCTTAAAAAAGTAAATTTTTGAAAAATTTTCCTTAAAAAAGTAAATTTTTGAAAAATTTTCTTTAAAAAGTAAATTTTTGAAAAATTTCCTTTTAAAGTGAATTTTTCAAAAATTTCCTTTAAAAGAGAATTTTTGAAAAATTTCCTTTAAAAAGTAAATTTTTGAAAAATTTCCTTTAAAAAGTAAATTTTTGAAAAATTTCCTTTAAAAAGTAAATTTTTGAAAAATTTCCTTTAAAAAGTAAATTTTTGAAAAATTTCCTTTAAAAAGTAAATTTTTGAAAAATTTCCTTTAAAAAGTAAATTTTTGAAAAATTTCCTTTAAAAAGTAAATTTTTGAAAAATTTAAATTTAAAAAAGTACATTTTTAAAAAATTTTCTTTTAAAAGGCAAATTTTTGAAAATTTTCCTTTAAAAAGTAAATTTTTGAAAAATTTCGTTAAAAAAGTAAATTTTTGAAAAATTTCCTTAAAAAGGAAAATTTTTGAAAAATTTCCTTTAAAAGTGAATTTTTGAAAAATTTCCTTTAAAAAGTAAATTTTTGAAAAATTTAAATTTAAAAAAGTACATTTTTAAAAAATTTTCTTATAAAAGGCAAATTTTTGAAAAATTTCCTTTAAAAAGTAAATTTTTAAAAAATTTTCTTTGAAAAGTAAATTTTTAAAAAATTCCCTTAAAAAAGTAAATTTTTGAAAAATTTCCTTAAAAAAGTGAGTTTTTGAAAAATTTCCTTTGATAAGTAAATTGTTGAAAAATTACCTCTAACAAGTAAATTTTTGAAAAATTTTTTGCAAAAAGTAAATTTTTGAAAAATTTCCTTTAAAAAGTAATTTTTTAAAAAATTTAATTTTAAAAGTAAATGAATATTTGAAAAAATTGTGATACTTCCTAAATATATTTTTTATACTTTTTTTTTATTGAAGTTATACATTTTTAATTGAATTATATTGAAAACAAATTGTTTTTATGAAATTTTAATGCAATTTAACATTTTTATTTGTTTTTAATTGAATTGTCAATTTGCTAATATTTGCAAAAGCCCTGAAATCGGATAGATTTTAATACAAATATTACAACTATTGTTTAAATATTCATTTCATTTTGCTTGTTTAAAACAATGTATTCATTTACTTTTTTGCAATCTATCTTTATTTTCCCCTTTTTTTAAAAAATCACAATTTCCAGGAAAAATATACCAAATGGATTTCTATTGTTTTTATTGGAAATATGAAGGGATGTAATTTTCATAAAGAAAACAAGTACAGAGATTAATGAAAAACATGTAATGAGTGAGATATTGTAATGAAAAGTGATATTGTCTATAGAGAAATTGAAAATAAAGAAAAAAAATAGGCAACATTTTTGAAGAGTTATTCAGTATTTCGAAATTGTTAAAAATTACAGTTATTTTTAATTAAAACTCCAATATTAACCTAATTTTTATATTTTGTGGCTGTTTTATATTGTATATATTATTTGTAAATAATGTTGCATACTTTTAGGTTTTAGTTTTTGAACATCAAGTTTTAAGTTTTAATTTTATAATTTGTTTTTATTTTTTTGATATTTTCCCTTTATATACTTTAGAGATTTCAGTTTCATTTTCTTTATTGGATCATTTCTATTTTAATAATTCTTCTTTAATGACGTCCATTTTATATGTTTCACATATATCTTCTCTTTATTTAAAATCATGTTTCAAAAGAAAAATAATTCCAAATCCCTTCTTCTATTATAAAACAAATCTATAGAGAATTCTTTAGAGAAAAAATTTGCTATAATGGAAATTAAAACACAAACACTAGAAGCAAAACTATAGAAAACATTTACATAATAGCCAAAACAGTTTTCACCAAACCCTTCTCCCGCCCTTAGAAAACCCCCATAAAATAAAACTAAAAAAACCTTTTAAACCATATGTGACTTAAGAGACAAATAAGAAAAAAATTGTGAAAAAAAAATAAATTCCATCACAGAATAAAAATAAAACGAAATGAAACGCAATATTCATTATTTTAACCTTGAAGCTATGCTAAAGATTTGTTGGCAGAAAAATTCACAAAAATTTAGCTTCGAGGGATTAACGTATAACGCAAAAAAAAATTCACACATATTCACATACTCCCACATTTTTTAAATGATTCTGAAATCATAAAATAATTTTTTCTAGCAAAAAAATGTGAAAAATTTCCATCAGATAATACAAACTCAAATAATCATTTGCCATAAAATATGCAAAGGATTTTATTTATCTGTTCATTTTTTCGTTTTGTCAAGTAAATGAAAAAATATTCTCTTTGGCTGCTTTTAATGCTTAAGTTTTAATTAAAACAATAATAAGCAAGAATAAAGACAAAAAAAAATAATATTAAGAAAATGCCTAAGAAGATAAATAAATTTTTCGCTTAAATGAATTTCAAAGTATGCCTTAAAGCTATGCTTTAGTTTTTAATACATTGATCCCTTTAACTCGTAGTGAGAGCGAAATAGAGGAGGAGACAGACGTAAGACAGACATTTTAACAATTATTAAGGATTTTTGGAATCATAAGCGCTAATCTTTTAAATAATCCCTTAAATTTTTAAATCTTAGGAAATTTTTCAAAAATTTACTTTTTATAGGAAATTTTTTGAAAGTTTTCATATTTTTAGATATATTTTTAAAAAATGATTATTTAAAGGAAATTTTCGAAAATTGAATTTTTATAGGAAATCTTTCGAAAATTGAATTTTTATAGGATATTTTTCGAAAATTGAATTTTTATAGGAAATTTTTCGAAAATTGAATTTTTATAGAAAATTTTTCGAAAATTGAATTTTTATAAGAAATTTTTCGAAAATTTAATTTTTATAGGAAATTTTTCGAAAATTTAATTTTTATAGAAAATTTTTCGAAAATTGAATTTTTATAAGAAATTTTTCGAAAATTTAATTTTTATAGGAAATTTTTCAAAAATTTAATTTTTTAAGAAATTTTTCGAAAATTTAATTTTTATAGGAAATTTTTCGAAAATTAAATTTGTATAGGAAATTTTTTGAAAATTGAATTTTTATAGGAAAATTTTCGAAAATTGAATTTTTATAGGAAATTTTTCGAAAATTTAATTTTTATAGGAAATTTTTTGAAAATTATATTTTCATAGGAAATTTTACGAAAATCTACTATTTATAGAATTTTTTTCGAATATTGTATTTATAGGAAATTTTTCAAAAATTGACTATTTTTAGGAAATTTTTCGAAAATTGACTATTTATAGGAAATTGTTCGAAAACTGACTATTTATAGAAAATTTTTTCAAAAATTGACTATAAGAAATTTTTCGAAAATTTACTTTTTATAGGAAATTTTTTGAAAATTGATATTTAAAGGAAATTTTTCGAAAATTGATATTTAAAGGAAATTTTTCGAAAATTGACTTTTTATAGAAATTTCGAAAATTTAATTTTTATAGAAAATTTTTAGAAAATTGAATTTTAATAGGAAATTTTTCGAAAATTGAATTTTTATAGGAAATTTTTCGAAAATTGAATTTTTATAGGAAATTTTACGAAAATTTAATTTTTATAGGAAATTTTTCAAAAATTGAATTTTTATAAAAAATTTTTCGAAAATTGAATTTTTATAAGAAATTTTTCGAAAATTGAATTTTTATAGCAAATTTTTCGAAAATTGACTATGTATAGGAAATTTTAGGAAAATCTACTATTTATAGAGAAAATTGACTATTTATAGGAAATTTTTCAAAAATTGACTACACCATTTTCAATTGTAATTGAGAAATTTTCAAATTGAATTGAGAAATTTTCAATTGAAATTGAGAATTTTCAATTGAAATTGAGAAATATTCAATTGGAATTGAGAATTTTCAATTGAAATTGAGAAATTTTCAATTGAAATTGAGACTTTTCAATTGTATTCAATTGAAATTGAGAATTTTCAGTTGAAAATGAGAAATTTTCAATTTAAATTGAGAAATTTTCAATTGAAATTGAGAATTTTTCAATTGGAAATGAGAATTTGTAAATTGAAATTGAGAAAATCCCAATTGGAAATGAGAAATTTTCAATTGAAATTGAGAATTTGTAAATTTAAATTGAGAATTTTTCAATTGAAATTGAGAAAAGCAAAATTGAAAATGAGGTTGGTTTTTTTAATTGAAATTGAGAAATTTTCAATTGGAATTGAGAAATTTTCAAATGAAAATGAGAAATTTACAATTGAAAATGAGAAATTTTCAATTGAAAATGAGAAATTTTCAATTGAAATTGAGAATTTTAGAATTGAAATTGAGAAAACCTAAATTGAAAATGAGGTTGAAATTCCACTTGGGGTGTTCTCAATTTCAATTGAAAAATTCTCAATTTAAATTTAAAATTTCTCAATTTCAATTGAAAATTTCTCAATTTCAATTGAAAATTTCTCATTTTCAATTGAAAAATTCTCATTTTCAATTGAAAACTTCTCAATTTCAATTAAAAAATTCAACCTCATTTTCAATTGTGCTTTTCCCAATTTCAATTGAAAAATTCTCAATTTAAATTTAAAAATTCTCAATTTCAATTGAAAATTTCTCAATTTCAATTGGGCTTTTCTCAATTTTAATTTAAAAATTCTCAATTTCATTTGAAAATTTCTCAATTTCAATTGAATGTTTCTCATTTCCAATTAAGGTTTTCTCAATTTCAATTGAAAATTTCTCATTTTTAATTGAAAATTCTCAATTTCAATTGAAAATTTCTCAATTTCAAATGAAAATTCTCAATTTCAATTGAAAATTTCTCATTTTCAATTGAAAATTCTCAATTTCAATTGAAAATTTCTCAATTTCAATTGAATATTCTCAATTTCAATTGAATATTTCTCAATTTCAATTGAAAATGGTGTAGTTATAGGAGATTTTTCGAAAAATGACTATTTATAGGAAATTTTTCAAAAATTGACTATTTTTAGGAAATTTTTCGAAAATTACTGTTTATTGGAAATTTTTCGAAAATTGACTATTTTAAGGAAATTTTTCGAAAATTAATTATTTATAGGAAATTTTTCGAAAATTGATTATTTATAGGAAATTTTTCGAAAATTGATTATTTATAGGCAATTTTTCGGAAATTGACTATTTATAAGAAATTTTTCGAAAATTTACTATTTATAGGAAATTTTTTCGAAATTGACTATTTATAGGAAATTTTTCGAAAATTGACTCTTTATAGGAAATTTTTCGAAAATTAAATTTTTATAGACAATTTTTCAAAAATTTTCTTTTTGTATAGAAATTTTTCGAAAATTGATTTTTTACGGGAATTTTTCGAAAATTTACTTTTGATAGAAAATTTTTCGAAAATAACTAATTATAGAAAATTTTTTGAAAATTGACTAATTATAGGAAATGTTTCGAAAATTGACTATTTATAGGAAATTTTTCGACAATTGACTATTTTCGAAATTGACTCAATTTTCGAAAAATTCGAAAATTGAGTTTTTACAGGAAATTTTTCGAAAATTTAATTTTTACAGGAAATTTTTCGAAAATTTAATTTTGTAGGAAATTTTTTGAAAATTGACTTTTGATAGAAAATTTTTCGAAAATTGACTATTTATAGGAAATTTTTCGAAAATTGACTTTTTATAGGACATTTTTCGAAAATTGACTATTTATAGGAAATTTTTCGAAAATTGACTTTTTATAGGACATTTTTCGAAAATTTACTATTTATAGGAAATTTTTCGAAAATTGACTATTTATAGGAAATTTTTCGAAAATTGACTATTTATAGGAAATTTTTCGAAAATTGACTATTTATAGGAAATTTTTCGAAAATGTACTATTTATAAGAAATTTTTCGAAAATTATTTATAGGAAATTTCCTATTTTTATAGGAAATTTTTAAAAATTAAAAAAAAATAAGATTTTTTTTAAAAAATTTACTTTTTTATAGAATTTTTTTTTTTTAATTTACTATTTTTTCTTATTCATTTCCTCTTTTGAATTGACAAGTTAATTAACTTTATCATTAACTTTATGACAAACATAATTTGTATAGAAAAGAAAATCCTTAATGACAGTTTGTTTTGTCTTAGAGGACAACAAGGCGACAGGATAAGTATAAAAAAATATTTTGTGAAGAATTATATAACAAAAAAAAAATGATTTGAAAATGAGGCAACAAAACAAATATATAACTAATAATAAATCGTTAATATTTGTATAATAAAGGAGAACAAAGTTTAAAAAGTTAACATCAAATTTTCATCAAAATTAATTGAATTCCAAGTGGAAAAAAAATGCAGAATAAAATGTATCCGAAAAACTTAAATTTTTTAAAAGTTTTGTAACTTTAATACAAATTAGTAAATATTACAAAAATTAGTAAATATTACAAAAATTTGTAAATAATACGAAATAAATTAGTACTACAAAAATTAGTAACCATTACAAAAATTCGTTAATATAGCATACATTTGTTAAAATTACAAAAACTAGTAAATATTACGAAAATTCAAATATCCCTTTCTACAGTCTTAAGACCCTCTTTTCAGCTTTAGACTTTTTAAAAAACTAATTTTAATTCCTTTACAAAAAAGAAACTTAATCCTTTGCTAATGGTCATTATTATTAATAGAAAAACTTTGTTATCCTTAATAGTCCTTGTCTTAATTTTTTAATGATGCTCTTAAACAAAATTGTTGCTATTGCAAGTCATAAAATATAAATGTTATGACATGGAAATTTTTGACACAACTTTAGTCTTAAACTAAGGACTTCATTCAAATTATGAATGAGTTTAAGTGTGGGCAGACGGACACACGAATCATCTAAAGCCCAACATTTTTTCAAAATATTATTTTTATCTATTAAATAAAATTTTATTTTATCAAACTTGAGTCCGTTTTGTATTCGAACATCAAACTTGTTTAATACAAGTTTTGAGAAGAAAAAATTGTATTTAAAAACTTCTTTTACAACTGTCATTAAATGTCAAAACTAATGTCGCCATTTCTTATTTTTCTTTTCCTTACTTCTCTTGATTTCCTTGATTTTATGGTCATTATGGACTGATGGCATGTGTTGGTGGAGTCCTAGTCAGGGAAACGGGAATAGGGTAGTAAAAATATCCTTGATTTTATTACTTCATTTCTAGTTTGGCTTTTACTGTTTGTTAATTGCATCATTACGTGCAGCACGCACAAGCATGTCGCGTCTTATTAAAACAATATTTGAAATATTGTGTGCTTTTAATTGTTCCGGAATTATTATATAATTTGTTAGATATTTAAATGAAAATGGGAAAATAATGATTCAACACAAGGAGATAATAAGTGGTTTTTCAGTTCTAGAAGTAAATAAGAAATTTTGAAAAATTTCCTATAAAAATAGACAATTTTTGAAAAATTTCCTATAAAAACAGTAAATTTTTAATTAAAAAATTTCCTATAGTAAAGTTTTGAAAAATTTCCTATAAAAATAGAAAATTTTTGAAAAATTTCCTATGAAAATAAGAAATTTATTGAAAATTATCCTATAAAAATCAGAAATTTTTGAAAAGTTTCTATAAAAATAATAAATTTTTGAAAATTTTCCTATAAAAATCAGCAATTTTTTAAAAATTTGCTATAAAAATAAAAAATTTTTGAAAAATTTCCTAAAAAAATAAGAACAATTTTGAAAAATTTAATTAAAAATAAGAAAATTTCGAAAATTTTTTTTTTGTAAAATTATAAAATTTTTCAAAATTTCTTTTAAAAACATCTTTGAAAAATTTGATATAAAAATAGGAAATTTTCCAAAAATTTCCAATAAAAATAAGAAATTTTTTAAAAATTCCTATAAAAATAAGAAATTTTTTAAAAAATTCCTTTAAAAATAAGAAATTTTTAAAAAATTTCCTATAAAAATAAGAAATTTTTTTAAAATTTCCTATAAAAATAGAAAATTTTTAAAAATTTTGGAAAATTTTCCTATAAAAATGAGAAATTTTTGAAAAATTTCCTATAAAAATAGAAAATTTTTTAAAAATTTCCTATAAAAATAGAAAATTTTTAAAAAATTCCCTATGAAAATATATTTTTTTTTAAATTCCTATAAAAATAAGAAATTTTTGAAAAATTTCCTATAAAAATAAGAAATTTTTGAAAAATAATAAATTTATAAATATAAGAAATTTTCGAAAAATTTCCTCTAAATAAAAGAAATTTTTGAAAATTTTCCTATAAAAATAAACAATTTTTGAAAATTGCCTATAAAAATAAGAAATTTTTGAAAATTTTCCTATAAAAATAAGAAATTTTTGAAAAATTTCCTATAAAAATAATAAATTTTTGAAAAAATTCCTATAAAAATAAGAAATTTTTAAAAAATTTCCTATAAAAATAAGAAATTTTTAAAAAATTTCCTATAAAAATAAGAAATTTTTAAAAAATTTCCTATAAAAATAAGAAATTTTTTAAAAATTTCCTATAAAAATAGAAAATTTTTAAAAGTTTTGGAAATTTTTCCTATAAAAATGAGAAATTTTTGAAAAATTTCCTATAAAAATAGAAAATTTTTTAAAAATTTCCTATAAAAATAGAAAAATTTCCTATAAAAATAGAAAATTTTTTAAAAATTTCCTATAAAAATAGAAAATTTTTAAAAAATTTCCTATAAAAATAAGAAATTTTTGAAAAATTTCCTATAAAAATAAGAAATTTTTAAAAAATTTCCTATAAAAATAAGAAATTTTTTAAAAATTTCCTATAAAAATAAGAAATTTTTGAAAATTTTCCTATAAAGATAAAAAATTTTTGAAAAATTGCCTATAAAAATAAGAAATTTTTAAAAAATTTATTATAAAAATAAGAAATTTTTAAAAAATTTCCTATAAAAATAAGAAATTTTTGAAAAATTTCCTCTAAAAATAAGAAATTTTAAAAAAATTTCCTATAAAAATAAGAAATTTTTGAAAAATTTCCTATAAAAATAAGAAATTGTTGAAAATTTTCCTATAAAAATAAGAAATTGTTGAAAAATTTCCTATAAAAATACGAAATTTTTAAAAATTTCCTATAAAAATAAGAAATTTTTAAAAAAATTTCCTAAAGAAATAAGAATATTTTTGAAAAATTTCGTATAAAAATATGAAATTTTTGAAAATTTTTGAATTTCTTTTTCGGGAAAGTTATGAAGTTTAAAATTGACAAGTGTTCGAAGAATTTCTTGTATTAAAAGGACATAAAAACTAAAAGGACCTAAAATTAAAGGCAATATAGAGAAATATAAAATTCTAAAAATACGTGACATATTTGAAGCCAATTTTTATTCAACAATGACGCATTTGTCTTGGGCTATTTTTAGTTAAATATTAGATAAAAGAAAAAATAGCCGACTAATATATAAAATAAAAAGAAAATATTTATAAGTAAAATGATTTTTCTAATGGCAACTGATAAAGTTTGGGTTGAATTAAAGTTTTAAATAAATATTAATGATGTAAAGAACAAAAAAACAAATGACAGAAATTTAGAAAAAGAAAATCATTTATTCCTCCTAAGCCTTAAAGTAGGCAATACATTATGTTTTTTAATAACTCCCCATAGCAGGCAGTTATATAACATCTCAGAAAATTCTTTATAAGCTCTAAATTATGCAACATATTTTAATTTTTTTCTTTAAACTCCTCTTTTCATATTAAAATACAACTCACGTTTGTTTAGCTCTCAAGAAAAGTTTTAACATAACTTTTAAGACATTTCACCTTAATTAAGACTTATTTAAAAATTCTGTTAAATATCTCACAAAATAAAAAATTTCCTCTTAATTTCTCAACAAAAGTTTTAATTCATCTTCTTTAAATTTTTCTTTTTTTCCTTTAAAACATAGAAGATTATTAAAATTTTTCCTCTAAAACCAAGCACGTTTTTCCAACTCTATAAATTGGATTTTCTGCTTTGTATCTCCTATTATGGTGTATTCTTTTCACATTTAACATTATTGTCTTCTCTAAAATATAGTCGACGTTTTTGGGTTTTATTTTGCAATTTTCTCCATTAAAACTAGTTCTTTTTTCGCAAATAAATCTCATCACTTTTTTGTTTTGTTGGACTTTTCATTTTGGTTGGCTAAACGTCAAACAATGGAAAAAAAGGGATGGATGGCTGCATGACTGGATAGATGGATGGAAAACAGTCAGTGACCTAGAGAACAGAGAAATGAAAGCTTTTCTTCGCCTCACAAAAAGTATTTTTCTTTATTTATTTTTCTCTAAAAATATAAAAATTTTTGAAAAATTTTCTATAAAAATATTTCATATAAAAATAAACAATTGTTATAAAAATAAGAAATTTTTGAAAATTTTCCTATAAAAATAAGAAATTTTTGAAAAATTTCCTATAAAAATAAAAAATTTTTGAAAAATTTCCTATAAAAATAAGAAACTTTTGAAAAATTTCTTATAAAAATAAGAATCTTTTGAAAAATTTCCTATAAAAATAAGAAATTTTTGAAAAATTTCCTATAAAAATAAAAAAATTTTGAAAAATTTCCTATAAAAATAAGAAATTTTAGAAAAATTTCCTATAAAAATAAGAAATTTTAGAAAAATTTCCTATAAAAATAAGGCATTTTTGAAAAATTTCTTATAAAAATAAGAGATTTTTGGAAAATAGAAAATTTTTCATAAATTTTTTATTTTATAGAAAATTTTTCAAAAATTTCTTATTTTATAGAAAATTTTTCAAAAATTTATTATTCTAAAAGGAATAAATAGTCATTTTTCGAAAATTTTCCTATAAATAGTAAATTTTTAAAAAATTTCCTTTTAAAAGTTAAGTTTTAAAAAATTTCCTTAAAAAAAGTAAATTTTAAAAAAATTTCCTATAAACTGTCAATTTTCGAAAAATTTCCATTAAAAAGATTTTTGAAAAATTTTCTATTAAAAGTCAATTTTTGAAAAATTTCCTTTAAAAATTAAATAATTAAAAATTTTCCTATAAAAAGTAAATTTTCGAAAAATTTCCTATAAATAGTCAATTTTAGAAAAATTTCCTATAAATAATCAATTTTCAAAAAAAAAATTTACTACAGAAAGTCAATTTTCGAAAAATTTTCTATTAAAAGTCAATTTTCGAAAAATTTTCTATTAAAATTCAATTTTTAAAAAATTTCCTATTAAAAGTTAATATTCGAAAAATTTTCTATTAAAAGTCAATTTTCGAAAAATTTCCTTTATAAAGTAAATTTTATTAAAAGTCAATTTTTGGAAAATTTCCTATTAAAAGTTAATTTTCGAAAAATTTTCTATTAAAAGTCAATTTTCGAAAAATTTCCTTTAAAAAGTAAATTTTCGAAAAATTTCCTATAAAATTAAATTTTCGAAAAATTTCCCAAAAAAAGTCAATTTTCGAAAAATTTCCTGTAAAAACTCAATTTTCGAAAAATTTCCTGTAAAAACTCAATTTTCGAAAAATTTCCTATAAATAGTCAATTTTCGAAAAATTTCCTATAAATAGTCAATTTTCGAAAAATATCCTATAAATAGTCAATTTTCGAAAAATTTCCTATAAATAGTCAATTTTCGAAAAATTTCCTATAAATAGTCAATTTTCGAAAAATTTCCTATAAATAGTAAATTTTCGAAAAATTTCCTACAAATAGTCAATTTTCGAAACTTTACTTATAAATAGTCAATTTTCAAAAAATTTTCTATAATTAGTTATTTTTCGAAAAATTTTCTATCAAAAATAAATTTTCGAAAAATTTACGTAAAAAGTCAATTTTTAAAAAATTTCTATACAAAAAGAAAATTTTTGAAACATTTTCGATAAAAATTTAATTTTCTAAAAATTTCCTATAAATAGCCAATTTTCGAAAAATTTCCTATAAATAGTCAATTTTCGAAAAATTTTCTATAAGTAGTCAATTTTCGAAAAATTTCCTATAAAAAGTCAATTTTCAAAAATTTCCTATAAATAGTCATTTTTCAAAAAATTTTCGATAATTAGTTATTTTTTCGAAAAATTTTCTATCAAAAGTAAATTTTCGAAAAATTTCGCATAAAGTCAAAATTCGAAAAATTTCTATAAAAAAAGAAAATTTTTGAAAAATTTCCTATAAAAATTTAATTTTCGAACAATTTTCTATAAAATGTTTTTTTTCTAGAAAAATAGTTGAGAAGTTTGTTTTTGAATTTCTGGCCCTCAAGTTTTCTCTACCCTGATTTTTTGTTTTACAAAAAATAACGCGAAAATATTGAATTTAATAAAACCGGGAGAAAAAAGAGCAAATTAAGAACAATCATGTTCATGTACTCGTAGTTTGGCTGGACGACAAATGTTAGCAGCCAGAGAAGCAGTTGTATGAAATAATGACAGCGATGAAAATGATGAATAACATCATGACTTTGTCAAATCGCTCTGTGGCTGATGGATAGATGGATGGATGGTTGGATGGAAGTTTTCATGTGTTTGGTGGTATAGATGAAAAATGTAATGAATGAGATGAATTTGATGTCATGTCTGGTTTTTAAAGGCTTCAAGTCAGAGACATTGTAATTGTGGAGTGTATAGAGGATAATTCTAAAAAAAGCATAAATTAAGTATTTATAGGAAAAACAAAAGAAAAACCTACATATAGTCCTGTTAAGGTAAACAATGGCTATAGTATAGAACAGGGGACCTTTGTGTCGTTTATAAAATATTGAACATAAAACTAAAAATGCATATTTTCGTCCCCAGTCCATTCTGTCTTTCAGTGTCATTTGCATGAGATGAAATGCTGACATAGACTTTGACATTTTTCAGGCCGTATATTTTGCCTTTTACATACGAGAATTGCTTTCGTTGTTATTTTTTGTGAGTTTTCAATATGAATTTAAATTTATGAAAAAACATGATGATGGCAGTCAAATCAAAAGGGAATCCTTTTGAATTTAAATTGGAAAATAATAAAACTATTTTTTTTCAAACCCCTTCTATAAAACCACCTTTTGTTATTTATTACCCATAAATTTTTACAATCCACATGACATTTTTTAACAATTTAAACTCAAACCTTTTCAATAAAATTTGTAAAAAAATGAATTTTATTAAACTACTCCTAAAACTATGCTTCATAAAATCTAGTGTTTTATGTACTTTGTTTACTAAAGCATTCTTTTAGGCTATAAGCCCTCAAGCTCTTTCCTCTGGAGTTTAAATATTTATTTTCTGATATTTTTGTTATATTTTTCAACAATATTGACCACAACATGGTTTAATAAAATTTCAATAGTTGTATCTATAAAATTTCAATATTTTATATACACACATATTTATTTGCCATATATATGGCCACACCTAAATGTATGCTTTAGAAAATAGAAAAATAAATAAATTCAAAACATGTAAACCCCAAGTACAAGTACTATTTCAAGAGTATGTTAAAGTTGTCATGAGGTAAATATGGTATAAATATTTGCAAGGGTTTGGGTTAAAAGTATTTCGAAAAGGTAAAACGAAAAACAAGGAAAAGAATATAGTCGGTCAAGATCGACCATAGAACCCACTAGAGGAAGTTAAATTCAAAACAAAATAAGTTTTAATAGAAAAGTAAGCGACTGAAAAATTTCCTATAAATAAATAGTAAATTTTCGAAAAATTTCCTATAAATAGTCAATTTTTAAAAAATTTCCTATAAAAAAGTAAATTTTTAAAAAATTTCCTATAAAAAGTCAATTTTCAAAAATTTCCTATAAATAGTCAATTTTCAAAAAATTTCCTATAAAAAGTCAATTTTTGAAAAATTTCCTAAAAAGAGTAAATTTTCGAAAAATTTTCTATAAATAATCAATTTTCGAAAAATTTCCTTTACAAAGTCAATTTTCGAAAAATTTCCTATAAAAAAAATCCATGTTCGAAAAATTTTCTATACAATTTTTCTACAGAAAACTAAGTTTTTTTTTTTGTTGTATAAAATAAGACTAATGTAGGGTACCTTTAATATTGAGCTTCTATGTCATAAAATCTTTAAATTTATGAACCAAGTTAAACAAAACTTAGGGGTTAAAATAATATCCCTTATTGATTTCGATAATAAAAAGGATATTTTTAGAATTTCTATTTTAAACAAAGTAAGTTTTAAATTATTAAGCGTTTTGAAACAGTAATTAAAATCTTTTCCCCGAAAGCCTTAAGGAAATGTTTAGAAATATTTTAAGTAATTTCAAGAATTTTATATTCGAAAAATTTTATTTTTAAGAATTTAGATATTCTAAGAATTTTAGATTTTAATTGAAATTCTTAGTTTTTCTCATTTGTTTATTCCCAGTTTATTTGAAGTAATTTGACAAATTTTAATTAAATTTTGAAAATATAAAATGTTTTTATTTAAAACTCCTAAAAGTATGTAAACAATTTTTAAATTTCTGAAATAAACCCTTAAATGAAAGAGTTATTTTCCTTAAAACAATTGCTAATAAATCTTAACATTATTTTTGAACTTTAATTTCATGCTAATGTTTGACATAATTAATATTGTTATACCCCGCCCTAAAGTATGCTACACTTAATAGTGCCATCATTTAGCAGAATGAGTGATAAAGTTCTTGAAAACAAAAACTACTTGTATTTATGCTACAATTTCGTTGAAGATTATTAAAAACTATCAACTGAACTGTTGCTTTTTTGTTCTAAAGCATCCATAACTCTTTAGAAAACTGCTAAATTTTACCCTATTTTTGAGAACAACCTAAAAATATGCTATGAAAAAAAAAGAAAATCATTAATTTAGATTTTATCTCTAGTTTGTGGTTGTTATAACTTTTAGTTATGATTAAATATTTTCTTATATTACCTTTTTTTCAGGTCCTCGTTTCTCTTCCCCTGCGTTTCTCTCTATTCCCCCCTTTTACCACTCTCACACTCTCCTTTTCTGTTGCTCTTAATAGCATTTAAAACGTTTTTATGCTTCAGTAACTGTCAAAACCATAAATTATCCTGTCTAAAGCTGCATTTAGTATAATTTTGTATTTTATGGAAAACCCCTTTCCTTTCCTAGTCCTTTGTATCCTGGTTTTTTACAGCTTTATTATTTACTCTTATGTTGATAGTTATTTTTTTGCTGTTGTTCCACTTCTCTGGTTTATTGGAAAAATGACAAATTTTTCCATTTAACACTTGAATTTTGGATTGAATTAGTCTTTCGGTGTTTTACCAACAAAACGAACCTTTTTTAGAATTGGATGAACTTTTTGGCAACTGCTATCATCTAGATAAAGATAAATATTTGTGGTAATTTGTTCTTCTTTATGTCTGATTTTTTAGATCTCAGGCATGTATTGACATTTTCAACTGATTAAAATAATTCTCCAATTTCAATTGATTTTCGATAAAAATATCTAAGGGAAAAATTTTCAGTTAAAGATTTATTGCCTATTTTAGGGAGTTTTTAAATTTTTAAAAGTCACAATTTTTTAAAACAATATAAGATTGCCTTAAAATAGCTCCAGAATCTATTTTCTATATGAAGGTAGGCTACAGCTTTCTATTATAGAGCAAAGTAGGCAAAAATCTTAATTTTTGATATATCTCTAAGCGACATCTTTAAATTTCTTGAGAAAAGAAGGCAATTGTTTTCAAACATATTTAAATCCCAAAAATATGCAATTAATTTTGAATTGTGCTTTGGCTAGGGTTATTGTCTACCTTTCCATAGAAAACTAAGGCCGATGACTACTTTTGTAAAGAAAACTAAACCGAGGCCTAGAAAACTAGAGCCGAGGCCTACTTTTCTATAGAAAACTAGGCCTTTTGCCTACTTTTCTATAGAAAACTAGGCCTTTCGCCTACTTTTCTATAGAAAACTAGGCCTTTCGCCTACTTTTCTATAGAAAACTAGGCCTTTCGCCTACTTTTCTATAGAAAACTAGGCCTTTCGCCTACTTTTCTATAGAAAACTAGGCCTTTCGCCTACTTTTCTATAGAAAACTAGGCCTTTCGCCTACTTTTCTATAGAAAACTAGGCCTTTCGCCTACTTTTCTATAGAAAACTAGGCCTTTCGCCTACTTTTCTATAGAAAACTAGGCCTTTCGCCTACTTTTCTATAGAAAACTAGGCCTTTCGCCTACTTTTCTATAGAAAACTAGGCCTTTCGCCTACTTTTCTATAGAAAACTAGGCCTTTCGCCTACTTTTCTATAGAAAACTAGGCCTTTCGCCTACTTTTCTATAGAAAACTAGGCCTTTCGCCTACTTTTCTATAGAAAACTAGGCCTTTAGCCTACTTTTCTATAGAAAACTAGGCCTTTCGCCTACTTTTCTATAGAAAACTAGGCCTTTCGCCTACTTTTCTATAGAAAACTACGCCCTTCGCCTACTTTTCTATAGAAAACTAGGCCTTTCGCCTACTTTTCTATAGAAAACTAGGCCTTTCGCCAACTTTTCTATAGAAAACTAGGCCTTTCGCCAACTTTTCTATAGAAAACTAGGCCTTTCGCCTACTTTTCTATTGAAAACTAGGCCTTTCGCCTACTTTTCTATAGAAAACTAGGCCTTTCGCCTACGTTTCTATAGAAAACTAGGCCTTTCGCCTACTTTTCTATAGAAAACTAGGCCTTTCGCCTACTTTTCTATAGAAAACTAGACCTAGAAAACTAGGCCTTTCGCCTACTTTTCTATAGAAAACTAGGCCTTTCGCCTACTTTTCCATAGAAAACTAGGCCTTTCGCCTACTTTTCTATAGAAAACTAGGCCTTTCGCCTACTTTTCTATAGAAAACTAGGCCTTTCGCCTACTTTTCTATAGAAAACTAGGCCTTTCGCCTACTTTTCTATAGAAAACTAGGCCTTTCGCCTACTTTTCTATAGAAAACTAGGCCTTTCGCCTACTTTTCTATAGAAAACTAGGCCTTTCGCCTACTTTTCTATAGAAAACTAGGCCTTTCGCCTACTTTTCTATAGAAAACTAGGCCTTTCGCCTACTTTTGTATTGAAAACTAGGCCTTTCGCCTACTTTTCTATAGAAAACTAGGCCTTTCGCCTACTTTTCTATAGAAAACTAGGCCTTTCGCCTACTTTTCTATAGAAAACTAGGCCTTTCGCCTACTTTTCTATAGAAAACTAGGCCTTTCGCCTACTTTTCTATAGAAAACTAGGCCTTTCGCCTACTTTTCTATGGAAAACTAGGCCTTTCGCCTACTTTTCTATAGAAAACTAGGCCTTTCGCCTACTTTTCTATAGAAAACTAGGCCTTTCGCCTACTTTTCTATAGAAAACTAGACCTTTCGCCTACTTTTCTATAGAAAACTAGGCCTTTCGCCTACTTTTCTATAGAAAACTAGGCCTTTCGCCTACTTTTCTATAGAAAATTAGGCCTTTCGCCTACTTTTCTATAGAAAACTAGGCCTTTCGCCTACTTTTCTATAGAAAACTAGGCCTTTCGCCTACTTTTCTATAGAAAACTAGGCCTTTCGCCTACTTTTCTATAGAAAACTAGGCCTTTCGCCTACTTTTCTATAGAAAACTAGGCCTTTCGCCTACTTTTCTATAGAAAACTAGGCCTTTCGCCTACTTTTCTATAGAAAACTAGGCCTTTCGCCTACTTTTCTATAGAAAACTAGGCCTTTCGCCTACTTTTCTATAGAAAACTAGGCCTTTCGCCTACTTTTCTATAGAAAACTAGGCCTTTCGCTTACTTTTCTATAGAAAACTAGGCCTTTCGCCTACTTTTCTATAGAAAACTACTTTTTTATAGAAAACTTAGGACGATGCCTACTTTTTTATAGAGAATTAAGGCTTTCGCTTACTTTTCTGTTGAAAACTAAAGCTGTCGAATTACTAGAACAAAAAATATTGCATATTTTCGGGATATTAATATCTTAAAAAACTATTGCCCATATTTTGGCTTATACTTAATACTTAATATCTCAAAATTTGATTTACTATTATAAAGCCTTAAAAATCATTGAACTTTAATGAAATTGTATAGCCTACTTAAAGGCTTTAGTTTAAAATATTGAAGCATAAATATTAATATTTAAATCCCCTAAAGTATGCTTTAATAAAATAGCTTTTTGATTTTATCTTAATTGCAATGAAATATAATGAATGAATGGCCTCTTTGTTCGTAACTACATGCATCAGTAATTATAAAATTTTCTAAAGATCTTAACATTGTTTAAGCATAAAATTTAATTATATATAAAATTTATAATTTTATGACATTTTATTAGCCTACAAAAAGGCTAAGGAGACAATAAAAACTCATAGGGCTTGTAATTATCTGGAAAATTATGAGACAGATGTTGAAAACTTTAAAAGAAAGAATGAGTTTGGTAAAAGAAAACTTTAAACATCATTAAAATATTTTGGTTAAAAATTTAAAGCCTATTTTAAGGCGTTATATGTAAATTTCTTTTTGTCTGTGTGTATAAAAATAATGTAAATATGTAAATTTTTCTGAATTCTTAACTTTTTCATTTTTTATTTTATTTTCAAATAAAACCCAAACAAGTTAACCAATTTGGTTTTGGCCAACAGCTGTGTGGTATATGCCTTTTTGTCTGTCCTGCCTTATGTTTTCGAGGAAGGTAAACAATTTTTCAAGGGCTTTTTCCTTTTCCTCCTCCTACGTCTTCGCTTTTTTTGCATTCAAATAGAAAATAATCTTGAAACGTAGTAGAAAATGTATTAATTTAAATAAAAATGAAGAGCTCCTAGGAAAAAGTAACATTTTTTTATGGTTTTACTGACTATATTTTTATTTGTATATGTTTCCTTTATGTTATTTTGCTTTGTTTTGAAATTCAAGGTAAACTGTAGCATATCTCTAGGCTAAAACAAAAGTGTGGCATACCTTACAACAAATGTATATCAAATCTTTTTTCTAATTGAAGAAAAAAATTTTTTGTTAACAAATAGTCAGCTTTATTAAATCTCAACAAAAAGTTGAAAAAAATCTAATGGTTTTTGTTTTTAGAAAATATTAAAAATTCTATTTTGTGTACAAAAAAAAACTTGTAACATATTGTTAATATTGTTGTTAATTAACTTAAAATTTTTTCTCTCTCTTTTCACTTTTTTTCTGGTTATTTTCTACTCCGATTTTTTTTTTTTTTTTGTTATATTTTTTTAAATTATATTTTCAATGTAACTTTATGCCAATATTTTTAATTGGTTAAACGTCGCAGTATCAAGGAGACAGGCACCAATTAAGAAAGCCAATAAAATACGCTCAAAACAACCAAGGCTATCGAAGAAAGTAAAATTTATAAGTAAGTACTTTAAATAACAAGAAAATTGTAAAATATTAAGTTAATTAAAACTTTAAAAAGCACTTTAATGAAAAATAATTAGCATACTTTTAGGCATCTTAACATTAAACCCTAAAATATAACACTAACACAAAAACTAGAACAGAACTAGAACAGAACTTAAACAGAACTAGAACAGAACTAGAGCATAACTAGAACAGAACTAGAGCAGAACTAGAGCAGAACTAGAACAGAACTAGAACAGAACTAGAACAGAACTAGAACAGAACTAGAACAGAACTAGAACAGAACTAGAACAGAACTAGAACAGAACTAGAACAGAACTAGAACAGAACTAGAACAGAACTAGAACAGAACTAGAACAGAACTAGAACAGAACTAGAACAGAACTAGAACAGAACTAGAACAGAACTAGAACAGAACTAGAACAGAACTAGAACAGAACTAGAACAGAACTAGAACAGAACTAGAACAGAACTAGAACAGAACTAGAACAGAACTAGAACAGAACTAGAACAGAACTAGAACAGAACTAGAACAGAACTAGAACAGAACTAGAACAGAACTAGAACAGAACTAGAACAGAACTAGAACAGAACTAGAACAGAACTAGAACAGAACTAGAACAGAACTAGAACAGAACTAGAACAGAACTAGAACAGAACTAGAACTAGAACTAGAACTAGAACAGAACTAGAACAGAACTAGAACAGAACTAGAACAGAACTAGAACAGAACTAGAACAGAACTAGAACAGAACTAGAACAGAACTAGAACAGAACTAGAACAGAACTAGAACAGAACTAGAACACAACTAGAACACAACTAGAACACAACTAGAACACAACTAGAACAGAACTAGAACAGAACTAGAACAGAACTAGAACAGAACTAGAACAGAACTAGAACAGAACTAGAACAGAACTAGAACAGAACTAGAACAGAACTAGAACAGAACTAGAACAGAACTAGAACAGAACTAGAACAGAACTAGAACAGAACTAGAACAGAACTAGAACAGAACTAGAACAGAACTAGAACAGAACTAGAACAGAACTAGAACAGAACTAGAACAGAACTAGAACAGAACTAGAACAGAACTAGAACAGAACTAGAACAGAACTAGAACAGAACTAGAACAGAACTAGAACAGAACTAGAACAGAACTAGAACAGAACTAGAACAGAACTAGAACAGAACTAGAACAGAACTAGAACAGAACTAGAACAGAACTAGAACAGAACTAGAACAGAACTAAAACAGAACTAGAACAGAACTAGAACAGAACTAGAACAGAACTAGAACAGAACTAGAACAGAACTAGAACAGAACTAGAACAGAACTAGAACAGAACTAGAACAGAACTAGAACAGAACTAGAACAGAACTAGAACAGAACTAGAACAGAACTAGAACAGAACTAGAACAGAACTAGAACAGAACTAGAACAGAACTAGAACAGAACTAGAACAGAACTAGAACAGAACTAGAACAGAACTAGAACAGAACTAGAACAGAACTAGAACAGAACTAGAACAGAACTAGAACAGAACTAGAACAGAACTAGAACAGAACTAGAACAGAACTAGAACAGAACTAGAACAGAACTAGAACAGAACTAGAACAGAACTAGAACAGAACAGAACAGAACTAGAACAGAACTAGAACAGAACTAGAACAGAACTAGAACAGAACTAGAACAGAACTAGAACAGAACTAGAACAGAACTAGAACAGAACTAGAACAGAACTAGAACATAACTAGAACAGAACAGAACTAGAACAGAACAGAACTAGAACAGAACTAGAACAGAACTAGAACAGAACTAGAACAGAACTAGAACAGAACTAGAACAGAACTAGAACAGAACTAGAACAGAACTAGAACAGAACTAGAACAGAACTAGAACAGAACTAGAACAGAACTAGAACAGAACTAGAACAGAACTAGAACAGAACTAGAACAGAACTAGAACAGAACTAGAACAGAACTAGAACAGAACTAGAACAGAACTAGAACAGAACTAGAACAGAACTAGAACAGAACTAGAACAGAACTAGAACAGAACTAGAACAGAACTAGAACAGAACTAGAACAGAACTAGAACAGAACTAGAACAGAACTAGAACAGAACTAGAACAGAACTAGAACAGAACTAGAACAGAACTAGAACAGAACTAGAACAGAACTAGAACAGAACTAGAACAGAACTAGAACAGAACTAGAACAGAACTAGAACAGAACTAGAACAGAACTAGAACAGAACTAGAACAGAACTAGAACAGAACTAGAACAGAACTAGAACAGAACTAGAACAGAACTAGAACAGAACTAGAACAGAACTAGAACAGAACTAAGCCAGAACTAGAACAGAACTAGAACAGAACTAGAACAGAACTAGAACAGAACTAGAACAGAACTAGAACAGAACTAGAACAGAACTAGAACAGAACTAGAACAGAACTAGAACAGAACTAGAACAGAACTAGAACAGAACTAGAACAGAACTAGAACAGAACTAGAACAGAACTAGAACAGAACTAGAACAGAACTAGAACAGAACTAGAACAGAACTAGAACATAACTAGAACAGAACTAGAACAGAACTAGAACAGAACTAGAACAGAACTAGAACAGAACTAGAACAGAACTCGAACAGAACTAGAACAGAACTAGAACAGAACTAGAACAGAACTAGAACAGAACTAGAACAGAACTAGAACAGAACTAGAACAGAACTAGAACAGAACTAGAACAGAACTAGAACAGAACTAGAACCGAACTAGAACCGAACTAGAACTAGAACAAAACTAGAACAGAACTAGAACAGAACTAGAACAGAACTAGAACAGAACAGAACAAGAACAGAACTAGCACAGAACCTCGAACATAACCTAGAACAGAACTAGAACAGATCTAAAACAACTAGAAGAGAACAGAACTAGAACAGATCTAAAACAACTAGAAGAGAACAGAAATATAACTGGTCTCACAACTAAACTTCGAATTGCATACAGAACAGATCAAAACTGAATCCTAATTTATCCGGGAACAATTTTAAACAGTTTAACTCACTGTTTAATTATTAAGTATAAGTTTAAGTTTCATTTATTTCTACAACCTTTAAAAACACTTTACGACCCCGTCAGCAAGGCATAAGTACACATTTGTTAATATTATTTTAACATAAAATTTCATTAAGAACGAACACATATAAATAGTAGCACATCAAAAAGTGATGCATACAAACAGGCTATACAAAGCTTAGCTGGTGCTTTTCCAGTTGCTGCTTCTGCTCATGAAATTTAACATGATTATACATTTAGTAAGAAAAACAAATGTAGAGACTTAAAATTAGCTTACGAACACACACATTCATTTATTCATTTACTAAACACACGTACGAATATACATATAAATACATAAGCATACTTATGTGTGCGAATATGTGCGCCTGTTTGTATGCTTTAAAAACAAACGACACAATATGTTGTACAACTGGGTACTGGTGATAATAAGCCACAGCAAAGAAATGTTAAATATATCTTAGTAGAGTGTAGAGAGACGGAAATTATATACTCACTGCTACTCATTCGCATTAACTACACTCACTCACAAACACACACTTACAAATGTATACGTTTACTATAAAAGAAAATTACAACAAGTAAAAACAACAAACAGGAAGTACTTTTTATGCAAAAGTAAACAACAATAAAGATTTAGTACAAAATAACACAAAATACATAGAGTCAATCACTCAGTCCGTCAGTCAAACGACTACAACTTTAGCAGGTTATACAAGTCCTCGAATACTTAAATGCCAACACACACACACACATACATACACGACAAACATGCATACATTAACAACACCGGAAAACTGTTGTCATTTAATGTGACATTTGTAAAATTGTATGTGTTAGAGTTATTATATAAAGGCTGGTCTTTTGCACAGTGGGTTAAATACACCCAAAAAGTTATATATTTACTTAAAGCTTTCCAAATTCTTATACAGGCAAAGCCGGGTATAACGAATCCCGATTTAACGAAAATTGGATATAACGAACGCTATTATTTTTTCCATTGAATACCTTATATAGCGAATATTAAGCAAATTTAATACGCGATATAACGAATAATAAAAAAAGTTATGGAAAATTTCCATGAATTTAAACATTTTATTAATGTGTATTTGAAAACCGACTAAAAAGGAAGTAAAAAAACAAGTAAAAAATATGTAAACTGTGCAAAAAAAGAATCAAATTGTCGTTTTCTTAAGATTTTGACCGATTCCAACGAAAATTTCGTACAGTGATTTTTAAATTTTAAAGAAATATTTCCTCTTAATTTTGTATAAATATAATAAAATTTGAGGGCAAAATCTAAATTTTGGGAAGCCAGACCTATGAAAGGTTCCTGAAATAAAGAACCGATTTTAGAATTGTTAGTCTCACTATAAAAAAGATGTCTGTACTAACTTTCATAAAATTATCCTTGAAAAGGGGACTTTAATAAGGAGATTACATTGATGACAAGCCTGAACAGCAGTCGAACGAACTGACATCGTTAAATCGACTCAGTTATTGATTATGAGTAGATTAGTAGGTGGTCTCAGACCAATATATCTATGGTGGTGTAGAGTATAAAAACTTTGCGATATAACGAATATTTCTGTATTACGAATGAGCCTGACATTATATCTTTCGTTATACCGGGAGTTGCCTGTATTGAAATTGTGTTATGCCAAAAGCATGCCACACTTTTGCACATTCATTGACTGGTTTTCGCACATAAATTCTTACATATCTTAATTTTTTTAATTCTTTCATTAAAATATAATCCCTAAAGTATGCAACACTTCTGTCACCTAAACTCATAAGCATTCACAATTTTTGGTTTTGAATTTTCTATGTTTCACTGTCACTTATGTAACTATCTGTACAACT
The DNA here is from genome assembly GCA_933228675.1 of Stomorhina lunata. Taxonomy (NCBI): domain Eukaryota; kingdom Metazoa; phylum Arthropoda; class Insecta; order Diptera; family Rhiniidae; genus Stomorhina; species Stomorhina lunata. The sequence continues at coordinate 13,094,623 of OW121741.1, forward strand.
GTCACATTCGTACAAGCGACCATTTTAATGTCGTTGTCATTATTGTTATTGTTTCTGCTGCCGTCGTTTGCAGTTTTGGTCGTCGTTAGCATAAAAATAACATTTAAATAGTGGCAACTTTAATATTCGTTTTTTTGTTATTCTACTTTTTATTGTATTGTTGTTAAATTCTTTGTTGTTTCTGTTGTTGTTGTTCAACACTATACTTAACTGTATTGTTATTGTGGTAATGACACATAAGGTCTGACATTTTTGCATTAAAGAAGAAAACGAGAGACTCAGAACGAAGCAGAAGTGAGCTCTTGTTTTAAATTTAACAGACAAAAACTTTTGTACTTTGAAAAGGGGTCAGAAGGCATGAAAGGATTTTGTTAGGAAAAAAAAAAGAAATTCAACAGAACTAGAGCTATAACATAACTAGAACAGAACTAGAACAGAACTAGAACATAACTAGAACATAACTAGAATAGAACTAGAACAGAACTGGAACAGAACTAGAACAGAACTGGAACAGCACTAGAACAAAACTAGAACAGAACTAGAACAGAACTAGAATAGAACTAGAACAGAACTAGAACACAACTAGAACAGAACTAGAACAGAACTAGAACAGAACTAGAACAGAACTAGAACAGAACTAGAACAGAACTAGAACAGAACTAGAACAGAACTAGAACAGAACTAGAACAGAACTAGAACAGAACTAGAACAGAACTAGAACAGAACTAGAACAGAACTAGAACAGAACTAGAACAGAACTAGAACAGAACTAGAACAGAACTAGAACAGAACTAGAACAGAACTAGAACAGAACTAGAACAGAACTAGAACAGAACTAGAACAGAACTAGAACAGAACTAGAACAGAACTAGAACAGAACTAGAACAGAACTAGAACAGAACTAGAACAGAACTAGAACAGAACTAGAACAGAACTAGAACAGAACTAGAACAGAACTAGAACTAGAACAGAACTAGAACAGAACTAGAACAGAACTAGAACAGAACTAGAACAGAACTAGAACAGAACTAGAACAGAACTAGAACAGAACTAGAACAGAACTAGAACAGAACTAGAACAGAACTAGAACAGAACTAGAACAGAACTAGAACAGAACTAGAACAGAACTAGAACAGAACTAGAACAGAACTAGAACAGAACTAGAACAGAACTAGAACAGAACTAGAACAGAACTAGAACAGAACTAGAACAGAACTAGAACAGAACTAGAACAGAACTAGAACAGAACTAGAACAGAACTAGAACGGAACTAGAACAGAACTAGAACAGAACTAGAACAGAACTAGAACATAATTAGAACAGAACTAGAACAGAACTAGAACAGAACTAGAACAGAACTAGAACAGAACTAGAACAGAACTAGAACAGAACTAGAACAGAACTAGAACAGAACTAGAACAGAACTAGAACAGAACTAGAACAGAACTAGAACAGAACTAGAACAGAACTAGAACAGAACTAGAACAGAACTAGAACAGTACTAAAACAGAACTAGAACAGAACTAGAATAGAACTAGAATAGAACTAGAATAGAACTAGAATAGAACTAGAACAGAACTAGAACAGAACTAGAACAGAACTAGAACAGAGCTAGAACAGAACTAGAGCAGAACTAGAACAGAACTAGAACAGAACTAGAACAGAACTAGAACAGAACTAGAACAGAACTAGAACAGAACTAGAACAGAACTAGAACAGAACTAGAACAGAACTAGAACAGAACTAGAACAGAACTAGAACAGAACTAGAACAGAACTAGAACAGAACTAGAACAGAACTAGAACAGAACTAGAACAGAACTAGAACAGAACTAGAACAGAACTAGAACAGAACTAGAACAGAACTAGAACAGAACTAGAACAGAACTAGAACAGAACTAGAACAGAACTAGAACAGAACTAGAACAGAACTAGAACAGTACTAAAACAGAACTAGAACAGAACTAGAATAGAACTAGAATAGAACTAGAATAGAACTAGAATAGAACTAGAACAGAACTAGAACAGAACTAGAACAGAACTAGAACAGAGCTAGAACAGAACTAGAGCAGGACTAGAACAGAACTAGAACAGAACTAGAACAGAACTAGAACAGAACTAGAACAGAACTAGAACAGAACTAGAACAGAACTAGAACAGAACTAGAACAGAACTAGAACAGAACTAGAACAGAACTAGAACAGAACTAGAACAGAACTAGAACAGAACTAGAACAGAACTAGAACAGAACTAGAACAGAACTAGAACAGAACTAGAACAGAACTAGAACAGAACTAGAACAGAACTAGAACAGAACTAGAACAGAACTAGAACAGAACTAGAACAGAACTAGAACAGAACTAGAACAGAACTAGAACAGAACTAGAACAGAACTAGAACAGAACTAGAACAGAACTAGAACAGAACTAGAACAGAACTAGAACAGAACTAGAACAGAACTAGAACAGAACTAGAACAGAACTAGAACAGAACTAGAACAGAACTAGAACAGAACTAGAACAGAACTAGAACAGAACTAGAACAGAACTAGAACAGAACTAGAACAGAACTAGAACAGAACTAGAACAGAACTAGAACAGAACTAGAACAGAACTAGAACAGAACTAGAACAGAACTAGAACAGAACTAGAACAGAACTAGAACAGAACTAGAACAGAACTAGAACAGAACTAGAACAGAACTAGAACAGAACTAGAACAGAACTAGAACAGAACTAGAACAGAACTAGAACAGAACTAGAACAGAACTAGAACAGAACTAGAACAGAACTAGAACAGAACTAGAACAGAACAGAACTAGAACAGAACTAGAACAGAACTAGAACAGAACTAGAACAGAACTAGAACAGAACTAGAACAGAACTAGAACAGAACTAGAACAGAACTAGAACAGAACTAGAACAGAACTAGAACAGAACTAGAACAGAACTAGAACGGAACTAGAACAGAACTAGAACAGAACTAGAACATAATTAGAACAGAACTAGAACAGAACTAGAACAGAACTAGAACAGAACTAGAACAGAACTAGAACAGAACTAGAACAGAACTAGAACAGAACTAGAACAGTACTAAAACAGAACTAGAACAGAACTAGAATAGAACTAGAATAGAACTAGAATAGAACTAGAATAGAACTAGAACAGAACTAGAACAGAACTAGAACAGAACTAGAACAGAGCTAGAACAGAACTAGAGCAGAACTAGAACAGAACTAGAACAGAACTAGAACAGAACTAGAACAGAACTAGAACAGAACTAGAACAGAACTAGAACAGAACTAGAACAGAACTAGAACAGAACTAGAACAGAACTAGAACAGAACTAGAACAGAACTAGAACAGAACTAAAACAGAACTAGAACACAACTAGAACAGAACTAGAACAGAACTAGAACAGAACTAGAACAGAACTAGAACAGAACTAGAACAGAACTAGAACAGAACTAGAACAGAACTAGAACAGAACTAGAACAGAACTAGAACAGAACTAGAACAGAACTAGAACAGAACTAGAACAGAACTAGAACAGAACTAGAACAGAACTAGAACAGAACTAGAACAGAACTAGAACAGAACTAGAACAGAACTAGAACAGAACTAGAACAGAACTAGAACAGAACTAGAACAGAACTAGAACAGAACTAGAACAGAACTAGAACAGAACTAGAACAGAACTAGAACAGAACTAGAACAGAACTAGAACAGAACTAGAACAGAACTAGAACTAGAACAGAACTAGAACAGAACTAGAACAGAACTAGAACAGAACTAGAACAGAACTAGAACAGAACTAGAACAGAACTAGAACAGAACTAGAACAGAACTAGAACAGAACTAGAACAGAACTAGAACAGAACTAGAACAGAACTAGAACAGAACTAGAACAGAACTAGAACAGAACTAGAACAGAACTAGAACAGAACTAGAACAGAACTAGAACAGAACTAGAACAGAACTAGAACAGAACTAGAACAGAACTAGAACAGAACTAGAACAGAACTAGAACAGAACTAGAACAGAACTAGAACGGAACTAGAACAGAACTAGAACAGAACTAGAACAGAACTAGAACATAATTAGAACAGAACTAGAACAGAACTAGAACAGAACTAGAACAGAACTAGAACAGAACTAGAACAGAACTAGAACAGAACTAGAACAGAACTAGAACAGAACTAGAACAGAACTAGAACAGAACTAGAACAGAACTAGAACAGAACTAGAACAGAACTAGAACAGAACTAGAACAGAACTAGAACAGTACTAAAACAGAACTAGAACAGAACTAGAATAGAACTAGAATAGAACTAGAATAGAACTAGAATAGAACTAGAACAGAACTAGAACAGAACTAGAACAGAACTAGAACAGAGCTAGAACAGAACTAGAGCAGAACTAGAACAGAACTAGAACAGAACTAGAACAGAACTAGAACAGAACTAGAACAGAACTAGAACAGAACTAGAACAGAACTAGAACAGAACTAGAACAGAACTAGAACAGAACTAGAACAGAACTAGAACAGAACTAGAACAGAACTAGAACAGAACTAGAACAGAACTAGAACAGAACTAGAACAGAACTAGAACAGAACTAGAACAGAACTAGAACAGAACTAGAACAGAACTAGAACAGAACTAGAACAGAACTAGAACAGAACTAGAACAGAACTAGAACAGAACTAGAACAGAACTAGAACAGAACTAGAACAGAACTAGAACAGTACTAAAACAGAACTAGAACAGAACTAGAATAGAACTAGAATAGAACTAGAATAGAACTAGAATAGAACTAGAACAGAACTAGAACAGAACTAGAACAGAACTAGAACAGAGCTAGAACAGAACTAGAGCAGGACTAGAACAGAACTAGAACAGAACTAGAACAGAACTAGAACAGAACTAGAACAGAACTAGAACAGAACTAGAACAGAACTAGAACAGAACTAGAACAGAACTAGAACAGAACTAGAACAGAACTAGAACAGAACTAGAACAGAACTAGAACAGAACTAGAACAGAACTAGAACAGAACTAGAACAGAACTAGAACAGAACTAGAACAGAACTAGAACAGAACTAGAACAGAACTAGAACAGAACTAGAACAGAACTAGAACAGAACTAGAACAGAACTAGAACAGAACTAGAACAGAACTAGAACAGAACTAGAACAGAACTAGAACAGAACTAGAACAGAACTAGAACAGAACTAGAACAGAACTAGAACAGAACTAGAACAGAACTAGAACAGAACTAGAACAGAACTAGAACAGAACTAGAACAGAACTAGAACAGAACTAGAACAGAACTAGAACAGAACTAGAACAGAACTAGAACAGAACTAGAACAGAACTAGAACAGAACTAGAACAGAACTAGAACAGAACTAGAACAGAACTAGAACAGAACTAGAACAGAACTAGAACAGAACTAGAACAGAACTAGAACAGAACTAGAACAGAACTAGAACAGAACTAGAACAGAACTAGAACAGAACAGAACTAGAACAGAACTAGAACAGAACTAGAACAGAACTAGAACAGAACTAGAACAGAACTAGAACAGAACTAGAACAGAACTAGAACAGAACTAGAACAGAACTAGAACAGAACTAGAACAGAACTAGAACAGAACTAGAACGGAACTAGAACAGAACTAGAACAGAACTAGAACATAATTAGAACAGAACTAGAACAGAACTAGAACAGAACTAGAACAGAACTAGAACAGAACTAGAACAGAACTAGAACAGAACTAGAACAGAACTAGAACAGTACTAAAACAGAACTAGAACAGAACTAGAATAGAACTAGAATAGAACTAGAATAGAACTAGAATAGAACTAGAACAGAACTAGAACAGAACTAGAACAGAACTAGAACAGAGCTAGAACAGAACTAGAGCAGAACTAGAACAGAACTAGAACAGAACTAGAACAGAACTAGAACAGAACTAGAACAGAACTAGAACAGAACTAGAACAGAACTAGAACAGAACTAGAACAGAACTAGAACAGAACTAGAACAGAACTAGAACAGAACTAGAACAGAACTAGAACAGAACTAAAACAGAACTAGAACAGAACTAGAACAGAACTAGAACAGTACTAAAACAGAACTAGAACAGAACTAGAATAGAACTAGAATAGAACTAGAATAGAACTAGAATAGAACTAGAACAGAACTAGAACAGAACTAGAACAGAACTAGAACAGAGCTAGAACAGAACTAGAGCATAACTAGAACAGAACTAGAACAGAACTAGAACAGAACTAGAACAGAACTAGAACAGAACTAGAACAGAACTAGAACAGAACTAGAACAGAACTAGAACAGAACTAGAACAGAACTAGAACAGAACTAGAACAGAACTAGAACAGAACTAGAACAGAACTAGAACAGAACTAGAACAGAACTAGAACAGAACTAGAACAGAACTAGAACAGAACTAGAACAGAACTAGAACAGAACTAGAACAGAACTAGAACAGAACTAGAACAGAACTAGAACAGAACTAGAACAGAACAGAACAGAACTAGAACAGAACTAGAACAGAACTAGAACAGAACTAGAACAGAACTAGAACAGAACTAGAACAGAACTAGAACAGAACTAGAACAGAACTAGAACAGAACTAGAACAGAACTAGAACAGAACTAGAACAGAACTAGAACAGAACTAGAACAGAACTAGAACAGAACTAGAACAGAACTAGAACAGAACTAGAACAGAACTAGAACAGAACTAGAACAGAACTAGAACAGAACTAGAACAGAACTAGAACAGAACTAGAACAGAACTAGAACAGAACTAGAACAGAACTAGAACAGAACTAGAACAGAACTAGAACAGAACTAGAACAGAACTAGAACAGAACTAGAACAGAACTAGAACAGAACTAGAACAGAACTAGAACAGAACTAGAACAGAACTAGAACAGAACTAGAACAGAACTAGAACAGAACTAGAACAGAACTAGAACAGAACTAGAACAGAACTAGAACAGAACTAGAACAGAACTAGAACAGAACTAGAACAGAACTAGAACAGAACTAGAACAGAACTAGAACAGAACTAGAACAGAACTAGAACAGAACTAGAACAGAACTAGAACAGAACTAGAACAGAACTAGAACAGAACTAGAACAGAACTAGAACAGAACTAGAACAGAACTAGAACAGAACTAGAACAGAACTAGAACAGAACTAGAACAGAACTAGAACAGAACTAAAACAGAACTAGAACAGAACTAGAACAGAACTAGAACAGAACTAGAACAGAACTAGAACAGAACTAGAACAGAACTAGAACAGAACTAGAACAGAACTAGAACAGAACTAGAACAGAACTAGAACAGAACTAGAACAGAACTAGAACAGAACTAGAACAGAACTAGAACAGAACTAGAACAGAACTAGAACAGAACTAGAACAGAACTAGAACAGAACTAGAACAGAACTAGAACAGAACTAGAACAGAACTAGAACAGAACTAGAACAGAACTAGAACAGAACTAGAACAGAACTAGAACAGAACTAGAACAGAACTAGAACAGAACTAGAACAGAACAGAACTAGAACAGAACTAGAACAGAACTAGAACAGAACTAGAACAGAACTAGAACAGAACTAGAACAGAACTAGAACAGAACTAGAACAGAACTAGAACAGAACTAGAACAGAACTAGAACAGAACTAGAACAGAACTAGAACAGAACTAGAACAGAACTAGAACAGAACTAGAACAGAACTAGAACAGAACTAGAACAGAACTAGAACAGAACTAGAACAGAACTAGAACAGAACTAGAACAGAACTAGAACAGAACTAGAAAAGAACTAGAACAGAACTAGAACAGAACTAGAACAGAACTAGAACAGAACTAGAACAGAACTAGAACAGAACTAGAACAGAACTAGAACAGAACTAGAACAGAACTAGAACAGAACTAGAACAGAACTAGAACAGAACTAGAACAGAACTAGAACAGAACTAGAACAGAACTAGAACAGAACTAGAACAGAACTAGAACAGAACTAGAACAGAACTAGAACAGAACTAGAACAGAACTAGAACAGAACTAGAACAGAACTAGAACAGAACTAGAACAGAACTAGAATAGAACTAGAACAGAATTAGAACAGAACTAGAACAGAACTAGAACAGAACTAGAACAGAACTAGAACAAAACTTAATTATTTTAAAAATCCCTAAGGTATGTTATAAAATATTTGCTTGCCAGTCTAAGTGTTCAATATCGACTGCATTGATTTGCCTCCCGAACTATAACAAAACTAGGCTCGAACAGAATTTGAACAGAAATATGTATATCCGAATTGGAACTAAACTAGAATGTTATTTAAACTTTATCGTGACTCAATAATTTTCCTCCTATCCAATATTCATAAGTCTGTCCATACTTTTAGCTGTAAAATAATGTATTTTTAGCTACAATGTCCTGTTGCCACATGCATGTACTTTAAAGGATATAACGTATGCATTTCCGTTTCATCTGTTTGTGCTGTTTTTAGGCATTAATAACACATACAATTTATTTTGTACTTATTTAACCATATCACTCGTTTGTTGTAATATGGTCATAATTCAAAAATGTTACATTTTATAAAATAACTTTTGAACTAATAGAGTTTTTGAGAAACTGTATTAGATTCAATTGATCTGATAGATAATGGAGAAGATTGTTAGTATACTTTAGGTAATTGAAATAAATAATATATTTAAATTATTTTTCATTCATATTTCTCTTAATCTTCATGTTTTTCTCTTAATTAAATGTAATTTTTAAAAGCAACTTAAAGTATGCAACACAAATTTATTTGAATTCTCAGATTTAAAGATTTTCAGATTCTAATTAATGTTGATAAACTAATCCAAATTGACGATTTAAAACAGTTGAGTTTTTTCGTGGTACTCAATTCGAAACTAAACGATTGTGAGTTATGACAATTTTGCACTAAATGAGTAAAATGTATTCACAATACGCAGTTGATTGTTGATATTATGTATTTGTGTTTTTAGTAAATGAATATGAAAAGGACATCAAAAAGGCTTAAAATATGTTAAATACAATGAAAAATTTACATACTTACATATGTATATATGCATGTAGTCAAACATGTTTATGCATGATTTTTGCATTCCTATCATTGACATTTTATTACGAGCACTTCTTTTATTAAAGTCTTTAAATTTATTGTTATTCATGGTTAAATTTATTTCAATATTAAAATTTATTCATTGTTTTATTTGAATCTTTTTGTTTTTTTGACTGACGTTTGCTTTATTCGGATATTGTCCGTAAATCGGTCTGTCCATGTGCATTTATGTTGATATTCTTTTCCACAGATAATAAATTCGATGTTTTTAAAACAGACAATTGGATTTTATGCCACAACAAATTTCTGATTGTTAATTTTCTTTTCATTCGTGTGGAAATGATAAATTTTGTGTGAAGGATTTTCGATTAAAATAACAGAAGGAAAGAGAAAACTTAACAGAATTTAACAAAAAAATATATGTTAATGATTTAGTTCTATTCTAGTTCTATTCTAGTTTTTGTTCTAGTTCTTTTCTAGTTCTGTTCTAGTTCTGTTCTAGTTTTGTTTTAGTTCTGTTCTAGTTCTGTTCTAGTTCTGTTCTAGTTCTGTTCTAGTTCTGTTCTAGTTCTGTTCTAGTTCTGTTCTAGTTCTGTTCTAGTTCTGTTCTAGTTCTGTTCTAGTTCTGTTCTAGTTCTGTTCTAGTTCTGTTCTAGTTCTGTTCTAGTTCTGTTCTAGTTCTGTTCTAGTTCTGTTCTAGTTCTGTTCTAGTTCTGTTCTAGTTCTGTTCTAGTTCTGTTCTAGTTCTGTTCTAGTTCTGTTCTAGTTCTGTTCTAGTTCTGTTCTAGTTCTGTTCTAGTTCTGTTCTAGTTCTGTTCTAGTTCTGTTCTAGTTCTGTTCTAGTTCTGTTCTAGTTCTGTTCTAGTTCTGTTCTAGTTCTGTTCTAGTTCTGTTCTAGTTCTGTTCTAGTTCTGTTCTAGTTCTGTTCTAGTTCTGTTCTAGTTCTGTTCTAGTTCTGTTCTAGTTCTGTTCTAGTTCTGTTCTAGTTCTGTTCTAGTTCTGTTCTAGTTCTGTTCTAGTTCTGTTCTAGTTCTGTTCTAGTTCTGTTCTAGTTCTGTTCTAGTTCTGTTCTAGTTCTGTTCTAGTTCTGTTCTAGTTCTGTTCTAGTTCTGTTCTAGTTCTGTTCTAGTTCTGTTCTAGTTCTGTTCTAGTTCTGTTCTAGTTCTGTTCTAGTTCTGTTCTAGTTCTGTTCTAGTTCTGTTCTAGTTCTGTTCTAGTTCTGTTCTAGTTCTGTTCTAGTTCTGTTCTAGTTCTGTTCTAGTTCTGTTCTAGTTCTGTTCTAGTTCTGTTCTAGTTCTGTTCTAGTTCTGTTCTAGTTCTGTTCTAGTTCTGTTCTGGGCTTTGTTCTAGGTTCTGCTCTAGTTCTGTTCTAGTTCTTTTCAAGTTATGTTCTAGTTCTTTTCTAGCTCTGTTCTAGTTCTGTTTTAGCTCCGATTAGTTTGAGTCCCTTATATAATGGTGGATTACAATTATTCAAGGTCATTTCTGCCTCTTTGACAAAATGGAAAATTTTTCTAAAATTATTGGAATTGTTTCCATTAATTGAACATAAATACCAGCTATTATTTATGACATCAAACAAAAGACAACTTAATTATTTAAGTACCCTGGACTCAATCATTTATTTGAATATAATATAAAATTTTTCCCCATTAAAATATTATATTTAATACAATAAATGTTATTTCATTTCACTGGCGACGTCCAGACGATTTTAAACGTTTTATGGCTCTTTTTGTTTGCAGTTTTTACAAATACTAAAAAAAATGTTGCTTCCGCACGAAAAGCCACCATGAGTCATTACTGTCTGCCATTTTTGCTTTCTTTGTTTTTTTTTTTTGTTTTTGTTATCCTGACGCCCTTTGTCCTTTGGACCTTAAGTAATCACAAGCACACCTTTTTTTTATTTCGTATGGAAATGGTTTTTTATGTTAGTTTTAGAACATTTTTTATTTTCTGTTTATTTTACAAAAATGTCGCCGTTTCTCGACTTTATTGTCTTTTGGTATTTATGGCCTTGCTTGACTATTTCTTTGGTTAATTTGTTATTTATATAAGAGAAATTGGTATGAAAATTTATTTACTTTTTATTGCAATTTTATTTGGTTTCAATCAGAAAAAGTTTTTCTTGAGTTTCTGCTACTTTTTTGTTACCTTGAGTCTTAATGCTTTATTGCATTTGAGACTTGTTTAAGTCATTTGCCTAGGATTGTCCTGCTCAGACATTTCCTTTGTTTTCTCTGGCACTCCTTTCACAGTAACCTTAAAAAAATATATTTCAATATATCCCCTTTCTTTCTTAAAATCTAGTGAGTGCTTCATCATTTAAGGCTGCTGCCCTTTTTGGGTCTTGGTCACTCTTTCTTTACAAACCTAGCTTACTTATTTTTTTTTAATTCTTTTTATACAAACCTAGCTTATAATATCTTTTTAAAACACTTCAAAATTTCCCACAATGCCTTCTTTGTCGCCTTCTCTTTTAGAAATCCTTTTATTTTCTTTATTTTAACTTGTTTTTATTTATAATTTGTCGAATTTATTGAGAACAAAAATTAATTGCTGTTAAAAGTAAACGACACACTAAATCAAAACAAAAAACAGTGTTGCTGTAGAGTTTTTGTTCAACTGTATTCACAGGGTGGCACAAGTACGATTAAATCATCTATATATTTCTAGAGACTCTCGTCTTAGAATCTGGATGCATTAAAAAATGCTATAAATGCTAACATGCTGCCATAAATTTCCTATAATTGTTAACAAAATACTATAAAATTGCTCTAAAACTCTTCTAAGCTATTATTTGCTAATTAATTTAATTTACTGAAAACTTTTTAAAAACAAAACTTTAAATGAAATATTTAATCAACTTAACCTTATACAACAATCAAGGATAAGTACAATACTTTACAAATGATTAAGAAACAACAAAAACAAGACAAAGGAAAATAATTTTCTCTTACATTTTTCATAAATAAATAAAATCTAATATTTCAGCTGTGATTTTCAGTTCAACCCCAGCCCAACATTTTACCCCTTTAAACCCTTTTGTAAAAGTCATTTGTTTTCGAGCATAATTTCCATCAGTGCCATTTTTTTTTTTTTCTCTGAAAATATTTTCATAATAAATGTAATTTTATTTTTTTAATCAAATTAACTTTTGTTCTTTCTTCTTTACAAACTAGTAAATTTATATACTCCATTAAAATACCTGGTACTAGAATTGACTCCTCTAGGGCTGGGGGAAATATATAACAAAATTGGAAAATTGTGTTATTTTTTCTAGAGGAGGTTGGTTGCTTGAAAACATTTTATAAAAGGACTAGTAGAATAAAAAAATATGTACATCCTGCCAGGAGTTTATGTTAAAATATTCTTATACAATGACGATTAAAGTTGTTATTAGCAGGTGTTGGCTGCTGGGAATTTTAACTGGGGATTTAAACTGTCATAAAAATAAAAGATTCACACAGCAGCTTTCTTAGTTTATATTGCGTCCCTTTACTTCAGCAATTTTAAGTTAATTTGTTGCTATGAAAAATAATTTCCGCTAGATAATTGTTTAAAAAATTAAAAATTTTAATACATGGAAAAAAGTAGGAAAATATGTCAAATTTAAATGTTTAATGCAATTTTTAATTTGTTAACATTGCAAGAAAAAGTAGTAGCCCTGTTCACAAAATGTTTATCATTGTAGCATTTGCAAATGGGTTTAGAAAAAATATATATATTAAAAGGGAAATTGTCCATTTTCTAACCAACTTAAAAACGAAAAAACGCCCTATTTGGTAATTTAAAATAAAATCCATCCTTTTGTTTTCGTTGTTAAATTAAAATCTATTCAAATGTTTCTATATTGATGAAATACGACGTTTTAATACCGATTTTACCCTTTTTAAAACCCTAATCAATCGATTGCGGTATACATACGTTATTTGTTTTTAGGACTTATTATTTCAAATCAAACACCAACATCAAGAAATTATTAAACAATGCAAATTTTTCTGTTCCCCTTTTATAAATTAAAAAGTACCCTTTTCCCAAAAGTACCAAATTCTTATTTTCTTAGCTCAACTAAACATAATTTATATTTAGATTTTCTCCCTTTTAGCTTATAAGATATAATATACTTCCCCCATTTTCTTTTGTTATCCCCTTAATAACTTAATTTCCAAAAGGCCCCTATTAATGTTCGATCATAAAAGGTACCCAATTTCCAAATTTCAGATAAATAGTCTGTCAATATTAAAGTTAGTATTTAATGTATATATCGTTCCAACACCAAAAGACGAAAATCAAAAAAGTATCATTGCAAATTTCCCTGTCCCCTTTTTATAAATTAAAAAGTACCCTTTTTCCCAAAAAGTACCAAATTCTTATTTCCTTAGCCCGGCTAAACATAATTTATATTTAGTTTTTATTCGTCTTAGCTTATAATATATAATATACTTCCCCAATTTTCTCTTGTTATCCCCTTGATAACTAAATTTCCGCTATTGATGTCCCAATACAAAAAGTACCCAATTTTCGAATTTTAGATAAATAGTCTGTCAGTGATATATTAAAGTTTCTGTTTAATGTATATATTGTCCCATAAACCAAGACAAAGATCAAAAAAGTATCCAACAATACAACTTTGTCTGTTCCCCTTTTATTTATTAAAAAGTACCCTATCCCCAAAAGTACCAAATTCTTATTTTCTTAGCCCACCTTTTTAGTATATAAGATATAAAGTAACATACTTTCCCATATTCTCTTTTTTTATGCCCTTAACTGAATTTCCAAAAGGCTACCCCTATTGATGTTTTATCATAAAAAGTACCCAATTTCCAAATTTCAGATTTAAGCCTTATTCCTTTGGGCTGGGCTATGTTGAGTTAGCAGTAAGTCTGTAGTTTATTAAGGTTACAAATTATTGTATATAGATAAGATGGTCGTACCTGGCGATTGTCGTGTTGTTGGGAACTTGCTTCATAAGTCCAATTAACGCTTTCTGATATCACTGATAAAAAAGGGTTAATTAAGTTTTAATATTCGTTCTTAATGGTCTAGAGATAGTAGAGTCCTAGTAGAGTTTGCATTTGTTTCCCTGCCGAATAAGCTTCTGTTGAAAACACGATCTCCAAAATCATCTCTCACAGTGGCCGGCAGCGGTCCATATCCTATTACATTTTTCAGATATTACATACAAATTAAATGTATCAGCTTAAGGCTATTCGATTAATTGCAATTCTTATAACTCTGCCAAAGAATCCTCCTAAATCTTGCATTAGTTTTCCTGCCAAATGTTGTTGCAGTCTTTCGAAAATGTTATAATAATGCCACAGACATGATTTTCAACAAATTTTGTTAATTTACTTTAGCTCTTGTTCGCAAAGATTCAATTTATTTATAATTTAAAAAGTTTTATTGAGAACAAAAATTAATTGCAGCAAAAAATACAAACAAAAAAACAAACAAACATTTTAATAAAACTGGGATGAAGTTAGAGAAAGAGACACAGGGTAACACGAATATGCAAGTTTACATAAAGTGTTAAACAGTGATGCCAGGCGGTGGTAATTGAATGAAAAAAAGAAAAGGAATATAATTGTGTCAATATTGAAATTACATTATTGAGATTTTAATTATATTGTTACAAATTTTAATTACATTATTATTGTCTTTTAATTAAATTATTTTATTTCATATTTATGTTCATTCATTGTATTTTAGACACTTTCCAATTTTTTCAATAATCCTAATCCCTTGTATTTGTTTTACAAATTGCAAAAATTTAATTAAATTTATTATTAAATTAAAATTTATTTAAAATTTTCGCACCATTTTTATTAAACCAAAAAAAGTATTAATCCCTTTACACAAGTAAATTTGTTTGTAAAATTTCTATTATTAAGAAAAACCGCAATTTCTAATTTTAAACAAAAAAAATAAATTTTTAAATTAAAATTTGCTATTTTGTAATGAATTGTCTCCCTATAGCTTCTGTGTTTGTGTTAAATGTAAACATTTGCCATGTTTGAATATTAGATTTTCACCATTAAACCCTGGTAAAACCAATATGGCGCTTACACACAGCATATGTCATATAATAGTCCCTAAAGAGGGCTCAAAAGTATAATGTGTTAAGGGGAATTTATCAAGGGATTATTAAGAGGAAAGTGTGTGGTAAAGGTTTGATATTGTAAATACAATAGAAAATTTCAAATCAATTATGACATTGTGGTTTAAATGGTATTAATTAATAAAGTCAGGTGACGCAAATGAGATATAAGGTAACAAATGACAGTAGTCGGAATAATTATGAAGAATGTTTTTAATATTGAATATAAGAAAGGGATATTTTGTAACTAAGAAAATTTTTTTTAATCAAAACTTTTTCTGATCTTGAAATTAACAAATCCAGGCAACTACAGGGTGGATTATTTTGAAAAACTAATCCATTTTGACACATGTTTGACACACATTGTATGTGTTCATCTTGATATACTATGAACATTTTTTTCCCTCATTAGATTAATGTAGCTTCTGATTAATATATGACCATCATTATTGGTTTTCTTTTTTGAAAACCAAGTCATGTTGATTATTGAATTTTTGTTTTTGTTCTTCTACTACTAATCCCTCCTTCTTTTCAAACAAAACCTAATCAACCAAGTAAGAAAATCCAACGAGAAAACTAATTAAATCCATATAATACAAAAAAAAAGCTGACGTCAACATTATTTATTCTGGTTAATAAGTGAAAAAAAGTATAATAAAACTTAAATCGAAAGCATTGTCACTGGGTATCGACAAGACCCTAGATATCATTGTCAACTAGTGATTATCACTGACTGGCAGTATTGAAAGACAAAGAAGAAATGGTTATCCTAGTGTTAAACCCTAAGATAAATTTCTTATTAAAAAAATTGTATGCCGCAAAAAAAATTAAAAAGAAAACTAAAATGAAAGCTAATTAAGGTTTTGAAAACATGTTTGATCAAGGAAGTTGGTTTGTTGGAAAAGGGATAAAATTCCTTTGCCAGCAGTTAATATTTTTAGAGTAATTATGATTTACGCTTGAGTAGTCTTAAGTTTTTGCCAAAAAAAAATGTAACAAAACTTCCAGAAAAAGGGATTATTTCAAACAAAATTTGTAATTTGTTTTGTATATAAATTTGCGTGTTAGTAATAAGTTTTCATGAAACAGATAAGGTTTGGGAGGGTCATTCTTAAGAAGTCATTCATCCGTATCTTTAGGGCTAAAAGTTAATACAAAAAACAAAAAGAAATTGTTATAACTGCCTTTAAAATTCTAAAGAGCCTCTATAAACATTATGTTAATTTGTTTGAAATGTAATATCTTGAGACTATAAGTCATTAAAAATCAAAGATTTTATGTGCATAATTATTTAAATATTAAAGAAATCTATAAAGTTTGCTTTTATAAAATTTAGACGCTCATAAATTGTTATTATTAGTTCAAATAAAAAATATAATATTTTTGTATGAAGACAAACATGTTGCATTTTGTTCGATAACTTTCTGTCATTTTGAAGGTGATTATACCTCTATCGTAAAAACCCTAATTCTTATGATCCAAAATACTGTAGCAACCAATCGATGTGTATGGCCTATCGTTATCCTGCTCTATTGAAAAAATCCGGCCGTATTTGAGCCCTAGTTCTCTTTGACCCTTTGGGAGTAGACGATTCTCCTCCAAAAACAGATCAAAACTTTTATCACAATCCACGGGCTTATTTTTGACACAAAAACATTTTCTTAAATATACAATTTTTTTTATTTTATTGAGAACAAACATTAATTGCTGCTGAAAAATGTTCACTAAATCACATTAAACCAAAAACAGCTGTTTAAATATTTCACAGGGTGTTTCGAATATCGAACATTTTATTAATAGCAATAAGTTAAAGTTTAGTTTTTATTTGATTTAGTTTAATTAAGAAAAGCAAAACATCACTGAGGATTAATGTGAACTCATTCACAACAGTTTCCTAATAGCAGATTTATGAACGTTTTTGTGATTTTCGGGGTATTTTGGAGACTTTTGAAGGAAGGGTATTACAAGCTGTAAATCGACAGTCAACCAGCCGGACTTATGGCTTAAATAGACTCTTAGAGTCGATATTTTCTTTGCTAGGTGAGTTCTTTGTGAACCATACCTATCGCTTCAGCGCCTAAGTCGGTTAAATATGTATATTAGTACCTCTTGTTCTAATTGGAATGTTGTCGGGGAATTATATATATGCCACAAGTCAGAGTCTTTGCTCTAACTAAAACAGGAACAGATCTCGAAAAGAATTAGAACAGAGCTTAAACTTACCTACAACTGAACTAAAACTAAACCAACAAATTTTTTACAAAAATTACAAGGTGCCTCGGTTATTGTATAATTTGCTTATTGGCATACATAAGTGTTGCCAGCAATGGAATTTGAAAATTAAATCATTGCCTGATCAAATACGTATTTTGATCTTATTAACAAAACTGTTCTAAATATTACTTAGTTTCTAAATCACTAGACTTTAAATTACCATCTTTTTCCCCCTAAACACACACTCCTCCAACTTCCATTCCAAAACAAATTTCTTTCATATTAAAATACAATTTATACAAGAAAACAAATAACCAAATTAAAAACATTTTAATTAAAATGCTACTACGTAAAATAGCTTCAAAACAATAATAAGAAGGATATACATAATATATTCTTTTAATAATTGTACTCCGGTAACATGATACTCGGGAACATTTACAAAATATAACAATTCAAGAAACAAAGGTAAAGAAGCTCTGACAGGTAAACTTCCACAGCCACTGGAAACAATAATAAAAACAAATATTAACCATAAACAAAAGGGTTCAAACTGCTCATTGTTGCAGTCATTCATTCATTCAGTCAGTCGGTGGGTCCTTCCTTTTTGCTTAAACAAGGGAAAATTTGAAATTCTAAACAAAACTAAACAATGAAACTTTTATGGGGTTGTGCTCCTGCTCCTGCTAACACATGACGCGAGTTCTAACTTTTTCCTCCTTCCTTCCGTTTTTCGCTTCTTCATCAAAATGTTTGCATATTGCCACACTTCCGTTTGATGTAACGGTATTTAGCTAAAATAACAACAATATTAAAATCAACAACAATTGCTATAAATAATGGGAATTGTTTAGGTAACTTTTGCAAGTTTTTCATTTCAGTTTTAGATAAATATTAAAGGAGTGTTTCAAAATTTAAGGGAAATTTTGAAATTCTAATTGTTTTTAAAAATGTTATGGATTTCAGATTTTTAGAACTTTCAGTTGAAGTTAAGGGGATCCGATTTAAGTCGTTAATACTACAAGTTTTTAGCTTTTTTAATATAATAAAAACTCTGTTAAGTTCTTATTAGGATAGAGAAGGAGAGTAGTGTTTCAAAACTCTAAGCTCCTGTGTTATACAGGGTGGGACAAAAGTCACGAAGGGTCTGGCCAATTCTTGGAAGCGAACTGCATACATTAATCGTTCTTGGGAATCTCGTGGCTTTAGTTCTTGCACTAACTGCACCTTGTATGGGAAAAGAAGTAAATTTCCCTTAATTAATCTGCGTAAAGACCGCCGAGACATTTGCAAGGTCAGCCATATTTGTCATTTTTAATATTTCACTTAAATGAGAGGGGCCACGCCCACTTGAGATTAAAAAAAAACTTAATCTATTTTAAACACCGGTCACACCTTAACATACTGTCAAAATTTCAGAAAAATCTGGCCGCTTGGTCATTCATATTTGACATTTTCAATATTTGACTTATATAGGAGGGGTCACGCCCACTTGAGATTTCAGAAAAAAACCTAGCCTATTTTAACCACCGGTCACACCTTACCACACTATCTAAATATCAAAAAAATCGGTCGTTTGGATCATCAATATTTCTAATTTTTAATATCTGGCTTAAGGTAGAAGGCCAATGCACGTGGCAAGCGGCTGCGGGAGGCAATCAGCTGTTTTTTGATTTGTCAAATTTGAAGCTGCAATGGAAAAAAGTAGAACTTTGTTCTACTTTGTTCTATATTTCCGCGCGGCAGATTTTTTCAGTGCTGCCAGATTTAATTATATCCTACTCAAATATATTTTTATATGAATATTTTTATAAAGAAACGCACATTTTATGTACTGGCAATACTACGACCTCCCGCTGCCGCGTGTATTGGCCTTGTACCTTTATATGGGAGGGGTCACGCCCACTTGAGATTTCAAAAAAAATCTGGCCTGCTTTATACAACGGTCACACCTTAACATACTATCAAAATTTTAGACAAATCAGGCCTATCGATCGCCTATATTTGTCATTTTTATTATATGAGTTATATGAGAGGTCACGCCCACTTGAGATTTC
The DNA here is from genome assembly GCA_933228675.1 of Stomorhina lunata. Lineage (NCBI taxonomy): Eukaryota > Metazoa > Arthropoda > Insecta > Diptera > Rhiniidae > Stomorhina > Stomorhina lunata. Next base: position 13,114,129 of record OW121741.1, read on the forward strand.
AAAAAAAAACCTAGCCTGTATTAACCACTATATACTAACCGACCACACCATACCTCACTGTCAAAATTTCACAAAAATCGGACCTATAGTTTCGGAGATCCTTCCCAACAAACAACATACAAACAGACGCGAACATTTTTTATATATATAGAAAGATAGTTATTGATTGGTCTTTAGTCTAAGTTCTAACAAGCGCACTATAGAAGACGAAGTGAAGCTTACTTCCTAGGTAATCGGATTCTAGATTCGAATACTTCCGTACCTCCCATGTTACGTTCGGACATCAGACCGAACAATTCGATGGACGAGATAGTTAGCATGGAGAGAATTAAGATGGATCTTGGGTCAATCAGGCTTTTCTTTTGAAACCATCGAGCGACTGATTGATCTAATTCTAAGGTCTATTATGTTGTGGGTTTTATGGTCTAGCTATTTTCAGTCTTCCTTTTTTCTTTATTCTTGTTCTAACGTTCTTTTGAAACGTTTGCCATTCTTGTTTTGAGTATTAAGATCATAACCTTCTTTTTATTTTACTCCAAATTCTATTAATGGCTTTTCAAATAAAACTATCATTTCTGCTGTCAAAAGTTTATTTAAAGCTAAATTTTTTCAAGTGAAATAAAACAAAAATATCCATCCATCCTTCTTCATTAATTTCAAAAAAGTTCAGTTAAATTTGAAATTGCTTTGACAGTTTTCTTTAGCAAAAAAAAAAAAAAAAAAAAAAAAAAAAAAAAAAAAACTTGCAAAATTTTTTTTATTTTTAAAAAAATCCCTTTAAGAGCAACTTTTAAGTTAAAATATATGAAGTTTTTCTTTTCTCAGAGTTTGACAAACACATGTTCGTGACGGCAATTTAGTTAGGATTTTGCTAAAAAAAAAAGTTTGTAGTTTGCAGCTGTAGAAGTGCCGCCGCTGCTGCATTTGTTTTGCCTGTTTTGCCGCATTATAGTGGCGCATGGTTACTAAATAACAAAAATTTTATATATATACAATATATATAGAAAATTGCCGGTTGAAAGTATATAATGTTCAAGATTTTTGTATATATATGTATTTTTGAATTATATAATAATTTTACTTATATGTATTTATATGTTCCTTATATTTTAGCTCCTTAATGTTATGCTTTAGTTTTTTATTTTCCTTCTTTTTTCCCCTTCTCTTTATAAAATTTAAAAAGCAATGAAGCATACTTTTAGGTGTCTTCTTATTAGGTTTTTTAGTAGCTTGTTATGTTTTTATTTGCATAAAGTTTGTAGCAAAATTTCTTAAGGTAATTTTAAGTTATATTTTTCTCTAGTCTAATGTCTCGTGTTTGGGTTTGGGGCCTTACAGTTTTGTATATATGTTTATATGTATGTGTATAAGCAATTTATCACCTTGGTAATATTGTATATATGTTGGTATATTTTTTATAGCATATCTTCTAGGCTTTACGCTGCATTTGCCAAAAGGCTAATGTACTATTGATTTTCTAATACAAGGTAGTTTTTTTTTTTGTAGTTTTTGCTTCTTTTTTTTTAAGGTTATTTGCTAGAATTTTTTTATGAATTATAGCAGCAATCTAATTTGCTTTTAAATGGAATTTTATTTTAGAATAAATATTTTTTTTTTTTTAATTGACTTCATTAAGTAAAACGTATGGATTGACTACATTAAGTAAAATATGCAAATTTTTAGATTTTATGGGATTTACTAAAGAATTAAGCGTTCTGCAGAGTTGGTATCTTTTACGAGACACAGATCCTTTAACCTTTGCATGCCTTAGCAGATTCTTGTTTTGTCATCTTGGCAGCACTCTTATGTACGATCCGAAGCACGGTCAAAGTAGCGACTACTATCCCACCCTAGCGGATTCTAGAAGCTTAAGCATTCTGCATTCTTACTATCTTTTCCGAGCCACAGACTCAATATTAAAAGTAACGACTACAATCGCGATCTTGAGGATCATAGGGCTTATCATCTCAGATTATATAAAATTTACTAGAAGCTTAAGCGTCCTACAGTCTTGGTATCTTTTCCGTATCGGAAACCTTAAAATGCACTCCTCAGACAGCCCTTGACATTAGCTGGTTATATTCCCATTGAATCTCTACATAAAGGGTATGGCAACTAGAAGTATACTCAAATACAGGCAGGTCACACCAGATTACTAAGCTTAATAGGTCCCCATGGCTTGGAGTCTGGCTTACCACGGTCTGACTATTTAGTCAAGGAGCTACTGTTCAGCACGGTAATTCCGAATAGAACTGACTGAATGGACCGCTTTTTTAAAATAGTTAGATCTTCACGGATGGTTCTAAGATGGACACCGGGAATGGATCGGTTGTTTTTCAGAAGGAGCAGAACATCATGAAATCATACAGACTTGCGGACGAGTGCTGTGTTGTCCATGGGCAATATGGTAGCCTACAGAACATCTAGGGCTGTATGGCCTAAACCAGATATAGGAAGAACCAAAACTATGTTAGATCTACGTAGTATCTTTTCCGAGCCGCAGACTTCGCAACTTAATTTGCATGAAAGTCTCAACTATCCCGATCTTGAGGATCATAGGGTTTATCATATCAGATTATATAAAATTTACCAGAAGCTTAAGCGTTCTTTGTATCTTTTCCAAGCCACAGTCTTCGCAACCTAACTTCAATCCTTTATTTCACCCTTGCATGGAAGTCCCAATCTTTTAGGTAACGACTACTACTTCACTCTAGCGAATCCTAGCGATTATCATCTTAGATTAAATGAAATTTACTAGAAGCTTAAGCCTTCTGTAGTCTTGGTATCTTTTTCGAGCCACAGACTTTGCAACTTAATTTCAACCCTCATAGGTCATCTTTGCATGTAAATCTCAATCGACTACTATCGCGCCCTAGGGGATCCTAGTGCTTATCATCTTCGATTATATGGAAGGAATAGGTTAACTTTTAATGGAAGTCCCAATCTTCAAAGTAACGACCACTATCCCGCCGGTCTTATTATCTTAGCTTATATGTAAGGAATAGGTAACCTTTGCTCAATCTTCAAAGTAACGAGTACTATCCCGCCCTAGCAAATCATAGGGCTTATAATCTCAGATTAGATGAAAGGAATAGGTTATCTTTGCCTGGAAGTCGCAATCTTCAAAGTAAAACTACCACTATTCGTCCCCGCATTATAACGCTGTAGTCTTAATATCTTTTCCGAGCCTTAGACATCACAACTTAATCCTCATATGTCAGGTCACATTTGCATGAAAGCCTCATGAAAGTAGAGACAAAGGCCCGCCCTAGCTTATCCTAGGGCTTGTCATCTTTGCAGCACTCTCTTGCTCGATCCATCTGATATTTTGAATATAAACATTCGAAAAAAAGACTCAATGCAGCAAATCAGAGTGGCTCTCACCGGCCGTTTGTTAAATTACAGGAAGTCTTGAAATCTTCCTTTTCTATCCCTTGCAGACACCAAAAAAGGTATCCATCTTTAGAACCCAAGTGACTAGTCTTCAATCATTTCATTAAAATTACTTAACCTGCTAGACGTTTGAACGCGACGTTTTCCGAGTTTTCCAACGATTCAACTTTACATTAGATCGATAAAGCTTCATTTATCTACTCCTTTCCGAACTTTTAAAAAACCATCTTCAATAGTTCAAAAAACACGAGGCCATAAATATAATCTTATTTTATGGGTAATAAATTTCCCCTGCTCCAATCCGACAAATGTGTTTATAAATTTAATCTGACGTATATTTTAGTAACGGCTTCTCAATGTTAAAATACTATTTTTCTTAATAATTATGAAGTTATTTCTTCGTATTGGGGGCGAAACTCCCCCTATTCCGAAAGTGATATTTTTCTAATCATAGATCTCGTACAAAGTTTGAAAACTGTTTATTTAATTCTTTCTTTTCTTATAATTGTATAGGGATGAAACTTTCCGTGCCCCGATCCTGATTTTGTCTTATTAAACTTATAAAATGTCGGTTATACAAAGCTTTAAGACCTTATTCATTTCAAGATTTCTATATATATATATATATATATATATATATATATATATATATATATATATATATATATATATATTTTATAAAGGGCTTTATATTTTTACCCTGACCCGTTCCTACTTAATTTTGACCAAACTTTACCCATTTATACAAAAAGTTGCTTGTACAAAGTTTGAAGATCTGAAGTAGATTTGAAGATATAAGACGATCTCGTACAAAGTTTTAAAACTATTTCTTTCATTATTTTGAAGGATAAGTTTTATATTTGTGGGGGGGGGGTAGAACTTTCCCTGCTCCGATCCTGTTATTTTTTTAAACAAACTTTAAGACCTTACTTCCTCTATTTATTAAAAGATGTGCTATAAATATTTTTTTCTGTGGGGGTTTCATATTCCCCCTGACCCGATCTTACTTAATTTTGACCAAACTACACCCATTAATAAAAAACGATATTTGTACAAAGTTTGAAGGCCATAAATAGTTTTGAAGATATAAGATGACATCGTACAAAGTTTGAAAACTATTTCATAATTTTAAAGATATGTTTTATAATTGTATGCGGTAGAACTTTCCCTACTCCGATCCTAATTTTTTCTTATCAAACTTTTGAAATGTCGGTTATACAAAGCTTTAAGATTCTAGTTCTATTCTATTTCATTTGTTTTGATGTGATTCGGGACCTTGTTGGATTTTCTACCTAATTATAATAGTCATAAAGTTGACTGCTATTTTGTTTCGGACTCATACTCGTACAAAGTGTGAAAAAAATCCTTAAGTAATTTTAAAGATAAACATTGTCTTTGTATGGAGATGGAACTTACCCTACTCCGATCTTTTTTTTCGACTCATACTGATACTAGTTATATAGTGCTTGCATAAAACACTTATTAATTAAAACGATTTAATAAATTTTATAATATTACCCATTTTTAAGCCAATAATCAATACCCTTTTTTAATATTTCCTCTTTTTTCTCTTTCTCATTTTAGGTAAGTTTCTCTTCAACTCTTCCTTACTTAGTATGTGTATGTAAGTGAAGTCTTTGTTTGTATGCAAGTGTATCTTAAAACTAAAAACGGTAACTATTACTCAAAACAGAAACTACTCAGTACTGCATTGTACCGTTATACACAGCTGATTACTGGCTCTTACGACTTGGATGATTCATCAGCTGCAATAGCAACAAATTTACAGCTGATTTTTTGTCGTTACTCTTTTTCTCTCACTCTTTTGTTTTAGATTGTCTAAATTTTTATTTGTTCTTTATATATATATAATTTTTTTTATAACAATTCTATTGCTTTTACCCCCATTTGTAGTTTTTTTTTTTTGTATATTGGCGTCTGCTGCTATTTTTTTCGGTAGTCAATGGCAACTTCCATAAATATTTTCTACTACTAACATTTGCCAAGTTTTTCTTTTTTTTTTGTTACCCCATTCTCAACAAGGTCTTTAGAGTTCATTTGTATAATTTGAAAATAAAAAATCCATTAAATAGAGCTAATGTTATACTTGGAATAAAATTAGAGTATAATAATTGTTGGCAGATAGGTTTTGCTGTTGATTTCCAATTGAAAAGCAAAAAACTAAATAATTTTTCATTAAATTGAATCCAAAATCAAAGTGTAAATTACTTGATTATTACCCATAGTTATCTATTATATCAAATTTTATAAATTTTCAACTTAAAATTTTAAAGTCTTTAGATTTAAAAGTTGTGATTCACCAAATATTTAAATTCTTTAAGATTTATCTTACTCACCCTGTGTTGAGGATTCCATCAAAATATTAGCACATGGCAACACTTAACTGAATTTATTTATTACTAAAATGACAGGGTGATTCAGAGCACTATTAATTGCTAAAAAAGATGTAATTCCTGTCTCACAAATTAATGTTAATTTGTCAAACAATATCATGTAAAGTTGTTGTTGTAACAGCTCTAACATTTACAATTTTATAATTTTGTTTTTATGGGGGATCTATTTGGAGATCAAAGCCAAGAAATTGAGCTAACTAGTTCTACTAAATGAGTCCACAAATCCTTAGGACTAAGTGAAGTGGGGTTGGCGGTACAGTTGAAAATGTGGAGGGTATCATTAGGACCCTGCCCTCAACAGTCTATGCATATGTTGTTTACGACACGGTTTATGCGGTACCAAAAGATATTTAATCTATTGCTCCATCCCGATCTCAGTTGTTCTTTTCTTCTTCGGTGGGCGTCCTCCTAATACAAAACTCATGCGATAACCTGAAATCGCGGATTTTCGGGTGGTTCACTGTCGGAATTGATACACCATCGATCTCGACGCCAAGTTGTAAACTTACTTCTTTTGTCCAATGTAAAACCATGTACTTGAGTCATTCGCCTTTGGCAGCTTATAAAAAGATGCGATGACCGGGTCAATTAAATGAATGTTTAGCTTTGCGACTAATGTTGAATAAGTAACGACTCAAACACTTAAGTCTGATGCCGTTTAGCCGTGATTGTTATATTCTGTTCGAAGAACTCTAACATTGCGGAATTCTAACTATTACGCATTGCACGTCCTTACAACATTGCTCGACAAGCACTTCTCTGGAATTCACAAGAAAGAGGCCGTCGTGATGGTGCACCTGCTAGAATGTATAGAAGGTCAATTGATGCGGAGCTGCAAGTAGCTCCACATCAATGACATATGCCTAACATCTCGCAATAGATTTTGATATAAAAAGATGGTTGAGGCCCTATGCTCAAATGGGAGTCAAGGATAACAGAAGTAGAAGATTTTACGCCTTAATAAATACCAAGACCTTGTAGGTCTTGGATTTGTCAAGATTGTTAAAAGTTTTCAACTCCAGCTTCCTGAATAAGTATTGGTTTATTCTTGCATCAGAAGGTGTGCCTCCTTCTTTCGAGAGTGATGAAGATTAATCCGAAAGAAATCATGATGTATACATCTTCATCAGTTACCAAGAAAAGGTTTCCTCCTCTTTGCTCTTTGGTTTTGTGACAAAGATATTTCCAACGTTATTGTTTCAGAGCCAATTTCAGATACTCTTTCTCAGAGACTGCTCTTCGCTTGATTTTGTAATTCCAGATACTCTTTCTCAGACACAAATTTTTGCTTGATGTTATAATAATGAGATTTCCCAATCAACCATGCACAACAACAACCCACTTATCTAGACAGATATTCTCCAGGCACTCGAGGAAAATTACTCTTGGCTACAGATACAACATTTGTGTGACCTAGTGCGGAGTCGAGCCGTCTTTCTTATAAACCTTCATTTGGATTTACTTTATTCTAAATCGTAGCAGGCCCTTGGATATGGAGAGTCCTAGCTCAAAGGATCCTCAACTTCTTCACTCAACCTAGCTAAGAAGTTTATTCCTTAAGACAGAGCCGATTATGGCCATACCTAACCTATATATTCTTTGTCAAAGCTAAATGAAAGCAATTAAGACAGCTTAAGTTTTCGAAGGCGATTAGCATTCGAAATGATGTCTCAGATAGGGCAGCATATCAGCCTTATCTAAGATGGAAGGTGTTAACGTCATTTCCTATTGTATTTTAGAATTAACCTTATTCCTAGTCCACCTGTTTCTTGTTTGTGGTCTGCTTCTTTATACCATATCTTCAAAGTTCTTCAATTCTTACCAGTTGATTCCAAGGTCTCATATAAGGCACCATATCAACCGTATCTAAGATGGAAGATGTTAACGTTATTTCCAAGAGTACTTGTGACTAAACCTTGTTCCTGGCAATGTTATTGTAGTCTTCTCTTCTGAGATGACCGCCATCAATAGGCAGCCTTTTAATACATAAGATAAGACCTTTCCAGCAGTTCAGGCTCTTTAGTTGCCGGTGAGTTATCAATACTTTTCTTAAAATGCTGTTGGGTTTTCTTAAAAGTTGCCGAAGAAGTAGAACACAACAAAATTTGGAGATGTGTCTGACTAATTTCTCAAACTAGAGTTTTCGGAAAGTTTTCGAAGTTCTAAAATTCTTGTCTTTCGAAAACCTTCCGAAAACTGTTCGTCCACGTCTCTAAAGGTTGGAACAGCAGATTATTTAGAGATGTCCAAAGTCAATTCCTCAGACTAGTTAAAGTTTTTGGATAGGCTTTATCAAACCTCTCAATGATTCTTCTTAAAGGTCTGAAATTCTTATCTGTCGAAAACTGTTACAATACGTCTAAATATCAAAAGGCCGGCTTATAACTTGTAGACTGCAAACCGAGAAGTTTTGATCACAGATCACATACTACTCAAAACTTAGGAGAAGTGTTTAAAGTACACCTAGTATTAATAGTTAGATTCTTATCTAACCAGTCATTTATGGGAAGTATTCCACTATTCGAAACAAAAGGTCGTTTTTTTTTTCTAGATGTTACAACTTTCCCTAGAAGTTACTTCATTGTTCCACTTACAAATCACTTCAAAAAGACAATTTTGACAGAGATGAGTCTATAATATTTACAAAATTTAATTTTTAGCTTATTTTCTATTTATTTATCTCCAGTATTTTTCTTTCTTCATGTCTTAATACCACAAATAAAATCATCAAGATTACCATGTAAAGACAACCTCAAACAATTTTCTGGGTAAATAACAGCAGATTTATATGAATGTAGATTTTGTCCACACATTCGGGGTATACTCAGATTCAGTCGTTTATATTTGAACATGTGTGGCCTCACCCAGGTTGTGTAAACACATGCTTATAGAGCATTTCATATGGAAAATTCAAGAGTTCTTCTTTTTTGCATTTTTCTGCTATCTTTGTTCTGTTTTTCCTTGTAACGTTTATTGTTTGCTGATGAAAACTAAACAAATTTACTAATTGTCCTGGTAACAAACACCACAAAAATTGAAAGATAAAACCCTTAAATGAGAAAGAATGGAATCTTCTTAATGGTTGATCAAGCACCAATACTTTGGAGGGGATGGAAGTAGTTAATACCGAGTATATCTTTACAAGAACTTTATTATTTTAACATATAAATGCTAATTTTTTAAGGAACTTTAAGAAAGAAAATGGTAATACTTTTTTTAGAGTTACTAGTTTTAAAATCCGTTACAAATTGCTTTTGAAAAAACAACTCTGTGTTTACTTTTTTCCCTTTTTGTTGCCAAGAGCATAAAGAGAAGGGAAAACAAACAGAAAAACAACAACTTCAAGAATACCGTTGGTCAGGAGTAGAAAAAAAGAGCAATAACAAAAAAATAACTGAATACATGCCAAAAAATATGCAATATTTTAATAGATTACTAGTAGTTTTGTTTTTGCTGCTGTTTTTTTTTAGAGTTTTTTGTTGTTTATTATTTTGCTTTTTTTTCCACACGAAATCCTTTTTTGCTTAAATTTACCCTAGACTTTATGTCGTCATCGTCATACAACGACGACGGCAACGTTGGTCGTCGACGTCGTCGTCTTTATTCTATGGAACAGTTTAAAGTCATCAGTTCAATTGCAACAGTCGCGTGGTTACCGTTTGTGCAGCAAGTATTTTTCCATTTTGGAAATTTTAATCAAATTTTTATAACTAAGACTCGAACAAATATTTTAACTTAAAACCAAAAAAAACAGAAAAGAAAAGAAGTGTTCAAAACTTTTAGAAAAATCCACTAGTGCCTTTAAATTAAATAAAAAAGAAACTCCAGCTTTACCGAAATATAAAAAACCCTCAACTCAAAATGGTTGCTATTAATAATTGTGAGTTTTTTCTATTTTTAATAAATTTAACATTATTAAAATTTATAGTTTTTATCAAAGTTTCTTAAAATTTCTTTTATTGAGAACAAAAATTAATTGCAAATGCAAAAACTTGTGTTGCTTAGAAACAGAGTAATTCATATATCAACCATTAATTATGCAATTTAACAGGGCGTTCTCTATAATTGCATAACTCCAGAGCTACCTTAAAAACCCTTAAATTATTACACTTTTTTCAAAACTAATCAATAATTCTAATTAAAATCTTTTGCCTTAGTTTAAGTTGTTAAAAGTCTTGGCGTGTTTTAGAAAGTTTTTAATTATTTTTAGTCCATTAAAATTTAGTGCAAATTGCAATCACATAAAGACATGTAGAACACGTGTCTATTTTCTGTGTGAAATGTTAGAAGAAAGACACGAATGTGAATGCTTAAAACTTTTGTAACATTTAGTCTAAGTCAAAATTGCTATAAGTTTTAATTGGTTTGGCTTTCGTATCATAACCCTACAAAAGTAAATGACGTTTAATTATATTTTAAAGTAAATTTTAGGTTAGGTTGAGGAACAGGGGGCTACACATGCCTAGAGCTGCAGTTACGGAAATTTCTAGTTGTGCAGTTAAGTACAATTTCTAGTTATCTATTTTTAATAAATTTTCGCATAGTCCTTATCTTAACTCTTAATGTCCATCATTAGACTATGAAATTAAAATTTGTACCTTCTTTGCCCTGATTTATGTTTCCCGACTTTGGAGCATAGGACAGTGCCAGAGAATGAGTACTGCCGATTCAAACGCATTCTCATCAACGCATAGTCTGTATATATCCGAGATTTCTCGTTCACACCTTTTTATCTCATAATTAAGGGCGAAGGGTCTAAGTTAACGTAATTTCCAAGTGTACTTAGGAATAAACCTTGTTTCTAGTCCACCTGTTTCTAGCAATAATATCGTCTTCTTCTCTTCTGAGTTGAACGCCATCAATAGGATGCCTTTGGAAACATAAGGAAAGATTTTTCTAACAGTTTAAGCTCTTAAATTACCGGTGAGTTATCATTACTTTCCTTAGAATTACATGGCTTTTCTTAAAATGTGTCGGGGAAGTAGAAGAACACAAAATTTGAAGATGTCGCACGCTTACTTCTTAGACTAGTTTAAGTTTTCGGAAAGGCTTTAAAAAATCTTTCAATAATTCTTCTCGAAGTTCTAAAATTCTTATCTTTAGAAATCCTTCCGTTAACTATTCGTTCAAGTATCTGAAGTTTGGAGCAGCAGAATATTCAGAGATGTCTGACGCCAATTCCTCAGACTAGTTAGAGTTTTCATATAGACTTAATCAAATCTCTCAATGATTCTTCTCGAAGGTCTGAAATTCTTATCTTCCGCTGAGTTATCATTACTTTCCTTAGAATTACATGGCTTTTCTTAAAATGTGTCGGGAACAACACAAAAATTGAAGATGTTGCACGCTTACTTCTCAGACTAGTTTAAGTTTTCGGAAAGGCTTTAACAAATCTTTCAATAATTCTTCTCGAAGTTCTAAAATTCTTATCTTTCGAAATTCTTCCGTTAACTGTTCGTCCAAGTATCTGGAGGTTGGAGCAGCAGAATATTCAGAGATGTCCGACGTTTTCGGATAGGCTTTATCAAAACTGTCAATGATTCTTCTCGAAGGTCTGAAGTTCTTATCTTCAGCTGAATTATCATTACTTTCCTTAGAATTACATGGCTTTTCTTAAATTGTGTCGGGGAAGTAGAACAATACAAAAATTGAAGACGTCGTTAGAGTTTTCGGAAAGTCTTTAACAAATCTTCTTCTCGAAGTTCTAAAATTCTTATCTTTCGAAATCCTTCCGTAAACTATTCGTCCAAGTATCTGGAGGTCGGAGCAGCCAATTCCTCGGACTAGTTAGGGTTTTCGGATAGGCTTTATCAAACATCTCAATAATTCGTTTTGAAGTTCTAAACTTCTTATCTTTGGAAATTCTTCCAGAAACTGTTCGCCAAATATCTGAAGGTTGAAACAGCAGAATATTCAGAGATGTCTGACGTCAATTCCTCAGACTAGCGAGAGATTTCGGATAGACTTAAACAAATCTCTAAATGATTCTTCTCGAAGGTCTTAAATTCTTATCTTTTGAAAACCTTACGAAAACTGTTACAATACGTCCAAGTATCCAAAAGGAAGACTGCAAACCGAGAGGTTTCGATCACAGATCACATACTACTCAGAGCTTGGGATATGTACTTAAAGTACATTTACGCAGGGCAGATCATATTTCTTCATCTGCATCTAATGATGGCATAAATATTCAGGAATCATACGCTCTTGATTTTCTGGGCATGAGAATTCAATGTGATGTCAGTTGGACTGACCAAAAATGGAGTAAAATTCCATGAATGGCCGATGCTTCCAAATCTATTTTGGAGCTTCTCGACCGCGTACAATGGAGAGCGAAAGTGGTCATCGGTAACAATAGGGTATCTATTGACTCACTGACACAATGAAGGTTGTACTTCTATGGAATGTGTTCTAACGATATCAGATTTCTAGACCTCGTTCCAGAAACCTGAACATTCCTACGCCACACACGTCAATCCGTTAGATCATATGCATTTGTGGTCGATTGACCATTGGACCGAACAACCCATTGTATAGCAAATTCATTATTTAGCCGTACGGTGTGTATGTGGAACTCACTCCCTGCAGAATTGCCTGATGCAATTTAGGAAAATATATGTACACAAACATTATCCTTTCCACAAACTATTTTTCTAGTTCCAACACAATGCATAGCATAAGTAGGCGTCATCCCCTGAATGTAGATCTTAATAAAAACAAGTGAAATTCATAAATGGCTTCATAGATTAACACGTCTCTGTAGACTCTGAAACTCACGCCTCTGACCACTCCTTAAATCTTTGTTGGGTTTTTCTTCAATTTTTTTTAAGAAACCAATGGCTTTTGAGTGTTTTCGAATTTCGAAAATCTTCAGGCAAATAAGTTCAATATGATTTATTACGAATTTCCGAAACCACTAGCCCCTATGCTACCAATAATGGCTGGGAAACTTTCGGTGTTTCATACCGGGGAAAATCCTAAGAGATTTCTGTTGGTCTATTAACCTAATAAGGCTAATTCTTTCAAATTTCCTTAATCTTAACATTAATAAGTAAAGAGCTACTCTGATGACTTCATTAACTTAGTCATACACAATACGCCGCCGATGTAAAATAAATAAAATTGTACAAAAAGCTTAAATAATGTGTTGATTACTATCAAATTCTAAATTTATTTCTTGATTACACTAGAAATCTCTATTCCATCCTCCTGGTATACAATTTTAGTCCTCATATCTTATAACCACGACTTTAACGCTTTAGCTTATGCTACATAATTGCCTGTCATTTTTAGGTGCAACAATGCTTGTTCCTCTTGTCTGTTCAACTGCTGGCTTTAGTTAGTATTTATTTCCGGAAAAAACATGTAACGGAATTACACAAAAACTGCCAAAGTTACAAAGTTTAACATGCAAAATAAAATATAACAGTTGACAATTATTTTGCCCTGTCACACCCTAACGAACTGACACTTCTCTATCTCCTAGAGATATGCTACGTTTTTTAGCAAGGGGAAAAGGAATAAGATAAAGCAGCAATGTGCTGTGAATGCGTTGGAGTGCGCTAATTTAATTAAATGTAAATTAAAAAGCTTTTATGAATATTTAAATTATGTTTTATTTAATTCTTATAAAGCAAAAATATTCCGGAAAAGATGGTAAAGTTCAAAAACGGCTATGTCAGGGGAGAAGGGAAAGGTGCAAAGAAGTTTAAAGAATTTGAAATGAATTCAGATGAAATAAATAGTAAATGCTGGGGTATTGTGGAAAAAGTTTAAGGAAGACATAAAAATGTTTAAGAATATATAGCATATTTTTGGGCTTAGATAAAGTAGCATATCATTAAGGCCTTAAATAGAATTTTAAATTATACGTAAATGCAACGGTCATACTTTTAGGCAGCAAAGAAAAATTTAAAAATTTTCTAATATTAGAAAAATATAGCATCATTTTAGGCCAAAAAAAAATCTTTAAAGAAAATTTGGAATGCTGTAAATATATAAATATTTTAACATACCTTAAGGCAGAATAATAAATTTTCAAACTTTTAGTTACTTGAAAAAACCTTGTATGTTTTTAGGCCAAAAGAGATTTCTTAAAAAAAATTAAATGCAGAATTCTAATAAAAATTAACCAAAAATATAAAATTTTTGAAAAATTTCCTATAAAAATAAGAAATTTTTTAAAATTTTTCTATAAAAATAAGAAATTTTTGAAAAATTTCCTATAAAAATAAGAAATTTTTTAAAAATTTCCTATAAAATAATTCTTTGAAAAATTTCCTATAAAACTAAGAAATTTTTTTTTTTCTCTAAAAATAAGAAATTTTTGAAAAATTTCCTCTAAAAATAAGAAATTTTTGAAAAATTTCCTATAAATATAAGAAATTTTAAAAAAATTTCTTATAAAAATAAGAAATTTTAAAAAAAAATTCCTATAAAAATAAGAAAATTTTTAAAAATTTCCTATAAAAATAAGAAATTTCCTATAAAAATTAGAAATTTTTGAAAAATTTCCTATAAAAATAAGAAATTTTTGAAAAATTTCCTATAAAAATAAGAAAATTTTGAAAATTTTCCTATAAAAATAAGAATTTTTTGAAAAATTTCCTATAAAAATAGGAAATTTTTGACAAATTTCCTATAAAAATAAGAAATTTTTGAAAAATTTCCTATAAAAATAAGAAATTTTTGAAAAATTTTCTATAAAAATAAGAAATTTTCGAAAAATTTCCTATAAAAATAAGAAATTTTTGAAAATTTTCCTATAAAAATAAGAAATTTTTGAAAAAAAAAATTTCCTATAAAAATAAGAAATTTTTTAAAAATTTCCTATAAAAATAAGAAATTTTTTAAATATTTCCTATAAAAATAAGAAAATTTTGAAAATTTTCCTATAAAAATAAGAAATTTTTGAAAAATTTCCTATAAAAATGTGAAATTTTTGAAAAATTTCCTAGCAATATTATAAATTTTTAAAAAATTTCCTTTAAAAATAAAAATTTTTTGAAAAATTTCCTATAAATCTAAGAAATTTGGGAAAATTTTCCTTTAAAAATAAGAAATTTTTGAAAAATTTCCTTTAAAAATAAGAAATTTTTAAAAATTTCCTAAAAAAAATTTCTTATTTTTATAGGAAATTCTTCAAAAAATTCGTATTTTTATAGGAAATTTTTAAAAAAATTCTAATTTTTATAGGAAATTTTTAAAAATATTCTAATTTTTATAGGAAAATTTTTCAAAATTTCTTATTTTTATAGGAAATTTTTCTAAAATTTCTTATTTTTATAGGAAATTTTTAAAAAATGTCTTATTTTTATAGGAAATTTGTGGAAAATTTTGTATTTTTATAGGAAATTTTTTGAAAATTTCTTATTTTATAGGAAATTTTTAAAAAATTTCTTATTTTAATAGAAAATTTTCAAAAAATTCTTATTTTTTTTAAGAAAATTTTTCAATTTTTTTTTATTTTTATAGGAAATTTTTCCAAAATTTTTTATTTTTATAGTAAATTTTTTAAAAATTTCTTATTTTTATGGGAAATTTTTCAAAAATTTTAGATTTTTAAAGGAAATTTTTCAAAAATTTCTTATTTTTTATAGAAAATTTTTCAAAAGATCCTTTTTAAATATTTAGTTACTTTTGAGAAATGTATCATTATTATAGCTTTCAAAATTTATATTTGTATATAATTCACAATTATTTCCCTTTTTTTCAAGCTTCAAATAACTCTACCTCTTCAATCATACTTCAAATCTTACTCTTTCGTAATTTGTTAAATATACACATAATTGTTGAGTACTTCACGTACATATGTATTTACGTTTCGTTTTCATTTCCACTTGACAGTTATATACTTCAAAATTTGTATTTTTTTTTTTCAAATTTTAATTATTCAATTCCCATTTTTTCACCCGTAGCAGTAGCACTCCAAACCAGCAAAGTTTACAAGATGCTTTCTATTTTCTTTTTTCACATAAAAGTCATTTAAATTCATGTGAAAAATGTATGAAAACCATTTGAAATATTTATTTTTCTCTTAATATTCATACAATTTTGTTGACGAGGCTTGCTTTTTATGTGTCGAGTTTAGGGACAATAAATAAGATCTAGAAAATTGGCTTTGGAAAACCTATTTTAAAAACATAAAAGGTCACCCTCGCATTTGTAACATTTTTTGTTATGATTTGCTTATGTTCACAAAAGCTTTAATAAGTTTAAAGGGAGAGTGTTTGCCTTGTACCAATTTATTCGCCATTTTGAGTTTTTAGAATTTCAAAAATAAATGTCAGAAATACTCTTCACGTATTATGTTAATGACTGTGTCATTTTTTTCTCTCCATTTTTAATTTTTTTTTTTCCATTTGCCATAACAGAACATACCACGAACCAGTAATTAGTAGAAAGTTTCACAAGTTTTAATTAAAAATAAGCTGAGCTATTTGGTTGGTTGGTTAAAATGACCAAACGCTAATATTATTATTTATAGTTTAAACTGAAATAAATGCTATTAATTCAAGGTTATGTTGAAAATCATGAATCAGCATTAATTTACCTTAGCAATATTTTTGTATACATACATACTTACATATTCCAAGTCGCTAAATTTCACTCATTCCCACTTAGGGGCAGACGTCATATTTTAAAGTGTGACATTTTGAGGAAAATTACCAATTGATTGATTGGCATTTCAATACAAAATATATTGTAAATTTGGTTTTTACAAATTATAAATAGGATTCTTACAAAATGTCCAATTATGGCAACATTGTTCCCAAAAACTGCAGACTTTAAAGCCTAAAGCCAGCATTCTTACCTAACCTAGCTAGGAACCATCTCTAGGTTTTCTCCAATTAATCGTGTTTCATTTCACTACATCTGGAGATTGTTCTTCAATTTGAAACTCCTAAGAACTTTTGAGCATTGCATATACAGGGTTATCCATTTAGCGGTTTCAATGATATTTTTTTCATGATATTTCTTTTTTATTATAAAGTTTGAACATTGACATTATGTATGAAACATTACATCATTTCGATGTAATGTTGCCAGCATTGATTCTTTTGAGGTATTTATCGACCACTTTTTGGCACATATTGGGCGGTATTAAAGCCATAACTTGACGAATATTGATTTTTAAGTGATCAAGAGTTAAAGGTTTATCTTCATAGAAAAGTCTAATGGTGTCAAATCGCATGATCTTGGTGGCCAGTTGATACCGCACGCAGAGAAATTACACGGCCAGGAAATGTCTCTTGCTATAAAGCCATATTCGCTCTAGTTGTGAAATCACATATTCTTCAATATTCGAATTCTTCAATAGCAGGCAAAAAAAGTCGGTTATCATATGACCATAACGCTCCGAATTCACGGTGACAGTCGTTCCATCGTCGTTTTCGAAGAAGTAAGGTCCAAACACACCTTCGGACCAAAGAGCGCACCCAACAGTGACTTTTTCTGGATATAATGGGTTTCTGTGAATCCTCAAGCAATTGAAGAGCACTTGAGGATTTACAGAAACCCAAATTCGACAATTTTGTTTATTTTAGTTTATACCCACTAAGTGAAAAGTGTGCTTCATCGCTGAAGAAAATTTTATTCGAAAAATCGCCGTCCACCGCCTGTTGTTCAAGCACTCATTCCACGAATCTACGACATTGTGAATGGTCAACTAGCTTCAGTTGTTGTGTGAGCTGGACTTTATTTGAATGTAGGTGTAGATCTAAATGCAAAATACGCCATAATGTGCCGTAAGACAGTCCTAATTCCTGAGAACGACAAGAAATCGACACACTCGGGTCTTCGCAACACTTTCACTTACAGCAGCAATATTTTCAGCGGAACGAGCTAAACGATGATGCACAGGCCTTACAATATTTTTAACCTCTCCAGTCTCTTCAAATTTCTTTACAATTTTGCCAATTGCGTGCGTAGTTGGACGATTATGTAAACCATACGAGGCTCAATAAAACCATGACTTTGGAAATTCCCCGCCTCTTAATCAAAATGGCACAATACTGTTCCTATCAAGATGCAACTGCTAGTTGACTTCAGGCTAAATTTGAACAAGCTGCGTCATTTAATTTGTGTTTGACAGCTGTTTATAGCAAACTACCTCGTGTTTTAAGAAGGACATGGGAAAAAACCATCCATTGCCGTGCCGTGAAGTTGTTCACTGAATTTCGATTAGGCCGTACAAGCACGGATGATGCCAAACGTTTCGGATTCCAGTTCAGGTCGTCAACAAAATCACGATAAGGCTTTAGATAACATCATCATTAACATATGCCTATTTTGATGACCTCGATTTTCAAAACTCCAATTTTTAGTCGTAGTTCCATTATGGATCTTAACAATGTTCCATTAGCCAACTTAAGATGCTCTAAATTTCCAATACTCCAATTTTTAGTCGTGGTTTTGTCATGGATCTTTTTCATTATATTTTTAACCTCAGAACCTTACATCGCCACTCCAGATTCTCCATGGTGGATTTTTATACACTTCATTTAATAGTCATGGATCTTTAGACACTTCCAATTCTACATCATGGATCTCTAATTCTTTATACATCAATTTAAAGTCCTGGATCTTAAGATAATCCTAATTCTCCATCATGGATCTTTAACTGCTTATACAGGAATATAGAGTCGTGGATCTTTAGATACTCCTAATTCTCCATCATGGACCTTTTACTCTTTATACAACAATTATAGTCATGGATGTTTAGATACTCCTCATTGATCTCTAACTTTTTATACAACAATTTATAGTCGTGAATTTTTAGATACTCCTCATAGATCTACATCATGAATCTATAACTCTTTTTACAGCAATTTAGAGGCGTGTTTCTTTAGATACTCCTAATTCTTCATGAGGGATATTTAACTCTTTATAGGGCCTCAACCATACATCATTCCATGAATAGTTAGCTGCTTGTAACTCCGCATCAATTGACCTACTCCACGTTCTAGCAGGTGCACCAAAACAATGGCCGCTTCCCTGTGGATTCCAACGAAGCGCTTGTCGAGCAATATTGGTATTTGGCCTTCGAAGCGTGTGTCCTATTCACCGCCATTTCCGTTGACATACCTCTATTTAAGCAGGGATTTGGTTTCTAGCGTTTAGTGGATCTTCATTTCTTATGCGATTCGGCCACCATATATTAAGGATTTGCCGCAAGCACTTGTTTGCAAAGGTTTGTAGGCGCTTATATCGATGGCATTTGTTTCCAAGTTTCGCAACCGTAATACAAGATGGACTTGACATTCGAGTGATATAAATTTGATGTTGATTTTTGCCGAGGCTTCCAAATAGCTCGGAGAATGCCGAATGCAGATTTTGCCTTATCAATATGCGATTCAATATCCTCGTCGGTGCCACCCTTTGTAGATACCAAACTATCAAGATAATTAAATGTACATATACATCCAATAACCTCGTTATCCACATTGATGTGTGTCGAAGGATTTGAGACTTCAGGAATAATCTCGGCCCAGCTGACCGAGATTCAACAGTAATAGCGTTAGTGTTTTCTTGAAGGTGGCCTGAGCTTTGGCTTAGGAGACATATCAGCGTATTCCAAGTTCTCGAGTTGTTTAAAGGATGTCAATTGGATACCACGTCCACCATACATATACATACAAAAGTATGGGTGAAAAGATACATTCTTGTCTTACTCTAGTAGTAACTTCAAACGGATTAGACAATTTACCTTTATGTAGAACCCGGCATTTAAAGTCCACGTACATTGCCCGAATTAAGTTCAGAATTTTCGTTGGCATATTACGATTTTCGAAAATTCTCCATAGATAGCTCCTATTGACACTGTCGAAGGCCTTCATAAAGTCGATAAACGTTAGGTAAATGGAAGTCGATAAATGCTAGGTAACTGTGTTGATTAGATATTGTCATTACCTGGGGCCTTGTTCCCCGCGTCTGAAATTCCATTGAATATACTGTCATGGCTGGTTTCATTGTTCACTTCCCTCAGTGGTTCCAATCCAATAGGACTGTTTATTGTCGACTTGATGTGCTCCATCCAACGTAATAATTGCTCATCTGGGGTTGAGAGAAGTGTACCGCTACTACTCAAGATAGGACTGTTAGTGTAGGCAGGTTTTGCGATAGTTTTTAGTTTAAAACTATCTTTCGCTAAAGTATCTCAACAATCACCTCTTCCAACTGGACCCCCTGTTCATTTGCACATATTCACCATAAAGCTAAATATTGTTAGGGATTTAGACTTTGTAATTTTTTTTATTTTATTGCCAATTTTTTTTATGAATTTAATTTACTTGTTGACAATTTCATTTACACGAAATTGTTTACACGTAAATTACCTAATCCTGTTCATTTCTCTCAGTGCATGTAAATGATGATCTACAGAAAATTGCAACTCTGTAGAGATGAATTCATGCAACATTGCAAAAAAACCTGTTTGACAGATGCCAAATTCTGATTGGCAGATTGCAATATACCATGATTTTGTAACGGGATTTTGTAACGGGATTTAGGCAGAAAAGAGTAGAACGAAAAAAAAGAAGAACAAAGAAAAAGCAAGAATGGCGTGGTTTTTTATTAAGAAAAAGAAAAAATCGAGTCATGTAAGTAGGAGTGGTAATTCGGCGGTGAGCGGTTGTCAGTGAAATTTAGTTAAAAATAAACAAAATTCAAACAAACAATAAATGAAAACAAAAAGAAACTATACTATGTATAAATAAGTTAAATTACATAATAAAATTAAAATGTTTAAACAAAATATACCTACAAACAAAAAAAAAGAAGAGAAAAGAAGCAATTAAAGAAAAATTATACACATTAATTATTACAAAATTAAAAGAAAAATAACTAAAAAAATTTCTCTGCTTGTGGTTTTTGTGTCTTGTAAAAAAATTTTAAAAGTTATTAAAATATACTTGAAAAAACTTAAAATAATTTATAAATTTCAAACAAAAGTTAATTGAAAAATTTGGCTTAGAAGCGGATCGTCACTGTCTCCGTTGTCTATTTTCAAGCATTAATTTTAATGATCCAATATTAACGTCAACGTCACCAACGTCATCATCCCTTACACAACAGCAACAACAAGCAAAGCTATTGCAACAACAGTTGGAAAAACAACTCAGCCGAGCTTCTCTTATATCGAACATTTGTTTTGCCATTGACAACTGTTGGTCGCAACAAAAGCAAGCCCCACAAACTTCATCCACAACAACATAATTCTTCACTGCAACAACGACCTCCAACAAACCAACCACCACAAAGCGTTTCTTTGCAGCATTATCTTCAGCATCATCTACAGCATCAGTCACCAAAACAGTCTTCAGTCCCAGCATTATCTTCAGCATCATCTACAACATCATCTACAGCATCAGTCACCAAAACAGTCTTCAGTCCCAGCATTATCTTCAGCATCATCTACAACATCATCTACAGCATCAGTCACCAAAACAGTCTTCAGTCCCAGCATTATCTTCAGCAGTATCAACCACCTCATCCACAGCAACACCATCAAATATTTACAACACCCCCCCCCTACAATTTCTGCAACAACATCGGTATTTAAGTAAGGTAGATGTAACAATTTTCTTTTTTTTTTTTTCAATAACTTTATTATTATTATTATTTTAATATTATTAATATTTTATTATTATTTTTATTAATAATTATTATTATTATTATTAATATTATTATTAATATTATTATTATTAAATAAATAATGAATTTCATAATGAAATAAATTCATTTCTTTTACAAAACGAAGGTAACGAATTGGTAGGTATGAGTAAACAGTGATGACCCCGTGACGTGACTACGGAGTCCCGTCAAAGTTGGTATAATTCAGATTAATTTCGTTCCTTTCAATTTTTTTTCAACTTATTTTATTAGAAGCTCTATATTTTAAATTTTTTTTGTGGCAATTTACAATGGCATGATTTTTTCTATGATTACGCGTCTAAACAATTGGGTCGAGAACCGCGCCACTGACGGCAGAGCTAGCCGAAAATACCTAGTACATGCCATTGATCTTCAATTTTTGTTTTTGTGCATTTACAAAGCGCGCGTAACAATATATTAGCCTCCTCAAGTTATTTTCCATTTATTCCACAATACATTTACTATTCGTATCTATCATCTAGGACAACAGGCCTTAGAAATAAATACATGTTCTTTGTATTAAATATCTCCTAAAGGAGGATGAAGGAGGAAGCTCGATGATTAAACATTAGTGGCTGTTAAGTAAGAAAAATGGTCTAAAAGAGCTGCACTTAACTAAATTACAGAGGAAACAACAATAGAAGTAGGAAAAAAAATGCTAAGTAATCTTGACAAAGTGAGGTTAAAGCATTAAAAGAGTTAAGATTTAAGTTCATTAGAATTCAAAAAGAGGAAAAATTATATTAGAGATTCTTAAGATTGCAGAATTTGTTAGTCGTAGATATTAAGTATCTTTAGATATAACAATTTTTAGTCATAATACACAAATTTTTTTGCGTGGTCCGTCATGAAACCTTACAATACCTAATCTTCCCACGTGGATTTTTAGAAACTCCAGTTTCCAGTCTATAGTATATAAATCCTAAATTTTTGCTTCCTGGATGTCTAATTTTCCTTTATAAATCTTATGATAATCCAATTTTTCATTATAAATCTTCAGATATTTTACTTTTTCATAGTCAGTCCAACTTTATAACGTAACTCTTGAGACATTTCAGTTTTACAAACATTTATCTGATAATAAATTCTCAAAAAAAAATCTCAAATGATTAACAAAGTCCTTAATAAAAAGTTAAAAGCATTTTCATGTATTGCAATAAATTAAAACTTATTCCTGGAATAATGCAAAATAAAAAGGCAATAATAGTAAATTAAAAAGTAGAAAATATAGAAAAATCCTTGATAACTAATTAACATATTTTCTGCATTACTGCACTTTTTTTCAATTAACAGCAAAACTTTTGTTCCCATGTTATATGAACCACCCTGCTGTTTTTTTAATGACTTTCATTGTTATGTTTGTTACTAGTTGGTTACTTGTTTACTTTTAGTTCAGTTGAGCTGAGAGTTAGTTTCACTTGAAAGCCTGATTGAAAACCACAAGAATAATTAATTTTTGTTCTCAATATTTTAGTTTCTAAGTATTTAGTTTTGTTTGAAAAACTTAATGATGGAAACCAAAACAAGTTTTCATAAAAATTTTATGTTTTTTGTTTTAAACATAGATTTTCATTTGACTTCAGTTTGTTAAATGCATTTGGGAAAATGTGTTACCTAAAAACCGGCACAAAAGAAAATTGAATGAAAAGACGCTATTGAAATGTTTTTATTTTTTATATTTCTCAGAAAACTATAACTATTTATAATAACTATAATAAATTAAATGTGTTTTATATTTATCTTTAAACATTACATAATAAATGGTATAAATTTTCCTTTTAATAACATTTAAACCTAATTATCGAGAGTTATTAACAGTTGGATTCTCCAAGTTTCCTGCAAGTAACTTCAATTTTTATAAATGTTTCTTAGAATTATCAAATCTACTTAATTAAGATAATTCAATTTTTAATTATGGAGTACTCGTGGATCGTTAGATAATGTTCTTGCATAGATTAGGTACCTCCAAAATCCTTGTGCCAGCTGCCGTAACAGGGAGATTTCTCACATGATTACCACTTGAACAACGTAAGTGCTAAGTCGATGGATGAAGAGTCCAAAGACAAGAGCCACTATCCGAGACAGACGCCCGCTTGCAGCCGCAACATGTTGAACAGACGCTGCATTTTCGTAATTTACCAAATACGTTGAAATGGCTCTAAGATAACTCCCTCTTATATTCGCCCTGACCTAGAATTCCACATGGGGTGTTTACCGCATCTTCAACTAGATTGCTGAGATAACCAAGATGTATCACGAGGAGGTTAGAGTAAGAATTGGAAACAGTTCTTACCTAGTACTTGGGCTGGCCTCGTGTTCCCATTCATTCAGAAATGAGCTTTCAAGATGATTTACCTAGCGCTTCTTTATGAACGCTTCGACAGTTTCAGCAGGAGCTATGACGAAAATTCCTAACTTAATTCGGGCAGTACATGGATTTTAAATGTCGAGTCCTACATAAGGGTAAATTGTCAAATCCGTTTGAAGTTACTACTGGAGTAAGGCAAGAATGTACCTTGTCGTTATACCTTTTATCCTCGTCATCGATAACATAATGCGTTCGGCTCAGAATGGAAGATGCGGTATATCCAATGCTGACACCCTTTAAAGATGCCTATGACGTATGTCTTCTAAAGCCAAAGCTCAGGTCACCTTCAAGAAAATACTAACTGATACTGAATCACGGGCGGCTGGGCTGTAAATCAATATTTTCAAAACAAAGATTATGCCTGGAAGCTATGAGGCGAATCTGTCGCCGCACATCAATATGGATTACGAGGTTATTAGATGTGTAGGTACCTTCAGTTATCTGGGAAGGTTGGTATCTACAAGAGGTAGCGCCGAAAAAGACATTTAATCGCCTATTAAGAAGCATTCTCCGAACATTTTGAAAATCTCGGCAAATATCAACAACATGAATAGACAACTCGAATGTCAAGTCTATCTTGGGGGTTACTGCGTATCTCGATTCGAATATAAAACTGTTCGAATTTCTATGCTTAAGCATTGTGTTTTGAAAATAATTTCTTACGAATCGAGTTACGCGATAATCCCCCTGTTGCGAAACTTGGAAACGCACAAATGCCAACGATATGCGTCTGCAAATCTTTACAAACAAGGCAAATGGTGGCCGAAGATCTATTAAACACGGCAAAACAAATCGCTGCTCCTGCTGAGGTATGTCAGCGGAAATGGTGGTAGATAGGCCACACTCTTCGAAGATCAAATATCAATATTGATCGACACGCGCATCGTTGGAATCCACAGGGAGTCGGGCTGTCGTGTACCTGCTAGAACGTGAAGAAGGAGAATTGATACGGAGTTGCAGGCAGAAAGCTATTAATTTAATGACATATTCCTTACATCTCGCAATAGATTTTCATTAATTGATCTTGGGATTTTCATTAATTGATCTTGGGATTATCGATTATTGATCCAAGTGTAGAACATTTATCACGTGGAGACACGATGTTAGAAAAATAATGTAAACAAAGCATAGAGAAAGCGTTGCCAGACAACTTTTTTCTAAACAATTAAACGGATACGTATAAAATGAATCGTAACGTGCCAAAGGCAGTTGTAAAGTTTATTTTACATTAAAGAAACATTATTAAATACTTAATAGTGATTTTAAATGAAAATAAATTATTATTATTTTTTTTTTTTTCAAAGTAAAAACTTTTTTAAACTTTTTCCCTTCTCATTTCTTTTTTATATATCTTTTTCACTTGAATCTTATTACAGATTATATGAATCGCAGTTTTGCATAATTTATGCCTTCAAAGTTTGTTTGAACTCACTTTTGCTTTAAACATGTGTATGCAATAATTTGCTGAGAACTTTTTGTTTTTTTATTATTTATCGCAGGATATTTTTCATTTTAAATTTCAACACATTTGGTTGGTCAGCAAAAGCATCAGCAACATCTAGAGTGATTAATGACCCAACCGAAACAGACCTTCAACTTGCGCTTTAAATAAATATAAAAATATACTATGTGGGGAAAAAAGTAAAGCTAGTTACATACAACATGTTAAAACAATTATGAAAAATAAATGTTTTGGAAAATCGACTAGAGATTGAGAACAAAAAAGAAATATTGTTAAAATATAAAAAAACTATAGAAAAACTTACATCAATCAACATTAAAATCAAGAGATTTTTTCAGTTTTGTTTTACAAAATAGGTTCTGAATATTAAATGTAAATTTTACAAAACAAAAACAAAAAACTTTTTTCTGAAAATTCACTATAGAGTTAGAATATAAACAAAGTGTTTACACTATCTTAGATTTATAAAATTTGTATAAACATTAATTTTTCATTCTCTCTCTGTCTCTTTCTAGCCACTGAAATCCGTTGCCAGGAAAAGTCACGCGGTGGCTTGAGCTATGAAGTTATTTTGGCTGAGCCAGCTCCCAATGTAGCCGTGCCCAAAAAACCCGTTACACCCGGCAAAAATGTTTCAGTCGAAGAAATTGAGCAAAAATTAAAGGCCGCCGAAGAAAGACGTGTTGTAAGTTTTCGGGAATTGGTGGAACATTTAGGTCCATTTTCTTAATAATCGTTTCTTTTTGTTATTACAGTCTTTGGAACAAAAGAAAATGGCTGATTTATCTTATAAATTGGCTAAAATCGAAGAGGCCACACGTAAAAAAGATGAAATCACCAATGAGTTCATCAATCAGACCAAGGAACAGTTGGAATCGAAAATGGAACAGCATGTTGAGAAACGTGAAGCTATTATTAGTGATTTGAAAGAGAAATTGAAGGTAAATATAAGAAGAAATATGTATATATAGTTAAAAGGGTATAGATGAAGCCCTTACTTAGCTATACATCTAATGTATAGACCTAAAGGTGGGAGGCCAATACACTCGGCCTTTTTTAGCCTACCATCTTAACATATATTCCTTCTACGTTGAAAAAGGTAGACCGAGACCGAAAGATGTTAAATTTTTTAGCATATCATACTATAGTTCCTCCTAATGAAATTTACAGATTCAGGCAAAAATTGATTCATACAAGACCGAAACACCTTAAAGTCATTAGTATATCATCGCTCCTTCGATTGACAGGTATCTTAGGGAAAATGACCAAAAGCTAATCTCAAAACCTCTGAAACGAGACCAGAAGTTTGTAGATCTATTAGCCCTTTATCGTTTCTTTTGAAGAAAATTGCAGAGACTCATTGAGTGGTATCTTAGGAAAAGTAGTTTTAAACTTTAGGAGTTAGGCTTTGTTCCCGAAGACGCAAATGCCCATTCATACGAGACCTAAAGATCCTTAAGCATATCCAACATATCATCGTTCCTCCTAATGAAATTTGCGGAAACTCGTTGTTAGGTATCTTAGGGGAAATTTAGAGCATAAGCTAATGTTAAAACCTTTTAAACGAGATGGGAAGGATATAGATCTATTAGCCCTTAATCGTTTCTTTTGAACAAAGTTGCAGAGAGTCATCGAGAGGAATCTTTGGAAAAGTAGTTTTAAACTTAAAACCTTCTGGACTGGACATAATCTGAACTACGGAACCATAAACAGTGCGAATACTCAATAATCTATATATCTTATATATGTACCTATATAACTCCTATGTCGAAGAAGGTAGTCTTTATTCGCAAAGGCAAATGTAGATTTTTGCTACTAAAACTTAAAGGTAGTCAAATACCCCTACCCGTTTTTGAAGGTATATTAATTCTCCCTTCTAGTGTTAAAGCTATAATCGCTCCTCCTAATGAAATTTTACTCGTTGACAGGTATCTGCTCTCAAATCCTCTCATACGAGACCGAAAGTTTATAGACCTATTAGCTATTCATCGTTTCATCTCATGAAAATTACAGAATGAGTATAACACAGGAAAAGTAGTTTTAAAGCTAAGATCTCCTGGACTGGACATAATTTCAGCAACGGAACCATAAACAATAGCGAATACTTTGATCCAATTGCTCAATAAGCCCTAACGTATATGTTAAAAATATTTTATAGCTACCCAGCATATCAACGTTCCTCCTAATGAAACTCGCAGATACTCGTTGATAAGTATATTAGGAGAAATTTAGATCAAAAGCTAATCTCAAACCATCTCAGTCACAGTAACTTTCTTTGGATGCAATGGTTTTTCGAGGTAATGATGTTTCCTTGATGTCTTCTGATCACAAAACGCACCATACAGTCACTTTCTTTGGATTTAATGGTTTTTCGGGGACTGTTTGTGGATTTTGTGAAACCCAAAATCACTGCCAATTTACTTCCTAACCTCAAATTTGCAATTATTAGTGGTCTCAAGTGACGCTGACTTAATTAGGAGTCAGCTGGTGCAAATGTGGCTACAAAAAATATGTGATCATTATTTGGTAGCGCAAACTGTTCACTTTCTTTGAACGAATTCACATTTGCTACAATTTTGATTAATTAAAAATGGTCCTGATCAGAATCTAACCTTAAATTACCTACCTAGCCTCAAATTACGTCACGCTGTGGGACCCAAGTAACGCTGATTTAGTCTTCAGTCAGCTACATATCCTAACCTATTGTGATTGATCCAATTTTCTTAAGTTTTCAAAATTTTCGATGAAGTATTTAATTAAAAATGGTCCTCATTAGAGCCAATTTGCTTCTTAACCTTAAGTTACCTAATCCTGTTAGAACCAAGTAATGCTGATTTAGTCCTCAGTCAGTTGCTTATCCTAACCTATTGTGATTGGTCAAATTTTCTTCATTTTTCAAAATTTTAGATTTAGTATTTAAAACAAACTTTCAGTATTTTAAAAATGTTGTTAAAATTAGCTTAAGATTAAAATTACAATACATTTCTTAATTATTTAATTTCCAATTTTTCCAGATTCACTCTCAAGAAATCGAAAAAACTCGAGAACAATTGGAACAGCAAAAATACATTGAAAAGATTGCCATTGAGGAGAAATTGAAATCGGCTCAAACTTTGCGCGATGAAAACATCAAGAAAATGTTGGAACGTCTAAAGGAACATGTAAGTTTTGAAAAATCAATATTATTGTACAAATTCAATAACAAAGGCACTTCCAAAAATTATAAAAAAAGCACCATCTAAAAATTTTATAAAAATAAAACTCATTTGTAAACTTATTCAATCATTTAGACTAAATATTCATTTGATGATCAATTTTTTTAATTATTTAAAATTTTAAGTTAAGCTAAACATTAATAAAATAATTATTTTTTAAAAAAATTTTGAGTTTTTAGTATTTTTTTAAGAATTTTTTTTATTTGAGAAGCCAAAATTTTAAAAACTCTAAAGATCACACAAATTTTTATAACACCGCCTTTTTGAACACACTTTTTCACTAACTCACCTCATCACACCCTCATTTCACCATTAACTTATCACCTTTACCACACACTCCCACTTTGACAACATCTTGTTAAATATTACATTTTTCTACCCTTTATTTCATTCATTCATTTTTTTCAATTTCTTTTCAAAACGTTTCTTTAATTTTTCAATATAATTTTAGAACACTGTCAAAATTGCCGAAATCAAAAAACAAATTGATCAATTGGAATCAGAAAAAATCGAGGAGAAGGCCCGCATTATTGAAAATAAATTATATACCGCTGAACAAAATCGTGAAAAGGAGATTCAAAAGAAAATTGAAAAAGTTCATAAACTCGTATGTTCATTTCTCTCTTAATTTTTATATCATAAGTTCTTACATTTTCAATACAAAAAAAATCATTTATATATATATGTACCATATATCTGATCAAGATTTCTTAAGTTTTGTTTTTTTTTTTTTTTTTTTTTTTTTTTAACTGAAAGCTTTAAACAAAAATCTTTAATTTTTGTTTTATTTCAACGCTTTTTTTTGAATTAATTTAATTTTAATCATTCAAAATAGTTAATCATTTAATTCAAAATCATTGATCAAACCAAATCAAATTGTTTGTTGGGATATGTACATAAAAAATAGTTAAAGTCTTTTGAAATCTGGTAACGTCGCAACATTTTGCATGAAGAAGATTATGAGCTTATGAATATAAGCTGTGTTCCAGAACTACCAATACTGTACAATATTGTACAAGTTTTAATCAGAAACTACAGGAAAGTGTTCCTGTACTGAAAAAAAATGACTTAATTGTAATTTCTGATTAAAAATTGTACAATATTGTACAGTATTGGTAGTTCTGGAACACAGCTATAAATTCCCATTGAAATTTTACACTTTTCCTGTTCGCCTATTATAGAACTCTCGAAAATGGGGAAAAAATTTACTTTATTTGGGTTCCAATTAGATAAGGTCAAGTTTTAAGACTACCACGAAAGAAAGCTAAAAACTCCCTCGTTCTGAAAGCATCTGATTCTCTTAAAGCAACTTCTAAAAATATCAATTCGTCGAACTCTTCACTTCCAATAAGACACTGCCCAGTCATGTCTGGTTTTAATAGTGCCAGCAATCTAAGAGAATATTTACGATCTTAAAGGGGTCCGATCTGCTTTAAATGTTCTAGTTTATTTAAAATTTTTAAGTTAGTCCCAAATCTTAAGCGTAATAACTCATCTGCTCTACAGTTACTTTTTTGGCTTCCAATAAACCGTGTCCCCCATTCTGGAATTATCCTCGTTCTGAAAGCATCCGATTCTCTTAAAGCAACTTCTAAAAATATCAATTCGTCAAACTCTTCACTTCCAATAAGACACTGCCCAGTCATGTCTGGTTTTAATAGTGCCAGCAATCTAAGAGAATATTTACGATCTTAAAGGGGTCCGATCTGCTTTAAATGTTCTAGTTTATTTAAAATTTTTAAGTTAGTCCCAAATCTTAAGCGTAATAACTCATCTGCTCTACAGTTACTTTTTTGGCTTCCAATAAACCGTGTCCCCCATTCTGGAATTATCCTCGTTCTGAAAGCATCCGATTCTCTTAAAGCAACTTCTAAAAATATCAATTCGTCGAACTCTTCACTTCCAATAAGACACTGCCCAGTCATGTCTGGTTTTAATAGTGCCAGCAATCTAAGAGAATATTTACGATCTTAAAGGGGTCCGATCTGCTTTAAATGTTCTAGTTTATTTAAAATTTTTAAGTTAGTCCCAAATCTTAAGCGTAATAACTCATCTGCTCTACAGTTACTTTTTTGGCTTCCAATAAACCGTGTCCCCCATTCTGGAATTATCCGATTCTCCCTTCCGCACAACTTCTGAAAAATCAATCGTCGCATTCTTTAACCTAACTTCTTGGCTTTAAATAAGACAGAATACATCAGGTCCTTATGGTGACATCAACATGAGAGAACGTTTACGACCTTAACGGTTCCCGAACTGTATTGAGTCTTCAACCTATCATATCTTTTTGCAATAGGGATTTGCAAGCGGCTTGAGGCATGTCAAAAGCTTCTGGTTCATCTGGAATTTGTACGATAATCCCAAGTCTTAAGCTTAATAACTCGTCTACTCTACAGTTTCCTTTGGCACCGCATTCACATAAGAAGCATGCAAAAGAGCGGTTTCCGATCTGTTTAAAATCAATACATCCTCGAAAAGTCTTCAATCTATCATTTCCAAAATGCAAGCTTTTTTTGCACTAGGGATTTGCAAGCGGCTGGAACCATTTCAACAGATTCTAGTTCATCTGAAATTTGCACGGTAGTCCCAAGTCTTAAGCTCAATAACTCGTCTACTCTACAGTTCCCTTTGGCCCCGCATTCACATAAGAAGCATACAAAAGAGCGGTTCTCGATCTGTTTTAAATCAATACATCCTCGAAAAGTCTTCAATCTATCATTTCCAAAATGCAAGCTTTCTTTTGCACTAGGGATTTACAAGCGGAACCATGTCAACAGATTCTAGTTCATCTGGAGTTTGTAAGATACTCCCAAGTCTTAAGCGTAATAACTCGTCTACTCTACAGTTCCCTTTGGCCCTGGATCCATATAAGAAGCATACTAAAGAACTTATTATCTCAGTGTACTCAGAAGGCCTTAACTGCTATTTTAACATCATCTTCGTCGCATTCTTTAGGCTAAACTCTTGACTTTCAATAAGACTGGATATATCTAGTTCTTATAGGGACAGCAATATGAGAGAACGTCTACGACCTTAACGGCCCCCTTTCTTTTAAATGAATAACATGAATACATCCTCGAAAAGTCTTCAATCTATCATTTCCAAAATGCAAGCTTTCTTTTGCACTAGGGATTTGCAAACTGCTAAAGGCATGTCAACAGCTTCTAGTTCATTTGGAATTTGTAAGATAGTGCCAAGTCTTAAGCGTAATAACTCGTCCCTCCAATGTCTTTCCTACCCCTGATACTGACTCATTATTACCGTATCCGCCATCATTTGTAGTTCACCTGTAATATCATGCCCGTTTCGGTCATGCCAATAGTTGCCAGCAAATCGAGGAGCAACCCCAGTGTTTCTTTACTAGAAGTTATCTAATACCTTTGAGGCAGAATTTTCCTCAACCCTTCTTCTCATATTCATCTAGATTCGATGGTGCGCATTCACACCACAGCCCTAGGGATATGAACAAAAAAAAATCATCTGTAATTTACACTGGGTTTTTACATTCCAGCTTTGATACTTTTACGTCTTCGCTACTGAAGGAAGGAAGAAGATAAATATTGAGACTGTTCCTTCCTTAACCCGTACTTAGAATAGTCTTAAAACTCCTTATGCGTCAGGAGGAGTGTGAAAGACGGAGATGCAGTTGAAGATTTCTCTGAACAAACTAATAGGTCATCAGATTTTTCCAAAATCGTCACGTCTGCATCATCATCAGCCCAAGCCTCTTCCAGATGGTTTTCAGCAAGTAGAATCAATTTGTTCCTCTTTAATCCACAAGCTTTATCTAGGTTTCCTGAATGATAATATAGACTATATAAACTCCTCCGAGATTAATGTCATTGACGCAAATGCATAGTGTGAAAATTTATTTGAAGAAACCGAAGGGGCATCAGATATTTCCATATATCGATTCATTTAAGAGGAGTTATTGAGGGAAATGTATTGGAATAGTGAAGATTTATCTGAAGAAACCCAAGGGGCATCATATATTGGCACCATCACCATATCTGCATCCTCATCAATGTTTGAGAGATTCACTGACGTGTATCAGAACTGGATGGAAATCTATTTTCTTCCAGATTCTCTTTAGGCTTATCCGCAAACTTTACCACCACTCATCTAGTGTTCCAGAATGATCAAGAGGAATGTCACCATATCTGCATCCTCATCAATGTCTGCAATAAGCTCTCCCACAAACCTCTTTGCTTGGTTTAGAAATTCACTCACGAATATCAGAACTGGATGGAAAACTAGTTTCTTCCAGATTCTCTTTAGGCTAATCCTCAAACTTTACCACCACTCATCTAGGATTCCGCGATGATTAAGAGGAGTGTCATTTAGCATTGGAATAGTGAAGATTTATCTGAAGAAACCCAAGGGGCATTAGATATTTCCACCATCGTTATGTCTGCATACTCATCAATTTCTGGAAGAAACCCTGAACTTAATCTCTTTACCATAAAAAGGGTTACAAAGCTTCTCTTACTGGAGCTATTCAGGCTTCGGAAGCTTTACTCCTCCTTAACTCACAAAACTTACTATCACTTACCCAGGATTCCTGGATAAGAACTATATCGATTCCTTTCGTCAGAAATATTGTCATTGACGTAGAATTAGAGTAGTAAACACTAAAGGGACATTAGATATTTCCACTATCGCTTTGTCTGTATCCTGATCAATAGCCCGAAGCAGATATTCCTTATCAAGCTCTTTGCTTGGTTTTGTTGCAAAGAAATTTCCCATGCTGTTAACTGCATTATAACAGGATGAGACACTAGTCTCTTACAGATGCTCTTCAGGCTTCGGAAGCTTTGCTCCTCCTTAATTCACAAAACTTACTATCACTCACCGAGGGTTCTTGGTGATTCTTTCGTCAGAAAGTAGAGTAGTGAAGATTTATATGAAGAAACCCAAGGGTTATCAGATATTTCCACCATCTTTTTGTCTGCATCCTCATCAATATCCCGGAGAAGCTATTAATTATCAAGATCCTTGCTTGTGTTTGTGATAAAACAGATTTCCCAAGCACCTAAGAGCATTAAATGGATGAAACACATATCTCTTGTGGATGCTTTTCAGCTTCAGAATCTCTTTCCTCCTTCTAAATCCTTAAACTTCTTCTTCTGCTATCCTTGAATCCCAGTGAAGCGTAGGACCTCAACAGGTAATAACTGTATTCAATTCCTACTCGCACCTCCTCGTTGTACATACTGGAAACCTGAGCAACCTAGTTAAAGATACGGTAAACAACCCGAGTAGGATTCTAGGTCAGGGATATTGAGTTATCTTGGAGCCATTCCGACGTATTTGGTCTAAGGGCCTAAGATATTTGTACTTGGTAAAGTACGAAACTGTAGCGTCTGTTAAACATGTTAGTTAAGGCTGCAAGCGGGCGTCTGTCTCAGATCGAGCGGCTCGCTTTGCAAACGTGGTTTTTGTCTTTGGACACATCATCCATCGACTTAGCACTTACGATGTTTTAAGCATGGAAAGAAACAACATTACAGAATATACTACTCCAAGGGGTAATCATGTGAGAAATCCCCCTGTTACGGCAGCTGGCACAAGTATTTTGGAGGTGCCTAATCTATACAAGAACATCCTGGTGAATGAAACCTTATACCTTAACCAGACGTTCTACTTGAGCATTAAAGTAGTGAAGATTTACATATCTAAAAAAGTGGAGAGGGCATCAAATATTTCCACCATCTTTATGTCTGGATGTTATGTATCTGGAAGAAGCTATTTCTAATCAGCCATTTTAGGCTCATGATCAAGGGATTTTAGGCTCATGATCAAATTGCTGCATTTTACGACTCTTCAAGGGTTACCCAAAAACAATAATTGAAAGACACTGATCCCACCTAAGCACATTATAACAAGATGAGACACTTGTTTCATACAGATGCCACTTCTGCATTATTACCAGTAACAACAACAAAATCTCTTCTCTACCAATATAATTACTTGATTTTGTGATGCTCAGATAAGGAGACATCGTGAACAGCCGTGGTATAGCAGTTCGATCCATGGCCAGACCAACTTAAAAAAATTATTTTTTTTTTTTTAAAGCCGTTCATCTCATAACTCAGCTAGTCACTGGATGTTGAGTATTAGGCTATGTAAAACTTCTCTAACTAATGCATTTGCCGTTCGGAGTCGGTGTTAAAACGTAGGTCCCTTTCAATGAGTCTAAAAATAGAATTGGATGCAGCTCATTCTCTGAGAGATGTACCACTTGCTCCAACTGGAATGTCATGGGAATTATGTATGTATATAGATAAGAAGACATCAAAATCTCAAAGAAAATTTCCAGGCACTTGCGTAAAGTTACTTTTAGCTACATATTCAATATTAGCGCTATTTGTGGCATCTTTGGACTCAATTACTTGGACGAAGATCATTACGGTATTTAAGGCTCATTATCAAATTGTACAACTCCTTAAGATGTATCCAAAAGCAATCTTTGGAAGACATTGATAAATTTTGGACAATTTTAGACAAACTCCAGGAATGATAAAAGTTTCCGGGCAGTTTTCTAAAACATCTCTTCAAAGCAAAACAGGGGGGTTACTATGTATTTCGACTCGGAAGATAAGATTTCCGAAACACCCAGATTTCAAAAAATTTTATAGAATTTAAAAAATTTAATTAACTTTAAATTTTTTGAGAAACCATTTATTACTTTTGATTTTTCTTTATTTTCAAATAGGAACGTCGTGCTGAATTGGTACGTCAAAACAAGGCTGCAGCACAGCCCCAACAATGCGAGGACAACATGTCAACAGCCATTGCCTCATCCGGCTAGAAGCTGAACTAAACTCTCAGAAACACAAATAAAAGAAAGATAAGAACAAAGTAATAAAAAAGATTTAAGATTATAAACAAAACAAAAAACAGCACTACGAAACTGCTTCAAAATAAAATACAAAAAAAAATTAGAAAACTTTTTTTGAAAACTACAGAGTTTTTCATATAAAACAAAAACAAAGAAAGAAAGAAAAAACACACACAAACACAACAAAAATCATTTAACTGCTAAAAAAGAACCGTTTGATTAAAAAGTAAAAAACAAAACAAAAACAAACTATATACTCAAAATAAAACAAAAATACGGAAAAAGCATATAATCCTCCCACTATCTCTCTCTATCTCTCTCTAACTACTAATTATTACAACAAGAAAACAAATAAGTAAAAGAAAAAAAAACTAAAACAATTAATTATATTTTTCATTAACAATTATTATATTTAAAAAAAGAAGAATAACTCATTAACTACAACAATAACAACAAAAAAACAACAAAGCTGATATTATAAAAACAAAAAATTTAATTAACAAAAAAAAAAGAACTAAAATTTCTAACAACTGGAAGTAAAATTTATAAAGAAACACCTTTTTAAAAATTCAAAGAATTTGTTGCCATTTAATTATTGAATGGATTAATTGTAATTTAATTTAAAGGTGTTTTTTTATTATAAAATAACTTAAGAATTTAGCACATTTTTTCTTTTTTTACGAAAACAAAAATAAATTGTTTGTATGACTTGACGTCTTTGATTTAGCAGCACACAATAACAAACAACAACAAAAACAACAACACACACGAAATTACTCATGAGTTAAACAAAAGAGAAAATGATAACGGAAAAATAAGGAGTTGCCAGTTGAAAATCTTGTCTAACAACATAAAACAGGGTGACTCATGAATTTCAAGACCATTTTTTTAAGAAAAAGAAAGACGTTAAAATGCTAAGATAATTTGTGTTTGGTTTTAAATATATAATTCAGAATTATTTAAAAGAGCAGAGAAGTTATAAAAGAACGTTTTTTTTTAGTATTAAATATTTTATTTTCATTTCATATAAATAATTTATACAACAAATCAGGCTACTTTTACAAAAATGGTCTGTTTTGAAATTCCTTTCTTAAATGATTTTCTATTTGTAAGCAATTATTTTTTTTTAATAATCATATATTTTACTTT
Organism: Stomorhina lunata; assembly: GCA_933228675.1. NCBI lineage: Eukaryota > Metazoa > Arthropoda > Insecta > Diptera > Rhiniidae > Stomorhina > Stomorhina lunata. The sequence continues at coordinate 13,150,625 of OW121741.1, forward strand.
AATTTTATTTTCGAATAAAAATAAATAAATTTTGTGTAAGTTCTTTTTAATAAAAAAAATATAAATAAAATGCTTCAAAAAAAATCAATAAAATTTATTTAAACAAAAAATTTAAACAAGAGTTTTATTTCAAATTTTCAGTTTTCCGTTTCTAAAAAAAAACTAAATAAATTAAACTTAACAAAAAAATAAATAAATCTAGGCATTTAAGTATAAAAAAGGATTTTAATTTTTTTATACTTTAAATTATATAAAAAAAAAATAAGAAACAAAAATTTTGAAAGAAAAAATTTTTCATAAAGAAAAAATAATAATTATAATAAAAAAAAATATTTTGTCTATTTATTCGTATATTACAAAAAATAAAATAACATACAAGTTGATATTGATTATACATATTAAAATAAAATCTAAGCAAATATGATAATAATTTAAACCGAAATTACTTTAGTAAAACAATTTAAAACATTTTTAATATCTTTTAATTTCTCAGTTCTAAAATTATTTTTTTAATAATTTGCTTCAAATAAAAATACGAGGCCCTAGTCAATAAGTCCCTGGCTTTTAGAATGTTAAAAAAGTTTTTATCCAAAAAATATTTTCGATTCCTCATATTTTCCTTTGAGTTCTTTACACTGGGTCCAATGTTTCCGAAGTTTGTTGTATCCCTGCCGGCTTTTGTTTATGAGGAAATTTCGTTTTTGAAATAAAAATCTTTTTCCGCCGAGCAATTTCTTCAAGTTTGGGAACAATAAATAGTCTCGCGGGGCTAAATCTGCAGAGGGCGGGTGAGGTTTAGTGGTGGACTCGCGTTTCATCTATGGTTGTAAAACGGCACAAAAACTTGTCCATATTAAGGAAATTGTCTTTCCAATAAGTTTGCGGTTAATTGTAAGCAAATGAGGCAGATATCTTTTTAATGCCTAAGCAATCATATAAAATTGATGATCGTTTTCAATCCTTAATCAGCTATAACTATATCGTAAATTTTTTCAGTTTTTTTTTCGGATGTAGAGACATCAACTAAGCGTCCAAAACGTTCGGCATCTTCTGTGTTTGTACGGCTACATTGTATTCTTTAAAATAGAATAATGGAGCACGATCCACCATCATTTTCTTCCACTTTTTTCATTTTCTTCTCAAAACTCAATTGAGAAATGAGAAATTCAAAAATTCAGGGCTTTATTCTCAAAAACCCAAGATAACCTGCTATCAAAGGCTGCCAAATACAAACCAAATGACGCAGTTTGTCAAAAGACAGGCAAAAGTCAATTGACAGTTTTCTTTTGACAGCAGCATTTTCAATTTCCCAAATAAGAAACAGGAAATTAAAAAATTCAGGGACTTATTAAACCAACCTCGTGCAAAGAAAATGCTTGTTTAAGAAACCATTAAAAAAACTTAAAACTCCCCCAGAAAAATCTCTTAAAATTTGTTAATAATTTGTTTAACAAAAATCTTAGATTTTCTAACTAAAAAAAATAGCTACAGAAAAAAGAATAAACAATTTAATTGTTAAAATGATACCAGAACTATTTAAACCTAAATTTAGAAACGCTTTTGCATAAACCAAATATTTATCACCTATATACCCTTAATACCTTCTATATATAAAAAAAACAACAACTTAAGCCTTAAAATATATTTAAAAACAAAAAAAAACTAAAATTATGCATCAACTTTAACCTCCTTCTTCAGTTCATACAATACCCCAGACTCATCCCTTTATCTTGTAATCCTATAAACTTTTTGTTTTAAATATTCTCTTAAAAAACTTAAAGTCAACAAATTTTATCTTAAATTTGAAAACTTTTTTTCAGAATCCTATTGCCTCAGAGTAGTGCTCTAGAATTGTCTTTTTAGTTTCCGTTTATTCTTAAATTCCTTTTTCTAACCTCAATTTAATTTAATCCCTTTAAAAAAAATCAAAGAAAATTAAATTTATTTAATTTAATTAAAATTAACTTTAAAAAACACACACAGACATTAAACAAATATTTATAAAAAAAAAATTTAAGCGTATTTATAAATGTGTAAAACTCATTTCGTAATAATAATAATAATAATAATAATGAACAAACAATAAATTACTTAAATAAATATATCAAAAACCCAAAAAAATGATAAAGTAATACAAAAAAAGAACTCAATAAAGAAAATTTCTAATTTGAATGCTAATAACGATGATGATTTGAAGTGTTTTCCTGTTTTTTTAATACCCTTGACCAGTAGGTGTTAGACTAAGCTAAACCCGACATAAATCAAATTTGAAAAACTTATATAGTACGAACCATTATTAATTACGAGGAAAAATTAAATTCCTAGCCTCATAATTGGAAATTTCAAATTGCATCTATCTAGAGTTAACTGTCATCTCTCCGTTGATAGCAGACTAAGTTACATTTTGAGAAGACATTTACAAAAAGTTAATTTCGTGTATTAAACGTTATTTTTGTCGAAGAAACTCTTTTGGCTACTGGCAACACCACCAAGTAAAAAATGTTCTATTGTTTATGGCAACACATTCAGTTGCTTAAAGTTATCGAAAATTGAGACTGGCAACTATATGGGTAAGGTTAGGCAACTATGTGGGTAAAGTTAGCAACCAAATGGTAAAATTTATCTTATTTTAAAAGATTTTTGGACTGCTGGTAAAATTTAAGAGTTTGTTTGAAAAAATACGATTTTTTGTAATTTTGTCCAAATAAAATTATAAAAAAAACTTCCAACTTTATTTTTACTTCGTATATTTTTAATTTAAAATATTAAAAAGACTGATGACAGTTTAATTTCAAATTTTCTAATGAAAAAAGGCTTTATAAATCCAGATACAAAAATTTTCATTTCGTGATAACGGTATGCACATTGAAAAAGTTTATTAAAGAAACAATCTGCAATATTCAATTTAAAAGATCTTAAGAAATTTTTGTCAATTATGAATCAGTACATGTGTTTTACAAATTGTGCTAAAATTCAGAAATGAATTTAAAAAAACCTAAGCTAATAATTTAATACCCATCAATTGGTCCATTGACCTCAAAAATGGATTTGGTAATAAGTTCTTGATTTTGCTTCATATTATTGATGGAAGATTTTTCTTCTGAAAATAAGATTTTTTTGAAATGGTAAGATTTTTTACCAATAGCATTTGGCAACGCTGTTAAGCAGGCAGCCGATGATAAGTCAGTGTCACTTGGGTCCTAGAAGCGGTCCCATTGTGGATCCAGCAAGGGATAGACTGGAAAAAAAAAAGACAGTGGTTAATACCAGACTATCTATTCAAGCCAACCTTGGTAATTGAGTCTATTTTATGAATATCAATACTCACTGAATCGGAAATATCATGCAGAAATATCATTGAAAGAGCGGGTCAGTGACAGAGAAGATTAATCTTCTGGCATGCACCCCAAAAACGCAGTGTTCTGTTAATGTTGAAATTAGGTTGCGTATCCGGTGGCGAGATAGAGATATCGAGCACTTAGAACGTTTATTATTGTATATGGCCCACCATGTTTGCATGGAGATTGAATAAGTGATTTCAGTGGACCAAGTGTTCTGAGCTGACCCGTAGAAATATTGACTTGCAGGCGGATAGCGGTTATCCCGTATATTGGTCAATGTTTTCCTGACTCAGGAGAGCACCAAATTTAGCAAATTTGTTCGCAGTGGAGTTGCCAGGCAGATGAAGCTATCCCCGGAGTTTTTGAGAGAAAAAACGCGTTAAGCAACAGCGGCTGCGTTGGCTAGGCCATGTTGTGCGAATGGATGAAAATACTTTGATAAGAAAAGTGTTCGATAATGATCATGAGGGAAGTCGTAGAAGAGGGCGTCCAAAACTTCGATGGAAAGACCAAGTATTAGAAAATCTTTCAAAACTTGGTATAAGAAATTGGAGAATATGAGCAAAATAATTCTAAAATATGCTCGGTATTTGACCTAAACAAGTTGTTACTACAGGCCATTTAAGTAAGTAAGTAAGTAAAGAAGTAACCAGTTATGTTGTTGTGCTCGGGTACCCAGAAAAGTTCGTTATTGCAATGTCTCGCCATCTCGTTGAGAGATGCCTGGCATTCGCTAGTAAGAACAGATGTCGTGTCTGCATTAGATAGGGATTTTATGGCAGCCTGACTGTCTATATAGAAACAACTGCTTTGAATATGACCGCTATCTCGGCTTGAAGAATACTACATAGATCAGGAAGCCTGAAACAAATTCCCTTCCCTAATAGCGGAATAAAGAAGAAAGCTCGATATAAAACGGAGAGAAATTGTTAACTACACCAAAAGCAATTAGTTTTAATATAAGTGCTCCATGCAATACTCTTTCAACGCCTTGGAAATATCAAAAGCTATAACTTTACTTTCGCCAAAACTGTCGTTTAGTACGTTCTTACACTCCAAATGTTTGACCACATAGTATTTGACCATTAATTTGGATAGCGCTGAACAAATTGCTTTTGGGACTTGGCGTTACATTATCAACCTTCCAGCACAGAAAATTCACCGGCATGTTATAAAGTGCTTAAAAGGTTATTCCTCTAGAAAGTTCAAGTTTCATGGAAATTGGGCTAGAAATTGCTTCCTCTCCGCCCTATTCTTCAGATTTAGCACTGAGTGACTATTTCTTGTTCCCAAACTTGAAGAGATGACTAGACAGAAAGAGATCTGACTCCAACTACAAAAAATCCTTTTTCGATGACCTCGACAAATTATGTTTTTCCGAAGGAATAAAAATATAGAAACTTTGAACTAAGTTTATAGAACTCTTATCTTATAAAATGTTACTAACAAGAACTAAAGACATATACATCTATGTTGAAAAAATAAATACTTTTTCAGGTTTCAGAAGCAAGGGGAAAGGTTTCAGAAAGCAGGGGGAATTTGTGATCCTGAGCAAAAATGTTTTAAACAAATGCTGACGTTTATGAATAAAGAGAAATCTCTTTAATAGTGTCTTATTTTTTTAATATTAACAAGGGGTAAGTGCTTTTAGTAAAAATATGATAATGTGGCAAATTTTATAAAGGACAATTTTGGAATTTTTACTTAGTGTCTCTGGATTTTTAAATATAACGGTAAGTTGTCATCCGTAGAAGTAATAATATGGTAACTCTAATAAGTAACGATTTTGGCCTATTATCATGCTTTTAACTTACGAATAGATAGGCAGAAGCCTCATAACCTTTATAGCATTTGTGCTGTTCCCGTTCCAACTATCATCCCCCTGGCAACTCATGAAAACAAAACATTTCATACATTTGGCAGTACTTCAATTGTAAATAATGTACACCTGGCAATGCTTCCATATTTTCCTTCGATAACAAAACAAAAACTCTTCCCACTATTCTTAAACAGCTGACAGAGAGAAAAAACATTGTAAATAAAAATAGTTTTTTCCTCCTACGAAATTTTAACTAAATTGAATTTATAAAAATCTATAAATATTATAAAGAAAAACTACAAATAAAAGAAAATAAATCCAAGCCTAACGTTTACTAATACGAATCAAAGATAGTCCAAATACAACGAGCTGGGCAATAATGAAGTTTAATAAGAATCGATAATTGGTGTCCAAAATGTTATTGATCCCAACCAATATGAGCAGGTGCTAACGTTATTGAAATAAAGTTAAAAAACAACACATTTAGCTTTAAGTAAAACCAAAAATTAAAAGAAAACGGAGATTTTAAAGGTAACATGTCTTTGAACAAAGAAATCGCCATGGTCAAGTTGCCACAATCACGCAGTGTGTGGGCCATATGTATGGCCTCATTTTTGTTATGTTTTATATTTTATTATTTCTATGGTGGTTATTTAACCATGGCCCTAATCGTTTCTGTCTTACTGGGTAAGTCTTTTTGTAATCTCTACAAGACAAACGAAAAATAAGGTTATATTTTTCTTATCTTTTCCAGGCATCTTCTATTATGCCCAAGATGTTTTACTCTACCATCCCGATTTGCCTGCTAATTCACGTATTTATATACCCATACCAACTATGCATAATCTACCTCATGAGACCGTCAGCATTCGCACACCCGACAAGATTACCCTACACGCCTTTTGGGTAAGTCAACCGGAAGAGCGCTCCAAAAATGTACCCACATTTGTTTATTTTCACGGCAATGCCGGTAATATGGGTCATCGTATGCAAAATGTTTGGGGTATATTCTATCATCTTAACTGCAACATTCTAATGGTAGAGTATAGGGGCTATGGTCTCTCTACAGGAGCTCCTAGTGAAAAAGGTCTGGTTACCGATGCTCGAGCCGCCATAGATTATCTCTACACACGTCATGATTTAGATCATACGCAAATAGTGGTGTTTGGACGTTCTTTGGGAGGGGCAGTTGCTATTGATGTTGCCGCCGATACGGTTTATGGTCAGAAAATTATGTGTGCCATAGTGGAGAACACCTTTACCAGTATACCTGAAATGGCGGTAGAATTGGTGCATCCTTCTTTTAAATTTATACCTCATATATTGTACAAAAATAAGGTGGGTTTTTTTATATATAACTAATAGATTTATTTACTTTTATTTTACTTTTAATTACAGTTCCATTCGTTATCAAAAATATCAAAATGTTCTGTGCCATTTTTATTTGTTTCCGGTTCGGCTGATAATCTTGTGCCACCACGTATGATGCGCTCTTTATATACATCATGCGGTAGCGATCGTAAACGTATATTGGAATTTGTTGGTGGTTCTCATAATGATACATGGATAGTAGATGGGTATGTGTAGAGAATTTTGTTTAAATTTTTTTGATCATAGAATTTTTTTTCCTAATTTGCTTCATTATTGTGGTAAAATTTATATTTTTATTTAAAAAAAATTTGAAAATTAAAAAAAGAAAATATTCTTCTATCGAAAAATTTTCTAATAAAAAATTTTTTTATCGAAAAATTTTCGATAAAAATATTTTTCTATAGAAAAATTTTTTATGATAAAAAAATTTCTATAGAAAATTTTTTGATAAAAAAAAAATCTATAAAAAAATTGTTGATAAAAAAATTTCTATAGGAAAACTTTATTTAAAAAAATTTTTTGAACACAATTTTTGATAAAAAAAATTTTCTATAGAAAAAATTTTGATAAAAAAAAATTTTCTATAGAAAAATTTTTGATAAAAAAAATTCTATAGAAAAATTTTTGTTAAAAAAATCTATTAGAAAAATTTTATTTAAAAACATTTTTTGATAAAACATTTTCTATACAAAAATTTTTAATAAAAATTTTCTATAGAAAATTTTTTGATAAAAAATTTTCTATAGAAAAATTTTTCTATATTTTTCTGTCGATAAAAAAATTTTCTGTAGAAAAATTTTCGATAAAAAAAAATTTTTTGATAAAAAAATTTTCTATGGAAAAATTCTATAGAAAAGAAAAATTTCTAGAAAAATATTTATTATAGAAAAATCTTTGATAAACAATTTTCTATAGAAAAATTTTAGTTAAAAAAATTTTAATTGAAAACATTTTCTATAAAAAAATTTTGAATAAAAAAATTTTCTATAAAAAAATGTTTAATAAAAAAGTTTTTCTATAGAAAAATTTTTGGTAAAATAATTTTCTATAGAAAAAGTTTTGGAAAAAAAATTTCTATAATAAAATTTTTGGGAAAAAAAATTTTCTATAAAAAATTTCTATGAAAGATTTTTTTTAAAAACATTTTTTTAACACAATTTTTGATAAAAAATTTTCTATACAAAAATTTTTGATAAAAAATTTTCTATAGAAAAATTTCTATAGAAAAATTTTATTTAAGAACATTTTTTGATAAAACATTTTCTATACAAAAATTTTTGACAAAAATTTTCTATAGAAAAATTTTTGATAAAAAATTTTCTATAGAAAATTTTTTGATAAAAAATTTTTCTATATTTTTCTGTCGAAAATTTTTTGATAAAAAAATTTTCTGTAGAAAAATTTTCGATAAAAAAAAATTTCTATGGAAAAATTTTTGATAAAAAAATTTTCTATGGAAAAATTCTATAGAAAAGAAAAATTTCTAGAAAAATATTTATTATAGAAAAATCTTTGATAAAAAATTTTCTATAGAAAAATTTTAGTTAAAAAAATTTTAATTAAAAAGTTTTACTGTAGTGTATTGCACTAAGAATCCCAATTTATTACAATTATTTATTATTGTAATAAATAGTTTTTTGATAAAACCAAAAAATGTTGGTGGGGAAACCTTTCCTCGACGCGTTTCGATGGTTGGTTAGACCATCTCATCAGGAGGATTATCCCTAATTCTAGACAGAGCGAAAACCTCACATTATGTATAATTTGAGGGACTGAATAAATACGAATTATTATTATTGTGTCCAACAAATGTCAACATAAAGCGCAGATTATCATCCGAACAGAAACACACAAACATTTTTCAGTTTTATCATTTCTTTATTTCCCACACTTTTGTTGTTGCTTTGTTGGCGACTAAGACAAAAGTGCTATAAAGGGGGTTCAAAGAAAGATTTAAATAAACAAAAGTTTATTTTAAAGCTTGGCACATGTGCAGCCGTATATTTATTAAAAAGGTTTATCAAAATTTGGGACATCAAACATTTAATTAAAAAGTTTTACTGTAGTGTATTGCACTAAGAATCCCAATTTATTACAATTATTTATTATTGTAATAAATAGTTTTTTGATAAAACCAAAAAATGTTGGTGGGGAAACCTTTCCTCGACGCGTTTCGATGGTTGGTTAGACCATCTCATCAGGAGGATTATCCCTAATTCTAGACAGAGCGAAAACCTCACATTATGTATAATTTGAGGGACTGAATAAATACGAATTATTATTATTGTGTCCAACAAATGTCAACATAAAGCGCAGATTATCATCCGAACAGAAACACACAAACATTTTTCAGTTTTATCATTTCTTTATTTCCCACACTTTTGTTGTTGCTTTGTTGGCGACTAAGACAAAAGTGCTATAAAGGGGGTTCAAAGAAAGATTTAAATAAACAAAAGTTTATTTTAAAGCTTGGCACATGTGCAGCCGTATATTTATTAAAAAGGTTTATCAAAATTTGGGACATCAAACATTTAATTAAAAAGTTTTACTGTAGTGTATTGCACTAAGAATCCCAATTTATTACAATTATTTATTATTGTAATAAATAGTTTTTTGATAAAACCAAAAAATGTTGGTGGGGAAACCTTTCCTCGACGCGTTTCGATGGTTGGTTAGACCATCTCATCAGGAGGATTATCCCTAATTCTAGACAGAGCGAAAACCTCACATTATGTATAATTTGAGGGACTGAATAAATACGAATTATTATTATTGTGTCCAACAAATGTCAACATAAAGCGCAGATTATCATCCGAACAGAAACACACAAACATTTTTCAGTTTTATCATTTCTTTATTTCCCACACTTTTGTTGTTGCTTTGTTGGCGACTAAGACAAAAGTGCTATAAAGGGGGTTCAAAGAAAGATTTAAATAAACAAAAGTTTATTTTAAAGCTTGGCACATGTGCAGCCGTATATTTATTAAAAAGGTTTATCAAAATTTGGGACATCAAACATTTAATTAAAAAGTTTTACTGTAGTGTATTGCACTAAGAATCCCAATTTATTACAATTATTTATTATTGTAATAAATAGTTTTTTGATAAAACCAAAAAATGTTGGTGGGGAAACCTTTCCTCGACGCGTTTCGATGGTTGGTTAGACCATCTCATCAGGAGGATTATCCCTAATTCTAGACAGAGCGAAAACCTCACATTATGTATAATTTGAGGGACTGAATAAATACGAATTATTATTATTGTGTCCAACAAATGTCAACATAAAGCGCAGATTATCATCCGAACAGAAACACACAAACATTTTTCAGTTTTATCATTTCTTTATTTCCCACACTTTTGTTGTTGCTTTGTTGGCGACTAAGACAAAAGTGCTATAAAGGGGGTTCAAAGAAAGATTTAAATAAACAAAAGTTTATTTTAAAGCTTGGCACATGTGCAGCCGTATATTTATTAAAAAGGTTTATCAAAATTTGGGACATCAAACATTTAATTAAAAAGTTTTACTGTAGTGTATTGCACTAAGAATCCCAATTTATTACAATTATTTATTATTGTAATAAATAGTTTTTTGAATTTTGATTGAAAACATTTTCTAGAAAAAAAAATTTAATAAAAAAATTTTCTATAAAAAAATTTTTAATAAAAAAAATTTTCTATAGAAAAATTTTTGGTAAAATAATTTTCTATAGAAAAATTTTTGGAAAAAAAATTTCTATAATAAAATTTTTGGGAAAAAAAATTTTCTATAGAAACTTTTTTGATAAAAAAATTTCTATGAAAGATTTTATTTAAAAACATTTTTTGAAGACAATTTTTGATAAAAAATTTTCTAGAAAATTGTTGATAAAAAATTTTCTTAGAAAAATTTTTAGTAAAAAAATTTTCTATAGAAAAATTTTTAGGAAAAAAATTTTCTATAAAAAAATTTTTCATAAAAAAATTTCTATAGAAAAATTTTATAAAAAATTTTATTTTTTGAACACAATTTTTGATAAAAATATTTTCTTTACAAAAATTTTTGATAAAAAATTTTCTAGAGAAAAATTTTTGATAAAAAAATTTTCTATAAAAAATATAAAAAGCGCCAACTCTGCCTACGATTTGTTTGTTCTGTTCTCTTTGTGCCGACCTCTGAATATAGCACTCTTACATGTTTATTCTTTAGAAGAAAAAAATTCTCGATCGGATTGTAACTACGCAATTAAAACATACCTGTACTATATTTCTTATTTGTAATTTTCATATTTCTTATTTTCTCTTTCAGTTACTACCAGGGTATCAAAACCTTTCTCAATGAATGTCAAAATATAGTGCCACCTTTGGAAAAGCCCCCAGAAAAGAGCAATGTTTGGAATGAAATCCAAGACGTCTAAAATGTGTTTTAATTTTCCACAATTATACCTAAATATTTTAAACATTTTACGTGTTAACTTTTCTAATTAATATTCTTACATTTTGTTAAGAATTTAAATGCATTTTTTTAAATAATTTTAAACTGAATTTTAATTAAATGATTTTAATTATTTATTTTGTTTTTAATAGACTAATTATTATAACTTAAAACTATATAATCAATAACTGGAAAAGGCCTCTAAAAAACAATATGTTCTCTAACTTTAAACTTCCTAACTATCCCCTTAAACACTTAATTAATGTTTGCTTAAATATTTTAACTGCCAAAAGAAATGAATAGTTTGTTAATTATATTTAAATGAAGAAGAAAACAAAAACAACTTTGGGATTTTTAAAAGATCTCATTTAGGGAATAATACTATTTCATTGTAAATTAAACGAAGAATTAGTTAAAAGAAAATTTTGTGAGAGGCTGTGGGAAATCATTAAACAAATTCTATTATCGATAAAAAAAGCTTTAAAGAAAAATGTAAATAACATAGTTTTTTTTTTAGATATAATAATAATGTTAATCGAGATTTTTTAAAACAAAGTATTAAATTTAATTAAAAACATAAAAATAAAGCAATTATTATACATAAATAATAAACCAATAAAGTGAATACATTACATAAATATAACGTATATATTATGAGTTTCAATGGACTAAAGGAAAAAAGTTTCACGTTTTTTGAATGAAATCACTTTCTATTTTCAATTTCTTTAATTAATTAATGATATTTGTTGAATAAAGATAAACAGCCATGTCACATAACTCAATTCCTTTCGGAAGTGGAATGTATGTTTTTCTTTGTTTTTTCAATATTTGAATAATTTCTTCAATTACTCAGTATTATTTGTTGAAACGAAGGTAGAGTAACTGATTTCAATTGAAAAAAACTGTATTTTGAATCTAAAGAACCTAAAACCATTTCAATCGGAATTCAACTACGGAATGCTTTCAGTTCCGAAGGGAGTTTGTAACATGCCCGTATAAGAAATAAATAAAAAATAGTTCAAGTCCGGTAAGAATCAAATCAAATGATTTCTTTTAAATTCATATATTTTAAACTATAACAAAATAATTTATTTTAAAGCTAAAATAACTTTTTTTACAACTATTCAAAATCGCTATCTTTACTCGTATCAACAAACTCCTCATCACTTTCTTCTTCGCTTGATTCAGTTTCGGCTTTCTTTTGTTTCCTCTGTACTTTATTATCTTTATTCAGACAAACTTTATTATCATCTTGAGACGCGACTTTTTTCTTAATCTCACCCTGAGAACGATGATGAAATACAAATGATATGCATTTACTTGTTAGCCAAGCCTGCGATAAAGTACTATCCGGTAAACCTTTATTATTGGAACAATGATACCATTGTGATAGATGTGAGGTACAATCGGAGTCATCCGGTGGCGGTTGAGTTTGTATGTTATTAACACAGCGTTTGCACTTGAGCCTGAAAATGTTTGAATATTAAGAAATAATTTGTTTAGTTTTGATTTAGAGTTTTTATTACTTATTATGGGTATCGGATAGGACGTCAGCCTCATAACTGAAGAGATCTTTGAGATCGTCACGAGTAAAGTGTTTCTCCTCGCTTTCATTGTTGTCGATAATAGTGCTCGATAAAGACTTCTTGTGAGTCTGGCGTTGTAAAATTTTTTCTTCAATAGAGCCAGTCTAAAAACAAATGAAAAAATATGTCGTATCAGCCATGTCACAGAACCCAATTCCGTTCGGAAGTGAAAAGAATTCTAAGTTTTTCTCCTAAAGAAAAAGTATATATTTTTTTCTGAAAGAAGCCAGAGATCTGCTATTTGGACAGAGTGAATCGTGGAGGCAATCAGGACATGAAGGAAGAACACATTCTCAGTCATGGTCCAAACTTCTAAGTAAGAGAATTAAGTTTCTAGGTAACAGTTTCCACGATGAACATTATAATATCCCCCAGAGCAAACTGAACGATCTTCTAGATAATCAGTATCTAAGCACCACATTCCTTCTCTTTTCCTCTCAATCTTCTCTTTTTAACTATCTCTCTTTAAAAAGGATCACATTGTGTCTTCAAATGAAGGTGCCAATTGGAGCCACATTTCTAACCTCACCTTTTCTTAATTTTAATAAAGATATTAACAAAAAAAACTTACCGCCACCAAACGATAAATAAAACAGGCCTTCTTTTGTCCATCTCGCCAAATACGAGCCATAGCCTGTTCATCATTGGCCGGATTCCAGTCCGGATCAAACATAAACAAACGATTTGCACCAATCAAATTCAAGCCACATCCTCCCGCCTTAGAGCTCAACATAAAAAGGAAACAATCAACATTGGGATCATTGAATTGATCCACAACCTTGCTGCGTTTTTTAATGGTCATGGAACCATCAAGGCGTACAAAGGGATATTTTCTAAAAAAAAGCATTTTATCTAACAAAACATAAACAAATATTCAAAATAAAAAAACCTTTTCCTGGCCAATTGTTCAAATAAATCCAAGGTTTGTGTATAATTTGAGATGAGTACAACTTTATCATCGGAATTGGCTCTAATGGTAGCCAACATAAAATCCAATAACATAAATTTGCCACTAAATTCAGGATTGAATTCTCTATATGAATTAGGAATAAGTTTTGATAAGTATTGATTTTCTTTATAACTCTGTAATATTGTACAGGGTGGGCAAATATGAGGTAGGTGTAGCATTGAGAAGATAAGCAAAGCTTTATTGCAAAATGTGATACAAAATTTTGTGAAAAAGGCTAACATCTGACGAGATGTTAGAGGTTTACATTTCTTCGATTTAACTTTGTTTCAATAAAACTAAATTTTTCGAAAAGTGAGTTTTTAATCCACTTTACTTTCTAACCTCAAAATTACCCATCCCTTACTTACTTTGTTTTATAGTTGGAAGGCAAAACATTTTGAGAGTTCTCAAAGCCATTTTCTCCAGCTTGAATCTTTTCATAGATCAGATCAGGATGACTGCACAATTTCTTTAATGTGGTAATATCAGCCAATGCCGTCAAGGTTGAGGCTTTTTCTGCGCAATCTTGCAAACTCTTTCGTATCTTATCGGATTTCAAAAAATTTCTATACAACTCCAGTTGTATGGCTGTCATTTTGGCACAAATAACCATTTCAAATTTAACCGGCAAATATTTTGTTAAAATTTGATTAGTTCTTCTTATAATGCATTGATTTACTATAGCTATTAGATCTTGAGTCTTTTCCACAGCCCTCTGCCTTTCCTTATCACTAGAATCGGCATTTTGTCCTCTTAATATGGCATTTTCATAGTTACGCTTAAATTCTGTTGCCGTCCCCAACATATTGGGATTAACGAAGTTTACCAAACTGAAATATTCTGTCAAATCATTTTGTATGGGGGTTCCAGAGAGAAGAACCCGTCTTTTAGTCTTCAAACCCATTAAAGCTTGATAGGTAAGATTATCGCTATTTTTAAGACGATGTCCTTCATCACAAATAACCATGCCGATTTCATTGCGACACAAGATTTCGGAATATATGCGAAATGTTTCGTATGATATGATGAGGATAGGAGTGCCACAACGTTGACTAGTATTAAAGGCGTATTGCTCTAAAGTGCGTATGGTGTCCTCTTTAGAGCCACCCTCCATGGCTAAGCAGTGCATACGCCCTTGCAGCCATTTGTGAAATTCTTTTTCCCAATTTTTCACCAAAGACGAAGGGCAAACAATAATAACTTTTGATATTGTAGGTTTACAGTCCGGACCCTGTCTTAACAAGGTCCAAACCAAGGTAACACACTGTAAAGTTTTTCCCAAACCCATCTCATCCGCCATAATGCAGCCATTAAACTCACCCTTTTTTCCCTCAACACATTCGTACATAAAGCGTACTCCCTCCCGTTGATGGGGTCTCAAAATATTACTTAAAATAGGATCAACCACAATGTGTACCAATATTTTAGTAGGATCCATAGATAAACGTTCATGTTCACTGTACTCGGGTGGTGTGTACAATACTAAAGCATTACAAGCAAAGGGATCATGTAATGCTTTGCGTACCGTCGAGCGTCTCAAGCCCAAACATCTATTTCCACTATTATAGTCCGGCACATAATTGGCTATGGGCACCTTAAAAGGTTTAGACAATATTTTCGTTATTGCCAATTCATAATCACTTTGTGCCATTGATATTAAAAGATTTGTTTGCGACAACGTAGGAAATCTTTGTATTTGGGTGTGCTCCTGGACACATGTTCGCTTGCGTTTATTTTGAAAGGGTGTGCTAAAGTTAAGGCTGGGTTTTAGTTTATTGCTAGGATTTTGGCTAGGGGCCAAACTGCGACGCTGTTAATTGGAATTATTTATTAAATTTTCAACAAAAAAAAGTTTTAATTTGAAAAAATTACCATTTTTACAATATTTATTGTTATTGTTTTGAAAATTCCGCTCACTAAAATGTAAACAAAACTATGACAGTAATGTGGGAAGAGTTTAAATGCTAAAGTTGCCAGAAACGAAAAACAAAATAAAGGCAATGCCTTATTGATAATACACACGGAGATTCATTTTGATCCTTCCAAAAGGAGAAATAAAAAAGCTAGATTAGAAGATAGAACCGAAGTGGTACTAAAATAATACTGATTAGTAAAAGTTTGAGATTTTATATATAGATATCATGGAGCTAATCGTGGAAACTGCTACCTAGAAGTCTCTGATTTTAAAGCATGGAACAATAACAGAGAATCCAATTTAGGCCATATGTAGGTGTCAGATATAAAGGAACGTTTTTTTCATATAAAGAAATATGAAATTCCTCCTAAGCCCAAAACTGATTACAATGTGTGTTTAACTCTACGGAAGATATCTGGATAAGACACTCTTTAAAAAATAATATCTGAATTTTCATTCTATCGTTCATTGCTCTTAAAAAACTTTGTGTTAATTGTTACGTTTTTTATTTTTATTTGAAAATATAAATCTGCTACCATACTTAAAAAATATTGAATGTAATAAAATAATAATGTGCACACCAATTACAAAACAATCGGAGTAATAGTAATACAAAGATAAACACACAGAACAAATTTAAAAGTAACGGCAAAAAATCATTACTTCTTTTTCTTTTCAAGCCCGTTTCCTACAAAGTAAAAGATCACTCTTGTAAATCATGAAAAAACTTAAAAAAAAATATTGTAAATTGCCTCTAATTGAGTAGTAAAATCTGATTATAAATTTTTCGTCGTTTACTGGGATTGTTGCAATTTTTTTCAATATTTTCCTGAAAAAAAAAAATTTGCAAGAAAGAGCCTCATTTGCCCACCGTCGGAATAAAAAAATTTTGTCTTATTGGAAACTGCATGGAAATCGTAATAAGTACTTTAAAATTACAACTCTATTTGTCTTAATGAACACTACGAAGAAATACAACTCTGTTGAACGGCACTTATTTTATTTGAAACGCCCTGTATTTATTTACTCTGCTTTAATTAAAAAAAGTAATAACCAGACTTCGAGTTTTAAAGCCAATACTGGGGAAATTAAATTTCTTTGAAATTGATTTGCGCCTCGCCTACATTTTGTGGTATAAATGATGTGTTTTTATAGGCTACTTTATTAGTAAAGAGTTTTTAAATTTATAAATAGTTCTATTTGTGATTTTTGTACACAACAAATGTAAAATTAAAATTTTATATTCATTAATTGAATTGTTGGGGAAGTTTTTGGGAAATTTTTTATTATAATTAATGTCTACACAAAAACATCTGGCAGCCCCGACAAGAGCTACGAAAAAAGACACGAACAACAAGAAAAATTTTAGACATCTCTTGAAATAATTTTCTGTGAAAAACTCTAAAAATCGTATAAAAATTAACAAAATTGGCATTTGCCGTAATAAATATGAATTAAAAAAGAAATTTATAATAAACGAAACATTACAAGTAAATTGAAATAGAATTTTAACTCAAAAGTTCGTTAAAAGTATTAAAATAAATGAATTTATCCAATTGGCCCCATACAAGTGTAAAAGTGTGTAGCAGATCCAAGAAAAAGGCGCCACTAAAAAGGCAACATTAAATTTGACAATAAATCCTAGGAAATTAATGGTAAGAGTGTTAAATTTTGTATTAAAATGAAAAATGTTTTAAATGAATGTACAAATTTCAGATATGCCCCGTCTGCAGGCCGCAGAGTTTGATTACTCGGGCGCTATGGAAGATTGTTATAACGACTATGTAACAACAATGCCACCACCACCTACTTCAAATACCGCAGTACAGCCGCCAGAAAATAACTTAAAAGCAGCAGCCATGCCATCAGATACTTTACCAAAAAATGCATCGGCAACAACCTCCTATTTGTGTCCAGCAACTAATGTTCATGATAGGTTACAGCAACAACAAATACACACTATATCCTCAAGTGATGAAGATGAATTTGCACTGGAACCAGATACCACCGAAGAAAAAATTACGAACATTTCTTCTGATGAATGTGAAGATTTTGAGGGTTTCGACGACACCACTCCCAAAAATAGTGGTCTCTTTACCGATTCTAGTCAGAAAGATCTTAACGTTTCTAGCAGTTACCTCAAACGTCATTTCAATGAATATGAGGATTCTAAAGATGCAATGGAAGCTATCGAAGTCGATGATGATGAACAAATTTCTGTAGAAGATAATGGTCGTGAGGCTGCTTATATGACGAAAGATGAAATAACACCCAAAAAGGAAGCTATATCTCAATATGAGCCTGATACACCAAATAAACGCAAAAAGCTGGAAAATGATAGCAGTGTAAATGGTAAGTATAGAGTTACTTTCAGTTAAATAAATATAGAAACCAAAAATTTTTGGATTTTTCCTTTCCTTTTCGATGTTTTGGCTTGATAAAATAAAAGCTTACTGCTAAATTTGTTACTCAAAGAGCCTTTTTAATCTAATGCTTATGTATGTATCGCAAATAAAAGAATCCTTGTATTTAAATATTATAATTATATTAATATATGTCGATATTCATACATACCTTTATATCATTTGAAAAAACAAGTGCAATTAATGTTCAATATCAGAATACAAATAAGATCTATACGTTTATGTTGTAACTGTTTTGCGTTGTCATAGGCTTTGACCCCCCTCTTATACTTTTACTTGTTAATGATTTTTTTATGCTCCTAAAAACCTTTACACTTTATTTTAGCAACTTCGTTCACTCACCTTAAAACACCACCCGATCAAATAGTTGAGATCAATTCAGATTCTACCACAAATTCGCTAAAACAGAAAAGACAACAAATCAATACAAAGTTTCAACTAAACCTAAGTCAACAACAGCAACAAAATCATAAATTCAATAATTATCCTAACAAATGTTCTACTGAGTCAACAAGCGAGTTTCCAGTTAGTTCGCCCTCCAATCCTCAACAACCACGGGGTGGTAAATATCCTCCACGCCCGCCTATGCTAAAAAATACGCTACCGGCAGATTCATTTGAGCGTCAATTAGCCATGATTACAGCTTGTAATCCCCAAATGACTTTAGCTGAGAAAATACAATCTTGGGATTGTGATGAAGAACTAAGTGATGTCGAGGATGTTAATATATTTGATGAACAATTTAAATGTTTGGAGAAACAGAAAAAAAGCGAAATTAAAAAGAGAGAAAAAGGTGGACGCATAAAAAATATTGAAAATAAAAACTATGATTTTTTAACATTTCGTCAAATGATACTCAGTAATATGAAAGAACAAAGCAAGCGTAAATTTAATCCCAGCGGCCAGGGTGGAAGCGGAGGTACTGGAGTATTGGGCAGTAAATGTATAGAAACATCTGGTAGTGAATCTAGTAAAAGTCTTATTCATGTAGATGATAGGCCTTCAACATCGGCGGTTGCTCAACAACAATTACAACAAAGACGTACAAAACCTGTTTTGAACTTGGAGACAGGAGAGCCCAAGAAACGTTTGTTTAAAGAAGCTCCTAAAAGAAATCAAAATTCAACCACACCACCACAGACATCATCTTCGGATAATGAGAGAGATTTTTTTCGTAATTCTAGACAACATTTATCTCATAGTAAACTCAATTCCCGACAAATGCCTACACAGGACAAATTATGTCCCAGCAGTTCTGAGGAAGCCATTAGCCAGGACATACCTACACATGTGCTTATGAAAACCAACAACAAATGTACTCCTGCAACATTGAAAAATTTGCGCAAAAGATCACCCATTCAACAACCACAAACACCAACTACTCCATCCGCTAAAACAAATGATCGAACATCAATGCCAAAAAATTCTAGAGTTGTTACCGAAGAAGAAATTGATTCGGTTTTTCGGCTACACCGGCTTAATCGAGAAAGGGATAAAATTAACAATTCGCCGTGGAATGATGCTGAAGAACAACCCACTAGTATCATACAAATGCGATTGGATTGCGCCAATGACAACAAAATCCATCAGTTAATTGAGAAAAAGCAGGATTTTTTTAAAACGCCCATTATACCGCAAAAGTATTTAGCGAATTCAACTGTGGCCACAGAAAATCAAAGACAAAATAGTTTATCGCCTACGAAAAATATTATATCTGACGAAATAGGCATGGCTAACGAAATGTGCCGCATTGAGACATCTTTGCAACAAATGGAGGACATTAAAAATGACATTCATGCGCAAAAGTTAGTGGCAAACTCAGATACTGAGGATTTAGATGGTGTCTATCATCAGCAGCATGAATTTTGTAACTATTTGGGTTTGACGGGAATGTCGACTGCCACTGCAATGGCCAATGCTGTAGCGGAATTAGCCCAATGTAATTTAGCTAGACGGTCTATGCGTGTTTTACGTCAACAGCAGCAGGAACGTCGCGATAAAACCGCTAAAGAAGAGCGTCAGTTAGAATCTTTTAAAATGAAACTGCTAAAAGATGAACGTAAGCGAGAGAGGGGCGGCCGTGAAGTTGCAAATGCAATGGAAACGGAATTTAATACTGGCATAAATAGTGAAGAGTGGTAAGTTTTAAAAATTTAAAGTAAAAAAAAAACAATTTAAACGAAACATTTTTGATAAAAACAAACAAGTTTTTAAAATTTAAACTAAAAAAAAAAACATACAAAATTAAACAAAACATTTTTGATAAAAAAAAAAAAATACAAGAAAATTTGTTTACTAAATTAATAAAAAAAATCGTATTAAAATTATTTATAACAATTTTTGTAAAATTCAAATGAAACATTTTTTATACAAATAATTTATATTTTTTAATTACTTACAAAAAAATATATATTTTAACGAACAATTGTATATTGTCCCCTAAATAAAACAATTATACAAAATATACATTTTTTGTAGCTCCCATTCGCAGACCCCCGAACAGCATATCTCTCTTAAAGAACCTAAAAAGAAGACCTGCAATAATCCCGCAACTAAATCTCTTAACGCGTTTACCATCATTAAAAAAGTTCCAGAAATTAAAATCCTTTGTCATATTGCGGGTAAAAACCGACAAGAATTAGAAATACTTTCCACAGAATGTATTAAGAAAATTACACAACCCATAAGAGAATCACTAATGCGTCAAACAAAGCAGCAAAAACTAGATGAAGAATTGGAAAATGAAGAAATTAAACTGGAAACTAATAAAAATCAAACAGAAAATATCAATGAAATTGATAACAAAGTTACGCTAATTAAAAGTGAAAACATGTCTGTTTGTCGTAAGGAAATACAAGATCACGAAATGGAAAGCCCTAAAAGATCTTCTCAGTTATCATTTGGTAAAACTCCCCCATTAAAACTCACTAGAAGCCAGTCTCAAATTCATAATGAATTAAAAGAGATAGTTAAAAATCCGGAGACTAATACAATATCCTGTAAACAAGAACCTGTAAATGATACAGTGTCTGTAACTAAGAGTCTAGATTACAAAACGAATATTCCTTGTTTAAAAGAAGAATATAATACCTCCATAAAACTAAATACTAAAGCCTCTGAAATAGATTTAAGCCAGCCTGGCATTCATTTATTAGCAGACACACCCAGTATCATACAACAAAAATTACAAATGGCTCTAGAGGAATCACGAAAATCTAAACCCAGCATCTTTATAGTACAATCTTTGGAATGCAAGAAGGAACAACTTAACTTTGAGGACGATTTAAACGATCCAACCTTTTGTAATCGAAAAGAAATACATAAAGGAAAATTAACAAAGATTAGCCTAGCAAAATCCCTTAAAGCAACCGCATCCAAGTTGAAGAAAAATAATTTAAAAAACATTTTAAAATCTCGTGCTGGCAAAAACTATCCCACCTTCAAAAGGCAATTGCGTAAACGTAAAATAATTGTTATTAAAAGCCTAAAATCGAAACAAAACTCTTATAACAACTTGAATGAAATTAAAAGAGAACTGCGTTCATCACCTAAAATTAACATGAAAAGTCAAAAACCTCATGATCTTAATGTAAATAAAAAAGAACTTAACAAACAAAATAAAAAACCAACAGCCAAAAGTTTTCGTACTGTACATACTGAAACCAATGATCTGGAAAGTTATCTTGATAAACATATAACACAAACCAAGACACGTTTAATGGCTAAAGCCTCGGCTTTATTAGAAAGATCCAGACGCATGACATTGCGTGGGGGCAATAATGGCAATTTGACCAATAATAAATCTAAGATAATACCACAACTTCAAAGAGTAACATTTAACATGCCCGCAACTCGAAGACAACTTCTAACAGATTCTCTTGAAACAACACCAAAAGATACTAATGAAGGCAAACTATTATTAGCAAAAACCTCTGCAGATGAACAATTCAAGGCTATAAATAAAACTAAGAAGAAAATTACAATGCCAGCCGCAAATCCAATAGATAACGAAAATGTTGTGGTCTCCTCGACCACAAATACATACGATGAAAGACTTTGTCATGAACCTTCTTCACAATCAAACATTACTCTAAAATGCCATGATAGTAAAGTTTCATATGTCAATGACCCCTTGCGAACCGAAACCAAAGATCAATCTACACAGTGTCAAAGCAATAGCAGCAGAATACAATATCTTAACACAGTGTCCTTGCAAACTATGCGCAATCCTTTGAAATCAGAGTATGGAAATGTTCTTCATATTTACTATGAATTAGATGTATTGATAGTTATACAGGAGCGTTTAGTTAGTTTTTGGAAATGTTCAAAATTGTTAAATATTTTGACTTTAACTAAAATGGCCTGTAGACAGATAGATAAAACCGCTGTGGATAATTTTTGTAATAATCAATTGCGTCAGCCTTCCTCATCCTCGATTCTGTTGCAATCAAATGCCTGTGGCGAATGGATTCAATTGGGAGAGTTAAGGCGCTTAAATGTTGGTAAGTTTTTTTAGATTTGTAAACTTTTTTAGCAACGCATTACAAGTGCAGGTGTGCTCCGAATAGAATATACATTTTATATTTTAGCATAACTTTTTCATACAGTAATAATAATGGAGTATGAGTTCGTTTGTAGAATGTAAAGACTGATTTTGTTTTACTTCATTTGAAGAGTCAAATAGCAAAAAACAAACAATATTATTTTTGCTCATCTTCAGTTTACCATACCAATCGTACGTTTAAGTACAAAACAGCCTCAGAAACGTTTGCGAATAGTTCGTTCTGGCTTAAGCTAAGATAGGCAGCCCATACTGCCTATCTTATAAGCCTATCTAATAAGCCGAGAACTTATTGTAATTTTCGTAAATATCACAATAATTAATGAAGTGAAATGATTATCAAAACCTTTCAGTTGAGAATTGGATATTTACAAAGTCGGTTGGTGCCACTTTGTAAAAGAAACGTCAAAAACAAAATATACAAGATAAAATTTTTTTCTATAGAAAAACATTCGATAAGAAAATTTTTCTGTAGAAAAATTTTCGATAAAAATATTTTTATAAAGAAAAATCTTCGACAAAAATATTTTTTTATAAAAAAATTTGGATACAAATTTTTGTGAAAAATATTTTCCTATAGAAAATTTTTTGATAAACACATTCCAAGAAAAATTTTCGATAAAAATATTATTCTATAGAAACAAAAATTTCAAAAAAAAATTTTAATAAAAAAATTTTTGATAAAAAAAAAATGTTGATGAAAAAATTTATGATAAAAAATTTTTTATAGAAACAATTTCTATAGAAAATTTTTTTTTTAAATTTTCTATAGAAAATTTTTCGATAAAAAAAAAATTTCATACAAAAATTTTTAATAAAAAAATTTTTGATAAAAATATTTAATAAAAAAATTTTTGATAAAAATATTTAATAAAAAAATTTTTGATAAAAAAAATTTTGAGAAAAAAAATTTTTGATAAAAAAATTTTTAGTAAAAAAATTTCTATAGAAAATTTTTAATAAAAAATTTTTGATAAAAAATATTTTTTATAGAAAAATTTTTGATAAAAAAAATTCTATAGAAAAATTTTTGGTAAAAAAATTTCTGTAGAATTTTTTTTTAAATTTTCTATAGTAAATTTTTCGATAAAGAAAAATTTCATAAAAATATTTTTGATAAAAAAATTTTCTTTCAAAAAATAACAAAATAGTCGGGATGTAAATATTATTTTAAAATAAACAAGTTTATTTTAAAAATAAGCTGAATGCATGCAGTTTAATCAAAAAATAATTGGCTTTTAATCAATAAATTGCAGGGACTGAAAATAACCGGTATTTTTGAATTTTTAAATCAAAAAAGCAAGGATTAAAATTTATCTGTTCTGAAATTCAATAACACAGTTTTGATTCATTTGACCTAAATTTTAATTTTATCGTAAGCCTTCTATTTTTTTGATTTTTATTTTTTTGGTTAGAAATAACAGTTATTTTGCGACTTTTATTATTTTAGGCAAAAATAACAGTTATTTTTGCTTTATATTTTATCGCTCAAAATATACCGGGTATTTTTGATTTATATTTTTTTGCTCAATTTATACCGAGTATGCTTGATTTATATTATATCGCTCAAAGTATACCGGGTATTTTTTATTAATATTTTATTGCTCAATTCTTACCGGGTATTTCTGATTTATATTATATCGCTCAATTATAACGGGTATTTCTGATTTATATTATATCGCTCAAATTATACCGGGTATTTTTGATTTATATTATATCGCTCAAATTATACCGGGTATTTTTGATTTATATTATATCGCTCAAATTATACCGGGTATTTTTTATTTGTATTTTATCGCTCAATTCATACCGGGTAAGTTTGATTTTTATTATATCGCTCAATATGTGACGGTTATTTTGATATTATATTATATCAAGCAATGACTGCTTTTTATTTTGTGATTTAATTTTTTTTAAGCAATTTCTGAGCGATATCGTTTAAAATTGATTTTTTAGAGCAGGAATTTGATCTTTTTTTATATAAAAATGGTAAATTTTGAAAATTTCCCACAAAAATGGTAAATTTTAAAAATTTACCGAAAAAATGGTAAATTTTGAAAATTTCCCATAAAAATGGTAAATTTTGAAAATTTCCCATTAAAATGGTAAATTTTGAAAATTTCCCATAAAAATGGTAAATTTTGAAAATTTCCCATAAAAGTGGTAAATTTTTAAAATTTCCCATAAAAATGGTAAATTTTGAAAATTTCCCATAAAAATGGGAAATTTTGAAAATTTCCCATTAAAATTGGAAATTTTGAAAATTTCCTATAAAAATTGGAAATTTTGAAAATTTCCTATAAAAATTGGAAATTTTGAAAATTTCCTATAAAAATGGTAAATTTTGAAAATTTCCCATAAGAATGGCAAATTTTGAAAATTTCCCATAAAAATGGAAAATTTTGAAAATTTCCCATAAAAATGTGAAAATTTGAAAATTTCCCATAAAAATTGGAAATTTTGAAAATTTCCTATAAAAATGGTAAATTTTGAAAATTTCCCATAAGAATGGCAAATTTTGAAAATTTCCCATAAAAATGGGAAATTTTGAAAATTTCCCATAAAAATGGGAAAATTTTAATATTTTCCTTATATATTTTATGGGAATTTTTCAAAATTTCCCGTTTTTACGGGAAATTTTCAAAATTTCCCATTTATATGGGAAAATTTCAAAATATCCCATTTTAATGGGAAATTTTCAAAATTTTTAATTTTCATGGGAAATTTTCAAAATTTCCCATTTTTGTGGGAAATTTTCAAAATTTCCCATTTTTGTGGGAAATTTTCAAAATTTCCCGTTTTTATGGGAAATTTTCAAAATTTACCATTTCTTCGGGAAATTTTTAAAATTTACCATTTTTTCGGTAATTTTTAAAATTTACCATTTTTATGGGAAATTTTCAAAATTTCCGATTTTTTATAAAAAAAACCAAATTCCTGCTCTAAAAAATCAATTTTAAAAGATATCGCTCAGAAATTGCTTAAAAAATTGAAATCACAAAATAAAAAGCAGTCATTGCTTGACATCATATTATATTAAAATAACCGTCACATATTGAGCGATATAATAAAAATCAAACTTACCCGGTATGAATTGAGCGATAAAATACAAATAAAAAATACCCGGTATAATTTGAGCGATATAATATAAATCAAACATACTCGGTATAAATTGAGCAAAAAAATATAAATCAAAAATACCCGGTATAATTTGAGCGATAAAATATTAAGCAAAAATAACTGTTATTTTTGCCTGAAATAATAAAAGGCACAAAATAACTTTTATTTCTGATCAAAAAAATAAAAATCAAAAAGTAACCGTTATTTTCTGAGTTTTATTATAAAAGTCGTAACCGTTACAGTCCCTGATAAATTGGTCTGTTACATTAATAAATAAATGTAACAGATTTGGGATCAAATGCAAATACACTTCTTTTTGAATAAAAAAAATTTTGATAAAAAAAAAATGATAAAAAAATTTTCTATAGTAAAAATTTTTCTATAGAAAATTTTTTATCAAAAATTTTTCTGTAGAAAACATTTCATCAAAAATTTTTCTTTAGAAAATTTTTTATTAAAAATTTTAGAAAAATTTTTTATAAAAAAAATTGTTTATAGAAAAATTTTTTACAAAAAAAAATTTTATGGAAAAATTTTTTATAAAAAATATTTAATAGAAACATTTTTGATAAAAAAAAAATTTCGAACCCTGGCTGAATATGTTATGCTTAGTAGTATTTTAATACCACTACATCTTATGTTGCTTTAATTTCCCTTTTTCTGTTCAAATTTTTACAGATTTTGAAATCTCAGTACCTTATGCCAATCGTATTTGTTTACACAATTCCACACCCATCTATTTAGAAATGCGCGCCCGACAATTGCCGAAAAATCAACGTGATTGCAATTTACTATCGATGTATATAAACATTTATTATTATCATGATGATGATATGATTGCTAAATGCAATTCCATATCTCTGGATACCATACAAAGGTAAGTTTAAATAAAAGCTTAATAAATAGGCTTAGAAGGTAGGAATCGGCACTTTCCACGTTTAAATCATATCGTTAGCTGAAATGCAAAAAAACGTAACTAACATTTTTTTGGAAATAGCTTTTTTTACTTATTATCATGTAAATCTGCAAGACCCATGTACCCACCGACTCTTGGGGCCATAAGATTAAAATTTACGATTTTATAATAAAAATCAAAATAACGTAATTACAAGCATATTTTTTTCTGAAACAAAAAAACTTAACTACATGTTAAATAATTAATTAATTTGTTTGAAAAACGTAGGCTAAGATTTTTCATTACATTCAGTTATTTTTAATCCGACGTGTCTTACTATTTATGTGAAAAAAAAAACTATAATATGGATAGTGATAGTGTAAACAATAGTGATTCTAGTATGAAAATTAAAAGATTGCCATTCTTTTTATATCAACATCCTATTTAAAACTACATGTTAATATGTTTATTGTAATTTAACGATCTATGACTCGTTGTTTTTATTTTCCCCCTCTAACTTCATAGAATATATTTACTTGAATTCTTAAAATAATAAAAATGCATGTGTTTTAGCATCAGAAAACGTATTTGTTCTTTTTTTTGTAAATCAGATTATTCAGGAGTCAGAAAACAACAAAATATTCACCGTAGTTACTAAACTTTCTAAAAAATAAATATATATATACTTTTGATGAAGAAATAGATAAACCAATGTACTGTGAGCTTAATTGCCAAATTTCGTTTCAAACTTGCTATTATTATTCAACTTGTTAAGTTTTTTGCTTCTACTGTAAAAAAACAAAAATGTTAGTTACGTTTTTTTGCATTTTAGCTAACGATATGTAATATGGCTTACAAATTTTCATTACAGTGATATAAATCTAGTGAACTATACAACACTAATAGATTCACGTTATTTCATGATGACTTGGCCACAGGAAAATCATTTGGGCAAAACGCGGTCTGGTTTATGTAAATATTCTCTAACGCCACAATTGGATACTTTGGCCAGTATAAGAGATTTTAAGAGTATGCGTCATACGATTCGTTACTTGGAGTGTTTGAGTGGTAGGTTCCTTGTGTAAACATTTAATTTAATTTAATATGAACTTTACAATTTTAGATGATAAACTGATCGGTTTTGGCGAAACACAAGTCACCATATGGGATCATCGTAGTGGTGATGTTTTAATGAATTTTGATCTCGAATTGCCTATGGGTAAAAATCTTGGCTCTGTCTATTTCTCTAGCCAAGATATCGAACAAAATAATATGTTAATCTTACATCAATATCGTGATACTTCCTGCGAATTAAGGACTATAGCCTGCGCTGTAACCCATACTCAACCATCATATCGTATTTTGCAGGAAATAAGTTTACCAATGCCAGCTTTTAAAGTCATTAAAAGTGCAATCAACAGTGGTGATCATTTGGTGGTTACTGGTGGAAATGATGATGAATTGTGGATAAGTACAACTAATCCCAAATTAATAACGCTAGTGAAAGCTACAAAAAATAATAAAATATTTTATAATCGTCAAAAATCTCAATTAGTTGAGCTTACGGAGAAAACGCTTAATGTTAATACATTGGCAAATCATATTTTACAATTAGCTGCTGGTTTAGACTTAAACTAAGATGGGGGAGGCGGCGGTCATAAATTGTGGCCAAGCAATTTGCTTATTTCTTTTATTTCTAAAATCAAAATGAGCAAAATAAATCGTGATGTTGCTTTGTTATAAAATTTTTGTTGAAAATTCAAATTTTTAAGAGTGTTTTTAAAATCTTTTCCCAGCTTTTTTGTTGTTAACAAATTAATATTTCTAAAATTTTTTTGCAAAGTATAAAACTTTTCAAGATTTATGTGTTGTATTAAACAAAATGTAATAAATTAATCAAACTTGTGTATAAATCCATATTTGAAATATTTAAATATATTAAAAATGTAAAATATTGAAAATATTCAATCTTTAATATGTCATTACATTTAGCTGTATAAACCTTATATACTTTAAAAAAAACCCACAATATTTTTTACAAAATAGTGTCTGAGACACCTAATCTTTCATATTTCAGTAATTTCTTAATATTAAATAATTATTATTATTCTTAGTATTTAATCTAAAAAAAAAATATTTTTTTAAAAATCCCTATTAAAAGAAAAGCTATGAATGAAATCTAAA
The DNA here is from genome assembly GCA_933228675.1 of Stomorhina lunata. Lineage (NCBI taxonomy): Eukaryota > Metazoa > Arthropoda > Insecta > Diptera > Rhiniidae > Stomorhina > Stomorhina lunata. The sequence continues at coordinate 13,179,200 of OW121741.1, forward strand.
ATTTTATAAAGATATTAAGAAAACAAATGATAGCAGTTAATTTAAATTGAAATAAAGTAAAAGTCTCTTAATGTCTTAATTTTTATTTTAAAATTTTTGCCGAACATTTTTAATTATCACCCCTTATTCTTGAAATTTTTAATTTGTTTCTTTTTTTTATATATTTTATGTAAAAGAATAAAATTAGGAAATAACTAATTTATTATTCATTTTATTAGTTTGTTATAATTATTCTTAAAAAACCTTTTTGTATTCATTAAGTCGTTCTATTTTTTCATAGAGTTAATTTTTTCTTTTTGTTATTATCCCATTTAGTTTTAAATAACTTTTTAAAAATATTATTAGTAACTTATAAAAAGTAAACAAAATAATAGCACCAGAAAAACTCATCAAGTCAATAAAATTGAATGTGTATTTAAAAATATATAAAAAAATATGTTCATTACTTGATTAAATTTAAATTAAAAGTGTGTATTAAAGATTTGGTCGAGAAGTACCAGCCGAGGTTGCATGGCTACCAGTGTCTAAGACTTTTGACAGGTCAAGAGCCACTGCGACCGATCTTTCACAAGGCCTCTGCTGGTTCAAGACTTGTGCGAACTGAGTGGTTGTTTTTGTAACTGGAATATTATTGGTAATATCGCAGAAGTACCCGTCTTTGCTTGGAATCTTACGATTTCCAAGTCGTTTCGGTACAAAAAACCAACTGCATTTTTGCGGGGTAAATGCTGGTGACACACTTCTGGTAGTTGGCTGATTAGCTGTGGGAGGAGTAGTCTCGAGGGTTTTCGTTGCTGTTGAAAGGAGAGATATCGGCCTGTACGATTCGCGGGTTTCCTAGGTTTTAAGAATGGGATCACTCTACCCCTTTTTTCAGACATCATTAATAGATTAAGCCAATCTATCAGGATCTCGACTCCTCTATCTCAAAGGTCTTTTATTATTAGCATGAATATTCCTTAGATGACTCTGTCACTTTAGCGGTCGTAAAAAGTTGTGGTGTGTCCGAGACTCGAAAATTATATAGTTTGCGAAAAATTTTTCTTTTCGCCTTGTATCTCTTGGGGTGCTCAAAAAATAATAGACTAAAAGCATGCTTTCGTGCCGGATATGGCGTCAACGGTTTCGCTTGTCCTCATTGAACAATCAGCTGATATCACGGATCAGCTGGACAAATCTGGGTTTGTCATGGTTGGTACTGCGGATGGCATCATGCTCTTCTGCTAGTAGTACTGATTCTGCTGGGAAGTGCGGACTCACTATTATTATTCTACCAGCGGAGATAAAGCCAATAGCTGCTGCGTTTCCTGAAACAGATTACGGAGTTAATCAATTTGAAGTTAAATTAACTGGCGCAATTACTCATATCCGTGTGGGGGCATCATAATTTGGAGTGGAAATGGCGGACTCATCTATCTGTTCCGCCAACGACACAGCTCTTTGGTCTCTCCCAAGAAGGTTAGGTCAGGCAGGCATCCAACGATAAGTGAGCGTCACTTTGGTCCTAAATAGCGGTAACTTTGTGGTACCTGCAGGGATAGACTGGGGGGTAACTGCGTATCTCGATTCGAAAATAAAACTGTTCGAATTTGTATGCTAAAAACATTGTGTTTCGAAACCCCCCTGGAAAAAAGAAAAACATGGCAGTAATTAATTCCAGAACAACGATGAGAAGCTTATTCAAGCCAGCTTGTAGCTTTGATAAATGAGTTTATTTTACTAATGTCTATACTCGCTGGATCAGATATGTCATGCAGAAAAAGCGCACATTAAGAGCCCGCAAAATTGAAAGAGCGGAATAATGGCAGAAAGGAACAAAGCTGTTACAGTGACAGCTGCGACAGCAGTCATAATGTTGAAGGTTAAGTCTTGTGGCGTGCAACCCAAACCCGCAATGCCCTGTTAAGGTTGAGTTTAAGTCGATGACGAGGTAAAGAAACCTATAATTTTGAAGGTTTATTGTTATTACTGGGCCGTGTTTGCCTGGAGTTTGAACAAGTGATTTCGGTAGACCAAGTGTTCTTCGCTGACCCATAAAGAGATTGAATAATTAATGATTTGCAGGCGAATAGCGGGCTTATGGTCGATGCTTTCCTGACTAAGGAGAGCACCGGACTTAGCAAGTTTGTCCGCAGTTATTACTTATCAGGTATGTTGTTTTGATCGGATACCCAGAAAAGTTTTATGTTACAATGTCTCGACATCTCGTTAAGAGATGCCCGGCCATCGCGAGTAAGAACAGATGTCGAAACGAACGCCAAAAATCTTAGTACACGCTAAAGTCCCCTAGAGCCAGCCGTGCTTCTCTCTCTAAAAGGTTTCAGATGTCGGGACGATATCATACAGATGTATTGGTTTTTCGAGGACTGTTTGGGGATTTTGTGACAATTTTGCTTGTTTTTCTAACCGCCTAATTAAAAATTGACATCATTACTAAAGATTTGCGGTTGAAAAATGCGTTGGTTTTGCTAATTTTCACAATTAAAATTACATGCTCAAGAGTGTAGCATTCCTAAGTTTACATTTTTGAACTTTTTTTTCTAACCTCAAATTTGCCTACCTTGCGGGTGTATAAATCAAGGAAAATGCGTTATAGCTAAATAAAATATTTTTGTTTTAGTTTTTAAATTCTTATTTTCTTTTTATTATAAATTTTCTTAAATTATATTTATAATAATCCTAATGTACAATATGTATGTGAGTGTGTATATTTTCTAATAGTTTTTTTTTCGGTCAAATTAAGAAATGTTAGAAATTTACAACTATTTCTGTAATAGTATAAACTTAAAATTCAGTTAATTTAATAAGTAGTTTTTACTTTTTTTTTTAATTAAGCTTAAGGCTTAAACTACAACTACAAGGGATTCAAAGATAAATTTACAAGATTTTGGTTTTATACTCAAAAATTCATTTACAAAAATATAATATTAAAATAAACAAAAAATTAGTTGTTAAAATATATGTGATGCTCGAGAATTTGAAAAAGCGAAGAAAACTGTAATAAAATAAGAAGGCAATTTTGGTTTTAATAATGGGGACATACTCCGAGAATTATTGTGTTTTTTAAATAGTTTTCATGCGAAACGAAAATAAAATTTGGTATAATTATACCAAATAACAATAATTCAAAAACTGTGATATTTAGTTATCCTGTATATTTTTAGGTATGTAGTTATTTATATTAAATTTATAACAATATAAAATTTGGGTCTTTTTTGGAAGAAATCTTTGTCGAATATTTGAAAAATATCACATTTGTGGCTAAAATTTCATATTGAAGGGACTTGAGAACGGACTCTCTTGTTTGAAATTATTAAACTTTTTAAAAGAAAATTTATCAAACAAAAAATAGTTTAGAGCTTAACAAAATTGTTTTATTCATTGTATAGGATCACGTTGCTGCTATAGTACAAAATAACAAAGTAAGGAAAATCATTTTTGGAATTAGAAAATATATGTTTTATAAGATAGATGGTATTTTATGTTATATGATAGGAATTAGTGTTTTTTCCAAAATTAATTATCTAAACAAATATCAAATTATATAGTTAGTAAAATGTTAATAGCTATTTAAAGTAATCACTACAATTCTTTATCAGGTTTTGTTTTCTTCGCTGGCGTTGTCGTCGTTGCAGTTGTTGGCGTTGTTCCTGCAGCATTTAGACTTTTTTCGGTGCTCGTTTCATTTGATTTTGTTTCTTTCGTTAATTGCCATCGTTTGAATTCAATCATTTGCATTAAACGTACTTTTAAATTCAATTTTCTTTGCATCACCGATAATAGTTTGGCAAATTCTTGTGAATACATAAAAACTACAGGTATTTTAACATCGTTTGTACCATCTCCGGACATTGCAAACATGGGTTGTGTTTCACCCGACGAACCGGGTACATTATCACAGACAATTAATGCTAATGCTCCAGCTTTTTGTGCTAAACGTGCTTTACTAACAAATGTACAATCACCGCGTTCTGCTACTAATATCTTGCCTCGAACATGTTCAGAATTTTTTAGTATATCTTCACAGGCTCTAAAGGGTTCGGACATCAGTATTTCACCCTCAACATATTCATCATCCACAAGTTCGGGTGTAAAGTGAGAAGGTCCGGCCATAAGGGCAGTCCATTCGGTTGATTCGTCGTCAACAGTGTAGGCAACGGCCTGAAATAAGACAAAATGAAAGATACGAGATAATTGTTATTTCGTGTATATCTTCTTTAGTTTTCCAGAAATAGTTTGTACTAAGTTAAAAAAACTAAAACCGTGCAATATACAAGCTCTTTAAATACATGGACTTTTATTGAAATATTCTACAAATTCATTTGACATCCTTTCCGATGTCGTTATGCAAAGCTCTCGCGCAATTAGTTCTATGGCTATGCAGGGGGAGATGGTTTTATTTATGTATATCTCCAAAAGAGTTACCCAAAAACAATGAATTGCCTTTGTGCTTTGCTTAAGGTACTTCTAATGCTGCATTGGCGAAACCATCTGGTTCCCTTCTTTCACCTCCCTCCAGAAGTTCAAAAGTTGCGAAAAATTCTTCTGCGAACTTTATTTCGCGATGCGAAAGGAAATTTCAATAGTAGGGCAGCAATCCCGTTAAATTCCTTTGGACATTGCTGCTAAAAAAAGACTGTTAAAATACTGGCTGAATTTTTGAGTAAGGCTTCCTTAGCGAAAGGCTCGCCTTAACTGTAACGCTCGTTAAGATAACAGTCTGGGGCAAAACAATAAAATAACAAGACACGTATTTATTAATTTTTGAAAGGTACTTTTTTAGGTATTGTTTAAAAATTATACACGATTCTTTTTGGAGATTTAGTATTTTTCAAGGTAAAAAGTGCTAAAAATATGCGAAAGTTCAATTTGCTCTAGTCGAATATGAGTGTTATAAATTGTAAGTAGATAAGTTACAGCGAATTACGTTTACTGCTTAAGAAAGCCGGAGATATTGTAGTTAGGTCTAAATTGGAGGATACCTTTAAGATAGTATATTCACTTTTTTACTGGTTAGTGAAAAAACTAATATTTCATCTCAATTTTCATTAAACAACAATGAAGATTTAAAGTATAAATTACCTGCAATTGAGCTAATTGATTTAACGATTGTAATTTAGTTAATTCCAACATCTCTTGCATAAACAATAGACCCATTTCGCCATCTTCGGGAGATTTAGCCTAGAGTAATCAAAATTAAAAAAAAAAATTAGAAGGTTACAAAAAAAATTTGAGTGCAAACAGGAAATAAATATAAAATAAAAAAAAAAACTAGGAAAAAATATAAAAATCAAACGTAAAAAGAATGGGAAAAAAATAAAACTCACATTATAAAAACTATGAAACAGTCGCACCTTTCCATCGCCTAATGAAACCATTGTAATGCCCATGTCGTAAACAGCTCGTAAATGATCAGCATTACTTGCTTGAAAGTCCAATGCCCGTAGGCGTTTCGTCGACGGTGTACGCGGACACGAACCGGTAATGAAGTTTCGTAAAGGTTTGCGTACTTTCTCAGGAAAAAGCTTATTCGACGAAGGACATGTGCGCATAAAATCCAAAACATTATGCTCTTCAGATTGGCGGAAATCTTTATAAAATGGGGAGGGAATAGAACAAAATTATATAAACTTGTAAGCAGATTAAATTTAACTCACTATAAGTTGAATTGCCCAATTGAGCTAATGAAAGTGGCAGTAAATGAGCTTCAGTAGTAAAGACAAATTCATCTACATTTAATATTAAATCTTGAGGATCAGTAAATAGCAGATATAAATATTTAAATGTTTCCGATAAAACAAACGAATCCATGCGATCCTCATGTTTGCCAGTACGCACATCATTGACAGCCGCATAGCCACAAGGTACCTTGGCATACTTTTGCAAAGCCTTTAAAGCCTTTTTGCCCACTTGCAGATAATGATGATCTCCGGTGGCTCGATACAAAAAGTAAGTAGATTCTATAAATTCCGGTCTCAAATGATGTTGACCCCAGTGTATTTGAAAATCAACTGTAAATGCTTCTGGTATAAAGGTATGCATTTGCATGACTTGGTATAGCATTTCATGCGTCTGTACGGCGGGCTTAAGATCCCCCGACAAGACTTGTAGTCCCGGCCAGAAGGCTAAGAGAGCATCCATAAAATTGCGAGATTTTGCGTGAGGTCTGTGCATTAGGACATCTAAAAGCATGGGACCTTCGCTGACATATTTCATGACAGCATTATAATGACGATTAAACCGGGCCAGATATTTGTCATCGCCCAAAAGAACGTAGGATTTAAAAAGATATTCGTAATAGGAATCAATACCAGCACCAACACCTGAATCACGACGCACCCAGTCTCCGGAATGAACATTTAAAACTGTGCCCATAAGATCTGACCCCCGATGACGCAGCTTCCATAAAGCATCCATGGCAGCATGAGCTCTAACTTCAAAAATGGGATCACCTGAAAAGAAAATGGACAAAAATTAAATTTGGAATTTCGATAGAAAATGTAATTCGAATAATCTTCAATTAAAAATGGAATTTCGGACAAGTATCCATAGAAAAAGAAATTAAAAAAAAAAATTATAGAAAATGGAATTTCGAAAAAAATTTTCAATATAAAATAGAATTGTAATCAATCTTTTAGATTAGATTAGTAATTTATTGAGACTTCATTTTTTCATTATACAAGATCACCCCATACATAAAGTTATTTAAAAACTTAAAATTATATCGTATTATTTTAATTACATAAATATTAAAATGATAATGCAACTGGCTTACACAATAAGTAGGATATAAAGAATATAATAGTGAAAAGTTGACAATGAAATATATAGTACTTGCTCTCGGTATTCATGTTTCGTAACTAGTAGAGTCATATCTACTTTAAATAAACTTAAAACTAAGAAAAACTTAAAAAACTAAAACTTAAAAACAAATACAAACAAAAAAACAAAGATTAAATAAAAAAGTGTTTACCCCCTATGAATACCGGGAGTAGTACGTGAGTAAAAGTTAAGACCAGGAAAAATATTAAGCTGTTCGTGTAATATGCCAACTGCAGAAAGATAATTAGTATTTGACCAGCTGAAATTTCTTTCACTTGACAAAATATTTTTCATAATGTTACCTTCAAAAAATGAAAGTTTCTCAACAAACCGTTTTATTGAATTAATAGCATAAAAGGAAAGAGGAGAAATTTCAGCCTTTTCATAAATGTAAATGTTCGAATACCGTTTATTGCGATTTTTAAAATTCTTCTCAATCAATCTTTTATTGAAAATGGAATTTTAAACAGTTTTTAATAAAAAACTAAATTTTGAACAATTTTCTGTAAAAAAAAATCAAACAATTTTATAAAGAAAATGTAATTTTGAATTATATTATATTGAAAAAGAAACTTCTTCAAAAATAGTTAATTGACTCCTCTTTAATCAGTTAATTGCCCACAAAGAGATCTTAAGTCTAATTTAAAACACTTGTATAATCAAAGCAAAGTAAAATTCTATGACTTACCCGTTAATCTTGACAAGGCGGCAAATTCCAATAGTATTGTACCCGCACAGGCGGTACATGTTTCGCGTGACTTCTTTAACTGTTCATCTTTCATGCCAGTACGCAAATTGACTCGAGCATGTGGTATACCCGTAGAGGTATTAAATGCTGGCAGCAGACGATAACCCAAATCTCTAGCCATTTCTAAAAGTTCACCTTTATACCAAGGCATCACTTGTGCCTTCTTTTGAATGTATTCTGCCAAAATATGGGCGGATAAAAGACCACCCATCATACGAATATTGGTTTCGAAAACCGAAACAATTATATCGCTATCGAATTGAACATCACGTATAACAAGACGGACGCCATGTTCGAATTCAGCAAAATCTCCCAACAGCACTAAACTGTCGAGAGTATCGACTAAGGTCATGGAAAAACTAAAAATAAGAGAAAATTTGGAATTAATAATTGATTAATTTTTAAAACAAAATGTTGACCATTTTATATAGAAATCGAACAAAAATTTTTTTTAGAAAGTGTTTTTTAATTTGAAGAACTTAAGCAAAAATATAAAAATTACGTGACCACTTAATTTTATAAAATGGAAATTTAATTTTTTAACGATTTTCCATTAAAAAAAATTAAATTTGGAATAATTTTCTACAGAAAATGGAGTCTCAAGAAATTTTCTATGGAAAAAAAATTAAATTTCGAACAAACTTAAAAAATAAAAGTTGTTTAAAATTTACATAGAAAATTGAATTTCGAACAATTTCCTATAGAAAAAAATTTCTAGAAAATTTTCTACAAAAAATAAGATTTAAAAAAAAAAAAAAAAGAATTTCAAAAAATGTTTCAGATAAATTGGAAATGTGATTATTTAACAAGTACAACTTACTTTCCCAAAATATCATCCATATCGCCACGCGAAGGTGTTACTCCCCTGTATCTACCCTTACACGATAAGGGCATTAATTCATCTGCAGGATAGGCATTCTCCATATAGGCGTGATAAGCATGATAAAACATATCACGAGCTTCTTCTCTACAAAAAATAATTGAAATTTTATAAAAAAAAAAGAAATTACTAATTTAAAGCATAATATTTACCTTAAAGCTTCTCGTTCTCTATTGGACATATTTTGTGTAGGAATGGTTTCACATAACACGAAAGTAGCAAAAAGGCCTAGGGCCGTTATTAGGGAAATACAAAAAATCAAGGGCGACAACATCATGGTAGCGGAAGTTGTTAATTTTTATGTGGATATGTTTAAAGGATTTTTGGCAACAGCTGGCATTTGGGCTTTGCAAAAAAAAATTTGCCCTTTTTTATAATTTAACCTAAGGGAAAGTTTTCTGCTGTTTTGGGGGTTTTGAACTGAATTGTAATAATTTTTTTTTTTTGTTAATTTTTTAATTTTATTATAGTGAATATTAATTAAGCTTAGTTGCATTGACCTTCACTTTGAACGTGTTTTATTACTTTTTTTTTGTTTGTGCTATAATAAATCAACTTTAATCATAAGAGTTTTGTTTTAAATCGTTTTAAACATTTTACAATTTTTAATTATTTAATAAGCTAAGAAACATTTTATAAACATTTTAATTAGTTGTAAGTTTTAATTACATATATTTAACAATATATTTTAATTAAGAGCAAGGTGAAGGCAACTAATAGCAGGTTGTTGAGTTATTTAATCGATTATGGCCGATCTTTTGATGCCCTATACCAATAATTAATATTTAAGTGGAGATATTTAGGCTTATGTCTAGTAGAACAGTATACGTCTGTACTTAAATATTATCATAGGTCATAAAAAAATTCTAATTTTAAGTTTACTACTGTACAAATTTGATCTAATGAATTGCTAATCCAGAAGATAAAAAACATTAAAGCTTTGGATTAAACAAAACTTTATCGATTAAAAATATCATTTAAATAAGGTACAACAAGTTTCATTTTTGCTTGGTTTTTCCAAATAAGTGATTAGAAAAATGATCGATGTGAGGGTTATCAACGTTATGTAGGTTTAACTTTTGAAAAATTTAAACTATAATTTGATATAAATTAAAGCCTTATAATTTAAAAAATTGTCGATGCACAGTTGTTCTAGACTTGCTTCAATATCGCCTAAAAACGAGAGTGAACATAAGTTAGATTGAAGTTAACAGGATACCTTGAGGCCTTCTGCCACATTATATTCAGGTATTAATATGATTTATACTTCTGTATTTCAAACCAAACTAAAAGCTTCTTGTCCATAAAAGAGCTTTAAAATCAAAGAAATAATCTAGTGTATGTAAATTTAAGAAGCTTGCTCAGGACAAAGTAAGCGTCACTTGAATCCTAAAAATTGTTGCTTTGTGTTGCTGGTAAGGAATAGAAAAGAATACTTTGGACAATCTTTTCAACAGCTCGTTAGCGCTAGCCAGTTGCTACAATGAACGGAAATATTCTAGAGCAACACAAGTGGGATTCTAGGTCAGGGATAACGTGAGAAGGAGTTATCTTAGAGCGATTCCGACGTATTTGGTCTAAGGGTCTAAGATAATTGTACTTGGCGAAGTACGAAACTGTAGCGTCTGTTTAACATGTTAGTTGCGGCTACAAGCGGGCGTCTGCCTCGGATCGAGCGGCTCGCTTTACAAACGTGGCTCTTGTCTTTGGACTCATCATCCATCGACTAAGCACTTACGATGTTTTAAGCATGGAAAGAAACAATATTACAGAATATACTACTCCAAGGGGTAATCATGCGAGAAATCCCCCTGCTACGGCAGCTGGCACTAGGATTTTGGAGGTTCCTAATCTATGCAAGAATATCATGATGAATGAAACCATTTGTATATACATATATATATATAAATGATCGTGCGGATGAAAAGCCTTGACTTAGACCAATGTTCGGCAGTGACGGAGGAGATAGTCGAACGTATCTTTCCCAAAGTTTTGACAACTTCTACAGAAATGGAGTCTCCAAGCATGCAAACCGAAAGCAAAGTTCATGTTCCCACGGCAGTCGGTTCTTCGTACCGGAACGACTCGGAAATCTTAGGATTCCGACCAAGGACTGCCACTTCTGCGATATTACCAAAAATATCGCAGTTACAACAACAACAACAACAACAAAGCAAAGTTCAAAGGTTCTTCAAAGCGGAACGACTAGTAGTACTTAGGATTCCGACCAAGACCAACTCCTGTGATATTGCAATAACAAAAATAACAACAACGACAAAACAAAGTTGATAGTTGGGTTTAGTCTGTGGTTGGCTCCAGCAGAGTTGACGTGCAATATAAGCTTGTTGCGCACACCTTACAACGGCATAAACAGAAATGGACTGTCGGAATAACAGATATGGTGCAATCGATTATGAGTACATCATATCCATAGCAAAGATCTCCATCAAACCCATATACTCCACCAACTTACGATGGTGCAGGGCATAATGAAATTGACAAAAATTTTGCCAAGTTTATTTATTTTTATAAATTTTTAACACCACTTTGCTTTACATATTAGTTTTTATATTTATTTCCAACACATCAATTTTTCTTTATTATTTCTAATCTTATTTGCGGTTACTTTTATCTTTATTGAAATCTTTTCACTGCTCCACATAAAAAATATATTTACAAAAATATTTTTATAATCTTTTTGCCGTCATTTTTGCTAGTCTTTTGATATTTTTCTTCTTTTTTTATGTGTCACTTTTTATCGAAATTTTAGCTGTGAATTTTCTCTGCTTATTGCTTTTATTTGCACAACAATTTAATGACAATATGCATTTTTCAATTAATTCAATATTAAAGTCAACTTGTTTAATAATTTTATATAAAATTATTTTATATTTTTTAAGTAATTTAGTTATTTTTTGCAGAAATTGTACAAATAAAAAAAATTTCTAATGACACCTCAACTAGTTCTGCTCTGACAGTTATGTCTTCTTCTTTTTCTACGATAAATCGCTCTTTGTTTGAATCAAGCCATCAAACGAATATACATATCAAATATATCAGCTTGAAAAAAACTTAGATATTTGATGCTTGAACGGTTTTACACTGAAATTGTTGTCGGGAGAATAGGAGATAAAGTCAATTGTTATCATGTAGTTTTTAGAGTCGCTTTTTCTGAGAAGAGTTTGTGTTGATATATTAACGATAACATTTTTGAAATTGACGTTACATATTTCAGTTCATAATACATGTGATAAAGTCATGGACCTAACACAAAGATTTCATTAACCTCTTTTTAAGTTAGGACTTCTGGCATGTAACCCATAAGCACGGTGGCCTGTGAGGTTTGCTTCAAAACTATTTACAGTAAAGTTGTCAGGTACGTAAAACATTTCACCCCTGTCGCGAACATCATCTCCCATGGGAATCGTGTTTCCAAAATTTTTTTCTTATTTGTTTCACAATATAAAAAAGTTTTGGGAACACGATTCCCATGGGAGATGATATTCGCGGTAGGGGTGCTTATTTACGCACCATTCATTTTTGTAAGTACTTATTGAAATAACTCAAGAATGGAAAAGCGATCACTTAATTATATTAATAATTTCTAAACATTCCGCTAGTATCTGTCAAGGATATGAAAACTTATAGCCTGTTTCACGATTTCGAAAGAAAATCTACTCGAAAGGAAGTGAGTAACTCGAATTCGAATTAATTTTGGTTTCACTATTTCGAAGCCTTTCGCTTCTATTCGAAAGCAAAATATCAAGTGACTCATTTTGACATTTGCTTTTGTATTGCTGGTAATTTGTTCGAAATAGTGAAACAGAAATTTGTATGAAAATATTTACGTTTTCTTTCAACTTATCTTTCGCAGTTAGTGAAACGAAAAACAAATTTCTTTCATATAGCATAAGAAAGAAAGCATTCTTTCGAGATCATAAAGTAGGCTATAAAGCTAGGGCAGAATTCGACTATCAATTTGAGTCAGCGAATGAAATCGTGTTTGTGCGATGGCTTGATAATTGAATTTGTACTTTGGCAACAAACTACGAATTTTTTAATCCTTTAGTAAAGTTCTACAGCATAAGAAAAGTGGATAGCTGACATCCCTTTACTTTTCGAAAGGAATAAATTTAGTTGAATAACGATAAGATATATGAAATGGTGGTGGCCCACCACTGTGAGTGATATTCACCTATATGCTAAGTTTTTCTGTTTCTAATTCCTACCGGCTACATAAATTGGCCACTGATGAGTATTAGCAGATTTTTTGATTTATAATTATAACACCGGGTCACTTTCCTGAATAGCTACAGAATCAGCTAAGATCTACTATACATATGCTGTATGAAATATCGTTGTCAATGCTAAATGCTTCATTTGAGGACGGCCATTTTAGTCCAACATGGAGAATTTTTTTGATAAAGTATTTTTTAGATCCAAAAATTTAATAAAACAGATTTTTTCCAAGAAATGCTCTGCATTCGCGAACAGATGTCGCAAAGACATTAAATAGTATTTTTATGACGGGATGACTATCGATAAAAAAAAAAACGGATATTTGTTGTACATATCGTGAGCCTATATTCAGTACCGACTATGAACCAAATAAAAAAATTTTAAGGAGACAAAAAAGTGTTCAATATCCAAAAGACTTTAATAGAAGTTAATATTTACTCTTTAATACATTTAAGCCAATAACTGCCTTAACAGATTTCTTCCATCTGATTTTTATTACATGAGATGTTCTTTTATAAAAGAACAGTTTTCCGATAAAAAGTGTTTAAAAATAAAAATGGCTTATAGACGGTATTGAATATAGGCTCACGATATATTCTGTGGTATCTTAACCGCTTGTCTCGACCTGAAGAATACTATAGAAATCAGTGAGCTTAAAACTTATTTTCTTACTCAATAACGGGTTGAAGTTAGCATTGTTAAATGTCTATACCCAATTATATCAGTTTATTGTTAAAATTGCGACCTGTACATTGATTACAAGCTCTACATTGATATATAGGCAGGTCAGGCAGATATACGGACGGAAATCAAAGTGATTGTTAGTAGATAACTTAAAGCTGATAATCAGACCAATTACATATTTGCACATGAGCACAAACAAAATATTTATTTTCCTCCTATAATGTTGGAGAGTATTAAGAAACCTAAACTATTTAGTACTCATTGAAAATTCGGGAAAGCAGTGGATAAGTTAGTAAGAAAACAAGCTTTAGTTTCGACCAGCAAAGTGGTCGGCTGCTTTTACTCCTTCAATAAAACTATTTGCCTTTAAATTAAACTAAAATTTCATATAAAAATCCTGTATTTTTATGTCACATAAACTATTCATAACCATTCGAATAAATTACAATTATTTAGGATTAAATAATTTTTAAGCAGTGAAAATTGTAAGCAATTTTGAGAACAAAAATAAATAATAAAAAAATAATTTTTTTTATTTATAATAAAGACATTTCTTAACCTTTAATTACGGCTATGGGTCGTAACTTAATGCATTTCTTACTAATACCAGCTGTATGACAGGTGTTAACCACATCGGTGACATCTTTATAAGACTCTGGAGCTTCTTCCATAACCAGCTTGGGAGAAGCTACCCGTATAGCGATACCAAGTTCATCCAATTTCTCTAAGACATCTTTATAGTCCAAGTTGCGTCGTGATTTGGCACGAGATAAAGCACGACCGGCACCATGACAGGTAGAACCAAAGGTCTCCTGCATACCCTTTTCGGTACCAGTTAAGACATAGGAGCAAGTACCCATTGTGCCACCTACTAGAACAGGTTGACCAGTCAGCTGATAATCTACCGGTATCAAGGGATGATGGGGTGGGAAAGCACGGGTAGAACCCTTACGATGCACAAGTAGTTTCTTTTCTTTGCCATCGACTATATGGTTCTCAACCTTGGCTATATTATGCGAAACATCATAAATTACATGCATATCCAAATCGTCTGGTGTAGTATGAAACATTTTAGCAAAAGCCTGACGGGTTAGGAAAGTCATGGAACTACGATTTACCCAAGCAAAGTTGGCAGCAGCAGCCATAGCCTTAAGATAATCTTGACCCTCAGGTGAATTGATGCGAGCACAAGCCAATTGCCGATCATTAGTTTCAATATTATCCCTTTTCATTGCCTTCTCCATTTGGACTAAAGCATCGGTGGCTACTTGATGACCGAAACCTCGAGATCCGGAATGTATCATCACACATACTTGACCCTTCTCTTCTATGCCCATTTTTGAGGCACTCCATTTGTCGTAAATTTCATCAACCACCTGAATCTCAGCATAATGGTTACCAGCACCCAAGGTACCCAACTGGGGAAGGCCTCGCTTTTTGGCTCTTAAGCTAACCTTTGAGGGATCAGCATTCAACATGCGTCCATACTCTTCACAATGCTCTTTATCCTCGGCCCAAACATAGCCTTCCCTCAAACTCCAATCCATACCCATTTCCAAAGCCTCCTCTAAGTCATGCGCGTTCATGGGTATAATACCTTTCGAACCTACACCTACGGGTATATGATCGAATAAACTTTGAGCCAGCTGTTCCTTAACCGGTTGCACATCTTTCTCGTAAAGGTTAGTTCTCAGCAACCTAACACCACAATTGATATCAAAACCCACGCCTCCGGGACTTACTATAGACAAAGGATTATCCATATCAAAAGCAGCCATATTACCAATTGCAAAACCGTAGCCAGAATGTATATCAGGTAAACCAATTGATCTTCCCACAATGCCGGGCAAAGCTGCAACATTGGCAATTTGTTTAACACCCGGCAAAAATCCTCCTACAGCACCGGGTCTGCATGAGTTTTTTAACTCTTCCAACATGAGTCTTTCCAACTTCTCATTAACATAGAAGCATCCTTCCACGTTCATGTTGGGCTGAAAGCCTTTCTTAATCCGCCAGCAGCAATCGCTGATTTTTTCCAAATATTTTAGCTCCTCATTGTAAGGTCTGACCACCATTTTGTTGAATGTATTATTTTAAAACTTTAAACGCAATACAAGGCTATTTATGTATGTAGATTACTAATATTCAATAATTTCGCAACTATTGCAGTCTATTTCGTGTAAGTACAGCCGGTTTATTTTTACAATTGCATGCGAATTTCACTAATTCTTTTAATTTACAAAAAATCTATTGTGAATGAATTCAAACCTCGGCGCCGGGCAAGAATTCAACGCCGTCTGGCACATTTTAATCCTATCGTTGAGTTTTTTTTTATAAATTTAAAATCTAATTCAACTCATGCTGAATATGCTACAATTTGTAAACATTAAAATAGAATATATAGGGTCACAAACAATGCAATGAAGAAGTATCTGCTGTATAAGGGGCAACAGGTCTTCAACAACCTACCAAGTGAAGTCAAAAATTAAAATAATATAAATATTTAAAAAAAAATACTGTGTTGTTTAAAATATGCTTCAAAACTTTTTATAAATTAGCTAAATATCAAATTGAATAGTGTTTTTAAAAATCTAATTTAAGGAAAAACTGATCAAATAAACCTGATGTGTGTGAAACAGCACCAAATACAAAGTTGAATTGCCATATTCATTCCATTTTTCTTCCATGAACATAAAATTGTGAATATTACAATAAAATAATAAAATGACTGGTGATTAAATTAACAATAACCAACTAAGCTGACACCACAATTTATTAGACAATTTCATGAGACTTGACACAAATTATTTTTAACTTGAGGGCAAAACCTGATGAAAATGATCGAAGTTGTCAAACATTTTATTGTACCTCCCAAATAACTCTTTTCTAAAATATAGTTTTAAGTGTCTCAAAGCCACAAATTTGCTTTTATATACATGATAAGCATATGAAAGCCTAAATCACTATATAAAATTTTATTGAATATAAGCACTACATTAAAAATTAATTTAAGCATTCGGAACATACACATTAAGAATTTTTTTTTATTTTTGTTTCATTAGGGAAGCTACTTAAGGAAAATTTTGTTTAAAAAAAAAGAGTAATAAAATTTTTAAAATTAAAACAATAAAATTTACTATCTGTTTTGTTATATACATGGCACAACTACACTACGTAAAATGACTGGGAGAGTTGTCAATTTTTTACGCCCTGTTAAGTCAAGAAAGCAAAATGCAAGTCGAAGTTAAAGAAAATATTGAATAACTTGAATTTAAAATTTTGCGGTTTAATCTTACTTTTCGGACTTTTTATAAAATTCGTCACAAATTGTTCATCAATGAACATTTTTAAAAATATTTTAATATATTTATTTTTGATAAACAAAAAAAATTACAATGAAAAAAATATTTTTTTTTAATATTTTCTTTTGCTAGATTTTTCAGGGATTTGAAATTGAGAACGAAGTGTGAGTGATTTTACCTAGTTTTTATTGTACATACTATGGTTATATATATAAAGTTATGACCAATATAAAAATAAAATCCCAAAAATTTAAAAAAATAGTTAAGTAGTGTGGCAATATCATATAAAATAACACAGTATATGGTATGGCATCTCCGAGTGACATTCATAATTATTCGGACAAAATGGCTGCATAAGTGAAAATCAAGCTAAAGAAAATCTGCAAAAACTAGAGTAAAAACAAAAGAAAAATGTATAAATATTGCAAATAAACATAATTTAAGGCAGTCAAAATCAATTTTATATAAAATATCTACTAAAAGCAAAAAAATTATTAATAAAAAGTGAAGGAAAAGTCCAAGCAATAATTAGGCAAAGTGAAAAAGAAGAGATAAAAAAGAAAAGATTACCATATATGAGCGTAATGTTCGAAAAGCGTTAAAGTAACGCTGGTGACCCTCAAACTAATGCCGCCGAAGGTATGGCAACACTCGGCTGCACGGTACTCTTATTACGAAAAAACAAAATGGCGATTTTCGACAAATGACTTGTGAATGGAGGACGAAGACGACGTGAAAATTTTTTGTGTGCTGAGTTGGAGAAAAAAAATTTGAAAACTTTTGAATTATAAAATTTGTGAATAAATATTGAAAAATATTAAATTTTATTACTTAATAAGTGAATAATTAATGTCTGCTTTAAGAAAAACCACAATTGGAATAAAAATATATCATGAGCCAGGTGAGTGTTGTATGAAAAATGTGGAAATGTGATGATTTTTTGTAATTTTGGCGCTTAAAAATGTAAATATTTAATTATTTTTAATATTTTTGTTTCTAATAAACATTTTTTTTATAAAATTTGCCAAAAATTATAAGTTCCAGTTAATGGGTGTGGTCACAAACGGCCGTAGAAATGCGGAGTCTCACTTGAGACTCCACTGGGAAATATGCTGATAATTCAATGTTATATGAGGCGCTGATGGAAATTTGCAAATTCTTCCACTTTATCCTTATTGTTTCACAATTTTCTTGATGGTTTTTGATTCTAGAGGAATCTAGGTCTCAGGAAATGTAAAAAAATTGAAAATCCACGAGGGACCCATTTTAGCAATTTTAACTTAAATTTCAATATTTTGGTTTATTTGTATTGAATTCTATGTAAAAATGTCCAGAAAAGTGTATCCTTATCATTAAAATCATTATTTTTTCTGTTTTTTCCATTGATTACGTAATCAGTTTTTGTATGGAAAATTTTTCAATGTATCTTCACTTGGATTTTTCGGGAATTTTAGCCAATTTTTAGGCACTTTAAGCTTTTACTGCGGTGGAATTCAATGATATTAAGGATTTTTGTTTGTTTTTTAGACAAAAATTTCTATATTTTATTTTGTAGGTTTGTTATTAATATTTATCAGGTTTTTATCGACTTTTTAAAGATACTAAGCCTTGTAATCCTCTCCAGATTCTGCATTCTTCATCATTTCGTCGAGAGCAATCCTTTTTACTATTTTCTTTTGTGCCGTAGATTTTGGCAAGTCTCCTGTAAAATGTTTATTCGATTTTATGTGAATCTATAAGATTTGATTTGTAAAATATACTACTTTTAATGATTTTTCTAGAAATCCATCAATTTCTGGAGAGGATTTTCTTTGTTTGTTAAAAAAATACATATGCAATGTGTTACATTTTCTGCGAATTATATTGCAATTGCCTGAATTTTCTTAAAACCTATATAAGCTCCAATAATGACATACATATACTCTTTTTTCCTGATAATTAATTTATTAAATTTCTGGACAGGATGGGATTGGTTATTATCTTCTTTCGAATGTTTATTATCAATTTCTTCATTGCAATTAACTAACCTTTTCTAATTTATATGGTTTAACTCTATTTATTAAAATTGCCCATTTTGTTTAAAATAATAATAATAAACGTCTTGGAGTAGGTTTAAAGGATATTTTAAATTGAATCCTGTTTGTGGTTCAAACAAAGTTATCATGCTTTTAATTTGTTTAGAATTGCTAAGAGATTAGAAAATTTTTCTAGAATTCTATCTGGAAACTACATTATTTTGATGCATGTCTGTCCATAGCCGGACAGGATCAGTGATCTTGATTTAAAATTATTTTAATATATACATAAATATCTTTTAGTGTTTTTTAATATAAATCTTACATTGTAAAGTAAAAAGCAAATATTTAATAGATTTTAAACGTTTTTATAAGTTTTTCATTTTTTTTTTTTATTAATTTTTAATATTTTTTAAGATTAAAAAATTATACCGCTTTATATTTCATTATAATTTTTGGTTAAATTTATATTTATCACGTAAAGCTCTAATAGTAATAATTATTTTAAGGATTAGTTTTAAAGTACGAAAAATATATCCTTAGAAAAATATAATATAACGAATTTTATTAAGACAGACTTTAAATATAATTAGATTTTTATACAAATTTTAAAGAAAGAATATTTCATTCAATAAATTATTAAACAACTAAAAATGAAAATTATTAATACATCAATTACCAAAAGATTTTTTTTTAAGAGCTGGAAGTCAATATTTCTACTTTGGACCTTAACTTGATATAAAAATATCGAATATTAATTTGAAGATCGTTCAAAATTATGAATAAAATTATCCTAGGAATATCAATACACTTCGTTGTTAAACTTAAAAAAAAAAATAATTTTAAATTGAATTTTTAAGACACAAATGAAAAACAAAGAATGTTGCTAAGAACCAAAACTATATATTCAATTTTTTAAGCTCACTTCGAATAAAAGTGTCCAATTATTTATCGAATACCAGTAGAATTTTCAAACTTACCGGTTCTAAAATAAGAACTTTTATCAAGAAGTTTTCTTTTTCTTTCTTTAGAAACTCATTCAAATTTATTAAATGTTAAAAATTTTTGATCTTAAGTAAAGTTTAAGAATTATATAAAAACAATAATTTTATATCGAACGGGTTCAAACTTAAGTAGTTAAAAAAAACAAATAAAACAACAAAGATTTTTACTTTTAACCTTAGGTTAAGTTAGACTCATAATTTAGTCTGACTTCTACCTTAAAATAAATAGGTCGATTCAGTATCACTTTCTGGTTCGATTTAGGCATCACCAACCGACATCTATATACATAAGCTTGTGATTGAAGAACAGGTCGAAATTTTAAATAATATGATCTTGGTAGATTTTGGGGGAATACAAATAATTATTTCTTGCACCTCCCATAGGACTGCCTTCTAGGACCTTTACCGCTACATTATAACTTTTAGTAGCCGAAATCGGGATGCCGATTCCAATAAAATTTGTCAAACTGATTTTGACTTCTGCAAGTAATATTTTTGAGGTTATGTCAAACATAACCTCAATAATTCAAAATCACTAATTTAACTTTGTAAAGTGATTTATAATAATTGTTGTAAAGGCACGACTTTATAAATAATAACTTTTGCTTTTAGGAACACAATGAATCCTTCAATAGTGTAGGATCGGAAGATAATGATGATAACCGCGAAGAACGCAATGGTTCAGGAAGTGGTAGCTCCTCAGAATCTGATTCCGATTCAGACAGTTCATCATCATCCTCTAATTCCAGTGATGGTCACTCATCGCCTGAACCACCCGATCGAGAAGAAGAAGATCAAAATGCAAGAGACGGTCACCATCAGGACCAAAGAGAAGATGAAAATCATTACGTTACACAAAAGCAAAACACAGAAGCTGGACTTCCACCATCAGCCATGGATGCTCAAGAAGATACAAAGACCAATGGCTATTCCGATGATAATGAAAGTGGGAGTGAAAGTGGTAGCAACTCAGATTCCAATTCATCGAACGAGGATGATGATGACGATGATGAGAAAGCCAAACATCAAGAGGAAAAAGAAGGAGGAACAGGGGGGGAGCAACACAATACTACCAATAATACAACAGCAACATCTGCCACCACTGATAACAATACCTCACATACAACCAATGATGAAGATTCCCACGACTCCAATGATGATTCCAACAGTGATGACGAACAGAAAAATCACTCAAGTTCTATGGCTCAGGAGTCAACGGCGACGGCGGGTCCACCAGCGGCCAAGTCTGAATCTATAAAAAGTCATAGTGCTTCTGATGATGAAGCTTCTGATTCAGCAGCCTCGTCAAAATCATCTAATTCCTCAGCTCAATCAGCCTCGGAATCGAGCAGTAGTAGTAGTGTAGGTTTTTTATAAATCACCAAAACTTAACGGTGTTTCTTCATAACATTTTGAGGTCTGGTAGTTAAATTAAACAATATAAACTTTTACAGGAAGAAAGCGAAGATGATTATCAACCTAAGAGAACTTCAACCCGCCAAACTCGTAAACCACCAGCACCTGCCGAAAGAGTAAAGAAACCTGTTAAAAAGAAGAAAAAACAAAAGTAAATGATAATAAAAATAGGAATTAGTTCAATAATTATTAAAAAAAAAACTGATATAATCTTTTAGTTGGGATTCGGAAGGCAGCGATGAAAGTGATGGCGATAGCGAGGATTCTACGCCGCCAAGACGTAAACCACCTGCCCCAAAACAAAGTAAACAACAGAAACGCAGTAAAAAATCAGCTACATCTGATGATAGTAATGATGACAAAAGGTAAATTAATAAAAAAAGAGAAACTACCAGTTTTTTTTTTATTATTTTTTAGTTTAAATGTGGAGGTTACAATAATATATTGTATCCCTTAGATTCCAAACACGTCGACAGGCAGCTGCTGTTAGCTACAAAGAAGCTTCAGAAGACGATAAAACAGACTCTGAAGATCTACTAGAAGTGGAATATGATGAAAGCCAGGCAGAAGCAGCTGCTCTAGCAGCCGAAGAGGACGAGAAATGTGAAACTATTGAACGCATTTTAGCAAAACGTCAGGGCAAAAAAGGTTGCACCGGCAATCAAACAACCGTCTATGCTATTGAAGAAAGTGGCTGTGATCCCAACGAAGGTGTTGATGAGAATGATTATGAAAACACAGAAACGCAATATCTCATTAAATGGAAGGGCTGGTCTTATATACACAACACCTGGGAATCAGAATCTACACTTAAAGAACAAAAGGTTAAAGGCATGAAAAAACTGGATAACTTTATTAAAAAAGAACAAGAGTTAGAGTATTGGATGCGCCATGCCGGCCCCGAAGATATAGATTACTACGAATGCAAAATGGAATTGCAAAATGATTTAGTTAAGTCCTATAACAGTGTTGATCGTATCATATCACGTAATGAAAAACCTGAAGGTGACAGCGAATATCTATGCAAATGGCAATCACTGCCTTACGCCGAAGCCACTTGGGAAGACGCGAACTTAGTTTTGCGAAAATGGCAACACTGCATTGATCACTTTAGTGAACGTGAAAACTCTAAATGTACCCCTTCGCGGCATTGTAAAGTTCTAAAATATCGTCCAAAGTTTTATAAAATAAAGGCTCAACCTGAATTTTTACAAGAAGGATTAACACTTCGAGACTACCAAATGGATGGTTTGAATTGGCTTTTGCATTCATGGTGTAAAGAGAATTCTGTGATCCTAGCCGATGAAATGGGTTTGGGTAAAACAATACAAACAATTTGCTTTTTGTATTCCCTATTTAAAGTACATCACTTATACGGTCCATTCCTTTGTGTGGTGCCATTATCAACAATGACTGCTTGGCAGCGTGAATTTGAACTCTGGGGACCCGATATGAATGTGGTGACGTATTTGGGTGATGTTAAATCACGTGAAATGATACGTCAGTATGAATGGACATTTGATGGTTCGAAAAGACTGAAATTTAATTGCATTCTTACCACATACGAGATTGTTTTAAAGGTAAGTGAACTAAATTATGAACAAAAAATTCAAATATTAGGTTTTATAATATATAAAATTCTAACGTAAGTTACCTACTGGGTGGGCTGACTGATTCATTACCGCTTTGCTTAAACTGTTCTGGTACTGTTTTTATCTATAGAAGGTATTTTAGAAAAGTGGTAAAAAGTTAAAGTCAGTTGCGTTATATATTTTTTGGATTTACTGTAAAATTTTTAATTTGATACATATTAAAATTAGGCACTTTTAACAATAGTCTCCTCCCAAGCGACTAACAGTAAAATGCAAAGCACGACTTTTCAAATTTTTTCTGTTTATGGGGAAAAAGGAAAAATTCGATAAAAATATATTCGCAAAAATAAAAGGGATATACAATATATAAAACTCGTTAACATTTTTTAAGTACTTTTTTATGTAATGTTTGATACTTATGGCAGAAAATTAATTTAAAAAATATTTTTTCTTCAGGATAAATTTTTTCTTGGTACATTGCAATGGGCAGCATTGCTTGTCGATGAGGCTCATCGTTTGAAAAACGATGATTCTCTACTTTACAAATCTCTCAAAGAGTTCGAAACAAATCATAGATTATTAATTACGGGCACACCTCTTCAAAATTCTCTCAAAGAACTTTGGGCTCTTCTGCATTTCATAATGCCAGAGAAATTCGTAACATGGGAGGATTTTGAAATAGAACACGGTAATGCCGCCGACAAAGGCTACACAAAGCTTCATCAACAATTGGAACCATACATTTTGAGACGTGTTAAAAAAGATGTAGAAAAATCTCTTCCAGCCAAAGTTGAACAAATTTTGCGCGTTGAAATGACGTCGTTGCAGAAACAGTACTACAAATGGATACTCACAAAGAACTTTGATGCCTTGCGTAAGGGTAAAAAAGGTTCGACCTCAACATTTTTAAATATTGTTATAGAATTGAAAAAATGTTGTAATCATGCCGCCCTTATCAGACCTTCAGAATTTGAGCTGATGGGTATGCAACAGGATGAAGCTCTACAAACTTTATTAAGAGGCTCTGGTAAACTAGTTCTCTTGGATAAGTTGCTGTGTCGTCTTAAGGAAACTGGTCATAGAGTGTTGATATTTTCTCAGATGGTGCGTATGTTGGACATTTTGGCTGATTATTTACAAAAGCGGCACTTTTCATTTCAACGTTTGGATGGTAGCATTAAGGGAGAAATTAGAAAACAAGCCTTGGATCATTTCAATGCTGAAGGTTCTCAAGATTTTTGTTTCTTACTTTCTACAAGAGCCGGTGGCTTGGGTATTAACTTAGCTACTGCCGATACTGTGATTATTTTCGATTCTGATTGGAATCCTCAAAACGATTTACAGGCCCAAGCTCGTGCCCATCGTATAGGACAAAAAAATCAAGTAAATATTTATCGCTTAGTCACAGCTCGTTCGGTGGAAGAACAGATTGTAGAAAGAGCAAAACAAAAGATGGTGTTAGATCATTTGGTTATACAACGTATGGATACCACAGGTCGTACCGTTTTGGATAGAGGTAGTACGGGATCTACCAACAACAATCCATTCAATAAAGATGATCTCTCTGCTATATTGAAATTTGGTGCTGAGGAATTGTTCAAAGATGAACAAGAAAATGACGAGGAGCTGGTATGTGATATAGATGAAATTTTACGTAGAGCAGAGACACGCAACGAGGATCCCGAAATGCCTGGTGATGATCTACTATCTGCATTTAAGGTCGCCAGTATTGCGGCATTTGAAGAGGAACCTGATACATCTACCAAAGATAATGATAATCAGGCTCTTGAAGAAGATACAAAAGATTGGGATGATATTATACCCGAAGATTTTCGAAGAGTCGTCGAAAGTGAAGAAAAGGCAAAGGAAATGGAGGATTTGTATTTACCACCCAGAAGAAAAACAGCCGCAAATAACCAAAATGATACACCGAGTAGAAGAGGTGGCAAAAAGGATCAGGCAGATGATTCTAATGATTCAGACTATGATCTTTCGGATGGCAGCAACGATGGGGATGGAAAGTCAAAATCATCAAAACGTGGTAGACCAACAATGAAAGAAAAAATTGTTGGTTTTACCGATACCGAAATTAGACGATTTATAAAGTCCTATAAAAAGTTCCCTGCACCTTTAGAACGCCTCGAGGCTATTGCTTGTGATGCTGAGTTACAAGAAAAACCTTTGGCTGAGCTTAAGCGTATCGGAGAAATGCTGCATGATCGCTGTATCCAGTTCCTGGAAGAACATAAGGACGAGTTGTCAGGCAAGAAACCAGTTGCTGATGCAGCGACAGCAACCGACGAAACTGCTGCGAAACAAAAAAGGAGTAGAGCTACATTTTCTGTAAAATTAGGAGGAGTTTCGTTTAACGCTAAAACACTAGTCTCATGTGAAGAAGAACTTAGGCCGTTAAATGATGTTATTCCTCGTACTGCACATGATCGACTTAATTGGTCACTGAGTATTAAAACACGACCTGCTAATTTCGATGTCGAGTGGGGAGACGAGGAAGACTCAAAACTCCTATGTGGTATCTATCAATATGGTATTGGTTCTTGGGAACAAATGAAAATGGATCCTAGTCTCAAGTTAACAGAGAAAATTTTGCACAATGATGATCGAAAGCCACAAGTAAAACATTTGCAGTCAAGAGCTGAATATCTGCTAAAGATCATAAAGAAAAATGTTGAAACTAAAAAGGACGCAGGCAAAAAACAACGTAAACCCAGAAAGCCAAGAGAAGCAAAAGCAGCTGCAGCAGGAGCGACTGCTGCAAATAGTGCCACACCCGAACGAAAGCCTCGTCATGTTTCCGAAGCTGAGGAAGCTTCACAAATGGGTGATAGCACTGCAGCTACAGAAAAGAAAACGCGTAAGGAAAGAAAAGAAAGCCATTCGAAAAACGAAACTGTTGAAGATACTCCCTCTAATGATGCGGAGGCATCAAGTGCCACAACAAAGAAAAAATCAAAATCTACTAAGGAAAAAGATTCCTCAACAAAAACAGTGGGCAAATCGAAGAAAACAGCAGGAACAGATACAACAAATAAACCCATGCATTTTACGGCGAACAATGAACCAAGAGCCTTGGAGGTGCTTGGAGATTTAGATCCCAATATATTTAATGAATGTAAGGAGAAAATGAGACCAGTTAAAAAGGCTCTTAAAGCATTAGATCGCCCAGATTCCAGTCTTTCTACTCAGGATCAAATAAAACACACAAGAGATTGTTTGGTTGCTATAGGAAGACAAATCGATGTTTGTTTACAAGCATACACCAAAGAAGCAGAGAAAAAGGAATGGCGTTCAAATCTATGGTATTTTGTCTCCAAATTCACAGGTAAATAATTGCTTAAAACGTTTTTTTAATGTTATTAATTTTGATTTCATTTTAGAATATGATGCTAAAAAACTTTTTAAAATGTATAAGGCTACGTCGAAGGATTCTAAGGAAACAAGTGCCGCTAAAACTGCCAGTCCAGATAAACACTCCAGTAAGTCCTCACAATCCCCGGTGAAGAAATCAAAAGATACATCCCTAACACAAAATGGCAACGACGTTAAATCGGTTAAAAAGAAGAAAAAAGATAAAGAGAAGGATAGGGAACAAGAAAAACCAAAATCTGAAAGATTTATGAAAATAGATCAGGGCAATAATAAACCTCCTATGCATAAACACAATAAGCCAATCACGGGTACGCCAGGATCAGCATCTGGTAGTAATAATTCCCCTATGAAACGTAAACGTGATGAAAGCGAGGGAGCTAGCAGTGGTGGCACACCAATGCAAGCTGGTGATATGAAATCAATGTCATATAAAAGACTGAATATGGAAGGAGGTCCAGGAAGGTAAGACAGCAAAATCAAAATCACACATAAAGATTATAAGTTTTCGAACATTTTCACTTTAGAAGCCGTGATGATCGCAATAAACAACGTCAGCGGGATGATTATTATGGAGGAAATAATAGTCATGATGGCTTAAATACTAGCAGAGGCAGTAGTAGCGGTGATCGTCGCAACTCAATAAATTCTCCATCAACACCAAACAATCGCATGCATCCGAGTAATTCACGTCTACCGCCTGGAGCAACATCTTCACCTTATGTTGAGGGTGGTTCTGGCGGCGGTGGTAGTGGTGATAGATGGGGTCACAATCGTGATCGGTAAGTTTATTAGTGTTTTTGAATTATTTTATTAGAAGTTAATTTTAATTTCCTTCAGTTTTAATAGTCGGAAAATATAATGTTCTTATGTTCCTTCTTATCTTTTAGATATGGTAATTCTGATTACAAACGTGAGCGCTACGATAGTTATAATAATCGTACACCTGGTGGAGGCAGCGGTTATCATCGAGACCATCATAGAGATCGCGATAGAGATAGACGATGTGATAAAAGAAGGTAAATAATAAAATAATAAAATTTTTAAGTGAATTAGTTTCTTGTTGTTGTAACTGCGTATTATTGGTAATATAACAGAACTGGCCTTGGTTGTAATCCTAAGATTTCCGAATCGTTTCGGTACGAAAAAATGACTACCATGGAAACGAATTAAGTTCTAGTAAAAACATTTCGTTGTAAAACTGTAATAGTATACGAACTTATAACAACATCTGACATAAAAGTCTTAAGAATATGAGATTATTTTTAGGCCTAAAAGAAGCAATCTTAACCCCTAATGCCTATTAATATTTTCTATTTATAGATATCCGCCCTCACATCCGCCAACGCATGGTTATCCAAATCATTACAATATGCCTCCCTATTATAATATGCCACCAAACGGTGCGATACCCCCTGGCATGGGTGGTCCTCATGGTGGTTATGGAGGAGGCGGAGCGGGAGGTGGTGTCAGAGGAGGAAATAGTGGTGATCCTCGTTATCATGGCGATTGGCCTCGAGGAGACTATCAAGAAAGCTATAGATCAAGAGGCGGTGGTAACGCAGGACCACCAGGTCCAAACAATTCCAATAACGAATATGATCGTAGGCCTCCACCACCTCAAACATAATATCTACCAAACAAAAAAGAAGACTAGATGTTTAATTTAAAAAAAAATACTAAACAACAGGCGTTATCTCAAACATTTCTCTTAAACGATTTTTTCACATTTCCAACTTTTATTAAAATGTTTTTTAGTTAAACTATTTTTCATCCTACCTTATCACGCTTTTTTACCCCATCCTTTATATATTATATCTCAAAATCTATGTGCATATAGTAGTTTTTAATACTATACTTTAATCTTCATTGTGTAAATCATTATATATAGTTACTTTGTATTTACTATATTATTAATATATACATATATTGGTATATAAAAAAAGAAAATAATTATAATAAAATTAGTTGTATGTTTTATTTAGTATATAATACTGCAAAACAAACAAACAAACAAACAAAACTCCTATTGCTAGCCAATCCATCATTAGAGAATACAATTTGTAAAAATTTCTATTTCATTATTTGCATTCGCTCATTATTTTAAACTGAAAACCATTTTATTTAAGCTTCTGTTTAAACTTTTAGGTCTAGTATTAAGTTATTTTTTCTTCTTCAACATATGAGTTTAAATATCTCTTATACTAAATCAGTTAATAATTTTATATAAAATTATATCCATTAAAAGCTGTATAAATTATATTTTAAGTTAAACTAAGGACATTTCTATAAAAACAAACAAATCTACATTTATTAATATTAATTATTAAATTCCAAATTGGAGTTTTTAACACTAAATAAAAAAGAAAAAAAAAATTATTACAAAATTGGACTTTTTAAAATACATATATAAAAAATATAAAAATATTAATTCCTCAACTGCGTTAAACATTACATCAATTACGAGAGATTTGAAAAAAAAAAAACTCAAACTAACTTTCTTTTATTTTCTGCTTAGTTTCATTATACTAACAAACATTTGATTACTTTAATGGATTCACTGTCATATTTTAAATACTTTGCTAATAATTTAGAGAATAAATTATTTTTTTAAACCATCACTACTTTCATTTTAAAACTCTTCAAATCTCCTCATACTGAAAATTTGCATCTTCTTAAACTTAGCCAACATTTTTAGATCATTCATTTTATAGTATTAAGTTAATCATATACATAAATACATACAAAGAATTTTTCCTTTTGTAAATTAAAAAAAAACTATACATTTATCCTAGTGTTTACTTTGTACAGTCATACATTTTAAGCGGAAACATGTGTTTTATAATTTAGAGTTAAATAACACAAAAAATTAAAAAAAAAAATATATAAAACTTATATCTACATTTTTAATTTTAAAACAAAAAACAAAGAACAATTTAAAAATCATAAATAAAAGAAATACTATTCACGAAAAAATAAAAAATAAACTTTTTTAAATGTGTACAAATATTGGATTAGGCAAATATACCACTGACCCGATCCGCTTTGCTGGCTCTAAGCAAACTGTAAGTATATTTCCTTGGTGGTTCAGTATCAAAATTGGATTTAGCCACGCCTCTCCGCCCGCAGACCGAAAACCAAAAATCAGGCTTCACAGTTTCACCCGCCTGGATATTCTAAAGATTCCCTGAAAATTTCATCAACCATCAAAATCGACCCATCCGTTTTGGAGTCCATACGTTACATACTTACACACACCCTGTTTTATAGATATAAGATTTGGAAAATGCACCGAAATGGAAAAAAAGTGTCGAAAAGTAAAAACGTATACCATGTTATTAAATGTTGTGTTGTCTGTTCCTTACCAGAGGTCGTCATTCCAAATAGAGCCAGCTAGAAAAATAGTCAATCACCCTTTGAGGAGAATATTACGAAATCTTTCAGACTTAGGGATAAATGCAGTGCCTTTCAGGCAGAAAGTTTTGCCATTTGAGCTCGTTTCATACAACATTCCTGAAGAAAGGGTAATGACCATCTAAGTCGACCGTTAGGCTGCACTAAAGGCCCTAGAAGCATGCAGTATCACCTCAAAATTAGTCAAGTCAACTAGATTGGCTATCGTCAGTTTTTCAGCGAAGTATAAAGTAAGAATGTAAACCGCCGTGGTATAGCAGGTTACTCATCCGCCTAGCATACCAGAGGTCCCAAGTTCAATCGCTGGTCAGACCCACTTGAAAAAAATAAAGTTTAAAAAAAGCGGCGGTTCACGTCATAACTCAGCCACTGGTTATTGAGTATTAGTCTATTTAAAACTTCTCTAACTAATGCATTTTCCGTTCGGAGCCGGAGCTAAAACGTAGGTCCCTTTCAATGAGTCTAAAAATAGAGTCGGATGCAGCTCATTGTCTCAGGGAAGTACCACTTGTTCCAACTGGAATGTTGTCGTGGAAATTATTATTTATTATTATTATAGAGTAAGACTGTGCTGGGTTCTGGTCATTGCGACAACGAAGGCAATAAAATTTCAGGCCTCGAGCCAGAAACTGACGCTCGCGGTGACAGAAATAACACCACCTATATGTCATTTCGTCAAGGGCATCAAGTCTTACATCGGTGAAGAAACAGCAAAGAACCTTGCATAACTTGGCTAATATCTATGACCTTATGGCCCGATTTAAATATATTCAAAACAAAGTTCTTGCTGGGTCTTAACAGAACCAGTCTTAGGAAATTAATTTTAACGGGTCACTGCGCCCTAAATTCTAGGCTAAATAGGTGGGAAGGAGCAATCTAGGACATTTGCAGACTATTCACGGACGGGGATTCGTCCGAAACGGTCGAGCACATCCTCTGCTACTGTTCTATGCTCCAAAACCAGAGACTTAAATTTCTAGGTAACAGATTTCGTGAGGAACTAAGTGACATACAACAGTGCGAACTGACTGATATTGTAGCTTTTGAAATGGGACTCAGATTGCTTAGATAGGTCTCAATAATATCGCAGTTACGACAACAACACCGTCTTTTAATTTTGACAACAAACAGTCTTGTTGGAAAATTAAGACCGCAGAAGGGTCGTCGTTAGTAAAATGATGATGCCTCCATGATGAAATGTGCAACTTGACAAGCCGCTGTGTCTGCGAGTCGTTAGTTATCCATAGATAGTCCAGCTTAATCAAAAAATCATTAAAAAAAACTCCAACCTAAGAACCAGAATCGACAAGTTATGGTGGACAGTTTGGTCTCTCTCAAACCCTACGATCATATCGTGATAAAGTTTATCAAGGCGAAATATTGGACTACTTTTATCAGAAAATTTTTAAAATTCTTGTCGCCAACACACCATAACTTTTTTATCTACTGATGTTGCGGAGATCATCCACATCCTGACTGATTCTAAAAATGGAAAACCCGAAGACACTTGAGGCTCTAACACTTTTGCCAGCATGGATTCTGGAAAATTCACAGCTTCACCATCGCAAACAAGTTAAACCAGGAGAGTCCTTGTTGAAAATTGACATTCTGCAGTTCAGAATACCAACAAATTTAAAGAGGTTGGTCGATTAATCTATTCGGGTGGTCGTCAGTGATTAACAGATTGAATGATATCTGGCGTGAGTTTAGATTTATACAGAAGTCACCTGACCAGTTGATTCTTGACGGTAGCGATTTAAATTTCCTAATTAAGAGAGTCGAAATTAAAAAAGTCAGACATTAACCCGCCCTCATAGCAGGAATAGTTTAATTTTAGAACGTCGTCTCTTCACGGCATCTGACTCTCTAGATAGACATTAGATAGGGATTTTATAGTAACTTGATTGTCCAAAAACGAATTAGCCCATTCACATATAAACATTCCCGGTCTTGAGACAGATGCTCAGGAGATTAAAACTTTCTTATGTTTAAGCAAACAACCAATTAAAGCACTTAAATTCTAAATTTAATAGCAATATTTCTGGCTTAAATCTCCAGATTCCCCGGAGATTTAAACTTTTAAGCACACAACCAACTACATCACGTAAATTCTGTATTTTCAAACAATTTTATTTATAGCATATTAACAGTGTCTCAAGGTCATTTCTTTTGTAATGATTTAAACAATACAAAAGTTATAAAACAATTTATCAATGAAATCTGTGATTAAATACACATAACTATGTAAATGAACGTGAAAACAACAAAAAAGGACATAAGCAAATTCGAGTTAATTAAACAAATATGGCAATATAAAAAAAAACTTAAATTTAAAATTAGTCACTGGGTAAATAATGTGCATCAATGCATTAAATTACTCTTCCTGACCCTTTTTGGCCGACCATTGAAGATAGTTTGGCTGTGTTGCAGCCTCATATTCCTGCACCAAACAATCTACCACATCACGAGAATCATCCAATTCCGAAAGATCGTCTTTAAAAATATCCTCACGACGAAATTGATCCAAAAACGCACCACGTTTTTTGAGCTTATCATATTGACTGAGTGCCCGTTCGAAAAGCGAACAAATACTGGTATGATTGGCCAACATTAGACCGGAAACACGGTGACTGCTCTGCACGTAGGGGGATGAACGTGAGAGAGCCACTTGTATACTGGTGGGTCCCCAGGGTATAAACTGAGCCAATTTGCGTTCACGTATGCGTTGCAATGATTTGTGGACCTGTGTGGGATCTACTTCACCTTGTATTATATTCAAGATGGAAATGTAGCAGTGGTGATTGGACTTGTCGGGTCCTGTGGAGACCATCATGTTTTTGGGTTGCAATAGACGACGCATAACATCCAGAACAGTAGTTTTGCGAACATTAACGGTTTGCTAAAAATAAAATGCTCAATATATCACATATAATACAAATTTCAAAATCATACTAACATCATTATCCGTTGTTAATGGTGTATAGCCGGTCATTAGGAAATGGAGTTGAGGAGTGGGTATAAGTGGTGCTGTTAGTCCAATCAAATTGTTATTCATATATGAGGGATAACGTAAAGTGGTAGTACTAACTGACATAATTGTCGATACTAAAGCATTAATTTGTGAAAAACTTGGATTTTGTATATGCAAACGATCTGTAGCAATGCGATTTAAAGCAGTATTATCCAAGACAACAACACAATCAGCACAGCTGGTAAGACGACGCAATGTCAACATTGAATTATAAGGCTGTACCACAACATCACTTATTTCATCCTGATTGGGAAATACGCTATAAGTTTGGATCAGTTTTTTAGGAAAACGATCCGATAAACGTTCCATTATATAGGAACCCATGCCTGAACCGGTGCCACCGGCTATGGAATGACATAAAACAAAACCTTCCAAGGAATCACTGCCATCAGCTTCACGATCAATAATGTCAAAGACCTCTTCCTGCAGCTTTTCACCCTGACTGTAGCCTGAAGCCCAATTGTTGCCGGCACCACCGCCATGCTTGGATAAGTAAACATTTTCTGGGTTGTACAACTAATGAGAAATAATATAAATAGGTATTTAAAATAAACTTGTTCTATTCACAAAAGTCTTGGAATAATTGCAACAAACCTTGGCATAGGGTGAACTCATGATGGTGTGTATAACCCGTGGCTCCAAGTCCAAAAGCACAGCTCTCGGTATATAATGATCGTCATCGGCCTGATAGAAGAAAACATCCTTGCGATCTACCCCATCTGTGGCGAAATCTTCGAGAACGCCACTGGGTGAAATACCATGCTCCAGACACAAACGTTTCCAAAATTCAAAACCAACTAAATTATTATGAATATTATTGATATTTCTTCCAACTTAATTCCATACCCCACCCTTTCAACAATTTTGTTTAGCCCGCTTACTTTTAAATTTTATGAATGAAATTGTGAAAAAAACACTTACTTTGGTTACCACATTGTCCTAGTTGTAATGTTATAATTTCACTAGGCATCTCAAATATTTCAGATTCTTTTAATAATTTTACAATTCACTTCTTCGATTTAGAGACAATTAATCGATTATCTTTGCTTCTTCACTAATAAATTTAAAAACAAACTACAAATGTTTTTTGTTAATTAATGCGAAAATAAATTCTATGTGTTTTGTTGTTGTATGTGAATTGTTTTTGCGGTTTGTTTTAATTTCAATTCGCCTGAAGTGTATTTTTAACAAAATCATTCACTATGAACGAGTAGCATATAAGTAAAAGCATATAAAACGGCAGGGTGGCTCAAGTATAAGTGAGGTTTTGTCAAAAACCGTTAAGTTTAAAAAAATTGGCTCCACACGAGATACTAAATGGGGATTTTAATTATGACTTAAGAATAATTCGCATGTTGTCGGCCCATATCTGTCCTAAGTATTAAAGACCATGTAATAGTCAAAAGATTAAAGCTCAATTCATAACATTTCATTATGTGATGGCCAATTTACTTCCTAACTTCATATTTGTTCAATCTGTTGTAACTGCAATATTATTGGTAATATCGCAGAAGTGGCAGTCCTTGATCGGAATCATAAGAAGAACCGACTGTCGAGAGAACGTATTCATCCTGTACTTACGTCTGGTTATATTTTTTACTTAATGATATAGTAGGATAGATACAAAAAGCATACTGAAACTATGTCCCGTTTCACACTAATCTTGATCAGTTTTTCTTTAAATTTCTTTTGAACCTGCATTTACGTTCACACACAAAAAATCTTCCGAGATCCTGCAGTTAATAGAACTGGAAAAATTTTCAACAGAAAATGCATGCTACTCGCGTTTGCCGATGACATTGATATCATTTGACGCATATTGCGCAGTAACTGCCGCCGTTTCAAGTATCGAGAAGGAATCTAATGAAATGGGTCTTGTTGTCAATGAATCAAAAACAAAAGTGATGGTTCCTACAAACAGACAGTCCACAAGAGTTAGACTACATGTGATCGTTGAGAACTATAGCTTTAAGGTTGTAAAAGAATTTGTCCGAGTCGTTCATAACTAAACGGGCATTCAGGCAAGGCGATAGCTTGTCATGACATATTTTCAATATTGTGTTAGAAAAAATCATCAGAGATGCTGCAATTAATACAATTGGAACAATTTTCAACAGAAAACACATGCTACTCGCGTTTGCCGATGACATTGTTATCTCGGGACCCGCCATCACCACAGGCATCCAAGAAATAATATGAAAAATCTTTGGACCAGTTTGCAACAACAATGAATATCGACATCGATTGAACCATGAGCTGTATGAGTTATATACTGACATCGACATAGTTAAACGCATTAAGCAGAAGAAAATCTTTCAAAATTTGGCCTACAAAATTGGAGAATATGCAAACAAGATAGAGGCGAATGAAATTTCAAAATATTCTCGGCCTTTGTAATATAGCAGAAGTGGCAGTCCTTGGTCGGAATCCTAAGATTTCCGAGTAATTCCGGCACGAAGCACTGGTTGTCGCCGGAATGTGTTCACCCTGTACTTAAGTCTGGTTCTGTTTTACTTAATGATATGATAGCACCGTATGTGATTTAAATATATAATTTGGCATCACTACTTTAATAACTGAAAAGGCGGGCGAAGTCTTTGTCATGAATTCGCCTTATTTTATTTTTGTGTGAAATTTGTGTGTTTGTCAAATGTCATTGCGGTTTTAGTGAATAAACATTTTTTTTATTTTTTAGATTAGTAAGAGGAAAAATACATTTCAAATAAACGCTCCTAAAATCTTTCAATGTCTAAAGGTGGTGATATCAAAAGTTTAGTCGTCGTCGATTTGGAAACAAATGGCTTTCCTTGGGAACAATTCAACAAATGTTCTATAACCGAAATAACGTTATATGCCTTTTCGGCCAAATGTCTCACAGATAAAGAACCGGACACTAAAAAGATTTTAAACGGGGTTCATGAGGAGGGTGTCGAAGGTTTCGATCAGCAGCCACCGCAATTGCCTCGAGTACTGCATAAGTTGAGTCTATTGGTAAATCCAAGACGAACTATAGATCCTAGTGCTGAAAGAATAACTGGTGGGTACTGGTGTAGTATACCTATAGTATATAGTTTTAAATTTAAACTAAATTATTATCTTAGGTCTAAGTAACGAGTTACTGGAATATGAGTCACCATTTGATAAAAATACAGCCGATTGCATTAATTCATTTTTAGAGCGCTTGGAAAAACCCATTTGTATGGTGGCCCATAACGGTTGGTCATTTGATTTTCCGGTTTTACGTTATGTATACGAAAAGATTGATGAGGTAAAGATGGGGGGGAAGTTAAGATCGAAAACATATCTATTAGTTCTTGTTATACATTTTAAGTCCTTTAATTCTCTATGGAACATTGGGCTTTTGCTTGTAAGCTCTTTCATAAGCTAAAAACTTATGACTTAAGTCAAAGATGAATGAACATATTACTGGAAAATATATAACATTACAAATTTTATATTTTAGGATCTACCTTCCTCGATATTTTATGTGGATTCCTTGAAAGCTTTTCGTGAAATTGATGAAAAGCGTGAACAAATCGATAGTGCCAAGGAGGTCTTGTCCATACTCGAGGCCGATGTAAAGGAAGAGGTCAAATACATACCAACTCTGACCATTGAAAGCGAAGATATTTTTAATATCATTTCCGGTGATCCCTTGGAACAAAATTCTCAAACGAATTGGCAACATCTTAATGAAACTACACCTCAAAGAAAAAAGAAAGCTGAAAAACGCACATCGAGTGAATTGACTAGTGATGATTCCTCCACAAGTGGCAGCGACAGAATGGAGCCGGCCAAGAAAAGGTCTATGGACCTGAATGTTCGTCGTTCTTTGTTTACTGATAATTTTGTGCCAAAATCGAAATATCCTCTCAAAGGTTTATATAAATTGGGTAACATTTTCAAGCGAATCTTCAAACAGGAACCCTTACATTTGCATCGTGCCGAAACGGATGTGGAAATTTTAACTAAGTTAATTTTATATTATGGTTTGGATTTTCTGGCCTATGCCGAGGAACGCAAGGAAGCGTTTAGCAAGGTACCCAGATTAGGTTCTTCAAGATAATTTCAGTGTCCTTTGTGTGCTTAAAAGTCTTGTTAAATTATATTGTTAAACAACATTTTATGTGGAAATATATTAAGAGAAACATTTTTATATTAGAATATTATACAAATTTTATTATGTAAAGCCATTTTTTTTATTTAAACCATATAATTTTTTTATATAATAAAGATAATTAAAGAAAATTCTGCTTATACTTACCTGGAACGTTATCAACCTGGTCAGATTACTTACACTTATTTGGGGTACAAATTTAGAGTTCAAACTAAAAACTTCTATCTCATCATTCTGCTAAATCTGGCAGAAAAAGAACCTCCCTCCCCTAGTAAAGGATCGCAATGGACCCCTGGGGTCTCCTAACCTCCCTCGATTTGGAATAAAACTCTTTGTTTTATATATTTTTCAAAATATTTCATTTTTTATTTTATTTTATTTCTTTTAATTTTTTTTTTCATTCAATTCTTTCATAAATTAGTTTGGTTTCATTATCATCTTTTGTGTTTAATTTGTTTTAATTATACTATGAAATTATTTATACTTAATTTTTAAGTTTCCTTTTTTTTCTTGTTTATTTGCCTTTAGGTTTTCTTTTGTATTATTATTTATTTTTTGTTTAATTTATTAATTTAATATAATATAATTAAATTCGTCAATGTGACGAAATTGTTTTAAATGTCTGTTAATAACATTTTGTATATATCGACAACAGACTTATTTTTAATTTAAATTTTTATTTTTAATTTTTCTTTATAATTATTATAATTTAGTTATTAAAATTATTATAATTTAGTTTTGGTTATAATTTTTGTTTTAGGTTTGAAATTATTTTACATGATGGGGGAAGGAAGTTTTGAAAAATGAGGGAAATAAAAAGAAATGATATTATAAACAGGGATGGAGATATTGAATACAAAGCAACGATTCTAATTGGTTTTAAATTGGTAAACCCAGGGGGGTTACTGCGTATTACGATGTGCTCACACATCCGCAGAGGAAAAAGATGATGACGTTAAAGAATCCTTCTATGATCAACTTGAGGAAGTCTATGACGTTAACATAATACTAAGTGATTTCAAGGCAAAGTTAGGACGGGAAAGCTGCTTGGATCCTACTGTTGGTAAATTCAGCCTTAACGGTCAAACGTCTAACAATGATCTCCTTTGCTGCGGCTCGCAATATGATAGTGAGCAGCACCAAGCTTCCACACCCTAAAATCCATAGAGCGACATGGGTGTCTCCTGACCAAAAAAAAAAAAACAAAATATCAGATTGATCATGATGTAGTTGAAGGAAGACACTCTTCAAGTGTATTATTGTGCGCTCAGTTCGTGAAGCTGATATGGACTCCGATCAATTCCTTGTTGCAGCGAAGGTTAGAACACGTCTCAGTGTGTCGAGAAACATACAGATGTAGGCGCAAGGAAAGTTTGACGTCATAAAGCTCAATTTCTCGCAACGAACAGTTTAATTGCTCCGAGAAAACGTTTCTAAATAGTTCAAACGACATCTGCACGCAATGGCAAAACATTGCCAATTCCATGAAAGACACTCTTTAAGTGTATTGGATGTGCTCTCAATTCGAGAAGCTAATATGGACACCGATCACTTCCTTGTTGCAGCGAAGGTTAGAACACGTCTCAGTGTGTCGAGGAACATTCAGACGAAAGCGCAAAGAAAGTTTGGCGTCATAAAGCTCAAATCTCATCAAATTGCTACCGATTTCTCGCAACGAACAGCTCAATTGCTCGGAGAAAACGTTTCTGATTCAGCACAATGGAAAAACATTGCCAATTCCATGAAAGCAGCTGCAAAATCTGGATTCAGGTTTCAAAATCCTCTTCCTAAAAACTCTTGGTATGACGAGGTGTGCCGCAATGTCACTGCTGAGAAAAATACAGCCTATAGCGCAACTCTGCAGTTAGAAGTTACGTGTCGAACTTTAGAAAGATATCAAGAGAAAATGAGAGAAGAGAAACGCCTATTCCTAAGAAAGAAATCGAGAGACGTGTATTTGAGGAAATTGAGATGTATAAGAGACGAAATGTAGTAGTAAATTCTATCAAAAAGAAGATGATACAATTGCCAAACAGATGGTTTTGGCAATTGTATCATCTCCTGTAAAGACGACCAAGGAAACCTGGCGAGAGAGAACTTTTGCAAAATGACAGCGACCAAGATGACGCGCTGGAACAAATCAATGATGACGGTGTCCATTACCAAACCAAAATGAGGTTAGAATTGCAATAACTGCGGGTGCCGATGGTTTTTTAAGCCGGAGCTAATGAGTCATAAGTTTAATGTCCCAGCTTATCAAAACCATATGGTAAGAAGAACGCATACCAGACGATTGGAGTCTCAATTTCCTTTGTTAAGTGCACAAAAAAGAAGCTAAAGCCGTATTAGCCAATTAAAGAGGCATGTGATAGGCTAAAGCTTAAAGTTAACGAAATAGGGGCCAGTTTTTATCGACCATACTGTGTGATAAGCTAAAGCCCAAAGTTAACAAAGTAATTAGGACCTACCAATGTAGCTTTAGACCAGTTAGGTAAAACTATCGCCGACCAGATCTTTACACTACAACACATATCATCTCTTAATTAACAACAAAGCTGCTTTAGGCAGCCCGATACGAACGAAGCAATGTCTGAGTTTGGCATCCCTACGAAACTAATAAGGTTATGCAGCACGACATTTACTAATACAACCTCATCAGTTTAAATAGGCAAGATCCTGGCGGTGGATAGGCTACACACTTAGAAGGCCAAATACCAACATTGCTCGACAAGCAGAGTCGAAGTTGGAGTCCACAGAGAAGCGGCCGTCGTGTTGTTGCACCTACTAGAACGTGGAGAAGGTCTATTGATGTGGAGTTGCAAGCAGCTAACTATTCATGAAATGACGCATGTCTAACATCTCGCAATAGAGTTCGATATTAAAGGACGGTTGAGGCCCTACGATCCACTGGGAGTCAAGGATAGCAGAAGAAGAAGAATCGCATAAGAAACGAAGATCTATTAAACGCGACAAACCAAATCCCTGCTTCTATAGAAGTATTTCAATGAAAATGGCGGTGGATAGACCATACACTTCAAAGGCCAAATACTAATATTATTCCTCGGGGAAGCTGAGAACATTTACGAGGACGTCCAAAACTTCTATGAAAAAAAAAGCAAGTAGAGAAAATTCTTTCAAAGCTTGGCCAACGAAACTGGAGTTCTAAGATATTCTCGGCCTTTGACCTTAACATGCCATTTAAGATAGAAAACTATCCGAAAATAATGCCGAGGGAACTCGTTTAAGAGGACATCCGAAATTTCTATGAAAAGACCAAGTAGAGAAAATTCTTTCGAAGCTTTGAATACGAAATTGGAATTCTAAGATATGCTCGGCCTTTGACCTTAACAGGACATTTAAGGAAAAAAATGGTTTGAAAATGTTCTCGAGGGAACTCATATAAGAGAACGTCCGAAACTTCTTTGAAAACACCAAGTAGAGAAAATTCTTTTGAAGCTTGGCCTACGAAATTGGAATTCTAAGATATGCTCGGCCTTTATTCGAAAATGATTCAAAGGGAACTCGTTTAAGATGACGTCCAAAACTTCTATGAAAAGACCAAGTAGAGAAAATTTGTTCGAAGCTTGGCCTACGAAATTGGAATTCTAAGATATGCTTGGCCTTTGACCTTAACAGGACATTTAAGAAGGAAAATTATTCAAAAATGGTCCCGTGGAAACTCGTATAAGAGGACGTCCGAAACTTCTATGAAAAGACCAAGTAGAGAAAATTCTTTCGAAGCTTGACCTACGAAATTGGAATTCTAAGATATGCTCGGCCTTTATTCGAAAATGATTCAAAGGGAACTCAAAGATTGGAAAACGAAATAGGAATTCTAAAATATGATCGACCTTTGACCTTAACTGGCCATTTAAGAAAGAAAATTATTCAAAAATGATTCCGAGGGAACTCGTATAAGAGGACGTCCGAAACTTCTATGAAAAAACCAAGTAGAGAAAATTCTTTCAAAACTTGGCCAAGGAAACTGGAATTCTAAGATATGCTCGGTATGCTCGGTTGTATTGAAGGGTATCACATTTTTTGAATATTACAACGGTACCATATTTTCCATCCCTGTTTTAAATATGAGAGTATGAGCGTTTAAGTGAGTGAGAGTGTGATAATAACTTTTGGTTTAATAAGAGAAATTTAGATAATTTT
This sequence comes from Stomorhina lunata, assembly GCA_933228675.1. Classification (NCBI taxonomy): domain Eukaryota; kingdom Metazoa; phylum Arthropoda; class Insecta; order Diptera; family Rhiniidae; genus Stomorhina; species Stomorhina lunata. The sequence goes on from OW121741.1 coordinate 13,220,009, forward strand.
GAATCAGGGACGGGTTTAAAAGGGGGAATTGTTTAATGTTTTTTTCTTTTTTGTTGTTATTTGTAGTTGTGTTGTTATTTAATTATTTTTTGTTTAATTATTAACATTTATGTTTTTCATAATTTTATTTTTATTATAATTTTTAAAATTATTTTTAGCTAATTTTTAGTTTTTTCTTTTTTTTTTGTATATTTAATAGTTTCTCATGCAAAAAAACAATAAAACAATTCCTTTTTCTTTTTGTTTTGTAAGTTTTAATAACTATTTTTTTTGTTTGTAATTTATATATTAATTTTTATATTTTTATTATACATAATTTTGTTTGTTATTTAATTTATTTCTAATTTTTCTATAGTAACAATTGGTTTTTTTAGCTTAAACGTTTTTTCTTCTGTTTTAACGTTTTTTTTGTTATTTTAAGAATTTTTCTAATTTTTTTTAATTAATTTAAATTTTTACAGTTTTTTGTTGTTTTTTCTTTTTGAATTAGTTTTGAATCCTTTTTTTTATTTCTTTTAATTTTAATATTTTTTTAATTTTCTTATTTTATTTGATTTCTTTTTTTTCAAAATCTTTCCTAATTTTGTTTTTCTTTTATTTAGTAGATAATTGTAGTAGAAAGCTTAAAGTTAAGAGCTTTAAAATTATATATAAATTATATATCAAAAAAGATTTTTATAGCAAAACTTATTTTTATAGTTTCTTGTTATATTTTTTTTTTACAAAAGTTTCTTATTTTTAGTTTTTTTTTTTTTTTGAAGAAAAGAGTAATTTTTTTAAATTATTTTTTTTTTTTGTATTGAAGGTTTCCTTTTAAATTCGTATTTTATTTTTATAAAATAAAGTAAATTGGAGCAAATAAAAATATTAAGGGATTTTTAGAAATTTTGAAAATTTAATAAACTTTAAAAGTTTTTGAAAGAAAATTAAAAATTTAAAAAAAAAATATTATTCTATAAAAAATTAAAAAAATTCTCATTTTCTATAGATATTTTTTTTATCAAAGAAAATTTTTGATAAAAAAAATTTTTAATAAAAAAAATTTTCTATACAAAAATTTTTGACAAAAAAAATTTTCTATAGAAAAATTTTAGGTAAAAAAAATCTATAGAAAAATTTTCGATAAATGGCTTAACCAACCATCAAAACGCGTCGAGGACTTTGGTTTCTCCGCAAACATTTTTTGGCTTTTTATCAATAAATTAGTCTGTTACATTAATAAATAAATGTAACAGATTTGGGATCAAATGCGAATACTCTTCTTTTTGGATAAATAAATTTTCTGTAGAAAAATTTTTGAAAAAAAATTTTTATAGAAAAATTTTTCATAAAAAAAAAATTTCTATAGAAAAATTTTTTTCATAAAAAAAAGTTTCTATAAAAAAATTTTTGACCAAAAAAATTGTCTATAAAAAATTTTGAACAAAAAAAATTTATATAGAAAAATTGTTGATAAAAAATTTTCTATAGACAAATTTTTAATAGAAAAATTTTCTAGAGAAAAATTTTTAATAAACAAAAATTTCTATAGAAAAACTTTTGATAAAAAAGTTTTCTATAGAAAATTTTATCAAAAATAGAAAAATTTTTTGATAAAAAAATTTCTATAGAAAAATTTTTGATAAAAAAATTTCTTTAGAAAAATTTTTGATAAAAAAATGTTTTATAGAAAATTTTCGATAAAAAAATTTTCTATGGAAAAATTTTTGATAACAAAAATTTTCTATAGAAAATGTTTTGATAATAAAATTTTCTATAGAAAATGTTTTGATAATAAAATTTTTGATAAAAAAATTTTTTATAGAAAAATTTTTGATAAAAAGTTTTCTATAGAAAAATTTTTGATAAAAAAAATTTCTATAGAAAAAAATTTTTTGATTAAAAAATTTTCTATAGAAAAATCTTTGATAAAAAAAATTTTTTTGATTTTCGATAAAAAAATTTTTATAGAAAAATTTTTGATAAAAAAAATTTCTATAGAAAAACAAAAAATTCTATAGAATATTTTTTGATAAGAAAAATTTTTTATAGAAAAATTTTTGATAAAAAAATTTTTTATAGAAAAATTTTTGATAAAAAAATTTTTTATAGAAACATTTTTGATACCAAAATCTGTACAAAAATTTTTGATAAAAAAAAAATTCTATAGAAAAATTTTCGATAACAAAAATTTTATTTCATTAAAAAAATTTTCATTTTCTATAGAAACATTTTTGATAAAAAAAATTTCTATAGAAAAATAACAAAAAATTCTATAGAATATTTTTTGATAAGAAAAATTTTTTATAGAAAAATTTTTTGATAAAAAAAATTTTTTATAGAAAAATTTTTGATAAAAAAATTTTTTATAGAAACATTTTTGATACAAAAATCTGTACAAAAATTTTTGATAAAAAAAAAAAAATTCTATAGAAAAATTTTCGATAACAAAAATTTTATTTCATTAAAAAATTTTCATTTTCTATAGAAAAATTTTTGATAAAAAAAATTTTGAGAAAAATTTTTGAAAAAAAAAAAATTTAGAGAAAAATTTTTGATAAAAAAAATTTCTATAGAAAAATTTTAAATAAAAAAATTTCTATAGAAAAATTTTAAATAAAAAAATGTTTTATAGGTAAATTTTTTGATAAAAAAATTTTCTATAGAAAAATTTTACATAAAAAAATTTCTATAGAAAAATTTTTTATAAAAACATTTTTGATAAAAAAAATTTTTATAGAAAAATTTTAGATAAAGAAAATTTTCTATAGAAAAATTACGAAATATTGTAAAACTTCAGAAATAATATAATTTTTATTATTGACATCATGTAAGCAATAGGTAAACAATAGTTTGTTCAACGAAATATTTAAAAACGACTTTAAATTTTTGTTGTATGTTCCAAATTTTCTAAATTTCTCTTGTTTACATCATGTAAACAATGGATAGGCTATAGTAGATTTTTGTTTCAGCCCTAAAATGTTTAATAATTTTTATTTAAATTGAAGAAAACATCAAGTTTACATTCTTTACATCATGTAAACAATGTGTAAATAGTGGCTATATATTAAAATACTTAAAAAATCTTTAAAAATAGTGCAAAACATCAAGAACTGAAGAATTTACTTTGTTGACATCATGTAAAAATTTGGTAAATAATTGTTTAGAGAACGAATTATAATAAAATGTTTTTAAATTTTCTAACAATTTCTATTTAAATTGAGTAAAATATTGTTTACATCACATTAACACATTGTTTACATCACGTAAACAATGTGTAAATAATGACAATATGCTAAAATATTTACAATTATATCTCAAAATAGTTTAAAACTTAGAGAACTTAAAAATTTACATTGTTGAATTCATGTAAATATTGCGTAAATAATTATTTATAGCATAAACTATAATAAAATGTTCTTACGTTTTTTAACAATTATTATTTAAATTGAAGGAAACATTAAATTCACATATTTTACATCACGTAAATAATGTGTAAATAATGGAAATATTTTTACATGTAAACAATGTGAAAATAATAGTAATATTTTAAAATATTCAACAGAATATTGCAAAATAGTATAAAACTTCTGGAAAAAATAGTGTAAAACTTCGAAAATAAAAACATTTCATTGTTGACATCATGTATGTATTGGGTAAACAATTGTTTATAGTATAAATTATGATAAAAAGTTGCAAAATTTTCTAACAATTATTATTTGAATTGAAGAAAACAAAAAAATGTACATTTTTACATCATGTAAACAATGTGTAAATAATGGTAATATATAAAAGTATTTAAAAAATCTTTCAAAATTGTGTAAAACTTCGAGAACTGAATAATTTACGTTGTTGACATCATTTAAATATTGGGTAAACAATTGTTTATGGAACGATTTATGATAAAAAGTTTTAAAATTTCTTAGCATTTTTTTTAAATTGAAGAAAACTTTAAATTTACATATTTTACATCATGTAAACAATGCGTAAATAATGGAAATATTTTTTACATCGTGTAAAACATGTGAAAATAATAGTAATATATTAAAATATTTGAAATTTTTTTTTTCATTGTTGACATCATGTAAATATTGGGTAAACAATTGTTTATAGTATGAAATATGATAAAATGTTTTAAAAATTTCCAACATTTTTTATTTAAATTGAAGGAAACATTAAATTTACATATTTTACATCATGTAAACAATGTGTAAATAATGGTATTATGTTAAAATATTAAAAAAAAATCTTTCAAAATATTGTTAAACATCAGGAGTTGAAAAATTTACGTTGTTGACATCGTGTAAATATTGGGTAAACAATTGCTTAGAGAACGATTTATGATAAAATATTTTCAAATTTTCTAACAGTTTTCATTCCAATTGAAGAAAACATTAAATTGACATTTTTTGCATCATGTAAACAATGTGTAAATAATGGAAATATTTTTTACATCGTGTAAACCATGTGAAAATAATAGTAATATATTAAAATATTTGAAATTTTTTTTTCATTGTTGACATCATGTAAATATTGGGTAAACAATTGTTTATAGTATGAAATATGATAAAATGTTTTAAAAATTTCCAACATTTTTTATTTAAATTGAAGGAAACATTAAATTTACATATTTTACATCATGTAAACAATGTGTAAATAATGGTATTATGTTATAATATTAAAAAAAATCTTTCAAAATATTGTTAAACATCAGGAGTTGAAAAATTTACGTTGTTGACATCGTGTAAATATTGGGTAAACAATTGCTTAGAGAACGATTTATGATAAAATATTTTCAAATTTTCTAACAGTTTTCATTCCAATTGAAGAAAACATTAAATTGACATTTTTTACATCATGTAAACAATGTGTAAATAATGGAAATATTTTTTACATCGTGTAAACCATGTGAAAATAATAGTAATATATTAAAATATTTGAAATTTTTTTTTCATTGTTGACATCATGTAAATATTGGGTAAACAATTGTTTATAGTATGAAATATGATAAAATGTTTTAAAAATTTCCAACATTTTTTATTTAAATTGAAGGAAACATTAAATTTACATATTTTACATCATGTAAACAATGTGTAAATAATGGTATTATGTTAAAATATTAAAAAAAAAATCTTTCAAAATATTGTTAAACATCAGGAGTTGAAAAATTTATGTTGTTGACATCGTGTAAATATTGGGTAAACAATTGCTTAGAGAACGATTTATGATAAAATATTTTCAAATTTTCTAACAGTTTTCATTCCAATTGAAGAAAACATTAAATTGACATTTTTTACATCATGTAAACAATGTGTAAATAATGGTAATATACTAAAATATATAAAAATGTATTTCAAATAGTGTTAATTTTGGAGAACTGATTAATTTACACTGTTGACATCATGTTAATATTGGGTAAACAATTGTTTGGAGAACGATTTATGATAAAATATTTTCAAATTTTCTAACAGTTTTTATTCCAATTGAAGAAAACATTATATTGACATTTTTTACATCATGTAAACAATGTGTAAATAATGGTAATATATTTAAATATTTAAAAAACTCTTTCAGAATAGTGTTAAACTTGAAGAACTGATTAGTTTACATTGTTTACATCATATTAATATTGGGTAAACAATTGTTTGGAGAACGATTTATGATAAAATATTTTCAAATTTTCTAACAGTTTTCATTCCAATTGAAGAAAACATTATATTGACATTTTTTACATCATGTAAACAATGTGTATATAATGGTAATATATTTAAATATTTAAACAACTTTCAGAATAGTGTTAAACTTGAAGAATTGATTAGTTTACATTGTTGACATCATGTAAATATTGGGTAAACAATTGTTTGGAGAACGATTTATGATAAAATATTTTCAAATTTTCTAACAGTTTTCATTCCAATTGAAGAAAACATTAAATTGACATTTTTTACATCATGTAAACAATGTGTAAATAATGGTAATATACTAAAATATATAAAAAAGTATTTCAAATAGTGTTAAACTTGGAGAACTGATTAATTTACACTGTTGACATCATGTAAATATTGGGTAAACAATTGCTTAGAGACTGATTTATGATAAAATATTTTCAAATTATCTAATAATTTTCATTCCAATTGAAGAAAACATTAAATTGACATTTTTTACATCATGTAAACCATGTGTAAACAATGCTAATATATTAAAATATTTAAAACAATCTTTCAGAATAGTGTTAAACTTGAAGAACTGATTAGTTTACATTGTTTACATCATGTTAATATTGGGTAAACAATTGTTTAGAGAACGATTTATGATAAAATATTTTCAAATTTTCTAACAGTTTTCATTCCAATTGAAGAAAACATTAAATTGACATTTTTTACATCATGTAAACAATGTGTAAATAATGGTAATATATTTAAATATTTAAAAAACTTTCAGAATAGTGTTAAACTTGAAGAAGTGAATAGTTTACATTGTTTAAATCATGTAAATATTGGGTAAACAATTGGTTGGAGAACGATTTATGTTAAAATATTTTCAAATTTTCTAACAGTTTTCAATCCAACATTATAACATTATTATATTGACATTTTTTACATCATGTAAACAATGTGTAAATTATGGTAATATACTAAAATATTTAAAAAAGTATTTCAAAATAGTGTTAAACTTGGAGAACTGATTAATTTACATTGTTGACATCATGTAAATTATGGGTAAACAATTGGTTAGAGAACTATTTATGAAAATAAGTTTAAAAAATTTAAAAAGTTTTCAAAATTTCAAAAATTTTCTAAAATCCCTTTATTTGTTGTTAATAAAATAAATTTTTTGTGGCAGTTTTTTTTTTTAATAAAACCATAATAAATTATTATAAAAATATTAAGTTTAAGTTAATAAGAATATTTAAACAACCTTTTTTTGTAATTTCTTAAAATACAGACGACATTTATATATAAAAAGTAGTTGGTCTAAGATATTTGTATTCAAAATTATTAAGGGGGATTAGGAAAAGAAAAAAGTGTTGAAAGTAAAATGATTTAAGAGAACTTAAAAATTATAAATTATAAATGAAAATTGAAATCAAAACGTATATATTAAACTTATACGTTTTGTAAATGATGCAAAAAAATTTTCTAGATATTTTTTTTGGGTTTTTTTTTATTAGAAAATTAAATTTTGTAATAATTTAAGGGCCATCTACATATAGATGATAATTTTTCGGTTTTGAGTAAATTTTACTTTAAATCCTTAATTTTTTTTGAAAATTAAAAAAAACGAACTTAAATTTTTTTTAGATTTTTAAGAGCTAAAACTAACTACAACGTGAAAAATATTTTTTGTTTTGAGATTTTATTTGAAAGTGAAAAATTTTAAGTCATAGAGTAAAAGTTTTGAATTTTGTTTTTAATTTTTGAGTTGAAATATTTTTTCGTTTAAAGTAATTTGTGGTTTACGTTCTTTCTATTTTTTTCTGGTTGTAGTTTTTTTTAAGGTTTTAATAACTACTTATTTTTAAATTTTTTTTAATTATTTTAATTTTTGTTTTTTTTCTCTATCTTCAAGTTTTGTGTTGCTAAAATTCGATCTTATTTTTATTTTTTTTAAATTAATTTAGTTTTATTAAATTACAATTATGGAAGAATTAAATATTTTTTTTTTAAATTTCTTTTAAGTTTTCATTTATTAATTTTTTAAAAATTATTTTTTTTAATTTAAATCCATGCCTCAATTTTTTTTGTTTAACAAAAAAAGTTTAACTTAAAAACGGCAGTGTTTTCCATATTTTTTCTTTCTTTTTTTCTGTAAGAGGTAGGTTTTTTTTAATAATATTTTGTTTTTAATTTAAAAAAATAAAATTTATTTTTTAAAAGGTTTTATTTTAAAAATATATTCATAATTATTTTTCTTTATACACATTAGGTGGGATTTAATAGTTGGGAAGCTTCTTTTTTTATTTTATTTTGTAAAACAAAATTTTCTATTTAAAATTAAAAAAAATATTAAGGGTAAAGAATTGAAGTAAAGTAAAGAATTTTATTATGAAATATCACATTTTTTTTTATTTTTATATAAAATTAATTTACTGTAAATTGAAAAAGTCCCTAAAAAACCATAAAAATAGTAATAGTCTCCACGAGGTAGAATTTATAGAAACAAACATTTAAATCAAGGTTGGCCATTATTTGCGTGGCTGGGGAATATAAAACTTCGATATTGTTGGAAACAAAAGGAGGTAGAGCCATTAAAGCAAAAATCTGTGATCACTAAAAAAAATTTCAAAATTCGTACTAAAACCCAAATTTTTTTTAATTTTTATAAAAAAATATAAAAGTTCGATTTTCTTGGAAATTTTTATTTTTAGTAAATTTTTGAAGTATTTCCAAAAAAACAGTCAATTTTTTTAAAAAACATCTCAAAAAATAGTAATTTTTCGAAAAATCTCTATTATTTTCAAAAAAATTCCTTTAAATAGTAAATTTTTGAAAAAATTCCTATAAAAAGCAAATTTTCGAAAAATTTCATATAAAAAGTAAATTTTCAAAAAATTCCTATAAATAGTAAATTTTCGAAAAATTCTCTATAAATAGTCAATTTTCGAAATATTTTCTATAAATAGTCAATTTTCGAAAAATCCTCTATAAAAGTAAATTTTCGAAAAATTTCCTTTAAGTAGTCAATTTTTGAAAAACTTCCTATAAATAGTAAATTTTCGAAAAATTCCTTACAAATAGTCAATTTTAGAAAAAAAAATTCTCTATAAATAATAAATTTTCGAAAAATTCCCTATAAATAGTCAATTTTCGAAAAATTCTTCTAAATAGTAAATTTTCAAAAAAATCCTCTAAATAGTAAATTTTTGGAAAAAATTCGTATAAAAAAAGTCAATTTTTGATAAATTTTATATAAAAAGCCAATTTTCAAAAAATTTCCTATAAAAACACAATTTTCAAAAATTTCCTATAAAAAGTCAATTTCCGAAAAAATTCCTATAATTAGTAAATTTTCGAAAAATTTCCTATAAATAGTGAATTTTCAAAAAATTTCCTATAAATAGTCAATTTTCGAAAAATTTCCTTTAAAATAGTCAATTTTTGAAAAAATTCCTATAAATAGAAAATTTTCAAAAAATTTCTTATAAATGTCAATTTTCAAAAAAATTTCCTATAAATAGTCAATTTTCGAAAAATTTCCTATAAATAGTCAATTTTCGAAAAATTTCCTATAAAAAGTCAATTTTTGAAAAATTTTCTATGAATAATCAATTTTCGAAAAATTTCCTATAAATAGTAAATTTTCGAAAATTTCCTATAAATAGTAAATTTTCGAAAAATTTCCTATAAATAGTAAATTTTCGAAAAATTTCCTATAAATAGTAAATTTTCGAAAAATTTCCTATAAATAGTAAATTTTCAAAAAATTTCCTATAAAGTCAATTTTCGAAAAGTTCCCTATAAATAGTAAATTTTCGAAAAATTTCCTATAAATAGTAAATTTTCAAAAAATTTCCTATAAATAGTAAATTTTTGAAAAATTTCCTATAAAAAGAAAATTTTCAAAAAATTTCCTATAAAGTCAATTTTCGAAAAATTTCCTATAAAAAGTAATTTTCGAAAATTTCCTTTAAACAGTCAATTTTCAAAAATTTCCTATAAAAAGTAATTTTCGAAAATTTCCTATAAACAGTCAATTTTCAAAAAATTTCCTATAAATAGTCAATTTTCGAAAAATTTCCTATAAAAAGTAAATTTTTGAAAAATTTTCTATGAATAATCAATTTTCGAAAAATTTCCTATAAATAGTAAATTTTCGAAAATTTCCTATAAATAGTAAATTTTCGAAAAATTTCCTATAAATAGTAAATTTTCGAAAAATTTCCTATAAATAGTAAATTTTCAAAAAATTTCCTATAAAGTCAATTTTCGAAAAATTTCCTATAAAAAGTAATTTTCGAAAATTTCCTATAAACAGTCAATTTTCAAAAAAAAAATCCTATAAATAGTAAATTTTCGAAAAATTTCCTATAAATAGTAAATTTTCGAAAAATTTCCTATAAATAGTAAATTTTCAAAAAATTTCCTATAAAAAGTCAATTTTTGAAAAGTTCCCTATAAATAGTAAATTTTCGAAAAATTTCCTATAAATAGTAAATTTTCAAAAAATTTCCTATAAAGTCAATTTTCGAAAAATTTCCTTTAAAAAGTAATTTTCGAAAATTTCCTATAAACAGTCAATTTTCAAAAAAAAATCCTATAAATAGTAAATTTTAGAAAAATTTTCTATATATGGTCAATTTTTGAAAAATTTGCTATAAATAGTAAATTTTCGAAAATTTCCTATAAATAGTCAATTTTCGAAAATTTCCTTTAAATAATCCATTTTCGAAAATTTCCTCTAAATAGTCAATTTTCGAAAAATTTCCTATAAATGAACAATTAAAAAAAAAAAAATTTGATATAAATATAAATTTTTCGAAAAAATTTCCTATTAATAGAAAATTTTCGAAAAATCCCCTATAAATAGTAACTTTTCGAAACAATTCCTATAAATAGTACATTTTCGAAAAATTGTTTGTAATTAGTAAATTTTCGAAAAAATTGCATTAAATAATTTAATTCGAAAAATTTCTATAAAATTAAAATTTTCAAAATATTTCCTATAAAAAGTATATTTGGAAAAAAATGTCTATAAAATTTAAAGTTTTCAAAAAATGTCCTTTAAATTTTTTAAATAGCCAATTTTCGAAAAATCTTCTATAAATAGTTATTTTCGAAATTCTGTAATACTGAAGTAAAGAATTAATACTTTAATAAAATATAGACTTTTAAACATTTATTTGAACCATTAATTCGAGAGGAAAACTCATAAGTAGTTTAAAAAAATTAAATTTACAGTAAATTAATTTTATATTAATTATTTTAAGGATTTTATTTATTATATTTTCAAAGGATTTTTGTAGTAGAAAAAATTAAGAGGAAAAAAAAATCTAAAAAAAAAATCTTAGCATGGATTTCTTTATTTATATTGTTTTAATTTACATTTCTCTATTTTATATTTATTTTCAAAATTTACAAGGTTTCCTATTTTAAATGTTTCATTATTTTAATTGTGTTTATTTTAAGATTTTCTTTTATTTTCTGAGTTTTTATAAAAAAATAATTTAATTTAAATTAGTTAATTTTTTTTGTATTAATTTCTTGTGAAATCAACTATTAATTACTTTGAATGGTTGTCTGTGTGTGGGTGTGAATGTGAGTGTGTTAAGGTGTTAGTGGGTGAGATAGTTTTCAACAATTGTTTTTTTTTCAATTTCTTATTACTGAACTTAAATATTTAATATTATTAAATATTATTTGTTGTTTTTTTTTCTATTTTGTTTTTTTTTTTCATTTATTGTAGTTGCTTTCTTTAGGTTTTACTCTGTTCCTCGAGATTTCTTTATTATTTATTAAATTTTCTTTTTTTTTGTTTTTGTCTTGAAATTAACTTTAATATTGCACCTTTAGAGTTTGTTTTTTATTATAATTTTAACAATAATTGTTTCTTTTAAGTTTTAAGATTTTTGTATTATTTTTTAATTACTTTTTATAATTTTGTATTATTTTTTATTTTTTTTTGGAATTTTTGAATTTTTATTTGTTTCTTTTTTATTTTATTTTTTGTTTTTTTTTTTTTAATAAAAAAAATCAATATAAATATATGCTCATAAAAAATATGCTCTTTTTTCTGTGTTTTATTCTTCCTTTTATTTCTTCTCTTTTTGTATCATTATTTTCCTTCTTTGTTGTTGCTTTATTTTGTTTACTTTTACTCTGCTCCTTACAGTTATTGACTCTTGTTTTAAAATCTCTGCTTCTGTTTACTTTCAATCAAGGTTCGAAAAAAAACAGTACCTTATTCTATTGTACTGAACTACTTCTATTGTACTGAACTTACACTATTGTACTGAACTTACTCTATTGTATTGAACTCCTATTGTACTGTACTTACGCACACGCAAAAGTTATTTATTTTTATGTACCCAACTAAGTCGGAAACAAAATTAGGTACACAAAGGCACAATAAAAACAAGAACGGAACGTTATAATAACGTACCGCTTTTTGGGATTTTAGAGTATTTTTTAGTTAACTTTAGAGTACTTTAAAGAACTAAGTGACACATAATAGTAACATATCGTTCTTTGGAATTTTAGAGTAATTTTTAGTTAATTTTAGAGTACTATAAAGTACTAAGTGGCACAATTTTTATATATAACGTTATAGTACTCAACAAAGTACTTTATAGTACTCAACGAAGTACGTTATTTTTAGTGTACTTTGTGAAAGTTCGTTATAATAAAGGTTGTGTATTTTAACAGGTACTCTCAAATATTAAGGTATCTATACTTAAATTAAAAACTTCGTTAGGTATGTGACTTTGTACCAAACTTGCCAAGTACAGTACGGTACACTATGGTATTTCTGCTGCAAAAAAGCAATATTTTGACCACCGATTTTAAAAAATCTAATGATGCAGTCCTTAAGAGGAGAGTCCAGATATTAAGGACCAATAACTGTTTTCAAGAAAAAATTATATAATGTGTTATAAAAAACGTATTGAAATGTATTTAATGTTCTAAAACGAAAAGTGATGAAATTTTTCATCAAACTTAGAAGCTCATCCATTGAATATAGTTTCAGGGCTTTAATATTGATGAAAATTTAATTAAGGTACAGAATCTTGGTTTTTGTCTGCAAAAGAAAATAACTTAATCTCGTATATAGTTTAGGAGGTATCAGGAAATCAAAAAAGCTCTGCAAAATTTAGTGTTTTCGTTTTTCTTTGGACAAAAACTAAGTTGGGTCGGTATTGCTCGCTACTCCCACCATAACCAGGTGAATGGTGAAAATCTCTTCTTTAGATTGAGTGAAAAAAATTCACCGAAATTTACCGATCGTAGAAGAAAGTTCAAAATTTTCTGAAAAAAGTCATGTAAATTGTTAAGCATTATTTAAGCAAAAAAGTGTTGCAGTCATTTAGGCGTAACTTTTTAATTAAATTGAATTCAAGTGTAGGTCCCGTAGGAGTCGACGGACACTTTTTTGGGTCAACCAATAGATGTGTGCCTAAATAGTCGATTTTCAAAAAATTTCTCTAAACAATAAATTTTTGAAAAATTTCTTATAAAAAGTCAATTTTCGAAAAATTTCCTATAAAAAAATTTCGAAAAATTTCCTAAAAAAAGTCAATTTTCGAAAAATTTCCTATATAAAGTCAATTTTCAAAAAATTTCCTATGAAAACATAATTTTCGAAAATTTCCTATAAAAAGTCTTTTTTCAAAAAAATTCCTATAAAAAGTCAATTTTCGAAAATTTCCCATAAAAATTTAATTTTTCTTTGGACAAAAACTAAGTTGGGTCGATTTTGCTCGTTGCTCCCACCATAACCATTTGAAAGGTGAAAGTCTCTTCTTTAGATTGAGTGAAAAAAATTCACCGAAATTTACCGATCGTAGAACAAAGTTCAAAATTTTCTGAAAAAAGTCATGTAAATTGTTAAGCATAATTTAAGCAAAACGTGTTGGAGTCATTTAGGCGTAACATTTAAATTAAATTGAATTTAAGAGTAGGTCCCGTAGGAGTCGACGGACTTCAATCAAAATTAGTAGAGCTCTTTTTTGGGTCAACCAATAGATGTGTGCCGAATTTCATCAAATTCTGTTGAGAATTGCGGTTTATACATTAAGAGCAATAATAAGTGAAAAATGGGGGTCCAAGGCAGTTACCTTAAAGAGTCAAGGGATCTCAACCAAATTGAGTGTAAATCTTTTTTGGATCAATTTAAAGACGTGTGCCGATTTTTTTTTTAATTCTGATGAAAATTCCGTCTTATACATTGAAAACAAAAAATGATGAAAAATGGTGGCCCATGGCAGGCACCCAAGGAGTTAACTGATTTCAAGAAAAATTAGTATACCACTTATTTAGATAAACTTATAGATATGTCCGAATTTAATCAAATTCTGTTAAGAATTACGGATTGTACATCAAAAAGAAAACTAGTTGAAAAATGGGGGTCCAAGGCAGCTACCCCAAGGGATGGTCTAATTTCAACCAAAATTAATAGAGCTCTTTTCTGAATTAAATAAAAGACATGCGTTTAATTTCACCAAATTCTGTTAAGAATTGCGACTTGCACATTGAGAAGAAAACTAGGTTAAATTATGGGGATCCAAGACAGTTACCCCAAGGGGTGGTCTAATTTCAACTAAAATCAAAAGAGCTCTTTTCTGAATAAATTAATGGACGTACGTTTAATTTCATCAAATTCTGTTAAGAATTACGGATTTTAAATCAAAAAGAAAAATATGCGAAAAAATGGGGATCCAAGACAGTTACCCCAAGGGGTGGTCTAAATTCAACTAAAATAAATAGAGCTCTTTTCTGAATTAATTAAAAGACGTACGTTTAATTTCATCAAATTTTTTTAAGAATTGTAGAATTGTACATTGAGAAGAAAAATAGATGAAATAATGGGGGCCCAAGGTAGCTACCCCAAGGATTCGACGAATTTCAAATTTTTTTTTATTTTTTCTTATTTATAAACTCCTATTTTTCAAAATTTTTTTATTTTTATAGGAAATTTTTCAAAAATTTATTTTTTTCTAGAAATACTTAAAAAAATTCTTATTTTGTAAGAAATTTTTTAAAAATTTCTTGTTTTTGTAAGAAATTTTTCAAAAATTTTTTGTTTTTGTAAGAAATTTTTCAAAAATGTCTTGTTTTTGTAAGAAATTTTTCAAAAATTTCTTGTTTTTGTAAGAAATTTTTCAAAAATTTCTTGTTTTTGTAAGAAATTTTTCAAAAATTTCTTGTTTTTGTAAGACATTTTTCAAAAGTTTCTTATTTTTATATTACATTTTCAAAAATTTCATATCTTTATAGAAAAATTTTCAAAAATTTCTTATTTTTTAGGAAAATTTTTTTTATAGGAAATTTTTCAAAAATTAATTTTTTTCGATGTATGAAGAAATACCACTGTGCGGTACCTTAAAATATAGTATTTTTTCGAACCTTGCTTTTAATTTAAGTGAGAGAGATTATTTGTGTTGGCTTAAATAGGATCTCTTTAAAAATAACGGATCCCATTTAAAACTCTTTCATTCATTTCCCTTTTCATGCCCATTTCTTTAGATGTTTGACTGTATTAGTAAATGAATGAACTTTTCTTTAGTGTTTGTGTGTTGAGTTTCTGAGTGGTGAGAATAAAGTAGTTTGCCTTGTTTTTAGTTGTTGTATTTGTTGTTTTGGTGATTTTTAAATTTAAATTTCTATATTTTTGTTGGTTATTTCTTGAAGTGTAGGAACAATCACTGTCTATTTTTTTGGATTTTTTTTGTTTGCTAATTTAATTAAAAACTATTTTATTTATTAAATCTTCTTCATAATTGATATTTTTCTTGAAGATTTTTTTTTAATATTTCTTAAGTATTTTCCCTCAACTCTTAATTTTAAATTTTTTAGTTTTTGTTTCTATTTTTTCTCTTTAATTCCTAATAATTTTAACAGTTTTCTTTATTTATATCTAACTGTATTTTGAATTTTTTTTGTTAAACGGCAGTTGTAAGAATTTTTCTTTATTTTTTTTTTTCTATAATAAACCTTTTTAATTTCATATTCACGTGTTTTTTTTAATAACTAAAAAGTGTTCTGAAATGACACCTTCCATTTGATCTTAAAAACTATTTAACAGTTTAAATTTAATTTAATAACTAATTGTGTTTTTTCCTTTTCCTTGGTAGTTGTTTGTTGTTGTTTTTTGAATCCTTTTTTGAATCCTCTACTATAATGTATAGTAAATTTTTTAAATTTAAAGGTTTTAGTTATTTTTCGGATTTTTCTGGTATGATCAACATTGTAATTCCTAGTTTTGCATAAAAAGTATTGAGAACTTATAAATAATTTGCAGTTTTTTATTTCCTTGAAGGTGTCATCTTAGTTTTATTGCACGATTATATGAGGTGCCGACAGTAGAACTGTTACGGTTGCAATAATCGTGAAGAGGGTAAAAACAATTAAACAAAACCTGTAAAGAAAATTTTAAAATTTTATTTAAAAAAAAAATCCATATAAATTGCTTCATTTTCCCAACTATCTGTAAAAATTTTTAAAATATTTTTTCGTAGAAATATAAAGCATACAAATAACTTTTCTTATGCCAAAAATTCTTTTGATACATTAAACATTAACAGAGTTATAAGATTTAGAAAATTTTTACAATTTCTAAAATATGATAAAATTGAAAAAAAAAACATGTAAGACGAGTGATTGATATTAATATTAAAGATGGAGAAATAATTCATTATACGCCCCGAAAATTCTAGGATTAGTTTAAGGTTCTCTTAAAGTAAGTAAACCTAGAACACTTCTGATTTAGTCCTAGTTCTGTTCTAGTTCTGTTCTAGTTCTGTTCTAGTTCTGTTCTAGTTCTGTTCTAGTTCTGTTCTAGTTCTGTTCTAGTTCTGTTCTAGTTCTAGTTCTGTTCTAGTTCTGTTCTGTTCTAGTTCTGTTCTAGTTCTGTTCTAGTTCTGTTCTAGTTCTGTTCTAGTTCTGTTCTAGTTCTGTTCTAGTTCTGTTCTAGTTCTGTTCTAGTTCTGTTCTAGTTCTGTTCTAGTTCTGTTCTAGTTCTGTTCTAGTTCTGTTCTAGTTCTGTTCTAGTTCTGTTCTAGTTCTGTTCTAGTTCTGTTCTAGTTCTGTTCTAGTTCTGTTCTAGTTCTGTTCTAGTTCTGTTCTAGTTCTGTTCTAGTTCTGTTCTAGTTCTGTTCTAGTTCTGTTCTAGTTCTGTTCTAGTTCTGTTCTAGTTCTGTTCTAGTTCTGTTCTAGTTCTGTTCTAGTTCTGTTCTAGTTCTGTTCTAGTTCTGTTCTAGTTCTGTTCTAGTTCTGTTCTAGTTCTGTTCTAGTTCTGTTCTAGTTCTGTTCTAGTTCTGTTCTAGTTCTGTTCTAGTTCTGTTCTAGTTCTGTTCTAGTTCTGTTCTAGTTCTGTTCTAGTTCTGTTCTAGTTCTGTTCTAGTTCTGTTCTAGTTCTGTTCTAGTTCTGTTCTAGTTCTGTTCTAGTTCTGTTCTAGTTCTGTTCTAGTTCTGTTCTAGTTCTGTTCTAGTTCTGTTCTAGTTCTGTTCTAGTTCTGTTCTAGTTCTGTTCTAGTTCTGTTCTAGTTCTGTTCTAGTTCTGTTCTAGTTCTGTTCTAGTTCTGTTCTAGTTCTGTTCTAGTTCTGTTCTAGTTCTGTTCTAGTTCTGTTCTAGTTCTATTCTAGTTCTGTTCTAGTTCTGTTCTAGTTCTGTTCTAGTTCTGTTCTAGTTCTGTTCTAGTTCTGTTCTAGTTCTGTTCTAGTTCTGTTCTAGTTCTGTTCTAGTTCTGTTCTAGTTCTGTTCTAGTTCTGTTCTAGTTCTGTTCTAGTTCTGTTCTAGTTCTGTTCTAGTTCTGTTCTAGTTCTGTTCTAGTTCTGTTCTAGTTCTGTTCTAGTTCTGTTCTAGTTCTGTTCTAGTTCTGTTCTAGTTCTGTTCTAGTTCTGTTCTAGTTCTGTTCTAGTTCTGTTCTAGTTCTGTTCTAGTTCTGTTCTAGTTCTGTTCTAGTTCTGTTCTAGTTCTGTTCTAGTTCTGTTCTAGTTCTGTTCTAGTTCTGTTCTAGTTCTGTTCTAGTTCTGTTCTAGTTCTGTTCTAGTTCTGTTCTAGTTTTGTTCTAGTTCTGTTCTAGTTCTGTTCTAGTTCTGTTCTAGTTCTGTTCTAGTTCTGTTCTAGTTCTGTTCTAGTTCTGTTCTAGTTCTGTTCTAGTTCTGTTCTAGTTCTGTTCTAGTTCTGTTCTAGTTCTGTTCTAGTTCTGTTCTAGTTCTGTTCTAGTTCTGTTCTAGTTCTGTTCTAGTTCTGTTCTAGTTCTGTTCTAGTTCTGTTCTAGTTCTGTTCTAGTTCTGTTCTAGTTCTGTTCTAGTTCTGTTCTAGTTCTGTTCTAGTTCTGTTCTAGTTCTGTTCTAGTTCTGTTCTAGTTCTGTTCTAGTTCTGTTCTAGTTCTGTTCTAGTTCTGTTCTAGTTCTGTTCTAGTTCTGTTCTAGTTCTGTTCTAGTTCTGTTCTAGTTCTGTTCTAGTTCTGTTCTAGTTCTGTTCTAGTTCTGTTCTAGTTCTGTTCTAGTTCTGTTCTAGTTCTGTTCTAGTTCTGTTCTAGTTCTGTTCTAGTTCTGTTCTAGTTCTGTTCTAGTTCTGTTCTAGTTCTGTTCTAGTTCTGTTCTAGTTCTGTTCTAGTTCTGTTCTAGTTCTGTTCTAGTTCTGTTCTAGTTCTGTTCTAGTTCTGTTCTAGTTCTGTTCTAGTTCTGTTCTAGTTCTGTTCTAGTTCTGTTCTAGTTCTGTTCTAGTTCTGTTCTAGTTCTGTTCTAGTTCTGTTCTAGTTCTGTTCTAGTTCTGTTCTAGTTCTGTTCTAGTTCTGTTCTAGTTCTGTTCTAGTTCTGTTCTAGTTCTGTTCTAGTTCTGTTCTAGTTCTGTTCTAGTTCTGTTCTAGTTCTGTTCTAGTTCTGTTCTAGTTCTGTTCTAGTTCTGTTCTAGTTCTGTTCTAGTTCTGTTCTAGTTCTGTTCTAGTTCTGTTCTAGTTCTGTTCTAGTTCTGTTCTAGTTCTGTTCTAGTTCTGTTCTAGTTCTGTTCTAGTTCTGTTCTAGTTCTGTTCTAGTTCTGTTCTAGTTCTGTTCTAGTTCTGTTCTAGTTCTGTTCTAGTTCTGTTCTAGTTCTGTTCTAGTTCTGTTCTAGTTCTGTTCTAGTTCTGTTCTAGTTCTGTTCTAGTTCTGTTCTAGTTCTGTTCTAGTTCTGTTCTAGTTCTGTTCTAGTTCTGTTCTAGTTCTGTTCTAGTTCTGTTCTAGTTCTGTTCTAGTTCTGTTCTAGTTCTGTTCTAGTTCTGTTCTAGTTCTGTTCTAGTTCTGTTCTAGTTCTGTTCTAGTTCTGTTCTAGTTCTGTTCTAGTTCTGTTCTAGTTCTGTTCTAGTTCTGTTCTAGTTCTGTTCTAGTTCTGTTCTAGTTCTGTTCTAGTTCTGTTCTAGTTCTGTTCTAGTTCTGTTCTAGTTCTGTTCTAGTTCTGTTCTAGTTCTGTTCTAGTTCTGTTCTAGTTCTGTTCTAGTTCTGTTCTAGTTCTGTTCTAGTTCTGTTCTAGTTCTGTTCTAGTTCTGTTCTAGTTCTGTTCTAGTTCTGTTCTAGTTCTGTTCTAGTTCTGTTCTAGTTCTGTTCTAGTTCTGTTCTAGTTCTGTTCTAGTTCTGTTCTAGTTCTGTTCTAGTTCTGTTCTAGTTCTAGTTCTGTTCTAGTTCTGTTCTAGTTCTGTTCTAGTTCTGTTCTAGTTCTGTTCTAGTTCTGTTCTAGTTCTGTTCTGTTTCTAGTTCTGTTCTAGTTCTGTTCTAGTTCTGTTCTAGTTCTGTTCTAGTTCTGTTCTAGTTCTGTTCTAGTTCTGTTCTAGTTCTGTTCTAGTTCTGTTCTAGTTCTGTTCTAGTTCTGTTCTAGTTCTGTTCTAGTTCTGTTCTAGTTCTGTTCTAGTTCTGTTCTAGTTCTGTTCTAGTTCTGTTCTAGTTCTGTTCTAGTTCTGTTCTAGTTCTGTTCTAGTTCTGTTCTAGTTCTGTTCTAGTTCTGTTCTAGTTCTGTTCTAGTTCTGTTCTAGTTCTGTTCTAGTTCTGTTCTAGTTCTGTTCTAGTTCTGTTCTAGTTCTGTTCTAGTTCTGTTCTAGTTCTGTTCTAGTTCTGTTCTAGTTCTGTTCTAGTTCTGTTCTAGTTCTGTTCTAGTTCTGTTCTAGTTCTGTTCTAGTTCTGTTCTAGTTCTGTTCTAGTTCTGTTCTAGTTCTGTTCTAGTTCTGTTCTAGTTCTGTTCTAGTTCTGTTCTAGTTCTGTTCTAGTTCTGTTCTAGTTCTGTTCTAGTTCTGTTCTAGTTCTGTTCTAGTTCTGTTCTAGTTCTGTTCTAGTTCTGTTCTAGTTCTGTTCTAGTTCTGTTCTAGTTCTGTTCTAGTTCTGTTCTAGTTCTGTTCTAGTTCTGTTCTAGTTCTGTTCTAGTTCTGTTCTAGTTCTGTTCTAGTTCTGTTCTAGTTCTGTTCGTTCTAGTTCTGTTCTAGTTCTGTTCTAGTTCTGTTCTAGTTCTGTTCTAGTTCTGTTCTAGTTCTGTTCTAGTTCTGTTCTGTTCTAGTTCTGTTCTAGTTCTGTTCTAGTTCTGTTCTAGTTCTGTTCTAGTTCTGTTCTAGTTCTGTTCTAGTTCTGTTCTAGTTCTGTTCTAGTTCTGTTCTAGTTCTGTTCTAGTTCTGTTCTAGTTCTGTTCTAGTTCTGTTCTAGTTCTGTTCTAGTTCTGTTCTAGTTCTGTTCTAGTTCTGTTCTAGTTCTGTTCTAGTTCTGTTCTAGTTCTGTTCTAGTTCTGTTCTAGTTCTGTTCTAGTTCTGTTCTAGTTCTGTTCTAGTTCTGTTCTAGTTCTGTTCTAGTTCTGTTCTAGTTCTGTTCTAGTTCTGTTCTAGTTCTGTTCTAGTTCTGTTCTAGTTCTGTTCTAGTTCTGTTCTAGTTCTGTTCTAGTTCTGTTCTAGTTCTGTTCTAGTTCTGTTCTAGTTCTGTTCTAGTTCTGTTCTAGTTCTGTTCTAGTTCTGTTCTAGTTCTGTTCTAGTTCTGTTCTAGTTCTGTTCTAGTTCTGTTCTAGTTCTGTTCTAGTTCTGTTCTAGTTCTGTTCTAGTTCTGTTCTAGTTCTGTTCTAGTTCTGTTCTAGTTCTGTTCTAGTTCTGTTCTAGTTCTGTTCTAGTTCTGTTCTAGTTCTGTTCTAGTTCTGTTCTAGTTCTGTTCTAGTTCTGTTCTAGTTCTGTTCTAGTTCTGTTCTAGTTCTGTTCTAGTTCTGTTCTAGTTCTGTTCTAGTTCTGTTCTAGTTCTGTTCTAGTTCTGTTCTAGTTCTGTTCTAGTTCTGTTCTAGTTCTGTTCTAGTTCTGTTCTAGTTCTGTTCTAGTTCTGTTCTAGTTCTGTTCTAGTTCTGTTCTAGTTCTGTTCTAGTTCTGTTCTAGTTCTGTTCTAGTTCTGTTCTAGTTCTGTTCTAGTTCTGTTCTAGTTCTGTTCTAGTTCTGTTCTAGTTCTGTTCTAGTTCTGTTCTAGTTCTGTTCTAGTTCTGTTCTAGTTCTGTTCTAGTTCTGTTCTAGTTCTGTTCTAGTTCTGTTCTAGTTCTGTTCTAGTTCTGTTCTAGTTCTGTTCTAGTTCTGTTCTAGTTCTGTTCTAGTTCTGTTCTAGTTCTGTTCTAGTTCTGTTCTAGTTCTGTTCTAGTTCTGTTCTAGTTCTGTTCTAGTTCTGTTCTAGTTCTGTTCTAGTTCTGTTCTAGTTCTGTTCTAGTTCTGTTCTAGTTCTGTTCTAGTTCTGTTCTAGTTCTGTTCTAGTTCTGTTCTAGTTCTGTTCTAGTTCTGTTCTAGTTCTGTTCTAGTTCTGTTCTAGTTCTGTTCTAGTTCTGTTCTAGTTCTGGTTCTGTTCTAGTTCTGTTCTAGTTCTGTTCTAGTTCTGTTCTAGTTCTGTTCTAGTTCTGTTCTAGTTCTGTTCTAGTTCTGTTCTAGTTCTGTTCTAGTTCTGTTCTAGTTCTGTTCTAGTTCTGTTCTAGTTCTGTTCTAGTTCTGTTCTAGTTCTGTTCTAGTTCTGTTCTAGTTCTGTTCTAGTTCTGTTCTAGTTCTGTTCTAGTTCTGTTCTAGTTCTGTTCTAGTTCTGTTCTAGTTCTGTTCTAGTTCTGTTCTAGTTCTGTTCTAGTTCTGTTCTAGTTCTGTTCTAGTTCTGTTCTAGTTCTGTTCTAGTTCTGTTCTAGTTCTGTTCTAGTTCTGTTCTAGTTCTGTTCTAGTTCTGTTCTAGTTCTGTTCTAGTTCTGTTCTAGTTCTGTTCTAGTTCTGTTCTAGTTCTGTTCTAGTTCTGTTCTAGTTCTGTTCTAGTTCTGTTCTAGTTCTGTTCTAGTTCTGTTCTAGTTCTGTTCTAGTTCTGTTCTAGTTCTGTTCTAGTTCTGTTCTAGTTCTGTTCTAGTTCTGTTCTAGTTCTGTTCTAGTTCTGTTCTAGTTCTGTTCTAGTTCTGTTCTAGTTCTGTTCTAGTTCTGTTCTAGTTCTGTTCTAGTTCTGTTCTAGTTCTGTTCTAGTTCTGTTCTAGTTCTGTTCTAGTTCTGTTCTAGTTCTGTTCTAGTTCTGTTCTAGTTCTGTTCTAGTTCTGTTCTAGTTCTGTTCTAGTTCTGTTCTAGTTCTGTTCTAGTTCTGTTCTAGTTCTGTTCTAGTTCTGTTCTAGTTCTGTTCTAGTTCTGTTCTAGTTCTGTTCTAGTTCTGTTCTAGTTCTGTTCTAGTTCTGTTCTAGTTCTGTTCTAGTTCTGTTCTAGTTCTGTTCTAGTTCTGTTCTAGTTCTGTTCTAGTTCTGTTCTAGTTCTGTTCTAGTTCTGTTCTAGTTCTGTTCTAGTTCTGTTCTAGTTCTGTTCTAGTTCTGTTCTAGTTCTGTTCTAGTTCTGTTCTAGTTCTGTTCTAGTTCTGTTCTAGTTCTGTTCTAGTTCTGTTCTAGTTCTGTTCTAGTTCTGTTCTAGTTCTGTTCTAGTTCTGTTCTAGTTCTGTTTTAGTTCTGTCTTAGTTATTTTCATCATTTTTGAAAATTATGTAATGTCGTTCATATCTTAAACTTACCGATCCACAACCATTGCCGCGAATTTCCAATCGCTTATGAGTTCAGCCTCATCATCTGCTTTGCGCATGCGCGCCGTTATAAATTGCAATTCTTTAAGAATCAAATGTAAATCTTTATGATTACAGCCTATGGCATTATGATGCTCCTCAACCGTCGTGGGACGGCCAAAACTCCTGCTTAAGAAAATAATTGATTTTGAAAATCAAAAGGGAATTGTTTAAATTTGTTTAAATCTGTTTAACTTACGCTGATGAGCCAATAGCTGTCTGTGATCCCGATACTGTATGCCGGAAATCATCATCAATATCCAAGACATTGGCTAATAGGGATTTGGAAGAACGTTCCTTCAGCTCTAGCTCTTTCATGCGATTCGTGAGTAGTATGTGTTTTCTAGTGATTTTACGACCAGGACGACTCATGCGTAAAATCCAGGGCAGCCATTGTAAAAAAACGGAACGTATCTGAGGGAGGGGAGGGGGTTTTATGAATATTTTTTTGGGGATGGTTTTTTTTAAGATACATACCCAGGGAGGCATTTCATGTATATCCGCCGTGCGATGATGATAATTTAATACCACCACCGTTAAGACCACCGATGAAGCCACCATGAACATAATACAATTGAAATAGGTACCTAAATGTTTTCCATATGTTGAAATGGGGGGAAAGAGGAGGGAGTTGATTTAAGGAAAATTTGGAAAAAAAAATTGGCAAAAATGGAAAAGAAATGGAGATTCATTAAAAATTTTTGTCACATTTCCGGTCCAATTAACACACAACAAATATACACACATAAAACTTAAATATGTTCTTTTTTTGTTATTTGTTTAAATAATAAAATATTTTAATAATTATGTTTTTTAAAGCTTTTTTTTTTGGTAAAAATGTTTAAATGTTTTTTTCTTTAAAACAAAACTACTAAAGCGTAAATTACTAAAGAGAGTGAGATTAAGAAATTATATGTGTGTGTGTGTGAGAGAGAAAGTGTGTTGATTTTTTTTCTGTGAATTTTGAAAGTTTTTTGTCAGTTTGAGTTTCAATTTTATTTAATTATTATTTGTAAAGGGGGAGTGAGGGGGTTTTTATTTAGGGCAAACACTGAACAAGTGCCATAATTATAAAAATTGATAAAAATGTAATAAAATTAAATAAATATTTTGCTTCGGGCACATGCAGGTTTTGGGCAGGCAAATGTCATTTGAGAAAATACTTAAATTTAATATGAATTTGAATTTTTTATATACAAAATGCAAATTAAAACAAATTTCAAAAATATTGCTTTACAATTTAATAAAGAAATAATTTAAAAACCTATTAATAATTACTTGAAATATTCAAAAATACAGTACAAGCAAAAATGGTCCAGCGTATCTAACCACCCCATTCGAGCTTGGGCCAAATTACCGCATTCGATATCGATCGAAATCTTAGATATTTTCAAAACTTTAAGGATAATCAAAATTATTTCAAAGATGTACAGTTTATTATATTTTTTGAAGTTATTTGCCAAAAGATGAACAATAGTAAAAGAGTTTTAATTGAACTATATGTTTTTAAAAACTTAACAAAATGGATATTAAATTTCAATAAACTTTTTGCATCAAAGTAACTTTGAACATCCCTAAAGTATACTTCACAATATTGGCTTAAAAGTCTGAGTTTTAAATCGATATTGAATTTGGCCCCTGAATCGAAATTTACATTTTGAAACATTTGTGTGGCATACTTTTGGGATAATCCAAATTATTTGAAGCATTCAAAGTTTACTACATTTTATACTTCTGGGCCAAAAGAGGCTCAATAATGAAAGAGTTTCATTTGAACTATATATTTTTGACAAACAAAAAGACCAATTTATAAAGCGAATTTTATTAAAGAATTTGCAACAGATAAAATTTTGAACATCCCTAAAGCATGCTACAAAAAATTTGCTATTTGCTTTCAATCCAGAAGTAAATATATATCTGTTTGATATAAAAAGAGTCCTATGACTTCAAAACAGTCAAAATATTAAAGATATCAAATCTTATTAAACATTTTGTAACAGAAAAAAAATTTTGATCATCCCTAAAGTATGCTACGAAATATTTGCTATTTGTTTTCTATCAATATCGAATAAGGTAATTTGGTTCGAGATGTACCTTTATATCTTTTTGATATAAAAGGAGTCCTATGACTACAGAAACAGTAAAAATTTATGAAATTTACAAAAATTTTTTTTAATCGCCGAAAGTCGCTAAATGCTTAATATCTAATTCAACCCAGAATATTGGTTATATTAAAAATCAATAAATTTTAAATGATAAGAAACTAAAATAGTGTTTTTGCAGACAATCGGACCAAATCAGACCATAGTCCCCATATAAAAAACTCAACAGTTTTTCATATCGGGTACACAAAATCGTGGAACGAGTTATGATAAAATTCTTGGAGCCAGAAAAATCCAATAAAATTTAAAATTTCTTCTGTTTTTGTTGCTAACGCACAAAAATTTATCAAAGAATATGACAAAAGTTTGATTTTGTTGTAAAGTGTAACCAAAATATGACCAAAATATAAAGATGCGCTATTAAGGCAAATATCAAAAACAATTGATTTGATATATTTCAATATTTTAAAGATAAATATTAAAAAGGAACTTAAAAAATTTGGGAACTTTTTTACAAAAAAAGAAAAAAATAAGTAAAAATCAATATCTCAGAATATTAATAGTCCTTCGAACCGGATTCTATTGTTAATTCGACATGTATTTCTCGTGGGTCTTGCTATAGTCCAATCGTGGGTATTTACATAGTTCAATCGTGGGTCTTTATATGGTCCAATTTTGGATCTTTATATAGTCCAATCGTGTGTCTTCATATGATCTAATCGTGTGTCTTTATATAGTCCAATCATCTGTCTATATAGTCCAATCATCTGTCTATATAGTCCAATTGTGGGTGTTTATATAGTCCAATCGTGGGTCTTTTTATAGTTCAACCGTCTGTCTTTTTATAGTTCAACCGTCTGTCTTTATATAGTCCAATCGTGGATCTTTTTATAGTTCGACCGTCTGTCTTTATATAGTTCAATCGTGTGCTTTATATAGTCCAATCGTGGGTATTTACATAGTCCAATCGTCGGCCTATATATGGTCCAATTGTGGATCTTTACATAGTCCAATCGTGTGTCTTCATATAGTCCAATCGTGTGTCTTCATATGATCTAATCGTGTGTCTTTATATAGTCCAATCATCTGTCTATATAGTCCAATCATCTGTCTATATAGTCCAATTGTGGGTGTTTATATAGTCCAATCGTGGGTCTTTTTATAGTTCAACCGTCTGTCTTTTTATAGTTCAACCGTCTGTCTTTATATAGTCCAATCGTGGGTCTTTATATAGTACGATCGTGTGTCTTTATATAGTCCAATCGTGGGTCTTTATTTAGTCCAATCGTGGGTCTTTATATAGTTCAATCGTGTTTCTTTATATAGTCCGATCGTGGGTCTTTATATAGTCGTGGGTCTTTATTTAGTCCAATCGTTGGTCTTTATACAGTCCATTCGTGGGTCTTTATATAGTCCAATCGTGGGTCTTTATATAGTCCAATCGTGGGTCTTTATATAGTCCAATCGTGGGTCTTTATATAGTCCAATCGTGGGTCTTTATATAGTCCAATCGTGGGTCTTTGTATAGTCCAAACGTGGGTCTTTATAAAGTCCAATCGTGGGTCTTTGTATAGTCCAATCGTGGGTCTTTATATAGTCCAATCGTGGGTCTTTGTATAGTCCAATCGTGGGTCTTTATATAGTCCAATCGTGGGTCTTTATATAGTCCAATCGTGGGTCTTTATATAGTCCAATCGTGGGTCTTTATATAGTCCAATCGTGGGTGTTTATATAGTCCAATCGTGGGTCTTTATATAGTCCAATCGTGGGTCTTTATATAGTCCAATCGTGGGCCTTTATATAGTCCAATAGTGGGTCTTTATATAGTCCAATCGTGGGTCTTTATATAGTCCAATCGTGGGCCTTTATATAGTCCAATAGTGGGTCTTTATATAGTCCAATCGTGGGTCTTTATATAGTCCAATCGTGGGCCTTTATATAGTCCAATAGTGGGTCTTTATATAGTCCAATCGTGGGTCTTTATAGAGTCCAATCGTTGGTCTTTACCAAATAAAAATTTTCCCTTTACAATAAAAAGCTAGAAAAAGTTCCCAGAAATATTTTTTGAAATAATATTAAACTAACAATAATATAAAGGCATTTGCATTACTCCAACTACAAAAAATCTACAACATGCTTTCCAATTTCAAAATTGTTGTATATTTATTTTAATGAATGAATAAAATGCTTTAAAATAATGACAAAAATTAAACAATTTAAAAGAAAGTCTAAAGTTTAAGTCAACAAATGAACGAAGGTTATTTATAAAACTTTATTTCAAAAAATTTTTTGAATATTAAAATTTGTTTATAAAAAAATTCTTTGATTATAAGAGAGGAAAAATTTAATTATTATTAAAATTCTTTTAGTCATTTTTGATACTTGGAGGTTAAGTTTTACAAAACTCTACTATGACAAACGTTTTGGAGTTTGTTTAAATTTAAAGGGGGTGATAAGGAATATGGTACAATTCGAACTCTAGGTACTAAAAATTTTCAAAAAGTGGAAAGTATAAGATATAAGAAAGCTGCTATTTGTTTTTTATAAATATCATTTTAATGATAATGATTTATTTAATGATTTTATTGAGAATGTTTATTTAAATTTTAAAATTTTCTTGAAATGATTTAATGTTTATTTGAATAATTTAAAATTTTTTATGTAATTTTGTTTAAATTTATTCTACCCTTGACCATTTTACTGGGTTTTCGAGTACTATTTTTTAAGTTTTGTGTTGCAATGCTGCAGTTTAAGAATGAACGAGAGCAAAGATAAAGAGCGAGAGAGAAAGAGCGAAATAATAATAAAAATGGTAGGAAATTAATATAAATAAAAAATGAAAATATAACTTTAAAAAAATTATAAAATTAAAAGTAAAACTCATTACTATTTAAAGCTTTAAATACAAATAAGGAATAAAGCTTGAGAAAAGCTTTTATTTTCGAACCCAATAAAAGCTTCACTACTTGTAGACTTTTAACTTTTCACTGTTAATTTAAAAGCTTTAGCTTAAACATTACAAATTTTCCTATAAAATGTGAAAATTTTGAAAAATTTCCTATAAAAATAGGAAATTTTTGAAAAATTTCCTATAAAAATAGGAAATTTTTGAAAAATTTCCTATAAAAATAGGAAATTTTTGAAAAATTGCCTATAAAAATAGGAAATTTTTGAAAAATTTCCTATAAAAATAAGAAATTTTTGAAAAATTTCTATAAAAATAGGAAACTTTTGAAAATTTTCCTATAAAAATAGGAAATTTTTGAAAAATTTCCTATAAAAATAGGAAATTTTTGAAAAATTTCCTATAAAAATAGGAAATTTTTGAAAAATTTCCTATAAAAATAGGAAATTTTTGAAAAATTTCCTATAAAAATAGGAAATTTTTGAAAAACTTCCTATAAAAATAGGAAATTTTTGAAAAATTTCCTATAAAAATAGGAAATTTTTGAAAAATTTCCTATAAAAATAGGAAATTTTTGAAAAGTTTCCTATAAAAATATAAAATTTTTGAAAAAAGTCCTATAAAAATATAAAATTTTTGAAAAATGTCCTATAAAAAAAATAAATTTTTTAAAAATTTCCTATAAGAATAAGAAATTTTTGAAGAATTTCCTATAAAGGAAGTTTTTGAAAAATTAAAAGCTTTTTCAAAGCTTTAGTAAAAGCTTTAAATCAGCATTGAGTTTTATTTAATTTAAATAAAATTTCTAAATAAAAATCATTAAACTAAAAACTATAAAAAATACACTTAAAAAATAAACTTACAAAAAATTTCCTAAATACACTTAGAGAATAGGTTCATTAAAGCTTTGGAAAATATTCAACTTTTCTTATAACTTTAACAATATTTTACAAAATTGTTGGGGTTTCAATGAAAGGGGTTCTTCTGTTGTAAACCATGCTAAAATTTCCATTTTTTTAATAGTTAAATATTATTTTTTTTTTAATTTATTTGTTTAAATATAAATACAAATTTTGTTTAATTAAGTCAATTAATTCTGTGTTTAGTTTTAGATAATTTTGTTTAGTCTCATGATTCATAATGCACTTCTAAGTAAGTAGTTATGTAAGTAGTTTGTACTCTGATATTCAAGATTCGTTTAGTTTTTTTTTAATTCTGTACAGACAGGCAACTAATTTTAGTTAAATTGTTTTTAATTTTTTCAATCTAGGATTTAATGGAAGAGAAAAGATTTTTAGTTATTTTTCATATTTTTTTCAGGTTAAAGGTTAGTAAAGTTATATTTTTGTTTTTTAAATTTTCATCATAGAGAAATAGAGTTTAGAATTAAAAGATCAGTTCTTTTGTTTTACTGTTTATAGCAAATTGTTAAATATTTGATTTTTCTAAATTTAGTGCTAAAGAATTTTGAATTCTAGTACCTAACAGTGGAACGGCCTCACTAGTTTTGGTGATAACGTTACCAACCAATAATGAGAAAACGGTCTGTGATAATAAGATGGTAACACCTGGAAGAAAATTAATAAGCGTTTACATAAATCAATAAATTTTCTAAAACAAAGTCCTTTCTATTTTCAAAAAATCGAAATTTGTTGCTGGAGACATTGCAGGTATTCGTTGTATTCGGAGAAGCCTTAAAGCTTATAATTTAAGAAAAAAGCTTACGAGTAGATATCATGTTTTGTAGTTAGAGTTAACAAAGCAAAAAGCTAATGAGAAATTGTCATATATTTAAAACTCGAACAGAACTAGAATCGGACTAGAAAAGAACTAGAACAGAACTAGAACAGAACTAGAACAGAACTAGAACAGAACTAGAACAGAACTAGAACAGAACTAGAACAGAACTAGAACAGAACTAGAACAGAACTAGAACAGAACTAGAACAGAACTAGAACAGAACTAGAACAGAACTAGAACAGAACTAGAACAGAACTAGAACAGAACTAGAACAGAACTAGAACAGAACTAGAACAGAACTAGAACAGAACTAGAACAGAACTAGAACAGAACTAGAACAGAACTAGAACAGAACTAGAACAGAACTAGAACAGAACTAGAACAGAACTAGAACAGAACTAGAACAGAACTAGAACAGAACTAGAACAGAACTAGAACAGAACTAGAACAGAACTAGAACAGAACTAGAACAGAACTAGAACAGAACTAGAACAGAACTAGAACAGAACTAGAACAGAACTAGAACAGAACTAGAACAGAACTAGAACAGAACTAGAACAGAACTAGAACAGAACTAGAACAGAACTAGAACAGAACTAGAACAGAACTAGAACAGAACTAGAACAGAACTAGAACAGAACTAGAACAGAACTAGAACAGAACTAGAACAGAACTAGAACAGAACTAGAACAGAACTAGAACAGAACTAGAACAGAACTAGAACAGAACTAGAACAGAACTAGAACAGAACTAGAACAGAACTAGAACAGAACTAGAACAGAACTAGAACAGAACTAGAACAGAACTAGAACAGAACTAGAACAGAACTAGAACAGAACTAGAACAGAACTAGAACAGAACTAGAACAGAACTAGAACAGAACTAGAACAGAACTAGAACAGAACTAGAACAGAACTAGAACAGAACTAGAACAGAACTAGAACAGAACTAGAACAGAACTAGAACAGAACTAGAACAGAACTAGAACAGAACTAGAACAGAACTAGAACAGAACTAGAACAGAACTAGAACAGAACTAGAACAGAACTAGAACAGAACTAGAACAGAACTAGAACAGAACTAGAACAGAACTAGAACAGAACTAGAACAGAACTAGAACAGAACTAGAACAGAACTAGAACAGAACTAGAACAGAACTAGAACAGAACTAGAACAGAACTAGAACAGAACTAGAACAGAACTAGAACAGAACTAGAACAGAACTAGAACAGAACTAGAACAGAACTAGAACAGAACTAGAACAGAACTAGAACAGAACTAGAACAGAACTAGAACAGAACTAGAACAGAACTAGAACTGTGGCTTCCGTCTACTTTTCTATAGAAAACTGTGGCTTCCGCCTACTTTTCTATAGAAAACTGTGGCTTCCGCCTACTTTTCTATAGAAAACTGTGGCTTCCGCCTACTTTTCTATAGAAAACTGTGGCTTCCGCCTACTTTTCTATAGAAAACTGTGGCTTCCGCCTACTTTTCTATAGAAAACTGTGGCTTCCGCCTACTTTTCTATAGAAAACTGTGGCTTCCGCCTACTTTTCTATAGAAAACTGTGGCTTCCGCCTACTTTTCTATAGAAAACTGTGGCTTCCGCCTACTTTTCTATAGAAAACTGTGGCTTCCGCCTACTTTTCTATAGAAAACTGTGGCTTCCGCCTACTTTTCTATAGAAAACTGTGGCTTCCGCCTACTTTTCTATAGAAAACTGTGGCTTCCGCCTACTTTTCTATAGAAAACTGTGGCTTCCGCCTACTTTTCTATAGAAAACTGTGGCTTCCGCCTACTTTTCTATAGAAAACTGTGGCTTCCGCCTACTTTTCTATAGAAAACTGTGGCTTCCGCCTACTTTTCTATTGAAAACTGTGGCTTCCGCCTACTTTTCTATAGAAAACTGTAGCTTCCGCCTACTTTTCTATAGAAAACTGTGGCTTCCGCCTACTTTTCTATAGAAAACTGTGGCTTCCGCCTACTTTTCTATAGAAAACTGTGGCTTCCGCCTACTTTTCTATAGAAAACTGTGGCTTCCGCCTACTTTTCTATAGAAAACTGTGGCTTCCGCCTACTTTTCTATAGAAAACTGTGGCTTCCGCCTACTTTTCTATAGAAAACTGTGGCTTCCGCCTACTTTTCTATAGAAAACTGTGGCTTCCGCCTACTTTTCTATAGAAAACTGTGGCTTCCGCCTACTTTTCTATAGAAAACTGTGGCTTCCGCCTACTTTTCTATAGAAAACTGTGGCTTCCGCCTACTTTTCTATAGAAAACTGTGGCTTCCGCCTACTTTTCTATAGAAAACTGTGGCTTCCGCTTACTTTTCTATAGAAAACTGTGGCTTCCGCCTACTTTTCTATAGAAAACTGTGGCTTCCGCCTACTTTTCTATAGAAAACTGTGGCTTCCGCCTACTTTTCTATAGAAAACTGTGGCTTCCGCCTACTTTTCTATAGAAAACTGTGGCTTCCGCCTACTTTTCTATATAAAACTGTTGCTTCCGCCTACTTGTCTATATAAAACTGTGGTTTCCGCCTACTTTTCTATAGAAAACTGTGGCTTCTGCCTACTTGTCTATATAAAACTGTGGCTTTCGCCTACTTTTCTATAGAAAACTGTCTACTTTTCTATAGAAAACTGTGGCTTCCGCCTACTTTTCTATAGAAAACTGTGGCTTCCGCCTACTTTTCTATAGAAAATTGTGGCTTCCGCCTACTTTTCTATAGAAAACTGTGGCTTCCGCCTACTTTTCTATAGAAAACTGTGGCTTCCGCCTACTTTTCTATAGAAAACTGTGGCTTCCGCCTACTTTTCTATAGAAAACTGTGGCTTCCGCCTACTTTTCTATAGAAAACTGTGGCTTCCGCCTACTTGTCTATATAAAACTGTGGTTTCCGCCTACTTTTCTATAGAAAACTGTGGCTTCTGCCTACTTTTTTATAGAAAACTGTGGCTTGCGCCTACTTTTCCATAGAATAGTTAAAAAGCAATCCTATATAGAATCTAGAACTTATCAGGAAGAACATCTAGTCCTAAATCTAGAACTGAGTTGCGAGTTTTTTTTTTCTAAATTTATGACAATTTTTGTTGTTTTCGATACAGAGAACCCTTCTTTTGGAAATATATTTCTATTGTTTAGGTATTAAAAGCTTTAATGAACCATTTTCCCTTATATCTGGAATTTTAAACAAAATATTTATTTTCAAAACTACAACAAACATTTAAAATATTAAAAAATATTAAAGTATTATTAAGCTTAGAAGTGCATTTAAATCCATGAAAGTTATAAACAATTCAAATTAATTTTTAATTAAGAAAAGAAAAACAACCACACATTGGGGCAACCTTAGGTCAACAAAATTAAGTGTAACAGAATGCAAGTGAGTAAAAATGCAAAATTGTGAAATTGTGAAATTGTAAGAATGCAAAATGGTGAAAATATGAAATTCTGATAAGGCAAAAGTGTAAATTTTAGGCTTTTGGTTGCTTATAAATGCAGTTGTTTTTCTTTTTTATAAGATTTAAAGTTTTATTGAGCTAAAAATGTAAGACATTTATTTTAATTATTTAGGTAAAAATTTAACAAAAAACTTAAAACGATTCACAAATACACACATTTTGTTTTTGTTAAACAAAGACCCATTTTTGGAAGAAAATGTTAATGATAGAATTTTCAAAATGAAAGAAAGAATGATATTTAAAATTTTGTAATATTTGTGAACCGATTATACAAAATTCGAGCAAAAATTTAATTAACAAAAGCGTTTACCAATTTTATTAAATTATTTTGAGGTTCATTAAAAAAGCACATTTTTTATACGGGCTTGACTTCACAAAAAATATCATTCCAAAAAATGGGTACTCTGTATTTTTGGTTTATGGCTGAAGATAAATAGCAGTAATCAGTAAAAATTTTAATGAAATTAAAAAGAGAGAAAAAGAGCAAAGATTTAAAAGAAAATTGAGTAAAAAAAAGTTAAGCAAAGTTTGAAAAATTTGAAAATTACATAAATTTAAAATTTTTAAAATTCTTCGAAATTTCTGAAGTTTATATGGTTTTTGTATGAAATTTTTAAGTTTTGAGAAGTGAATTTGGTGTGAGTTTTCTAGTTTGACATTTTGTTCAAGTAAATGAATTTTGTTTGAATTTTTTTTGCTGTAGAAAAATTAAAGCCAAACTAATAAATTTTTATTAACAAAAAAAAAAAAATAATAATAATAATAATTTTTCTAAACAAATAAATAAAATGTCGTTTTTTTGAAGGCCACAAGTTATTTCCCAAATTCACTTGTATTGAAATCTGTCTCATAAGTATCTTTTGTAATAAAAATAAATGTTTGTATAAATTTTTTTATATATTTTGTATATTTTTGGTTAAGAAAGAGAGTTTATAATTTTAAGGGATTTTAAGGAAAAATGAAATTAAAAAACATTTTATAACAATTTACGACATTTTAAAATTTTTAGATAATTTCTTTTAATATGAAGAAATTTTCTTCAATATGAAGAATATGAAGAAATTTTCGTCAATATGAAGAAATTTTCGTTAATATGAAGAAATTTTCGTCAATATGAAAAAATTTTCGTCAATATGAAGAAATTTTCGTTAATATGAAAAAATTTTTGTCAATATGAAAAAATTTTCTTAAATATGACAAAATTTTTTCAATGTGAAGAAAATTTTTTCAAAAATGTTTAAGCTCAAAATTTTCAATAGAAAACAAATTCTGATGCCTTTGTTAAGGCTGACGCCAATTTTTCTATAGAAAACCAAAGCTGATGCCAAATTTTCTATAGAAAATTAAGGATTACGTCAAGTTTTCTATTAAAAATAAAGGCTGACTCCAAATTTTCTATAAGAAACTGAGAAAAACTACAATTTTCTATAGAAAACTGAGAACGACGTCAAATTGAGGCTGTCGCCTACTTTTCTATTGAAAAACTGAGACTGTCCGTCTACTTTTCTATAGAAAAACTGAGACTGTCCGTCTACTTTTTTATAGAAAAACTGAGACTGTCCGTCTACTTTTCTATAGAAAAACTGAGACTGTCCGTCTACTTTTCTATAGAAAAACTGAGACTGTCCGTCTACTTTTCTATAGAAAAACTGAGACTGTCCGTCTACTTTTCTATAGAAAAACTTAGACTGTCCGTCTACTTTTCTATAGAAAAACTGAGACTGTCCGTCTACTTTTCTATAGAAAAACTGAGACTGTCCGTCTACTTTTTTATAGAAAAACTGAGACTGTCCGTCTACTTTTCTATAGAAAAATTGAGACTGTCCGTCTACTTTTCTATAGAAAAACTGAGACTGTCCGTCTACTTTTCTATAGAAAAACTGAGACTGTCCGTCTTCTTTTCTATAGAAAAACTGAGACTGTCCTCTACTTTTCTATAGAAAAACTGAGACTGTCCGTCTACTTTTCCATAGAAAAACTGAAACTGTCCGTTTACTTTTCTATAAAAAACTGAGACTGTCCGTCTACTTTTCCATAGAAAAACTCAGACTGTCCGTCTACTTTTCCATAGAAAAACTGAGACTGTCCGTCTTCTTTTCCATAGAAAAACTGATACTGTCTTCTACTTTTCTATAAAAAAACTGAGACTGTCGGTCTACTTTTCTATAGAAAAACAGAGTTGTCGTCTAAGTCTGTATAGAAAACGAGTAGACTATCGCCTACTTTTCATTTGGCCTTAAAATCCCTTTAGTTGTCTGTTAGAGAAGATAATTTTGATAACGATAGCATTTAAAAAAGTTTAAAGAATATTTCAAAAACTAAAATTTCTCAAACTTTTTTAAAATCAGGAAAAGAAGATACTCAAATCAAAAGAAATTTAAAAGCCAGAATTAAGAGAAACTAAGGCAAATAATAAGAGAATTGACTTTATATTCTAATAAAGAGAAAATCATAAAATTTAGCTGGTTTTAGTACATAGAGAGTTAGTAGTTTTAAGAGCTTTTAAATTTAACTTTAAAATTTAGAAGTTAATATTTTCAATATCTTTTGTTTTGAATAAAATTGAAACACGTTTAATTATTGGTTTAGAAGTTACAATAGTGATACACACACACAGAAAAAAAACATTTAATTATTTTATTTAATTAAATTACTTTAAGGGTTTTTTTGGCATAAGAAATATTTTTTTAATTGTTATATAACAATGGCCCGGAAATGGCCATTTTTTGGATAATAAATGTATTTAACGTTTACAAAAAAATATATATAAATATGTTAGAAAACTGTTAAGACATTTAAGAAAATATTGATATAATTTTTATAGTTAATTTGAATATTTAAAAAAAAAATTTAAACAAAATATTATATAATTTTCGTTAAAAATATTGAGTGAGGTTAAATTTATCTTTATAACAAAAACAACAACATTTAAAACAATATAACATTGAAAATAATTTTTAATGAAATTTGAAGAATTTTTTCCAAATTTCGTCAATATGAAGAAATTTCGTCAATATGAAGAAATTTTGTCAACATGAAGAACTATTGAAAAAATGTTTTTAACATTACAAATTTTTTTTTAACATGAGCAAATTCACGTAAATTTATCAAAATTTTATTAAAACTAGAATCTGTCGTCTACTTTTGTATAAAAAACTGAGACTGTCTGTCTAGTTTTCTATAGAAAACTGAAACTATCCGTCTACTTTTCTATAGAAAACTGAGACTGTCCGTCTACTTTTCTATAGAAAACTGAGACTGTCCATCTACTTTTCTATAGAAAACTGAGACTGTCCGTTTACTTTTCTATAGAAAACTGAGACTGTGCGTCTTTTTTTCTATAGAAAACTGAGACTGTACGTCTTCTTTTCTATTGAAAACTGAGACTGTCCGTCTACTTTTCGATAGAAAACTGAGACTGTCCGTCTACTTTTCGATAGAAAACTGAGACTGTCCGTCTACTTTTCTATAGAAAACTGAGACTGTCCGTCTACTTTTCTATAGAAAACTGAGACTGTCCGTCTACTTTTCTATAGAAAACTGAGACTGTCCGTTTACTTTTCTATAGAAAACTGAGACTGTCCGTTTACTTTTCTATAGAAAACTGAGACTGTACGTCTTCTTTTCTATAGAAAACTGAGACTGTCCGTCTACTTTTCTATAGAAAACTAAGACTGTCCGTCTACTTTTCTATAGAAAACTGAGACTGTCCGTCTACTTTTCTATAGAAAACTGAGACTGTCCGTCTACTTTTCTATAGAAAACTGAGACTGTCCGTCTACTTTTCTATAGAAAACTGAGACTGTCCGTCTACTTTTCTATAGAAAACTGAGACTGTCCGTCTACTTTTCTATAGAAAACTGAGACTGTCCGTCTACTTTTCTATAGAAAACTGAGACTGTCCGTCTACTTTTCTATAGAAAACTGAGACTGTCCGTCTACTTTTCTATAGAAAACTGAGACTGTCCGTCTACTTTTCTATAGAAAACTGAGACTGTCCGTCTACTTTTCTATAGAAAACTGAGACTGTCCGTCTACTTTTCTATAGAAAACTGAGACTGTCCGTCTACTTTTCTATAGAAAACTGAGACTGTCCGTCTACTTTTCTATAGAAAACTGAGACTGTCCGTCTACTTTTCTATAGAAAACTGAGACTGTCCGTCTACTTTTCTATAGAAAACTGAGACTGTCCGTCTACTTTTCTATAGAAAACTGAGACTGTCCGTCTACTTTTCTATAGAAAACTGAGACTGTCCGTCTACTTTTCTATAGAAAACTGAGACTGTCCGTCTACTTTTCTATAGAAAACTGAGACTGTCCGTCTACTTTTCTATAGAAAACTGAGACTGTCCATCTACTTTTCTATAGAAAACTGAGACTGTACGTCTACTTTTCTATAGAAAACTGAGACTGTCCGTCTACTTCTCTATAGAAAACTGAGACTGTCCGTCAACTTTTCTAAAGAAAACTGAGACTATCGTCTACTTTTGTATAGAAAACTGAGACTGTCCGTCTACTTTTCTATAGAAAACTGAGACTGTCCGTTGACTTTTCTATAGAAAACTGAGACTGTCCGTTGACCTTTCTATAGAAAACTGACACTGTCCGTCTACTTTTCTATAGAAAACTGAAACTATCCGTCTACTTTTCTATAGAAAACTGAGACTGTCCGTTGACTTTTCTATAAAAAACTGAGACTGTCCGTCTACTTTTTTATAGAAAACTGAGACTGTACGTCTACTTTTCTATAGAAAACTGAGACTATCGTCTACTTTTCTATAGAAAACATAGACTGTACTTCTACTTTTCTTTAGAAAACTGAGACTGTCCGTCTACTTTTCTATAGAAAACTGAGACTGTCCGTCTACTTTTCTATAGAAAACTGAGACTGTCCGTCTACTTTTCTATAGAAAACTGAGACTGTCCGTCTACTTTTCTATAGAAAACTGAGACTGTCCGTCTACTTTTCTATAGAAAACTGAGACTATCCGTCTACTTTTCTATAGAAAACTGAGACTATCCGTCTACTTTTCTATAGAAAACTGAGACTGTCCGTTGACTTTTCTATAAAAAACTGAGACTGTCCGTCTACTTTTCTATAGAAAATTAAGACTGTCCGTCTACTTTTCTAGAGAAAACTGAGACTGTCCGTTAATTTTCTATAGAAAACTGAGACTGTCCGTCTACTTTTCTATAGAAAACTTAGACCGTCCGTCTACTTTTCTATAGAAAATTAAGACTGTCCGTCTACTTTTCTAGAGAAAACTGATACTGTCCTTCTACTTTTCTATAGAAACTAAGACTGTCCGTCTACTTTTCTAGATAAAACTGAGACTGTCCGCTAATTTTCTATAGAAAACTGAAACTGTCCGTCTACTTTTCTATAGAAAACTGAGACTGTCCGTCTACTTTTCTATAGAAAACTTAGACCGTCCGTCTACTTTTCTATGGAAAACTGAGAATGTCCGTCTACTTTTCTATAGAAAGAGAAAAATGAGAAAACAATTCATATTAAAGAAAAATTCTTCTAATTAAAAAAATTTCTTATATTGAAGAAAAAAATTTCATATTAATTAAACATTTTTCAAGTTGAAGAAAAATTTTTCATGTCGAATAAAAAATGTTCTGTATTAAAGAAATCTTCTTCGTTACGAAGAAAATTTCTTTATATTGACGAAGGTTCTTCATATTGACAAAATAATTTTAGTAAATCAAAGAAAATTGTTAATAAACTTAAAGTAACAACATTAAGTAAAATATTTTTATGAATATATATTTATATATATAGTTTGTAATTTAAGTTAGAAGTGGGTTAGTATTTTAGTAGTATACGAGTATAATAGATAGAGTATAAGTAGTATTTAGTAGTAGTTAGAGTAGTAGTAGTAGTATTTAGTAAGTATATAAGTAAGTATATAATTTATTTTTGTTTAATATATATATGCATTTATTTAAAGAAAATTTTTAAATGCAATCGCTACCTAACAAGGGGATTGCATCAGATACTTGGGGCAATGTCTCAGCTACAAGGTTGAGAAACACTGTGAGCGATAGAAGAATTGTAACTCCTGCAAAAAACAATAAATAACACAAGATATTTTTTTTTCTTTGGTTTGTTTTTGTAGGTGGTCGTATAA
Source organism: Stomorhina lunata (assembly GCA_933228675.1). Taxonomy (NCBI): domain Eukaryota; kingdom Metazoa; phylum Arthropoda; class Insecta; order Diptera; family Rhiniidae; genus Stomorhina; species Stomorhina lunata. Next base: position 13,259,029 of record OW121741.1, read on the forward strand.
GAAAAATTAAGGAAAACAATTTTTAAAAAAATCAGAAAAAAATTCAAAAGTAAAAATTTTGGAGAAAAATATTTTTGTTTTCAATTTTTTTGAAAATAAAAATTTTTCAAAATAAAATTCCTAAAATAAGAAAAAAACTTAAAATTTCAAAACTTAAACCTAAACAGTTTCTTGTTGTTTGAAATACATAAAAAGTTTTTGTTGGTATTTTGTTTATATTTTTAAAAGTTTTATGCTTTAGTCTTTTTTCCATAATTTTAGTTTTTTGTTCATAAAAAGTGTAACTTTGGTTTTATTTTGTTGTTATGTAAAAATTTTATTTTAAACAAAATTTTAGCTTTTAATGGCTGATATATTGGCACTCAATTTTTTGAAAATGTTAAACGATAAATGTTCGATAATGTTTTATGGTGTTAAATAATTCACGAAAAAATGTTGTATTTCGTTTTAAGCTTTTTAATAATTTGACAAAAATTTCTAAGGAAATATGTTAGAAAGTCAGTTTATGATGAATGTTTTAATTTGTTGAGAAAATTAAAAATTTTTTTAAAATTTAAAATTTTCCAAAAATTTAAAATTTACACAAAATCTCATAAAATGTTAACGGTTCAAGATTTTTCTACCAAATTCTGGACTTTTGAAGACAGATAAATACAAAACTTATCAACTTAAAAAGAATTTCAATACCATGCTCCTAAATAAAACAAGTCCTAAGATAAAAGTAAAAATCAAAATTTTTTTAAAACATTTTTTTATATGTATTGGCAAACATTTCTATAGAAAATTTTATTTAAGGAAGACATATCTATACAAAAGTTGACGATAGGCAAACATTTCTATAGAAAAGTTGACGATAGGCAAACATTTCTATAGAAAAGTTGACGTAACGAAGACATTTCTATAGAAAAGTTGACGGTAGGCAAACATTTCTATAGAAAAGTTGACGATAGGCAAACATTTCTATAGAAAAGTTGACGATAGTCAAACATTTCTATACAAAAGTTGACGATAGGCAAACATTTCTATACAAAAGTTGACGATAGGCAAACATTTCTATACAAAAGTTGACGATAGGCAAACATTTCTATAGAAAAATTGACGATAGGCAAACATTTCTATAGAAAAGTTGACAATAGGCAAACATTTCTATACAAAAGTTGACGATAGGAAGACATTTCTATAGAAAAGTTGACTTAAGGAAGACATTTATATAGAAAAGTTGACGTTAGGAAGACATTTATATAGAAAAGTTGACGTTAGGAAGACATTTCTATAGAAAAGTTGACGTTAGGAAGACATTTCTATAGAAAAGTTGACATTAGGAAGACATTTCTATAGAAAAGTTGACGTTAGGAGGACATTTCTATAGAAAAGTTGATTTTAGGAAGACATTTCTATAGGAAAGTTGACGTTAGGAAGACATTTCTATAGAAAATTTGACGTTAGGAAGACACTTATATAGAGAAGTTGACGTGAGGAAGACATTTATATAGAAAAGTTGACGTAACGAAGACATTTCTATAGAAAAGTTGACGTTAGGAAGACATTTCTATAGAAAAGTTGACGTTAGGAAGACATTTCTATAGAAAAGTTGACGTTAGGAAGACATTTCTATAGAAAATTTCACATAAGAAAGAGAGTTTTATAGAAAAGTTTACAATAGGAAGATATTTCTATAGAAAAATTGCTATTAAGAAGACATTTTTATAGAATATTTGATGTTAGGAAGACAAAAGTGAAACATTTGCGTATTAAAATTATTTTTAATACAAAATCTAAAATAAATATATTTCTAAACTTTTCTCAAACATTGTTGTGAATATTTAGTATGAGTTTGGCACCTGAACTCATACCCCAGAGTCTTAAGTCTAAGCCAAAGCAAACTTACTTTCCAAATATTTATATATTTCTTTTATTCGTATAATAATCAAATAAATTTTAAACTTTTTTCTCACTCTTTTTAAAATCTGTTCACTTTATAACTCAATAAACTGATGGTATTTACTTGCCAATGGCAACGAAAATCCCCAATTGTTATAAATGAAAGAAAGAAAAAAGTTTTTGTTACAAATTCAGAAATTCCTCTTGTACTCATAAATATTTACAAATCTCCAACAATGACTACTTTGGACTACAAACAACCAACTTAACATAACAACAATAGACTCAAAGTACTTTGTACTTTACGGACTGACTGACAAAATAAGTACGAGAGAGAAATTCCTAATACAAAAAACTGATGGAAAATCTAAAAATAAAATTTTTGTTGCAAGTAATTTTTAACTAACAACCAATTTTGGGTTTGGCTTACTCTTTCACACATAAAGAACAAGACGGACAGACAGACGGACTAGCTATCAGTATAGAATTTGATTGTAAATGGGGGGATCAAACTGAAATGTAGTGGCTAAAATACTGCAACCAAAATGTAAATGTTGGCCATTCATTTCTTTGGCTTTATACATGCCTGACAACCAACAAAAAGTTAAAAATTTCAAAACTGAAATAAAGAGAAGAATGCGAAAAAAATCTACATATTCCGTTTACAAGCAAACACCGAAAACATTTGTGATAACAACTGTAATGACAGCCTTAAGAGAAAGGGATTTTCGTCAAAACATTTAGCCCATATTAACAAAACAAAAATTTCGTTGGCAACTTTTCAAAAAAGAATTTGGCCAAAGTAAGACTATAAAGCAAATGAGCTTTTTTGGAAGTTTTAAAATTCAAAAAACCAAAACCCAAAGAAAAAAAAATTTTATAAATATATTTTAACAAATGTTTTAAAATACAGGGTCGGAATTGCGTTGCATATTTGATAAAAATGAATACAAATCAGAATTCCAAAAGTTATTTTATTAGCCTTCAAATTCTATGGATTTTATTTTGTTCTGAAAAATAAAAAAACTTAACTCTTAAACATTTCTTAATCATTATTACTTCCATGTGATGATGAATTTATATGTAATTCGAATATCACACATACGCCCTGATATCCAATGTTTTTCAAATTAACTTTAAATGTGTTCCTAATGTCAACTTTTCTATAGAAATGTCTTCTTAACGTCAACTTTTCATTAGAAATGTATTCCTAACGCTAACTTTTCAATAGAAATGTAATCCTAACGTTAACTTCTCTATCGAAATGTTTTTCAAACATCAACTTTTCTATAGAAATGTCTTCCTAACGTCAACTTTTCTATAGAAATGTCTTCCTAACGTCAACTTTTCTATAGAAATGTCTTCCTAACGTCAACTTTTCTATAGAAATGTCTTCCTAACGTCAACTTTTCTATAGAAATGTCTTCCTAACGTCAACTTTTCTATAGAAATGTCTTCCTAACGTCAACTTTTCTATAGAAATGTCTTCCTAACGTCAACTTTTCTATAGAAATGTCTTCCTAATGTCAACTCTTCTATAGAAATGTCTTCTAACGTCAACTTTTCTATAGAAATGTCTTCCTAACGTCAACTTTTCTATAGAAATGTCTTCCTAACGTCAACTTTTCTATAGAAATGTCTTCCTAACGTCAACTTTTCTATAGAAATGTCTTCCTAACGTCAACTTTTCTATAGAAATGTCTTCCTAACGTCAACTTTTCTATAGAAATGTCTTCCTAACGTCAACTTTTCTATAGAAATGTCTTCCTAACGTCAACTTTTCCATATAAATGTCTTCCTAACGTCAACTTTTCTATAGAAATGTCTTCCTAACGTCAACTTTTTTATAGAAATGTCTTCCTAACGTCAACTTTTCTATAGAAATGTCTTAATAACGTCAACTTTTCTATAGAAATGTCTTAATAACGCCAACTTTTCTATAGAAATGTCTTCCTAACGCCAACTTTTCTATAGAAATGTCTTTATGTCGTCAACTTTTCTAAAGAAATGTCCTCCTATCGTCAACTTTTCCATAGAAATATCTTTTATTAGCAACATTTCTGTTCTGTATATCTTCCTATCCTTAACCTTTCTATGGAAATGTTTTCCAATCTTGTATTTTTAAATTCCATGCTCTTTAGTTCCATACAATCAGTGTTTCTGTAGACCACATTTATTTCTACTTTTTCATAAATTTTTTTGGACTTTTTGCTGCTGGCGTTAGTCATCTGTTAACCATACGATAAACTTAAGCATATAAAACGTGCTAAATAACACGTTCGTTTCTGGTCAAATGTCTGACATCAATGTAGGAAATTTTCCTCTACAAATGGATATTGATAGAGTTACGAGGAAATCTACAAATAACATTTAAAATCTGCCTCCAAAGTTTGAAGCCAAAAGAAGGATTTTTACAATTGCTGAAACAATAAATGACTAAAGAGTGCACAGTGGGTATAAAATGTTCAAAATTTAAAGACATTTCCATAGAAAAGTTTAAGTAAGGAAGACATTTCTATAGAAAAATCGACGTTAGGAAGAGTTTTCTATAGAAAAGTTGACGATAGGAAGAGTTTTCTATAGAAAAGTTGACGATAGGAAGACTTTTCTATAGAAAAGTTGACGATAGGAAGACTTTTCTATAGAAAAGTTGACGATAGGAAGACTTTTCTATAGAAAAGTTGACGATAGGAAGACTTTTCTATAGAAAAGTTGACGATAGGAAGACTTGTCTATAGAAAAGTTGACGATAGGAAGACTTTTCTATAGAAAAGTTGACGATAGGAAGACTTTTCTATAGAAAAGTTGACGATAGGAAGACTTTTCTATAGAAAAGTTGACGATAGGAAGACTTTTCTATAGAAAAGTTGACGATAGGAAGACTTTTCTATACAAAAGTTGACGATAGGAAGACTTTTCTATAGAAAAGTTGACGATAGGAAGACTTTTCTATAGAAAAGTTGACGATAGGAAGACTTTTCTATAGAAAAGTTGACGATAGGAAGACTTTTCTATAGAAAAGTTGACGATAGGAAGACTTTTCTATAGAAAAGTTGACGATAGGAAGACTTTTCTATAGAAAAGTTGACGATAGGAAGACTTTTCTATAGAAAAGTTGACGATAGGAAGACTTTTCTATAGAAAAGTTGACGATAGGAAGACTTTTCTATAGAAAAGTTGACGATAGGAAGACTTTTCTATAGAAAAGTTGACGATAGGAAGACTTTTCTATAGAAAAGTTGACGTTAAGAAGTTATTCTGTATAGAAAAGTTTACATAAGGAAGAATTGTTGATAGAAAAGTTGACGTTAGGAAGACATTTCTATAGAAAGACATTTATGCGTTCCCTTTTTTCATATGTAAAACAAATTAAAATTGTTTTTAAATTTTCGGGGTTCGGGGTTCTATAGAAAGATGCCCATAGCTTCTTTTGTAAAAGGTCTGGGTTTATTATAGTTAAAGTTTTAACTGGCCTATCGCCTCTGCTTTATTTGTGGAAAACATTGTTAATATGGCCTTAGTCAATTCAAAATTATGATACATTCTTCATTTAATTTAAAATATAGCCTGAAAGTTTTACGCCATTTTCAAAATCAGAAAATTAAAAAAACCTCGTTTACTTTAGTTAAAATATTATACCTTAAGTTAGAAAATTTGGTTGGAAATCATTTTATTAACTTTTTAGCTGCTTTAAATTGCTTTTCAAAATAAGAAAAAAAAAATTAAAAATATTTTTGTTGGCTTAAAATTTTGGTTTTTCGATGAGTTTCGATATAAAATTTAAACCCAGAATTACCTTAAAGTAAAGGAAATAAGATATGTTAAGTCGAACTTGCACAAACTTGCCCTTTTTTATGAATATGTTATATTAGATAAAATTATTCACATAGTATGAGCAACGATAATTGTTTTCAGAAGATAAAATCAAAAGAAAGCTATACATTTTTAGAATAACATTAAATTTCAAAATTACAGGAATATAAGGGCAATTCAGGTTATCGTCTTTTAGTTGCGTAGAGCAGCGCTTTTTTAATATAAAAATTTTTGAAAATTTTACATTTTATTTTTCTTCTACCCCACTGTATCCTATTGGCTAACTGTCGCAGGCACATCTGAGGCGAAATACTTAATTCGTTTTGCAGTTTGTAAACTGTAGTTGTGGAGAAAATTATTAGTAATGGCGAATGAAGCTTTCAACTCCCAAGTAGTAAAATGCAGATGACTAAATGTTTGTTCCTGCACTTTGTTTCAGCAGAAGCTGACAAAAGAGGATGAGTTGGCGGGAGGTGTAAGAGCAAAAACAATCATCAAACATCAGCACGCACTATTCTTATTCATACATGCTATTGAGCATGCATGTATGACCATGCATGCATGACCATGATTCAGACTATGTATTAATGTACTCCAGTAAGTACCTCATCTATGGAAGGACATGGATGGGGAGTACGTGCGTGAATTCATATGTGGGTGATATTGGTTTGTTTTTAGTAGTTAAAATAAAACGTTGTGTCAGGACTATAAAAGTGCTTAAAACAAGCTTCAGTACCCAAAGAACTGAGGCAATATTGACCAACTTGATGAGCGTAGAGGAAAACTATAAATTTCTCCACCAAAATCATGGAAATTCATTTACGTTTTTTTCTGTTTTTTTGACCATCATCATACAAATGCATCACTTAAATACATCGCAAACTATAACACATAATAATGAAAGTGTTTTTTTTGTCATTACAAGATTTCCTAGAGATTTTAAAATTTATGCTCCAACAACTTTTTTAACGCTGAGGCTATTTCACTTCGCCAGCGAAATTGTGGAAAAGTAAATATGTTTTCGCAGTATGTGGTTTTGCATACAAAGGCAAATATGGCGTAAATGCTAAAGGAAATTAAAGAAAAAAGGCTTTGGATGGTGGAAAAAGGGTATTTGAGATGGTTTAATGCTAAAAGTGCATTTAAGTATTTCAAATTGGATTTTTTTGGAAAGGAATTTTTTATAAGATTTTCTGATATAAATTGAAAAAAAACGAATTTCTCAAGTCGAGGCAAGTTTGCGCAAGTATTGGTTATTGAATGCTATTCTTCTCAGCTTTGTTCTATTGCGTTTGAAGTTTTGGGCAAAAATTCATTGGGACAATGTAATCACTGAAATATATTGAAACTTAATCATATCCAAAAAAGTGAAATTATTCTTGTTCTAAAATAATTGTTTCAGAAATTTGGAAATTTAAGTTAAGAAATATTTTGTTTGCTAAGACTAAAATTATCTTAATTTTCATTTTTTGATACAAAAATTTCCATTTTTGGGAATTTTTATTGTATCGTATGTATCGTGATGTAGACCAGTAAAGGGAACAAAATTTTCCTTTTTTGGGAATTTTTTATTGTATTGTATATTTTAATATTTTTTTCTTCTGATGAGATAAATTTGGACTCTTATAAAAAAATTTGCAAAAATTTTTAATATATCCCTTGGAACAAAAATTTCGCTAAATGGGAAATGTTTAGTTTTGTCAATTTTTTTCATATTTAAAGATATAAAGCCAGTCTTTTTATTTTTCTAAATACAAAATTCCAAAAATTTAAAAAATATTTACAAAAGCAATAATTTCCCTTTTTGGGAAATTTTTAGTTTAAAAAAAAATTCATATTTAAAGTCTGCAATCATCATAAGTTTTGTTTTTAATTACAAATTTGTTAAAAATTTCAAAATATCTTAAGAAACAAAAATTTCCCTTTTTTGGAAAATTTTACTTTTTTATAGATGTTAGTGATTTTGACCTCTATTTAGAGACTTATACTTGAAATTAATAGAATTTTCTGAATATTATTAGGAACAAAAATTTCCCTTTTTGGAAAGTTTTGATTTTATCATCGATTTTTGTACCTTTGAAATGCAAAAATTTTTTAAATATCTTTAAGAGTAAAAATTTCCCTTTTGGGAAAATTTTTATTTGATCGTAGGTTTTTGTAGTTTTGTCATCTAAAGATCTTTATTGGAAGTTTTATGCAGGAAATTGCTAAAATTTTGAAATATCTTTAAGAAAAAAAATTTCCCTTTTTGGGAAATTTTTATTTATCATAGATTTTTGTAATTCTTACCTCTAGTGAATTGTATTGAAAGTCTTATACAGAAAATTTGCTAAAATTTTTAAAATATCTTTAAGAAAAAAAAAAATTCCCTTTTTGGGAAATTTTTATTTGATCATAGGTTTTTGAGATTTTGTCCTCTAATGAACTTAATTAGAAGTTGTATGTAGGAAATTGCTAAAATTTTTCATATAACGTTAAGAACAAAAATTTCCCTTTTTGGGAAATTTTTTTTTGTTCATAGATTTTTGTGATTTTAAAGTCAACTGAACTGTATTTGAAGTTTTATACATGAAATTGCTAAAATTTTTCAAATGTCTTCAAGAACAAAAATTTCCCTTTTTGGGAAATTTTTTATCGATCATAGATTTTTGTAATTTTGACCTCGAATGAACTTTATTGGCAGTTTTATGCAGGAAATTGCTAAAATTTTCCACATATCTTTACGAACAAAAATTTCCTTTTTTAGGAAATTTTTATTTGATCATAGTTTTTTTTTATTTTCATCTCTGGTGAACTATATTGGAAGTCTTATGCAGAAAATTGCTAAAATTTTTGAATTATCTCTAAGAACAAAAATTTCCCTTTTTGGGAAATTTTTATTGATCATGGATTTTTGTAATTTTGACCTCTGATGAACTGTATTTGGAGATTTTTACAAGAAATTGCCAAAATTGTTCATATATCTTCAAGAACAAAAATTTCCCTTTTTGGGAAATTTTTATTTGATCATAGATTTTTGTGATTTTTATCTCTAATTAACTTTATTGAAAGTCTTATATAGAAAATTGCTAAAATTTTTAAAATATTTTTTGGAGCAAAAATTTCCCTTTTTGGGAAATTTTTATTGCTTATAGATTTTTATAATTTTGACCTCTTATTAACTTTATTGGAGGTCTTATGTAGAAAATCGCTAAAATTTTTTAAATATATTTAAGAACAAAAATTTCCCTTTTTGGGAAATTATTTTTTGATCATAGACTTTTGTGATTTTGACCTCGAATGAACTATATTGGCAGTTTTCTGCAAAAAATTGCTAAAATTTTTTAATTATTTTAAAGTACGAAAATTTCCCTTTATGGGAAATTTTTATTTGATCAAAGATTTTCATGATTTTTATCTCTAATGAACTCTATTGGAAGTCTTATGCAGAAGATTGCTAAAATTTTTAAAATATCTTTTAGAACAAAAATTTCCCTTTTTGGGAAATTTTTATTTGATCATAGATTTTTGTTATTTTCATCTCTGGTGAACTATATTGGAAGTCTTATGCAGAAAATTGCTAAAATTTTTTAAATATCTTTTAGAACAAAAATTTCCCTTTTTGGGAAATTTTTAGTTGATTTTAAATTTTTGTGATTTTGACCTCTAATGAACTGTATTTGGAGTTTTATACAGGAAATTGTTAAAATTTTCAAAATATCTTTAAGAACAAAAATTTCCCTTTTTGGGAAATTTTTATTTGATCATAGATTTTTGTGATTATGACCTCTAATGAACTTTATTAGAAGTCCTATGCAGGAAATTGCTAAAAAAATTTAAATATCTTTAAGAAGAAAAATTTCCCTTTTTGGGGCATTTTGCAAATCTGTAAATTTTATAATATTTTCATCCTAAACTGACTTTTTTGAATGCTTCAACATATTTCCTCTTTAAATTTATGATTTCTTAGTTCTTTTTTGTTAATTATTTATTGAGTTATTTCATGTTATGTATGTATTTTTTGATAGAACGTGTTATGTTATGTTTATGCATGTCTCTGTATGTTTTTCTCATTAATATTACAATTGTTTTTTGATTGATTGGTTTTTTTTTGTTCAGATTTTCTTTATTCTTGAAATAATGACTTTGACTTTTTGGCTGAATGATTCCAAGAATCTGTGAAATGTTTTAGGAGATTTTTTTTTGGTTGATTGTTTGTTTGATATTCATGACATAATAGATGACAATGAAGCATCCTATTATGTGGAGTTGCAACTCTACCATCTACTGCGCGTTTGATTTTTTTTTTGATTTTTTTGCAATTTTGTAATGAAATTTGAAATTTGATATTCAATTTTCATGATAAATTTTTTTAGGATCATAAATGATTTAAGTTATGGTTTTTTTTAGTTAATTTATGAAATATGTTAATTATTTAAATAGAAGTTTAATTTAGAGCTTAGAATTGGAATTAAGAATAAAAGCAGAATTTTTTTTCGTTAAGGAAAATTTAATTTTTTTTATATTAAAGTTTTAGTTCTTTTCTTTTAAAAGTGAGTAGATGTTTAAGTGCTTTTTTTAGGTTAATTGTTTAGTTTGAGGTTTTTAGTTTAGTTTAATTTTTTTAAATTTTAAATTTTTTAATGAGTTTTTTAATGTTTATTTAAGTTTTTAAAAAAAATTTATTTTTTAATTAAAAGTTTTTTAAAAAATGTCTGAGAATGTGCTGAGATTTTTTTGTCTTTAGTTGAGTTTATCTTTAAGTAAAATTTGTTTTTCTACGTGTATTTTAGTTCTTTTGTTGTTTTCTTGGAGTAAAAACTGTTTATCTTGTGCTAAATTTTGTTTCTGTTGTTCATGCTCGTTTTGTTTGCTGGGTTATTTAGTTTTAAGGATTTTAAGTTTTCTTTTTCTAAATTGTTATTTTTATTGTTTTATTAAATGTTTGGTATTTTGTTTCTTCATTATACTTGTTAATGTTTAATATGAAGATTTTCCAAATGTTTTGAAATTGTTGTTTAAAATGTTTATTTTAAAAAGTTTTTAAATGAAATTTTTATTGTTTGTTTTTTATATTTGAAAGTTTTGTTAATGATTTTGATATTTTTGTGATTTTTTTCTTGAAGTGTTTTTTTTATATATTTACAGTGTATTTTTATTATTTAGTAACTATTTTTCTTTTTTTTGTAACTCAAATGCATTTTTATTGTTCTTATTAGTTCAACAAATTTGCATTTGTATAATTTTTTACTAAAAAAATATAAAAAACCTCAAAATTAAAAAAAAAATAATTTAAGCAAAATCTTAAGATTATAACCAAATTTTTTCAAAAAAATTAAAAAAAAAAATTTTTCTCCATTTTCAATTAATTGACACAATTTAAAAAAAAATTGTTTATGGAAAATTTTTTGTTAAAAAAATTTTATATAAAGAAAATTTTTTATAAAAAAAAATTTTATGAAAGAAAAATTTTTAGAAAAAAAATTTTTCTTAAAAAAATTATTTATATAGAAAATTTGTCGCTAAAAATGTTTATATAGAACATTTTTCTTTAAAACAACAAAATTCGTATAGAAAATTTTTCTCTAAAATTTTTTGTTCAAAATTTATTTGTTTAGAAAAACTTTTGTTAAATGAAGTTTTTCGAAAATTTGACTTTTTTTAAGAAATTTTTCGAAAATTGACTATTTATAGGAAAATTTTCGAAAATTGACTATTTTGTAGGAAAATTTTCGAAAATTTATTATTTATAAAAAATTTTTCGAAAATTGACTATTTAAAGGAAATTTTTCGAAAATTGACAATTTATAGGAAAATGTTCGAAAATTGACTATTTATAGACAAATTTTCGAAAATTTACGGAAATTTTTCAAAAATTGACTCCTTAAAGAAAATTTTTCGAAAATTTACTATTTCTAGGAATTTTTTCAAAAATCGGCTATTTATAGCATTATTTCGAAAATTGACTGTTTATAGGAAAATTTTCAAAAATTAACTGTTTACAGGAAATTTTTCGAAAATTGACTATTTATAGAAAATTTTTCGAAAAGAAATTTTTCGAAAATTTACTATTTATAGCAAATTTATCGAAGATTGACTATTTATAGCAAATTTTTCGAAAATTGAGTATTTGTAGAAAATTTTTCGAAAATTGAGTATTTGTAGGAAATTTTTCGAAAATTTACTATTTATAGCAAATTTATCGAAGATTGACTATTTATAGGAAATTTTTCGAAAATTGACTATTAATAGGAAATTTTTCGAAAATTAACTATTTACAGGAAATTTTTCGAAAATTTACTATTTATAGGAAATTTTTCGAAAATTGACTATTTATAGGAAATTTTTCTAAAATTGACTATTTATAGAAAATTTTTCTAAAATTGACTATTTATAGGAAATTTTTCTAAAATTGATTATTTATAGGAAATTTTTCTAAAATTGACTATTTATAGGAAATTTTTCGAAAATTGACTATTTATAGGAAATTTTTCGAAAATTGACTATTTATAGGAAATTTTTCTAAAATTGACTATTTATAGGAAATTTTTCGAAAATTGACTATTTATAAGAAATTTTTCGTAAATTGACTATTTATAGGAAATTTTTCGAAAATTGACTATATATAAGAAATTTTCGAAAATTGACTATTTATAGGAAATTTTTCGAAAATTGACTATTTATAGGAATTTTTTCGAAAATTGAGTATTTATAGGAAATTTTTCGAAATTTGAGTATTTATAGGAAATTTTTTGAAAATTGAGTATTTATAGGAAATTTTTCAAAAATTTATTATTTATAGGAAATTTTTCGAATACTGAATATTTATAGGAAATTTTTCGAAAATTGACTATTTATAGGAAATTTTTCTAAAATTGACTATTTATAGGAAATTTTTCGAAAATTGACTATTTATAAGAAATTTTCGAAAATTGACTATTTATAGGAAATTTTTCGAAAATTGACTATTTATAGGAATTTTTTCGAAAATTGAGTATTTATAGGAAATTTTTCGAAAATTGAGTATTTATAGGAAATTTTTTGAAAATTGAGTATTTATAAGAAATTTTTCAAAAATTTATTATTTATAGGAAATTTTTCGAAAATTGAATATTTATAGGAAATTTTTCGAAAATTGACCTTTTCAGGAAACATTATTTGAAAAATTTTCTTTAAATAGTAAATTTTCAAAATATTTCTTATAAATTGTAAATTTTCGAAAAATTTTCTATAAAATGTCAATATTTGAAAAATTTCCTAAAAATAGTCAATTTTCGAAAAATTTCCTTTAAATAGTGAATTTTCGAAAAATTTCCTTTAAGTAGTCTATTTTCGAAAAATTTCTTTTAAATAGTCAATTTTCGAAAATTTTTTTAGAAATAGTAATTTTTCGAAAAAATTTCTAAAAATAGACAATTTTGAAAAACTTTCTAAGAATAGTCAATTTAAAAAAGATTTCTTTTAAATAGTCAATTTTCGAATTTTTTTTTAAATAGTCAATTTTCGAACATTTTTTTCAAAATAGTCAATTTTCGAAAAATTTTCATAGTCAATTTTCGAAAAATTTCGTATAAATAAAAAACTTTCGAAAAATTTCTTAAGAAATTTCTTATAAATAGTCAATTTTCGAAAATTTTTCTGTAAATAGCCAATTTTCGAAAAATTTCCTATTAATAATCAATTTTCGAAAAATTTCTTATAAATAGTCAATTCTCGAAAAATTTCCTTAAAATAGTAAATTTTCGAAAAATTTCTTTAATAAAGTTAATCTTCGAAAAATGTTCTTTGAATAGTGCATTTTTTAAAAATGGTAATTTTACGACAATTTTCCTTAAAATAGTCAATTTTCGAAAATTTTTTTCAAAATAGTCAATTTTCGAAAAATTTTCAAAGTCAATTTTCGACAAATTTCGTATAAATAAAAAACTTTCGAAAAATTTCTTAAGAAATTTCTTATAAATAGTCAATTTTCGAAAATTTTCCTATAAATAGTAAATCTTTGAAAATTGTTCTGTAAAAAGTCAATTTTAGAAAAATAGTCAATTTCGAAAATTTTTTTCAAAATAGTCAATTTTGGAAAAATTTTCAAAGTCAATTTTCGAAAAATTTCGTATAAATAAAAAACTTTTGAAAAATTTCTTAAGAAATTTCTTATAAATAGTCAATTTTCGAAAAATTTCCTATAAATAGTCAATTTTTGAAAAATTTTCTGTAAATAGTCAATTTTCGAAAAATTTCCTATAAATAATCAATTTTCGAAAAATTTCCTATAAAAAGTCAATTTTCGAAAAATTTCCTTAAAGTAGTAAATTTTCGAAAAATTTCCTTAATAAAGTTAATTTTCGAAAAATGTTCTTTAAATAGTCCATTTTTTAAAAATGGTCATTTTTCGACAATTTTCCTTAAAATAGTCAATTTTCGAAAATTTTACTTTAAATAGTTAATTTTCGAAAAATTCCCCTTAAATAGTCAAATTTCGAAAAATTTTCTATAAATAGTCAATTTTCGAAAAAATTCCTATAAAAAGTAGATTTTTGCAAAATTTCTTTAAAAAAGTCAATTTCGAAAAACTTCTTATAAATGGTTAATTTTCGAAATATTAGCTATAAATAGTAAATTTTCGATAATTTTTCTATAAATAGTCAATTTTCGAAAAATTTCTTGAAATAATCAAGTTTCGAAATTTTTTTTTTCAAAAACTTAATTTTCGAAAAATTCCTTTAAAATGTTAATTTTCGAAAAATTTCATTTAATAGTCAATTTTCGAAAATTTTTTTTAAATAGCGAATTTTTTAAAAATTTCTTAAAAATAGCCAATTTTCGAAAAATTTCCTTTAAGTCAATTTCTTTTATCGTTCATAACTCGAAAAGTTATGTACCGATTTTAAAGATTTCTTCAGCTAAAGTAATCTAGAGAAAATATTATTTTCATCTGTGGCATTATCTGATCCATTATGCCTACAGGGACTTGAAATTTTTTGTCGATACTTCAATTTCTTCAAAAACCATTTGTTTAGGCTTTTTTGGACTAGATGAAAGTAAATATTGAAAAATTGTAAATCTTTTGTGTATTTAACTGAACTTTATTAAAAGTATTTTAAATTTTGGAATTTAGAACATTTTTCTTTAGTTATAATCTCAAGATATTTGCTTTTTTTGTAAGACAAACAAATAAAATTTTAAATAAACAAAGAAAAAATTTAAATTTTTTTTGTAAATAAACTTTAAGTAATAAAAACGAATAAATAAATAAATTTAATAAATGATTTTATGTTTATTTTTAAAATATTAATGAATATTATTATGTTTTGAACGGAGTATAAAAATACCTACCAAAGCAGCTTACAACACTTAGAGAAATTTTGTATTTCTTATGGTATATTGTTAGAAATATTTTATAGATCAAATAAATAAATTTTGATGTTTATTTTATTTTGGTAGAACAATCAAAAATGACATAAATTTAGTTAACAAAAGTAATATTTTCTTCAATTTCAAAAGAAAAATTAATTTTGTTTGAGAATTTTTTGGTTTGAAAAATTTTTAAGATTTCAAAATTTTTCTGTGATTAAAAAGCCAAGTATCAAATGACCTATTTGGAATGTTAATTGAATTAGATACTTGGATTTTTTTGATTTTTTGAAAAAATAATTCTAATTGGAACCGATATTTCAAATTCTAAAAAAATTCGATTTTGATTTCCTTGTGTTTTTTTAATTTGTTGATTACGTTTTGTTTTGAATTCGTTTGGTTTTTCAATGATTTTTGGTAGCGAAATAAAGGTTTTTGGATGGATTTTTTTTTCAGTTTCAGTTTTTAGTTTTGATTTAAAATGCAGTCTAAAATTCTAAATTTTAGTTTGAGTTTTTTTACTACTTATTATTTAAAAGCGTTACTACATAATTATTTAGTTAAAGTTAAAGGTTAATAATTTTTAATGTTTTATTTTTGTAAAAAAAAGATAAATTAAATAAGTTAAATGCAAAAATTTTATGAAATAAAATATTTTAAATTATATTTACAATTATGTAATAAAATATATCCAAAAGAAAAATTTTCAAAATAAAACTTTTATTAAGAAAAAACCCCTAAAATATCCCCTAGAAATTGAAAAGATGTTTTAAACCCTAAAAAAAAAAATTGGTAAAAATTCAAAACTTAAAAAAAAAACTTAAAAATGATTTTTATAACTCAAAATGAAATGAATTTTTCTTAGAATTTAATTTCTTTTTTTTTTTTTAATTTTGAAACACAAACATTTCAATAACAAACAATCTTTAATTTTCGATTTTTCATATTTTTTTTTGAACAGAAAATTTTCAATATTTTTTTCGAAACATAAAACATAGAGATTTGTATAAATAAAATTAAAAACAAAAACATCTAAGTTTATCCAAAATTTTCTCTCAGTGTAAGTGTAAAAATATAAAAAAATTAAAAAAAATATAATTTTTCTATGTGTATCCAGGCAAACAATTACATACGTCGTTACTTGCTATTAACAATTTTTGGTTTGCTGGGTTTTGGTTCATTTCATCTCAATTTTTAAAAACTCCCATAAAATATTGGTATGAATACAAACAAAATTATTCAAAATTCCAACTGAATATTGGGTAAAAAAAATTGTATTTAAGAAATTTATAAAATTCTGGGTTTTGAACATATCAAAAGGTTTGTAATTTAATGGTTATAAAACTACCAAGGCTTATGATTTTTTTTATCGTTTTCAAAATGTAGGACTTGGTGCTGTTTTGGATTTGAATGAATGTTTTTTTTGTTTTTTTTTTTTGGAAATGTTAAAGAGTTGTTAAAAAATTTGCTACTTTTCATAGTACATAAATAATATTATCCCAGTTACAGAGAAACAAGCCTTTCTAAATGTTCGACGTCGGCTAGAGAACAAAAGTTTGTCGGCGGCAGCGGCTAAACGGCTTAGCGCCGAATTTGCAAATGACTTTGGCGGCGCACAGTGGGTTGAAGAAAAAAATTAGATAAATAATTCAAGAACTTAAACGGTAAGCTCAATTATCATGAAATGATCACACTGCTATTGAGAAGTAGTATTCGAGCTTAAGTTTAGAATTTGGAGTCTGTAGACTTATTAGGAGGGGAACTATATGCCCTCAAAGTAGGGAACCTCGCGTTTTTCAAAAATGAAAAATGATACAGAAGTCACATTTTTAATCGGATATAAAAGATTTGTATAAGTACAAAATGTGCTAGCTAAGATCTACAAAAAACATGGCTACTTCTGGTTTATCTCCTATAGTTTATGAAATATTTGACTTCGACTTCGAAAAGTCAATCTTTTTGATGACTCGAATTTTGCTAATATTGGAACGGGAATTTTAAAAAATTTTGGGAATTGAAGGATTGCTGCTGACAAAATTTCTTTTGTCTTCTCATCTAAAAGTCTATTCAAATACAAATATTATTAAACAAGATTTTAACCCTTTTATTCATAAAGATATTTTAATTATATTAAGTCATTATATGAGCCTTAAATATGAACTGATTATTAATTTCAGGTCTCTATTAATTTTGGTTTTATTGTTATGAGATGTTGCTTATAAGCAACATTGAACATTGGTAGTACATTTAAAAACAAAACCGAATATTTTTGTTTTATATTATTTTTATTGATTGATATGAAATAAAACTTTTTTTGTGGGTTAAATTTGAATGTTTTTGGTCATAGTTCCTTCTGGAATATTTGAATTTGCATAATCTACACCTTGCTCCCAATCACAATAATGATCTATTAGATCCAGACCCATGATTGTATGAGCCTTAAATATGAACTGATATTAATTTGAGGTTTATATCAACTTTGGTTTAAATGTTATGAGATGTTACTTATAAGCAACATTGAACAATTTTCTATGGACAAATTTTCGAAAAAAAAAATTTTTAATAAAAAAAATTTCTCATCAAAAAGAAAATTTTTTGATAAAAAAATTTTCTAAAAAAATTTTCTAAAAAAAATTTTCTAAAAAAATTTTTTTAAAAAAAAATTTTTTATAGAAAAATTTTTGATAAAAAAATTTTATATAGAAAAATTTTCGATAAAAATATTTTCTATAGAAAAATTTTTCATAAAAAAATTTTTTATAGAAAATTTTTTGATAAAAAAATTTTTTATAGAAAATTTTTTGATAAAAAAATTTTCTCATCGAAAAGTCTTATAGAAAATTTTTGATAAAAAATTTTTTTAAAAACATTTTCTATAGAGAAAGTTTTGATAAAAAAATTTTCTATAGAAAAATTTTTGATAAAAACATCTACAGAAAAATTTTTGATAAAAAAAATTTTTATAGAAACATTTTTAATAAAAAAAATTTTATAGAAATTTTTTTGATAAAAAACCTGTCTTATCAAAAAGTCTATAGAAAAATTTTTGATAAAAAAATTTTCTATAGAAAAATTTTTGAAAAAAAAATTTTCTATAGAAAAATTTTTGAAAAAAAAATTTTCTATAGAAAAATTTTTGATAAAAAAATTTTCGAAAAATTAGGTTTAATCAGGCTTGAGTTCATTTAACTTTCAAATTATTAATTTTGAAAATTTGAAAAGTAATTTTGGAGAAAAACTGAAAAAATTATTTTTGAACGCGGCTCAGTGGATTGCAATTTCTGTCCCGCCACAGGACGTCATCAGCACTTAGCGCCCTCGACCACAGTCGAGTTATCAAATTGCAGAGATAATCATCAATTTAACTCATTGAGTTTGATCGAACATCACTACGTTTAATTGATTGTGTATTCTCCTATTACTTGTTTTGCTCGATCTTTTCACTTGCCGTTGGCATGTAGAGAAGAACAAGACTTTTTGGTTTGATTCCCAAATAAATAAAAGCAAAGGGCACGTTGCATTTACATACATTCATGTAATTTACTTACATACATATGTTGTTAACATTGTTACTATTCTAAAAATAGCATCAAACCAAAAAGTCTTGTTCTTCTCTACATGCCAACGGCAAGTGAAAAGATCGAGCAAAACAAGTAATAGGAGAATACACAATCAATTAAACGTAGTGATGTTCGATCAAACTCAATGAGTTAAATTGATGATTATCTCTGCAATTTGATAACACGACTGTGGTCGAGGGCGCTAAGTGCTGATGACGTCCTGTGGCGGGACAGAAATTGCAATCCACTGAGCCGCGTTCAAAAATAATTTTTTCAGTTTTTCTCCAAAATTACTTTTCAAATTTTCAAAATTAATAATTTGAAAGTTAAATGAACTCAAGCCTGATTAAACCTAATTTTTCAATCAATTCTAAAGTTCGAATAATTAATTCCCAAATAAATAAAAGCAAAGGGCACGTTGCATTTACATACATTCATGTAATTTACTTACATACATATGTTGTTAACATTGTTACTATTCTAAAAATAGCATCAAACCAAAAAGTCTTGTTCTTCTCTACATGCCAACGGCAAGTGAAAAGATCGAGCAAAACAAGTAATAGGAGAATACACAATCAATTAAACGTAGTGATGTTCGATCAAACTCAATGAGTTAAATTGATGATTATCTCTGCAATTTGATAACTCGACTGTGGTCGAGGGCGCTAAGTGCTGATGACGTCCTGTGGCGGGACAGAAATTGCAATCCACTGAGCCGCGTTCAAAAATAATTTTTTCAGTTTTTCTCCAAAATTACTTTTCAAATTTTCAAAATTAATAATTTGAAAGTTAAATGAACTCAAGCCTGATTAAACCTAATTTTTCAATCAATTCTAAAGTTCGAATAATTAATTCCCAAATAAATAAAAGCAAAGGGCACGTTGCATTTACATACATTCATGTAATTTACTTACATACATATGTTGTTAACATTGTTACTATTCTAAAAATAGCATCAAACCAAAAAGTCTTGTTCTTCTCTACATGCCAACGGCAAGTGAAAAGATCGAGCAAAACAAGTAATAGGAGAATACACAATCAATTAAACGTAGTGATGTTCGATCAAACTCAATGA
Source organism: Stomorhina lunata (assembly GCA_933228675.1). Lineage (NCBI taxonomy): Eukaryota > Metazoa > Arthropoda > Insecta > Diptera > Rhiniidae > Stomorhina > Stomorhina lunata. Next base: position 13,278,688 of record OW121741.1, read on the forward strand.
GTTAAATTGATGATTATCTCTGCAATTTGATAACTCGACTGTGGTCGAGGGCGCTAAGTGCTGATGACGTCCTGTGGCGGGACAGAAATTGCAATCCACTGAGCCGCGTTCAAAAATAATTTTTTCAGTTTTTCTCCAAAATTACTTTTCAAATTTTCAAAATTAATAATTTGAAAGTTAAATGAACTCAAGCCTGATTAAACCTAATTTTTCAATCAATTCTAAAGTTCGAATAATTAATTCCCAAATAAAAAAATTTTCTATAGAAAAATTTTTGAAAAAAAAATTTTCTATAGAAAAATTTTTGATAAAAAAATTTTCTATAGAAAAATTTTTAATAAAAATATTTTCTATTGACAAATTTTGAGTACAAAATTTTCCATAGAGAAATTGTTGATAACAAAATTTTCTATACAAAAATTTTTGATAAAAAATTTTCTATAGAAAAATTTTTGATAAAAAAATTTTCTATAGAAACATTTTTGATAAAAACATTTTCCATAGAAAAATTTTTGATAAAAAAATTTTCTATAGAAAAATTTTTGAAAAAAAAATTTTCTATAGAAAAATTTTTGATAAAAAAATTTTCTATAGAAAAATTTTTAATAAAAATATTTTCTATTGACAAATTTTGAGTACAAAATTTTCCATAGAGAAATTGTTGATAACAAAATTTTCTATACAAAAATTTTTGATAAAAAATTTTCTATAGAAAAATTTTTGATAAAAAAATTTTCTATAGAAAAATTTTTGAAAAAAAAATTTTCTATAGAAAAATTTTTGATAAAAAAATTTTCTATAGAAAAATTTTTGAAAAAAAAATTTTCTATAGAAAAATTTTTGATAAAAAAATTTTCTATAGAGAAATTGTTGATAACAAAATTTTCTATAGAAAAATTTTTAATAAAAATATTTTCTATTGACAAATTTTGAGTACAAAATTTTCCATAGAGAAATTGTTGATAACAAAATTTTCTATACAAAAATTTTTGATAAAAAATTTTCTATAGAAAAATTTTTGATAAAAAAATTTTCTATAGAAACATTTTTGATAAAAACATTTTCTATAGAATAATTTTTGATACAAAAAAAAATTTCTAGAAAAATTTTTAATAAAAAATTTTTCTATAGAGAAAAAAAATTTTCTTTAGAGAAATTTTTGATAAAAAAATTTTCTATAGATAAATTTTTTATAAAATATTTTCTATAGAAACATTTTTGATAAAAACATTTTCTATAGAAAAATTTTTGATATAAAAAAAAAATGTTCTAGAAAAATTTTTAATTTTTAGACAAATTGTTGATAACAAAATTTTTAATACAAAAATTTTTGATAAAAAATTTTCTATAGAAAAATTTTTGATAAAAACATTTTCTATAGAAAAATTTTTGATACAAAAAAAAATTTTCTGGAAAAATTTTTAATAAAAATTTTTCTATAGAGAAATTTTTGATAAAAAAATTTTCTATAGAGAAATTTTTGATCAAAAAATTTTCTATAGAGAAATTTTTGATAAAAAATTTCCTATAGAAACATTTTTGATAAAAACATTTTCTATAGAAAAATTTTTGATACAAAAAAAATTTTCTAGAAAAATTTTTAATAAAAAAGTTTTTGGTAAAAGAATTTTCTATTCAAAAATTTTTGATAAAAAATTTTTAGTAAAAAATTTCTACAGAAAAATTTTTGATAAAAAAATGTTCTATAGAAAAATTTTTTATTAAAAAATTTTCTATAGAAAAATGTTTGATAAAAGAATTATCAATATAGAAATTTTTGATAAAATGATGTTCCATAGACACATTTTTATTAAAAAAATTTTCTATAGAGAAATTTTTTAAAAAATTTTCTATAGAAAAATTTTTGATGAAAAAAATATTTAATAAAAAAATTTTTGATAAAAAAAATTTTCTATAGACAAATTTTTGATTAAAAAATTTTCTAGAAAAATTGTTGATAACAAAATTTTCTATAGAAAAATTTTAATAAAAAAATTTTCTATTGACAAATTTTGAATAAAAAATTTTCTATAGAAAAATTTTTGATAAAAAAATTTTCTATACAGAAATTTTTAATAAAAAAATTTTCTATATAGAAATTTTTGATAAAAAAAATGTTTTATAGAGAAATTTTGAATAAAAGAATTTTCTATAGAAAAATTTTTGATAAAAAAGTTTTCTACAGAAACATTTTTAATACTATTTACTATAGAAAAATTTTTGATAAAAAAATTTTCTATAAAAAAATTGTTGATAAAAAATTTTTCTATAGAAAAATTTTCTATAAAAAAATTTTAAATAAAAGAATTTTTTATAAAAAAAATTTTAAATAAAAAAATTTTCTATAAAAAAATTTTATATAAAAAATTTTTTAATAAAAAAATTTCCATAGAAACACTTTTGATAAAAAAAAATTTCTCTGGAAAAATTGTTGATAAAAAAATTTTCTATGGAAAAAAATCTTAATAAAAAATTGTTTTATAGAGAAATTTTTAATAAAAAAATTTTCTATAGAAAAATTTTTGATAAAAAAATTCTTTATGCAATTTTTTGCAATGCTCATAAATGCTAATTTCGATTGGGAATAAAGCAAAATCAACAAAAACTAAAAGACCAAAAATTTACAATGTTGCTTATAAGCAACAAATGACATGAAAGGGTAAAATAAATAAACTTTCGCATTTTGTGTTAATACTAACGTAATAATGTTTCTTTTCCATTAAATTTTGCGCATGATTGGATCCAGAAGCAGAAGCAGTGACTTAAGTTTTAACGTTAAAATTCCTAAGCGATTCAACTGTCATGATAAAATCACAAAATTTCTTAATGAAGATCATAATGAAGACTATACTCAATGAAACTTTCACGATTATAGTTTCACTAATAAAGGTCATATGAAACTGAAATTCCATAATAGAGTCTAATTTTTCCAAATGTATATCCTAAATTAATGAATATCTTTAAGCCCATCCTTCCTAAATAAAGATTTTAAGGAACTTCTATGAATAAAGCTCTCACCCTCTGTCAATTGTAGAGTAATTTAACGAGAATCTACAATTAAGCCTCAGACTTATTTTGTTAAGATTTCAATAAACTTTACTTTCACAATACATTCACACTTCTCTCTAATAAAAAGATCTTACTTCTAAATATCTTAAGCAAAATAAATTTTTGTGAACTAATGAATTTCTTCACAATTTGAATACTTAATTTTCCTTATAAAAATCGAAAAAAAATAGTCAAAAAATGAAAGTGTATGGAAATGGATCTTCCACGGTTGAGTTTCATCAACTACAAAACTATCACCAGTGAGATCCTATCTATCCTTTATTCATTATGAACCTAAACTTCTGGTCTACTGGAATTGAAACTCATCTCCTGCTAATAAAGATCAAAAATCTCAAGGAATCCTCAATTAACTCACAAAATCTTCTATATATATAAGAATGAATGTTTGTCTGTCTGTATGTCCTTTATGGAATAATAAACTATTTATTCTTAAGTTCCGATAGGTGGCGCCTCTAAAAATTGCTTAAAGTTAATTAAATAGTAAACTGGGCATTTGATCATGCTGTGGTCTAAAGCAAAGTTTTTGCGCATGGGTTGCATAAGGTTTCTATGTTGGTATGACCAATTTCTGACAGGTGGCAAAACTGCAAATTACTTTAAATAAATTAAATCTTAAACTTTACATTTAATGATGCTATTATCTTGAGCAAAGTTGATGCGCATGAGCCGATGAAGGTTTCTATGTAGGTATGACCAATAGGTGGCGCCACTGAAAATTACTAAAAGTTACTCCATCTTGTTTTAACGTCAAGTATCTTACAAAGTTAAGCTGCTTATTAGTAAAATTTTTAATAGGGGATGGACTTCGTATTTCTATAAAAAGAATTGAAGCAACTGAACTTCTAGAATTAAACCTTGTCCTTTTAAAGATCCAGATGAGTCACATTTTCGCTTAAATTCGTTACTAGTACAGAAAATAAGAAGATCTTAAACTGAAGATTCATAACTGATAAGTAGCCATGATTAAGTCTCTTTCTTCCATATGTTTACTTTTAAAGAAAGCAACAAAACTGTCCCTTTTGAGGCAAGGCTTTGCTTCCTTAACTTAAAACGAGTTCCATCCTTTTCTAATAAAAACCCTGAACAATTATAATTTTTCTATTGAGATTTATGCTTCATTGTTAATTAATCTGCTTTTTATACCAATGAACTCATCATACCCTATTGATAAACCAAGACTAATAAATATCCTCTTTTAGCGCTACTAATAATAAATAATATAAAAAATTTAAAGTGCTGAGTCATCCTGAACAGCTGAGCCATCTCAAACTGCTGAGTTATGTCAAATTCTTAAGTCATATCAAACGGCTCCATTTAAATAGTTTCGAAGTCCTTAGCCATTATGAACTGCTGATTAATCTTAAACGTCTGAGTCATCTCAAATTGTTGAGTCATCTTAAACTGCTAAGTAATCTCGAATGTCTAAGTTATCTCATTCTGCTGAGTAATTTAGAACAGCTGAGTCATCCTAAACTGCTGAGTCATCTTGTTAAGAGATCTTTGATAATCTAGGACTGATATATATATATAGTGAAGAAGCCTTATTTCTCGATTAAGCTAACCCTCCTCTCATAAATATCCTAAAGTTGTTATTGTATTTGATGATGAAGCCTTCTAAAGCATATATCCTAGGATCAGGAACTGATTAACAATAAAATTCTTATTGAAAAAATCTGCAACAAATTAGATTCTAACAACTCTCTAACACTTCTTTTATCATGAAATTACATAACATTCTCGACATTCCATTTCATTCATTTTAAAATTATATAAAAATTATAAAAAAGACAGAAATTACTTTATGGACTCACTAAATCATTCTATAATTAAACTTGGAAAAAGTTTTTACAAAATCAATGAGAAATTCTGTTGCTTTTATGAGAAAGAAAACGCTACAAACCAAAAAGATGTTAGTTTTTCAAGATCAAGAAAATTATAAAACAAAAAAAAAAAAAAACGCTAATGACAATGAAAATGATAAAAGAAATTTTGGAAGCAATTACAATTGAATTTTGTGAACTCTAATGTTAAGAATAGGTTGAATTTTTTTTCAATTCCAAAATGTTTTTCAATTTCAAATTTTTTTTAATTCCAAAATTTCTTTTAAAATTTATTTCTTCTTTTCTATTTGATCTTCAATGCTTTTCTATTTATAAAACAAACAAATCATAAACTAAAATTAAAAGAAAAAAACAAAAACACATTTCGTTTAAGTAAATCTCTATTGATTTTTGTTTTTGTTTGATCTAAGTGTGTACCTATAAGAGGAACAGCATCCGACGTTGTCGGCATGGATTCAGCAACAAGATTTAAGAAAACTGTTAGTGAGAGTAGAATAGTAACGCCTGAAATATTCATAAAAGAAAAGTTTAATCAAAACAACACAACAACAATAACAACACAAAGAAAATTATAAATTGAATTAAGTTTTTATTTAAAATACTTATTTATTATTTTATTAATAACTATTTTATTAGTTCCTTAAAACCCTTTTCAAGTGGTTGTTATTTTTTAAATTTATTTAGTTTTTTTTTTTATTAAAATCTAATATATTTTAAAAGTCAAGATTTTGATTTAAGAGATATAGAACTAGAACTGGAATTGAACAGGAAATAGTTTAAGCTAGATTAGAACTAAAACAAAAACAGGTGACTAAAAGCCACAATCAATATCGATCGTAATGTAAGATATTTCAGAAACATTTGTGTAGCATACTTTAAGGATAATGTAAATAATATATCACATAAAAGATTCACTACATTGTAACTTATTTGTCAAAAGTTAACTGATAGTAAAAGAATTTTATTTAAACTAAATGTTTCGACATTTTTTTATAAAAAAATTTCTATAGGAAAATTTTTTATCAAAAAAATTTCTATAGAAAAATTTTTTATCAAAAAATTTTCTATAGAAACATTTTTTTTATCAAAAAATTTTCTATAGAAAATTTTTTTTTATCAAAAAATTTTCTATAGAAAATTTTTTTTTATCAAAAAATTTTCTACAGAAAAATTTTTTTTATCAAAAAATTTTCTATAGAAAAATTTTTTTTATCAAAAAATTTTCTATAGAAAAAAAATTTTTACAGAAATTTTTTTTTATCAAAAAATTTTCTATAGAAAATTTTTTTTTATCAAAAAGTTTTCTAAAGAAATTTTTTTTATCAAAAAATTTTCTATAGAAAACTTTTTTTTATCAAAAAATTTTCTATAGAAAAATTATTTTATCAAATAATTTTCTATAGAAAAATTATTTTATCAAAAAATTTCTATAAAAAAATTTTTTATCAAAAAATTTTTTTATCGAAAATTTTCTATCGAAAAATTTTTTGATTGAATAATTTTCTATCGAAAAATTTTTTTATCGAAAAATATTCAATAGAAAAACTTTTTTATCGAAAAATTTTCTTTAGAAACACTTTTATAGAAAATTTTATAAAAAATTTTTCGATAAAAATTTTATAGAAAATTTTTCGATAAAAATTTTATAGAAAATTTTTCGATAAAAATTTTATAGAAAATTTTTCGATAAAAATTTTATAGAAAATTTTTCGATAGAAAATTTTGTGTTGTCTATACAAAATTTTTTTATCGAAATATTTCCTATCCAAAAATTTTTTGTCGAAAAATTTTCTATAGAAAAATTTTTTTATCGAAAAATTTTCTATAGTAAAATTTTTTTTATTGAAAATTATTGTATAGAAAAATTTTCTTATCGAAAATTTTCTATAGAAAAATTTGCTATCGAAAAATTTTTTATAGAAAAATTTTTTTATCGAAAAATTTCTATAGAAAAATTTTTTATTGAACAGTTTTGTCGAAAAATTTTCTATAGAAAAATTTTTTTATCGAAAAATTTTCTATAGTAAAATTTTTTTTATTAAAAATTATTTTATAGAAAAATGTTCTTATCGAAAAATTTTCTATAGAAAAATTTGCTATCGAAAAATTTTTTATAGAAAAATTTTTTTATCGAAAAATTTCTATAGAAAAATTTTTTATTGAACAGTTTTCTATACAAAAATTTTTTAATTGAAAAATTTTGCATGGAAAAATTTTTTTTATCGAAAATTATCTATACAAAATTTTTTTTTTTTTGGAAAATTTTCTATAGAAAATTTTTCTATGGAAAAATTTTCTTATCGTTAATTTTTCTAAAGAAAAAAATTTTTATCGAAAAATTTTCCGTAGAAAAATTTTTGTTCGAAAATTTTTCTATAGAAAAATTTTTTATCGAAAAATTTTCTATAGAAAATTTTTTTTTTATCGAATTTTTCGATAGAAAATTTTGTTTTGTCTATAAAAATTTTTTTTATCGAAATATTTCCTATCCAAAAAATTTTTATCGAAAAATTTTCTATAGAAAAATTTTTTTATCGAAAAATTTTCTATAGAAAAATTTTTTTATCGAAAAATTTTCTATAGAAAAATTTTTTTATCGAAAAATTTTCTATAGAACAATTTTTTTAACGAAAAATTTTCTATAGAAAAGTTTTTCTATCGACAATTTTTCTATAAAATTTTTTTTATCGAAAAATTTTCTATAGAAAATTTTTTTTTATTGAAAAATTTTCTATAGAAATTTTTCTAACGAAAAATTTTCTATCGAAAAATTTTTTTATCGAAAAATTTTCTATCAAAAAATTTTTTTATCGAAAAATTTGTATAGAAAATTTTTTTTATCGTAAAATTTTCTATATAAAAGTTTTTTTTATCGAAAAATTTTCTATAGAAAAATTTTTTTATCGAAAAATTTTCTATAGAAAAATTTTTTATCGAAAAATTTTCTATAGAAAAATTTTTTATTGAAAAACTTTCTATAGAAAATTTTTGTATTGAAAAATTTTCTATAGAAAAATTATTTTATCGAAAGATTTTCTATAGAAAAATTTTTTATCGAAAAATTTTCTATAGAAAAATTTTTTATTGAAAAACTTTCTATAGAAAATTTTTGTATTGAAAAATTTTCTATAGAAAAATTATTTTATCGAAAGATTTTCTATAGAAAAATGTTTTTATCGAATAATTTTCTATAGCATAATTTTTTTATCAACTAATTTTCTATAGAAAAATTTGTTGATGAAAAATTTTCTATAAGAAAATGTTTTTTTCGAAGTTTTCTATAGAAATGTTTTTATCGATCTTACAGAAAATCTTTTTTATCAAAAAAACTTTCTATAGAAAATTTTTTATCGAAAAATTTTCTATAGAAAAATTTTCGATAAAAGAATATAGAGAACATTTTTTTATTTTTAATTTTCAATACAAAAACTTTTTTATATAAAAATTTTCTATAGAAAGAAAGATAAAAATATCGGAAAACTTTCTATAGACATTTTTTTATTGAAAATTTGTTTATCGAAAAATTTGTTTGTAGAAAAATTTTCTATAAAAAATTTGTTTGTAGAAAAATTTTCTATAGACACTTTTTTATCGAAAAATTTTCTATGGAAAATTTTTTATCGAGATTTGCAATTGGATAATTTTCTATCGAAAAATTTTTGATTAAAAAATTTTTATCTAGAAAATTTTTCGATAAAAAATTTTTTTCTTAAAAAAAATGTTCTTTTTTTATAAAAAAATTCGATAAAATAATTTTTTTGGTTGAAAAAATTTCGATAAAAAATTTTTTCTATAAATTCTTTTTTATAGAAAAATTTTCAATAAGGAGCAAATTTTTGATAAAAAATTTTCCGATAGAAAAAAAATTCTATAGACAAACTTTCCATTTTTTTTAAATTTTTGAAAAAAAGTTTTTTTTATAAAAAAATTTTTGATAAAAAATGTTTCTTCTTGAAAAATTTTCAATAAAAAAGATGTTGCTAAGAAAAATTTTTGATGAATATTTAAAATTTTCGATAAAAATGTCTTTCTATAGAAAAATGTTCGATAAACATTTTTTGCTGTAGTCTTGTTTTAGATCAAACTTTGCGAAAGGGCACGAAGGCTTCCGCATGATCGTTCTTGTATTAATCATCTCAATACTATTTGGGTAACTGGGTGGCCTGTAGAATACAACTCGGCAACGCTGCATGAGATTCTTATTACACTTACTCATGTAAAATCACAAAAGCACAATCATTTTAGAATGAGCTGCAATGAGGGGCCTTGCTCTAAACTTTCAAGAATGGACTATAAATAACTGTTATTAGCAGGATTGGAGTGCGGATAACAGGGAATTGTGCTGGAAGTTTACATAATCGGAATTGGATTTAAATTAATGCTAATCTCTGTTCAAAAATGTGTTTAAATCTTGACTTTTAAAATATTTTTCTTTATATTTTTTGTTAATAAAATTTAAAGCATAAAAACATGCAAATTTCTTAAGATTTTAGAAATTTTTTACTTAATTTTTTTTTGTTTAATTTTAAGTTTTAAATAATTTTTGCTTTTATTTGTTTAAATACGCAATCCAGCATTTCCTCATTTCGCTACCGCTTAAAAAGCTGGTAAATAATACGACGTTTCTTACAAGATTAATACCAATTTTTTTTAATTTGATTTCTTATTATATTTCAAAACTTTTTGCTGCAATAAAATTTTTTTAATTAAATAAACTGATATTTTTTTTTAAGTCAAAAGAAAACTTGAAATTAAAAATTTAAATAAATGGAAATAATATTTTATAAGTTTCTTAAAAGAGAAGTAGATATAGCAACTTAAAAGGATCCATACATACCTAAAGTAAGTTTTTCACCCGAATCAGGTGGCAGGGTAAAGCCTAATAAAGCCATCGATGATATCAGCACACACGGTACAATTAAATTAAAAAAATAATACAACGTCCGGCGTCGGATTTGTATTGTAAATGTGACATCCACATATGGTTCCGGACAGCAGGCATAGACGATGGTATTCTTTTTGCCCGGCATGGCTGTTGTATTGTTGGTGTTGTTATTTTTGCCACATCAGGTTAAGGCGGAGGAGAGCGCATGGTTGAAGCATAGGGACATCAGTGTCACATTGTAGGACATTAATATTACCCGATGTTTTGAGGTTAATGGCGGATTTAATTGTTGCACATCATATGTTTCAGGAGGGGATTTTTTTTTGAGTTTGGTTAAAGCGTAAAAGTAGGTTTTTTTGTTTTAAATAAAATTAATTAGTAAAATTAAGTTGAAAATGGTTAAATTCATATATAAATTTTTCTCTGCTATTGTTTTTTTTGGTTAAACACACACATTTATGGTTAAAATAATTATACATTTAAATAGTTTTCATTTGCCAGATAAAAACATATAATTTTGCTTTAAATTCAGATAAAAATCCTTAAAAAAATTAAATACATGAAAGTACTTAAACATTTGTTCAACAAGATTTTTGCCATTTATTTAATTGATGGTTTAAAAAAGAATAAAAAAATAATAAAATATTTAAACATGCAAAAAAAGTCGAATTTTTTTTATTCAAATTTCAACCAACAAAATTTCAGTTAAAAAAAATGGTCATTGTAAAAGGAATTTATTTATTTAAGCCGCCTTAAAAATGAATTTTGTGCTAAAAGAGAGATTTTGCAAATGATCGAAAAGTATTAATTTTTTTTTGCTAAGAATTCCATAACTATTTTTTCTAGAATTTAGCAATTATTATTTAAATATATTTTTTTATCAATTATATAAAAATATTAATATAAATTCATTTAATTGTTTAAAGTGCAGGACTTAATTTAATTACACATACAAAATTTTATTATTTCCTTTCAAAAAGAATTATTTGAACCTTAAAATTCTTTGTCAAAACGTGGCAGAAATAAATATTTATTAAAATAAAGGAAGGCACAATGGGGCAGAAATCAAAAAAGTGTAGAAACATTTGTTATCAAAAAATTTTCTATAAAAACTTTCGATAAAAAATGTTTCTATAGGAAAGTTTTTATCAAAAATTTTTCTATAGAAAATTTTTTTTTGTATTTTTTTTTTAACAAAATTTTTTTTAGAAAAATTTTTGAGAAAAAATTTTTTATAGAAAATTTTTTATCAAAAATTTATTATAGAAAATTTTTTTATCAATAAAAAAGTTATCGTTAGAAATTTTTTCAGAAATTTTTTCGAAAATTTTTCTATAGAAAATTTACTTACCAAAAAAAATTTTTATGAAAATTTTTCTATAGAAAATTTGTTATGAAAGTTTTTATCAAAAATTTTTCTATAGAAATTTTTTTATTCTATCTTTTTTAACAAAATTTTCTATAGAAAAATTTTTGAGAAAAAATTTTTGTATAGAAAATTTTTTATCAATAATTTTCTTGAGAACATTTTTTTATCAAAAATTTTTCTATCCAAAATTTTTTTTATCAAAAACATGAAAATATTTTTTTATCAGAAATTTTTCTTTTCAAATTTTTTATCTAAAATTTTTCTTCAAAAAATTTTTTATAAAAAATTTTTCTATAGAACATTTTTTTATCAAAAATTTTTCTATCGAAAATTTTTTGATCAAAAATTTTTCTATGGAAAATTTTTTTATTTTCAAAGATTTTTCTATAGAAAATTTGTTGATCAACAATTTTTCTATAGAATTTTTTTTTTATCAAAAATGTTTCTATAGAAATTTGGTTATCAAAAATTTTTCTATGGAAAATTTTCTAGCAAAAATTTTTCTATCGAAATTTTTTTTTATCAAATTTTTATCAAAAATCCTGTATAGAAAATTTTTCTATAAAAAATTTTTCTATAAAACTATTTTTTCAGCAAAAATTTTTCTATCGATACTTTTTTATCACAAATTTTTCTACAGAAAATTTTTTAATAAAAAAGTTATCTTTAGATTTTTTTCAGAAGAAAAAAAATTCTATCGAAAATTTTTCTATAGAAAGATATTTCTATCGAAAATTTTTCTAAAGAAAAAATATTTTTATCGAAAACTTTTCTAAGAAAATTTTTTTACCAAAAATTTTTCTACAGTAAATTTTTTATAAACATTTTTTTATCAAAAATTTTTCCATAGAAAATTTTTTATCAAAAATTTTTCCATAGAAAATTTTTTATCAAAAATTTTTCCATAGAAAAATGTTTTATCAAAAATTTTTCTGTAGAAAATTTCTTTGTTCTTTTTTTATGAAAAATGTTTCTACAAAAATTTTTTTACAAAATTTTTCTATAGAAAATTATATTATCACAAATTTTTCTATAGAAATTTTTTTTTATCAAAAATTCTTTCATCAAAAATTTTTTCTATAGAAATTATCTTTATCAAAAATTTTTTCTATAGAACATTTTTGTATCAAAAATTTTCTATAGAAAATTTATTATCAACAATTTTTTTATGGAACTATTTTTTCAGCAACAATTTTTAATAGATAATTTTTTTATCAAAAATTTTTCTACAGAAAATTTTTTGATAAAAAAGTTATTTATCAGTTTTTCAATTTTTTCAGAAGAAAAATTCTATCGAAAATTTTTCTATAGAAAATTTTTTTAGAAAATTTTTTATGAAAATTTTTCTATAGAAAATTTTTCTCTAGAAAATTTTTTATGAAAATTTTTCTATAGAAAACTTTTTATGAAATTTTTCTGTAGAAAATATTTTATGAAAATTTTTCTATAGAAAATTTTTTATGAAAATTTTTCTATAGAAAATTTTTTATGAAAATTTTTCTATAGAAAATTTTTTATGAAAATTTTTCTGAAAATGTTTCTATAGAAAATTTTTTATGAAAATTTTTCTATAGAAAATTTTTTATGAAAATTTTTCTATAAAACATTTTTTATTGAAATTTTTCTATAGAACATTTTTTATGAAATTTTTTTTTTATCAAAAATTTTTCTATAGAAAGTTTTTTTTATCAAAAATTTGTATTAAACGTTTTTCTATAGAAAATTTCTTTATTTTTTCTATTAAAAATTTTTCTATAGAATTTTTTTTTATCAAAAATTTTTCTACAGAATTTTTTTTTAAATTTTTCTATAGAAAATAATTTTATCAAATGTGTTTCTATAGAAAATTTTTTTTTTCAAATTTGTTCTATCGAAAACTCTTTCATCAAAAATGTTTTCTATAGAAAATTCTTTTAACAACAATTTTTCTATAGAAAATTTTTTTATAGAAAATTTTATTTTTCTATAATAAATTTTTTATCTATTTTATCAACAATTCTGTAGAAAAATATTTGTATGGAAAATTTTTCTAAAGAAAAAATTTTTTTATCGAAATTGGTCTATAGAAAATTTTTTATTAAAAAGTTTCTATAGAAAATTTTTTTTCAAGAATTTTTCTATAGAAAATTTTTATAAATTTTTTTTAAAACAGTTTTTTTTGTGGAATATTTTTTATAAAAAATGTTTCTATATAAAAAGTGTTATTAAACATTTTTCCATAAAAAATTGTTTTATGAAAAATTTTTCTATAGAAAAGTTTTTTATGAAAAAATTTTTCTATAGAAAAGTTTTTTATGAAAAATTTTTCTATAGAAAAGTTTTTTATTAAAAATTTTTCTAAAGGAATTTTTTTGTTATCAAAAATCTGTGTAAAGGAAAATATCTCTACCGAAAGTTTTTTTTACAGAAAAATATTTTTATCGAAATTTTTTCTATATATTTTTATCGAAAAATTTTCTATTAAAAAAAATGTTTATCGAAAAATTTTCTATTGAAAAAAAATTTTATCGAAAATTTTTCTATAGCAAAATAATTGTATAGAAATTTTTCACAGACCGACGTTACTTACATCCAAATCTCAACATTTTGCGTTTAATACTAATTTTTGCGAGCTTCATTAATGATCGTGATATTTACGAAAATTACAAAAACTCTTCGGCTTCTGGTGGTATAGGCTGCCAAAGCCTGGTTGTAACCCTTGTGTATTACATGGTTCTTGTGTTCCTCTATTTATCCTCGAAAACTGATTAATAAAAATTTATTCAAAGCATTTTAAGGATCTGTGGCCAAATCGCCGCATTTGATAACGATCGAGAAAACGTTTTTGTAGCATACTTTTGGGAAGTTTTTAAATAATTTGTGCAGATCACCACAATTTCTAGTGTTCATTGACTTTAAGATGGCATTTAATAAGCCTCCTTACAACTCCATCTGGAAAGTTCTTGGATTCAAAGGAACCCGTCCAACACTAATATCTCTTATCAAAAACGTATAAACATATAAGAGTGGGTCAAATTGTATGTGGCCAAAGAAATGTTAAAATGCTCATTGTGATTCTTGTTCTAGGGGTAATTCCAAGAAACTTTGTCAAAGAAACCGTATGTCTTAAACGAATTTTGACCCTTCGGAATTTGCGCCGAAGTTTTTTTTAGAGATTTTTAGCTTTTGAACAAAAAATTTCCTACATTTTCAAGCCCAAATATAAAACTAACGACAAGTTCTGTTGGCAAGGTTTTAGACTCCTCCAATTTCACGAAGTCTCTAGAATTTTAGTAAATTTAAGCTTTTTCATTAAATTAATTGTGGAGTTGATATATTGAAAAAATGTAAAAGGTGCGTTCAAAATTTAAATAAATTTTTGAAAAAACAAGTTTCTTTATATTTTTAAATATTTATAATTCCTTTTACAATGACGAGCTATATTTTTTATTAACATAAAAAATAATGATTATTAATAATAATTAATGAGTATTTATGTAATTAACAAAATTTGAAAAACCATATTTTCATGCTAAATTTTAGTTATAAAATTCTAAATATGACATACATTTTCAATAATAAAGTAGGCGATCACCTTTGTTTTCTATAGAAAAGTTGGCGATCGCCATAATTTTCTATAGAAAAATTGGCGATCGCCTTTTTTTCTATAAAAAAGTTGGCAAAAGACTTAGTTTTCTATGGAAATGTTGGCAAAAGACTTAGTTTTCTATAGAAAATTTGGCGATCGCCTTAATTTTTTATAGAAAATTTGGCAAACGCCTTAGTCTCCTATAGAAAATTTGGCGATCGCCTTAATTTTCTATAGAAAATTTGGCGATCGCCTTAATTTACTATAGAAAATTTGGCGATCGCCTTAATTTTCTATAGAAAATTTGGCGATCGCCTTAATTTTGTATAGAAAATTTAGCGATCGCCTTAATTTTGTATAGAAAATTTAGCGATCGCCTTAATTTTCTGCGATCGCCTTATTTTTCTATAAAAAAGTTGGCGATCGACTTAATTTTTTATAGAAAAGATGGTGATCTCCTTAACTTTCTATAGAAAAGTTGGCGATCGCCTTATTTTTCTATAGAAAAGTTGGCGATCGCCTTATTTTTCTATAAAAAAGTTGGCAATCGACTTAATTTTCTATAGAAAAGTTGGCGATCGCCTTAATTTTCTATAGAAAAGATGGCGATCGCCTTATTTTTCTATAAAAAAGTTGGCGATCGACTTAATATTTAATAGAAAAGATGGTAATCGCCTTAACTTTCTATAGAAAAGTTAGCGATCGCCTTAATTTTCTATAGAAAATTTGGCGATCGCCTTAATTTTATATAGAAAATTTGGCGATCGTCTTAATTTTATATAGAAAATTTGGCGATTCCCCTAATATTTTATAGAAAAGTTGGCGATCGACTTAATTTTTTATAGAAAAGATGGTGATCTCCTTAACTTTCTATAGAAAAGTTGGCGATCGCCTTAATTTTCTATAGAAAAGTTGGCGATTGCCTTAATTTTCTATAGAAAAGTTGGCGATCGCCTTATTTTTCTATAGAAAAGTTGGCGATCGCCTTATTTTTCTATAAAAAAGTTGGCAATCGACTTAATTTTCTATAGAAAAGTTGGCGATCGCCTTAATTTTCTATGGAAAAGGTGGCGATCGCCTTATTTTTCTATAAAAAAGTTGCCGATCGACTTAATATTTAATAGAAAAGATGGTGATCGCCTTAACTTTCTATAGAAAAGTTGGCGATCGCCTTAATTTTCTATAGAAAAGTTGGCGATTGCCTTAATTTTCTATAGAAAAGTTGGCGATCGCCTTATTTTTCTATAGAAAAGTTGGCGATCGCCTTATTTTTCTATAGAAAAGTTGGCGATCGCCTTATTTTTCTATAAAAAAGTTGGCAATCGACTTAATTTTCTATAGAAAAGTTGGCGATCGCCTTAATTTTCTATAGAAAAGGTGGCGATCGCCTTATTTTTCTATAAAAAAGTTGGCGATCGCTTAATATTTAATAGAAAAGATGGTGATCGCCTTAACTTTCTATAGAAAAGTTGGCGATCGCCTTAATTTTCTATAGAAAATTTGGCGATCGCCTTAATTTTATATAGAAAATTTGGCGATCGCCTTAATTTTATATAGAAAATTTGGCGATCGCCTTAATTTTATATAGAAAATTTGGCGATCGCCTTAATTTTATATAGAAAAGTTGGCGATCGCCTTAATTTTCTGTAGAAAATTCGGCGATCGCCTTAATTTGCTATTAAAAAGTTGGTTAATTTTCTATAGGTCACTTTAATTTTATATAAAAATCTAAAGTATAAAATTTAAAAACATCATGCCCATTCATGTTTAAACTACAAATTAATAGAGTAAATGTTTATAATACAATGAATTGAAATGAATTTATTAACAAATGATTTTCCATTGATGATTAAAATGAGTTAAAATCAAGAAACAGAAATTAAATGATTTATAAATATTTTATTAAAATTAAAATCAAATAAAGAAATATTGAAAAATAAATTGTGATGAAAAAAGAAAATAAAATATTTAATTAATAATAATAATAATAATAAAATAGTATTTGTATTTATTTAAAGAAGATATTAATTGATCCACCGCAATATTTATAAACAATGATGAATTAATTATTGAGTAATCAACTGTCCCCTCTCCTAGGGGAGGGGAACAGTGTCGTATAATATTTAGAGTTATATAGATTTTTTTATTAGTTAACAGGCCAGTAGCTAATAAAATTTGGAATCAATCTCCAATCAATGGACTTAGCCAATGGTCTGTTGTTTAGTTTAATTTGTTTAGAGGAATTTAAGAGCAGATTTTTCTTTATTTAAATTGAAAGATTATAAACTCCATGAAAAGGGTAAAAAATTTAAGTCTTAGGGCAAAATTAAGCGGACAAATTAAAAACTTATTCGATCGTCCACTTTTCTATAGAAAACTAAGGATTTTGACTACTTTTCTATAGAAAACTGAGACTGTCCGTCTGCTTTTCTATAAAAAACTGAGACTGTCCGTCTACTTTTCTATAGAAAACTGAGACTGTCCGTCTACTTTTCTATAGAAACCTGAGACTGTCCGTCTACTTTTCTATAGAAAACTGGGACTGTCCGTCTACTTTTCTATAGAAAACTGAGACTGTCCGTCTACTTTTCTATAGAAAACTGAGACTGTCCGTCTACTTTTCTATAGAAAACTGAGACTGTCCGTCTACTTTTCTATAGAAAACTGAGACTGTCCGTCTACTTTTCTATAGAAAACTGAGACTGTCCGTCTACTTTTCTATAGAAAACTGAGACTGTCCGTCTACTTTTCTATAGAAAACTGAGACTGTCCGTCTACTTTTCTATAGAAAACTGAGACTGTCCGTCTACTTTTCTATAGAAAACTGAGACTGTCCGTCTACTTTTCTATAGAAAACTGAGACTGTCCGTCTACTTTTCTATAGAAAACTGAGACTGTCCGTCTACTTTTCTATAGAAAACTGAGACTGTCCGTCTACTTTTCTATAGAAAACTGAGACTGTCCGTCTACTTTTCTATAGAAAACTGAGACTGTCCGTCTACTTTTCTATAGAAAACTGAGACTGTCCGTCTACTTTTCTATAGAAAACTGAGACTGTCCGTCTACTTTTCTATAGAAAACTGAGACTGTCCGTCTACTTTTCTATAGAAAACTGGGACTGTCCGTCTACTTTTCTATAGAAAACTAAGACTGTCGTCTACTTTTCTATAGAAAACTGAGACTGTCCGTCTACTTTTCTATAGAAAACTGAGACTGTCCGTCTACTTTTCTATAGAAAACTGAGACTGTCCGTCTACTTTTCTATAGAAAACTGAGACTGTCCGTCTACTTTTCTATAGAAAACTGAGACTGTCCGTCTACTTTTCTATAGAAAACTGGGACTGTCCGTCTACTTTTCTATAGAAAACTGAGACCGTCTACTTTTCTATAGAAAACTGAGACTGTCCGTCTACTTTTCTATAGAAAACTGAGACTGTCCGTCTACTTTTCTATAGAAAACTGAGACTGTCCGTCTACTTTTCTATAGAAAACTGAGACTGTCCGTCTACTTTTCTATAGAAAACTGAGACTGTCCGTCTACTTTTCTATAGAAAACTGAGACTGTCCGTCTACTTTTCTATAGAAAACTGAGACTGTCCGTCTACTTTTCTATAGAAAACTGAGACTGTCCGTCTACTTTTCTATAGAAAACTGAGACTGTCCGTCTACTTTTCTATAGAAAACTGAGACTGTCCGTCTACTTTTCTATAGAAAACTGAGACTGTCCGTCTACTTTTCTATAGAAAACTGAGACTGTCCGTCTACTTTTCTATAGAAAACTGAGACTGTCCGTCTACTTTTCTATAGAAAACTGAGACTGTCCGTCTACTTTTCTATAGAAAACTGAGACTGTCCGTCTACTTTTCTATAGAAAACTGGGACTGTCCGTCTACTTTTCTATAGAAAACTAAGACTGTCGTCTACTTTTCTATAGAAAACTGAGACTGTCCGTCTACTTTTCTATAGAAAACTGAGACTGTCCGTCTACTTTTCTATAGAAAACTGAGACTGTCCGTCTACTTTTCTATAGAAAACTGAGACTGTCCGTCTACTTTTCTATAGAAAACTGAGACTGTCCGTCTACTTTTCTATAGAAAACTGAGACTGTCCGTCTACTTTTCTATAGAAAACTAAGACTGTCGTCTACTTTTCTATAGAAAACTAAGACTGTCGTCTGCTTTTCTATAGAAAACTAAGACTGTCGTCTACTTTTCTATAGAAAACTAAGGCTTTCGCCTACTTTTCAATAGAAAAAGTTGTAATTTTTAGCTTTCCCTGGTTGTTGTATTGCATAGATTTTTTTGAAAATTTGTTGTAATTTTTGGTTTAGTCTTGTTTATATCCTTTGAGGTTCAATGGAGTCTATAATTCATTTGGTTGGACCAAATATTTTCAAATTTTTTTTATTAAATTTAATTTATATTTAATTTATCTTTTTGTGTTAAAAAGTTTTAGAAATTGTTGTTTAAATTAACATATAAAACATATATAGAGAACGTTATAAATAAAGCAACATAGACAGTTAGTAATAGTAGAACAGATTATAATAGTGATAGTAGAACAGTTAAACAGTTTTTGTACTTTTTTTTTAATTGTTATAATTTTTTTTTTTTTTTTTGGGAAAGTAAGAAAAAGAAAGTAATAAATTACTAACCGATTAAATACCATTCGCCATTTGTTATAAAATCGGAAAGATCCCCTCCATCTTCGGAATTCAAAACCAAATCCAACTGTGTTTGGAAATTTCATATGCAAATGAAATCCATTTACACAGGCAAAAACATATTTTCCATTTTTCCAGTAATGAAATTTTTATATATTTCGATAAAAATTTTCGTTGAATTTGAAATTTTTGTTGTTATTTTTTTAGATTTTTTTGGGTTAAAAACCAAAGAAATTGAAGAAAATATGTTTTTGTTAGTTTTAAGATTAAAAAAAGATTTTTTTATGTTTTGTTTTATATGTGATTAAATATTTGAGAACTTAAAATTGAAACTTAGGAACAAAAAATTAAATTAAAAAATTCAAAATTTTTATTAAAATTCAAAAAATTTGTTTGTGGTTAAAAAAGTGTTGACTAGTGTATAGGTGTTGTGTAAGTTTTGGGGTTTTGGTGTTTTTTTGAGGGGGAATTTCATTAAGAGTCTTTACAAACGTTAAAAATTTTGTTAACATTTTTGGATTTTTCAAAAATTTTCTTAAATAATTTTGAAAACAAAATTTTTAATTTAGTGGCTTTTTGTTTAAACAATTTTCCTTTTTGTTTTTTTTCGGTTGCCATCATGCAAAATAGTTGAAATCAAATTTTTTCTTTTTTTGAAAATAAATTCGTTTTAGGAAAAATATCATTTCTCACATGATTCCAATCAGGACCTTTTTCTTTGTTACATATTCGTTGTATTGGTTTGGAAATTTAATTTTGTAGGATCTCTTTTGTTTTCGAAAATGCTTTAGAATTCCTTCGATTAATTGAAAAAAAATATTTAAAAATATTTTGAATAAAATATTAATTGAAAATATTTTTTTATTTGCAGCGAATTCTCTAACATCCCAGAAATTTAAAAATGTTAGAAAAAGTAGTGTATATTTTTAGGTGTTTGTTTTATTCGTGTTTCCTGTTTTTTTCTCTTGTTTAAAATTTCAATTGAAAAATAAATCTGGTTTTGCAATTCACAAAAACGCAGTGAATTGTTATTAATTTGTTTTATTTAAAAAATTCTGTTTTTTTTTCTTTAGAGTTTAAGCAAAACTAAACAGAAACAAAAAGTTTTAGAAATTGAAGTAGTAGAAAAAAAAAATATTTATAAAATTTAAAGAAATATTAAAAAGAAGATCCAAAAAGAGTTTTTTAAAAAAATATTTTTTTTGAAAAAAAAAAAAATGGTAAATGAATATTGAGAAATTCTACATCCGGAAAAGAGATCAAATAAAGGTGAGATGATTCCTACAGATATTGACGCAGCTTCTACAGAGAAGCTGCTTAAACTGTAAAGTCCAGACCCTATACCTAGCACAAAATAGTACCTGTAAAGAACTGTAAGCCTAGTACTTCAAGAACCCTGCTTTGGGTACAACCCCATGTTTTTCTTGCTTGTTTGGTTTCGCTTCTGAACTCCTCCCCGGAGTTTAAGAGTACTACTAATAATACTTCCTATCTAAAACTGAGGCTGACGCCTACTTTTCTATAGAAAACTGAGGCTGACCCCTACTTTTCTATAGAAAACTGAGGCTGACCCCCACTTTTGTATAGAAAACTGAGGCTGAAGCCTACTTTTGTATAGAAAACTGAGGCTGACGCCAACTTTTGTATAGAAAACTGAGGCTGACGCCTACTTTTGTATAGAAAACTGAGGCTAACGCCTACTTTTGTATAGAAAACTAAGGCTGACGCCTACTTTTCTATAGAAAACTGAGGCTGACGCCTACTTTTCTATAGAAAACTAAGGCTGACGCCTACTTTTCTATAGAAAACTAAGGCTGACGCCTACTTTTCTATAGAAAACTGAGGCTGACGCCTACTTTTCTATAGAAAACTGAGGCTGACGCCTACTTTTCTATAGAAAACTGAGGCTGACGCCTACTTTTCTATAGAAAACTGAGGCTGACGCCTACTTTTCTATAGAAAACTGAGGCTGACGCCTACTTTTCTATAGAAAACTGAGGCTGACGCCTACTTTTCTATAGAAAACTAAGGCTGACGCCTACTTTTCTATAGAAAACTGAGGCTGACGCCTACTTTTCTATAGAAAACTGAGGCTGACGCCTACTTTTCTATAGAAAACTGAGGCTGACGCCTACTTTTCTATAGAAAACTGAGGCTGACGCCTACTTTTCTATAGAAAACTGAGGCTGACGCCTACTTTTCTATAGAAAAGTGAGGCTGACGCCTACTTTTCTATAGAAAACTGAGGCTGACGCCTACTTTTCTATAGAAAACTGAGGCTGACGCCTACTTTTCTATAGAAAACTGAGGCTGACGCCTACTTTTCTATAGAAAACTGAGGCTGACGCCTACTTTTCTATAGAAAACTGAGGCTGACGCCTACTTTTCTATAGAAAACTGAGGCTTGACGCCTACTTTTCTATAGAAAACTGAGGCTGACGCCTACTTTTCTATAGAAAACTGAGGCTGACGCCTACTTTTCTATAGAAAACTGAGGCTGACGCAACACATTTTCTCCCTCTCTTATTTGATCTCCTTCTCCTTTATTTCTGATATAAGTGAATGTGACAGTTGTTTTTTTTTTCTCATTTTTTGTTAAGGTGTTCTTTTTTTCTTTTGATAGTGAGTTAGTGTTAGTTATTTTTTATATCTCGCTTTTTGGTTGAGATTTAGACTCTTTGAGATGTTATTGTAATTGTAGTTGTTGATGTAGTTGTTGTTGTTGTATTAATGTTTAGTTGCATAAAAAATAGTTTTTATACACATAAACATTTACACAGTCACACACACACACTTTACCTGATTTCCATCATAAGTCCAACTACCGAATTTCATTTCGCAGTGTTGGTCATCGAATGGGAACCACGTGATGTCTATCTTGCATGTGCTCTTGAAGATACCAGGGGGCACGTACAGACAACTGCCGTTATGTTTGACCACAATGTTGGTGTGATACGTGCCATCGAATCCCTCATCCGCACTAAAGTTTTGTTTTATATATAGTTTTTTTTTTTATATTTTAATACATAAAATAGTTTGATACATAAATTATGATATAGAGGACTTTGATTTGTATTTATAGTATATAGAGGATTAACTAAGGGGAAAATATATAGAAATACTTGATTTCGATTTTTATAATACTTAGACTAAACGGGACTAATGTATTTTAAAGACGTAGCAAAAGACTTATTTCAAGTAATAGTTCTTAAGTTTTACCTTTTCGAGACTTAAAATTAAATCTTAGTTCAGATCAGAACTAATTTCTAGAGAAAGAAAAATAATGCTTTCAACGCCAAATTATCAAAAATTAATATTTTAGAAATATCAAGAACAGAACTAGAACAGAACTAGAACGGAACTAGAACAGAACTAGAACAGAACTAGAACAGAACTAGAACAGAACTAGAACAGAACTAGAACAGAACTAAAACAGAACTAGAACAGAACTAGAACAGAACTAGAACAGAACTAGAACAGAACTAGAACAGAACTAGAACAGAACTAGAACAGAACTAGAACAGAACTAGAACAGAACTAGAACAGAACTAGAACAGAACTAGAACAGAACTAGAACAGAACTAGAACAGAACTAGAACAGAACTAGAACAGAACTAGAACAGAACTAGAACAGAACTAGAACAGAACTAGAACAGAACTAGAACAGAACTAGAACAGAACTAGAACAGAACTAGAACAGAACTAGAACAGAACTAGAACAGAACTAGAACAGAACTAGAACAGAACTAGAACAGAACTAGAACAGAACTAGAACAGAACTAGAACAGAACTAGAACAGAACTAGAACAGAACTAGAACAGAACTAGAACAGAACTAGAACAGAACTAGAACAGAACTAGAACAGAACTAGAACAGAACTAGAACAGAACTAGAACAGAACTAGAACAGAACTAGAACAGAACTAGAACAGAACTAGAACAGAACTAGAACAGAACTAGAACAGAACTAGAACAGAACTAGAACAGAACTAGAACAGAACTAGAACAGAACTAGAACAGAACTAGAACAGAACTAGAACAGAACTAGATCAGAACTAGAACAGAACTAGAACAGAACTAGAACAGAACTAGAACAGAACTAGAACAGAACTAGAACAGAACTAGAACAGAACTAGAACAGAACTAGAACAGAACTAGAACAGAACTAGAACAGAACTAGAACAGAACTAGAACAGAACTAGAACAGAACTAGAACAGAACTAGAACAGAACTAGAACAGAACTAGAACAGAACTAGAACAGAACTAGAACAGAACTAGAACAGAACTAGAACAGAACTAGAACAGAACTAGAACAGAACTAGAACAGAACTAGAACAGAACTAGAACAGAACTAGAACAGAACTAGAACAGAACTAGAACAGAACTAGAACAGAACTAGAACAGAACTAGAACAGAACTAGAACAGAACTAGAACAGAACTAGAACAGAACTAGAACAGAACTAGAACAGAACTAGAACAGAACTAGAACAGAACTAGAACAGAACTAGAACAGAACTAGAACAGAACTAGAACAGAACTAGAACAGAACTAGAACAGAACTAGAACAGAACTAGAACAGAACTAGAACAGAACTAGAACAGAACTAGAACAGATCTAGAACAGAACTAGAACAGAACTAGAACAGAACTAGAACAGAACTAGAACAGAACTAGAACAGAACTAGAACAGAACTAGAACAGAACTAGAACAGAACTAGAACAGAACTAGAACAGAACTAGAACAGAACTAGAACAGAACTAGAACAGAACTAGAACAGAACTAGAACAGAACTAGAACAGAACTAGAACAGAACTAGAACAGAACTAGAACAGAACTAGAACAGAACTAGAACAGAACTAGAACAGAACTAGAACAGAACTAGAACAGAACTAGAACAGAACTAGAACAGAACTAGAACAGAACTAGAACAGAACTAGAACAGAACTAGAACAGAACTAGAACAGAACTAGAACAGAACTAGAACAGAACTAGAACAGAACTAGAACAGAACTAGAACAGAACTAGAACAGAACTAGAACAGAACTAGAACAGAACTAGAACAGAACTAGAACAGAACTAGAACAGAACTAGAACAGAACTAGAACAGAACTAGAACAGAACTAGAACAGAACTAGAACAGAACTAGAACAGAACTAGAACAGAACTAGAACAGAACTAGAACAGAACTAGAACAGAACTAGAACAGAACTAGAACAGAACTAGAACAGAACTAGAACAGAACTAGAACAGAACTAGAACAGAACTAGAATAGAACTAGAACAGAACTAGAACAGAACTAGAACAGAACTAGAACAGAACTAGAACAGAACTAGAACAGAACTAGAACAGAACTAGAACAGAACTAGAACAGAACTAGAACAGAACTAGAACAGAACTAGAACAGAACTAGAACAGAACTAGAACAGAACTAGAACAGAACTAGAACAGAACTAGAACAGAACTAGAACAGAACTAGAACAGAACTAGAACAGAACTAGAACAGAACTAGAACAGAACTAGAACAGAACTAGAACAGAACTAGAACAGAACTAGAACAGAACTAGAACAGAACTAGAACAGAACTAGAACAGAACTAGAACAGAACTAGAACAGAACTAGAACAGAACTAGAACAGAACTAGAACAGAACTAGAACAGAACTAGAACAGAACTAGAACTAGGACAGAACTAGAACAGAACTAGAACTAGAACAGAACTAGAACAGAACCGGAATATAACTGGTAGGCACTGTAAGTAGAACTACTAAAGAACAAGAATAAATCTAAAAAACTGTTTTCATTCAAATTTTGTTTTACTACGTTTTCACTTGATTCATGTTTCCGTTTTACTATAAATCATTTTTATTACATTGAGCATGTTAAGTGCGCCATATTGTTTCCGGTCAGTTTACTTTTTGTGGCCATATTGTTAAAAATTTATGAACAACTATTTAGCCGAGCACTCACGCACCCTTTTTCCTCACGTTCGCCCTCCGAAGCCTTAAAATATGCTATAAAAATATTATTGATGAAAAAAAACTAAATACTTTTTGATTGTGGTTCATTTTATTCGCTTATATGAAGTCGGCTATCGGAAATATTTTATGGAAATATTTGCTTCATTTCAATTATTTCCCATAACCTTTCGGTCACTTAAGGGGTGGGAAAAAGCTTTTTTTAAACGACTACAAATTGACTTAGCTAGTAACTGTTGCTGTCAGTTATTGAATTTTATACTTATAAAATTTTATTATGCGTTTATGGCTTTAAAAAAATATATTTTTATTACCCATATATGTATGTGATATAAAAAAAAATAGGTTTTCCTAGTTTCATGGCAGAACTTGATATCATAAATTATTATTATTTTGTTTTTGTGCAAAATTTTGGGTCATTTGCATTTCCGCTCATTGCATTTTCTGTCCTCATATGAGCATAAAATCTGTGTGTCATATTTAAGATTTATGTTTGCTTTGGGACTTGCCTGTTTAAAAGGGAATTTCATTGGCTTTATAGATACTCTGGCATATGTTTGATGTACGATTCATTGGCAAAAGATTCTTATTACAGGCACGTTCAGGTATTTGCTTAATTTTGTATTACTTTTTTCTTTCTGCTTATATTTGGTAAATAATTAATTGTTAAACAACAAAATATCGATTAGTGATGGACCATAAATCAGTTTAAAGGTTTACATGCCGATGTATGATGAATATAAATTTGATGTTCAATGAAGAATATTAATCATACGCGGGAGAGTTATTTATACGCGGGAGAGTTATTTAAAAAGGTTGTGGAAAAGTCAGTTATTTGAAAGGAAATATGCTATGATTAACAGTTAATGAGAAAAGAACTAGAGCATAATTAGAATAGAACTGCAGGAGAAGTAGAATTGAACTAGAGCAGAGCTAGAACAGAACTAAGACTAAGATTAAATAGAAATAGAGGAGGGGCCAAATTGCCTTATGCGATATCGATCCAAAACTCAGACCTTTAAGCAAATATTGTGTAACATACCTTAGGGATTTTCAATATTTTGTATACCTTTCATAAACATACGTAGGTGGAAAGGGTATTATAGGTTTGTGCTGATGTATATAACGCAATGAAATATTTGTCCTAGACCCACCCTTTTAGTATACCAATAGACTTAGAATCACTTACTGAGTTGATTTAGCGATGTTCGTCCGACTTGTTGGCTGGCTGGCTGGACCCCCATGTAAACCATGTTATAAAAGTCGCAACTCTTAAGATAGTTTGATGAAATTTGGCACAGATAATTCTTTCGATAGTGGGACTATGGCTATTGAAATTCGTCAAAATCGGTTCATTATTTATGTTACTTCCTATAGGTCCCACTTCCCGGAATTAATATGTTGGCCACAAATATCAATATTTTTTCATGAAATTTAAATCAAACACTGCTTATATAAACCGAAATCACTGTACTAAATTTCGTTGATATCGGTCTACATTTGACCATAGCTCCTAAACAAACTCTTCTATTAAAACGCACTAAATGAGACAAATATCACTAAAACGCTCGTAAATCTGAAGATAATGACAATTTTAAGTTAATTTTTGCGTAAACAGTTTCTGTAGAAACTGTAATCAATTCGCTAAATTTCAAGATAATCGGTCCACATTTGACCCTAGTCCTCATACAGGTCGAAATAACGGAAACAGCTTAAATATGTAAGTCATGAGAAAATGTTTGTATGATGACAAGATTTAGCAAATATTTGTCTTTATACACGAAAAAATACACCTTTGACCTCAGTGATGAAGGGTATCAGATGATCGCGCTTGCTTAAATTTTTTATGGAAAGTTTTTCTATAGAAATTTTTTTTTAAATTCTTCTTCAGAAAATTTTTTTTTTAAAAAATTTTGTATAAAAAAATTTTTTTTTAAAAAATTTTGTATAAAAAAAATTTTTGTCGAAAATTTTTTTATCTTAAGTTTTCTTATAAAATTTTTGTTATCGAAAAATTTTTACTAAAATATTTTTTATCGAAAATTTTTCTATAAAAAAATATTTTTCTAAAGAAAAATTTTTTTTTAATTTTTCTAAAAGCAAAATTAGTTTATCGAAATTATTTCATCGAAGTTTTTATCGAACAATTTTTTAAAGAAACATTTTTTTATCAGAAATAAAGAACTATAGAAACATTTTTCTATCAAAAATTTATTTCTGAAGATGAATTTTTTTATCAAAAATTTTTCTATAGGCAAATTTTTTTATCAAACATTTTTCTATAGAAAAACTTTTTTTTTCGAAAATTTTTGTAGGGAAAATTTTTTCTTCAGAAATTTTTCTATCAAAAATTTTTCTATAGAGAAATTTTTTTTATAGAAAATTTTTGTGAGAAACATTATATCAAAAATTTGTTTCTGAAGATGAGTTTTTTTATCAAAAATTTTTCTATAGGCAAATTTTTTTATCAAACATTTTTCTATAGAAAAACTTTTTTTTTCGAAAATTTTTGTAGGGAAAATTTTTTCTTCAGAAATTTTTCTATCAAAAATGTTTCTATAGAGAAATTTTTTTTATAGAAAATTTTTGTGAGAAATTTTTCTGTAAAAACATTTTTTTATCGAAAAATTTTCAGTAGAAACATTTTTGTATCGAATATTTTTATGTAGAGAAATTATTTTTTGAAAAATTTTCAGAGCTATTAGGAGCTTCTCTATAGAAAATTTTCTTTTCGAAAATTTTTTGAATTGAAAAATTTTTTTTTTTATCAAAAAATTTTTTGTTTTATCAAAAAATTTTTTTTATGAACAATTTTTCTATCAAAATATTTTTTGACTGTTGATATAAAATCCGTAATATAAAAATCTATATTTCCTAACGACCTTCTCCTTGCAAAATTGCTTATATTTATATATCTATATCTATATATATATATATATATATATATATATATATATATATATATATATATATATATATATATATATATTTATATATTGCTTATATAAAGTGTCTTCTAGGGGTCACTTCCTGTTTAATTCCATTCAAATCTGGGGCCAAATCGCTGCTTTCAATATCGATCGAAAACTTAGACTTTTAAGCAAATAAATATCTTATCTTAAAGATTTTCAAGAAAATTTATTTTGCAAAAAACTAAATTTTAAATTGATTTCAAAACATATCACTTCTTTCTCAAAACATTTAGTTTGAATGAAAATATTTTCATATCATGTTACAGTTTAGTTAACCTAATATGTTATATATTATTTAAATTATCCTAGGAGTATGCTACATAAATGGTTTTTAAAATATCTTACATTCCGATCGATAATGAATACGGCAATTTGGCCCCAAAACAGAATTAGCATTGAACATGATATCAAGAACTCAATTAAACCCTAATGGAACTCTAATAAATCCACAGTTAAATAATACTCTTGAATATATTCAATTTTACTTCTCCCAGTGTATTTAGCTTTTATAGTTTTTCTTTTAACTTAAGGCTAAAAATATCTTTTTGTTTGAGAATTTATTTACTATTTAGTCTAGATGTTGTTATTTCTTTGTTTGAAATCTAAAATTTATGGCAAATATTTTAAATCAATTGTAATAGTTTCTAATTTTTATTGCTAACAAATAAATATTTGTCAAAGTACAAAAAAGATATGTAAAATATGTAAAAATATTTTGCCAGTAGATAACATAAATTCTAATACTTTTTGTAGATGTTTATACCTAGTTCTTATTGTTTGTTTCTTTAAATTGCATTTGTTTAAAAACTTTTTTTTTGCCAAATATTTAATAGAAATAAATATTTTTTAAATGGTTATTTTCATTTTCAAAAGCTAAAGCATTTAAATTCTTTGAATAAAAAACTCTCTCCCCCTAAAAATATGCTGGGTTTTAGGGATTTTTTGCTCATGCTGGGATATACTACTTTTACATTTTCTAGCTTTTGCTTTAGGTTTTTTTTCTGTATATTCATTGAATTGTGATAACAAAAATTTACTGAAGTTGCAGGTTTGTTTGCTAACTACTCCTGCTTCTTTTTCGTTTTTTTTTTTGGTTCAAATCTATTTGCAACACATTTTTTCTATAATTTTTTTTTTTTCGAAAAGAGTTTGAATATTTGCTTGTTGCTAAAACTGAAAAGTTTAAGGCAACAATATAAGCAAACAACTCCCACTTGTGACAGTCAACATTCGAACATGTGTATTGGAGTGGAAAAACTCTCTATAACACTTTCCCATTTCTCACTTTCTCTCATACACTTAAATACTATAAAGCCACATCCAACCCCATCCACCTTCAACACACAAACACAGTTAGACAAGAACAACAGCAAATGTTTTGTAATTGATAGTAATGACATAGCATACCT
The DNA here is from genome assembly GCA_933228675.1 of Stomorhina lunata. Classification (NCBI taxonomy): domain Eukaryota; kingdom Metazoa; phylum Arthropoda; class Insecta; order Diptera; family Rhiniidae; genus Stomorhina; species Stomorhina lunata. The sequence continues at coordinate 13,308,438 of OW121741.1, forward strand.
TAAGGAGTTGTTTGAAAATGGTAATGGAAAATGTAGTTAAAAGAAAAAAAAAAAAAGATAAACATTTTAATACATATGCACAATTTTAAAAGATTTTTGTTTTTGTATTTTTGTTTTATACTATGTCAAGTGGTATTTAGTAGTTACATTCATGTGGTAAATGTGTAATAGAAAATAATTGTTTTCCAAAAAATAGATATTCGTATAAAAATTCTGGCAAATAATTGGTTACTCTTGGCAACAGAGAACAGATTTATTAATTTAAAAAAGATTTAGTCTTAAATAGATACGATATATAAGGGCTAATAGGAATATTTCTTTTAAAGAAAATAATTTTTGAGAAGTTTTTTTTTTATGAGTTAAATTTTTTTAACAATTTTTCTAGGCTTAAGAAATTTTGAATAAAAAGAACGAAATATTCACTTTGAGATTTAAAATTTTTTATATATAAAAATTTTGCAAAGCAAGGAATTTAAAATATGCTACAAATTTCTTTATTTCATTGATTTTTATATCTTAAACTGGTACTTTTAATCTTCTTTCTTGATGATTTTAAATATTAAGCATTTTTATACATTTAATCTTCTTTCATTGCTTTATACTTCAATAAACTGATTCAAATTATGCTGGCTTTTCTTAAATTAAACAGAGCCTAAAAGTATGCTTCAATAATCACTTAACCTAACAAAACAATAAATAAATCTTTAAATCAGTTGTTCATTTTCGAACTTCAAAATTGATCTAATTAAAGATTTGTAGCGAAAAATAATATAAGGCTTTATCTCTTATTATCCACCTTTTACATCTCTACTATCCCCTTTCCAAAGAAGGTAAACCAATTCGTATATACACAAAATAAAAATATATGTTTTCAAACTTCATAAAATTGATTTTTTTTAGCAATTAAAAGAAAACTTGGTAAAAATTGTAACGAATAATTTGTATTTATTTAGTTTATTCGCCAAGATATTCGATTATTTTTAGCACAAAGTAAGATAATTTGATTTTTGAAGCCATAAATGATCGTTAAAAATTATACCGAATAATTTTTATTCGATTAAATTAATCGCTAGGAAATTTAATTATTTTGAGGCCAAAATACTAAATATTGTTTAATAATATAAAAAATCTGTTTTAAAATTAAAATGTAGAAATTAAGGCTTAAAAATTTATAGAATAATTTTTATTCGTTTAATTTATTCGCCAATAAAATCGATTATTTTTAGTAAAAACCAATAAATTTTGTTAAAATTGTAAAATAACTTGATTTTCAAAGCCATTTAATAATAAACTGTACCGAATAATTTTTATTCGATTAAGTTAATCGCTAAGAAATTAAATTATTTTGAGGCTAAAATACTTAATATCTTTTAGTGAAGTCAAAAATCTGATTTTTAATGAAAGTGCAAAAAGTCAGGCTTAAAAATTTAACGAATAATTTTTATTCGTTAGGCTTATCTCTAAGAAAATCGAATAATTTTATGCAAAAAGTACAAGATATTTTTAATAACTTCATTAAACTGTTTTTTTTAGCAATAAATGTAAAACTTGGTTTAAATTTGTAACGAATAATTTTTTTTCGACTAAATTAGTCGCTAAAAAAATAAATTATTTTGGGTCCAAAACACTATTTAAATATTGTTTAATGATATCAAAAATCTGGTTTAAAATTAAGATAAAGAAAGTTAGGCTTACAAATTTAACGAATAATTTTTATTCGTTAAGCATAATCGCTAAGAAAACCGAATAATTTTTTGACCAAAACTACAAAATATGTTTTTAAATATTAAAAAATTGATTTTTTTTAAGTAATTAGGAAATTGGGGGAAAAATTGTAACGATTAATTGCTTTATTCGTTTAATTTATTCGCCAAGAAATTCGATTTTTTTTTTGCACAAACAATAAATTTGATTATAATTGTTAAATAAATTGATTTTTGAAGCCATTATTGATAATTTAGGTAAAAAATCGTACCGAATAATTTTTTTCGATTAAATTTATCGCTAGCAATTTAAATTATTTTGAGGCTAAAATGCTAAATATTGTTTTATAAGGTTAAAAATCTGTTTTTAAATTGAAAAGTAGAATGTTAGGCTTAAAAATTTAACGAATAATTTTTATTCGCTTAGCTTAATCGCTAAGAAAAACGAATAATTTAACTCTAAAACTGCCAAATATGAATGTTTTTTTTACTTCTTAAAACTGATTTTTTTTCAATTTATAAAAAACTTGAATACAAATTGTAGCGAATAATTTTTATTCGGTTAATTTAATCGCCAGAAATTAGATTATTTTTCACACAAAGCAATTAGTTTTATTATAATTATTAAATATGTAATTTGAATTTCGAAGCCATAAATTTCAATTTTGCTTAAAAATTGTACCGAATAATTTTTATTCGATTAAATTATTCGCTAAGAAATTAAATTATCTTGATTCTAAATATTGTTTTATATAATCAAAAATCAGTTTTTAAATTAAAAAGTAGAAAGTCAGTCTTAAAAATTTAACGAATAATTTTTATTCGTTTAGTTTAATCGCTAAGAAAATGGAATAATTTTTTGACAAAAACTACGAAATATATTTTTAAACCTAAAAGAATTGATTTATAAACATTAATTAAGAAAATTTCGGTAAAAGTTGTGACGAATAGTTTTTATTCGTTTAATTTATTCGCCAAGAAATTCGATTATTTTTAGTAAAAATTAATTAATTTTATTATAATTGTTAAATAATTTGACAAATAATAATTTCGCTTAAAAATTGTACCGAATAATTTTTATTCGATTAAATTATTCGCTAGCAAATTAAAATATTTTGAGGCTAAAATACTAAATATTGTTTTATATGGTTAAAAATCTGTTTTTAAATTGAAAAGTAGAAAGTTAGTCTTAAAAATTTAACGAATAATTTTTATTCGTTTAGTTTAATCGCTAAGAAAATGGAATAATTTTTTGACAAAAACTACGAAATATATTTTTAAACCTAAAAGAATTGATTTTTAAACAGAAATTAATAAAGTTTGGGTAAAAGTTGTGACGAATATTTTTTTAATCGTTTGAATTATTTGCCAAGAAAATCGATTATTTTGAGTACAAATTAATTAATTTTATTATAATTGTTAAATAATTTGATTTTTGAAGCCATAAATTATAAATTTGTTTAAAAATTGTACCGAGTAATTGTTATTCGATTAAGTGAATCGCAAACTGAAACAGGCTCCATAAATTATTCTATTTTACAGTTTAATGATTTACGGGCATTTTCTTACATGTTTCTATGAGATGAAAGCCTGTTTTTTCTTTCTTTCTTCGAACATACATGGAAAAACCTTTAACCTAATAGAAATGCCAGCAAAAAAAAAGGGATACCTTTAAGTAGTTGTACAAATGTTTGGCATAATAATGTATGTATATGGCATGTGGTGTGGGGTTTTCAAAAAAGTAAGCTAGAGCAATATATCTATACAGAAAAGCCACAATTCTTGACTAGGAAATCATGTCTGTTAACTTTTACATTAATCCCAAAAGTTCATTAGCAAATATATACACCATTAAACGAGCAAAAAAGGAAAAATTTTGGGAGTGGTATTATTAGTAGTGAATCCTTGAATATTAGAATTGGAAAGGAATAGAAAATAAAACAACTTGAGAACACAGGAATTGCTTTGGTAATTGTTGGTGAAGGCTTGAGCCATAGACTTATGCATATAAGGATTTTTACATAAATTCGTTATTCTCGTTCATGTGCTGATGTTTTAGTTTTTTTTTCTCTTTTTCTTTAATGTATTGTTATTTATGGGCCCCTATATATTTACTGTGTATTTATTACCAAAATTTCTATTGATTTAGATGTTTATTTGTCAAATCTCTCTATGATATACAAAAGATTGTTACTTGCTTACAAAACGTCAGCTAAAAGGCAAAAGGGAGTAACTGACAATAAATAAAAAATTAAAATTTAAAAAAATTTTGATATTTTGAAATGCAAAAATCCCAGAATCAATTAAAAAATAATGATGATATTTTACAGTTACAGCCTTTTGCTTATTAGCCTGCATTGTAAATGTATTCCTATGCAAGCAGTTAACATTACTTGTTTGCTTGTATTAATTTAAGTTTGAGTGTTTGTCTGCACATATGTACATTTGTTGAATTTTACAATTGAGTGTTTTTCTTTACATTTCCTTTCTACACAAGCAGTTAAAGATAAAGAAGCTGTTTTCGATTCAACAAATTCGACTTGATCGAACTTGTTCCCCCAAAAACCTAAGGGTGGTGATTGGCATCAATTTTGTGTTATTTAAAGTCTTTACGGATCTATTAACTTTGTGCCGACTAATCAATCGTATGGAAATTTCAATAGACAATAATTTGTCTATTTCTGTGTGTGCACTTCAAACTAATAAGGGTTTACTTAAATTGGCATACGATTATTTCAACAATGGCCATTTTTTAATTGGAAACATTTGCCTAAAGAGATTTTGCTAATAGAGAGATAACAAAATCTTCAAACAAATGAAGAAAAAGGACGAATAGATTAAAATTTTGCAGTAGAAGTTTAGTTTATTTATTGTTCCAAAACCAAATTTTTGTTTGTTGAAATCGAGTTTAAAGAAAATTTTTAACGAATAAAAATTATTCGTTTAATTTTGTAAGAAAATTTTTACTTTAAGCCTCAAAAATCAAAGTAATGAAGTATTATTAATTTGTTTATGGTTAGAGTTAAAAGTAAATGAATTTCTGGACGAATAAAATAAACGAATAAAAATTATTCGTAAAAATTTTTTCGAAAAAATGTTGGTTTATTGCTTAAAAATCAATTGTGTAAAGTTTAAAAACTAATTTTAAAACTTTATTCGAAAGTTATTCGATTTCTTTGCGATTAAAGTAAACGAATAAAAATTATTCGTTTCACTTTATAAATAAAATTGCTCCTTATCCCTTTTAAAATCAGGTAAATAAAGTTTTGTTACAAAATTTATTGTTTTCACTTTAAAATAATCCAATTTTTTGACAAATAAAATTAACGAATAAAAATTATTCGTTAAAATGTGTAACAAAACTTTCTAATTATGGCTTTTAAATTCATATTAATAAAGTTATCGATCAAATTTTATTATTTTCGCCTTAAAATAATCGATTTTTTTGACGCATAAAATTAACGAATAAAAAATCATTCGTTAAAATTTTGAACGAAATTTTTGGTTTGTTGCTAAAAAATCAGTTTTATGATGTTGAATAACAAATTTCTATAATTAAAGCCAAAATTATTCAATTCTTAGCGATTAAAGCTAACAAATAAAAATTAATCGTTACATTTTATAACAAATTTGCTACTTTGTTTTAAAAATCAATAGTCGATTAAAAGTTATTCGTTAAAATTTTTAACGAAATTTTCGCTTTAATGCAAACAAATCAGTTTAATGAAGTTAGAAAACAAATTTCTATAATTTATCTCAAAATTATTCGATTTCTTGGCGATTAAGGTAAACGAGTAAAAGTTATTCGTTACAATTTATAAACAAAGTTGCTACTTAAGGCTTTGAAAATCAGATTAATAAAATTATGAATCAAATTTTATTATTTTTACCTTAACAAAATCGAATTTTGTAACGAATAAAATAGTCGATTAAAAATTACTTGTTAAAATTTTTAACGAAATTTTCGGTTTATTGCTACAAAATCAGTTTTATAAAGTAAAAAAACGAATTTCTTAAATTATCCTAAAATTTGTCGATTTTTTAGCGATAAAAGTTAACGAATAAAAATTATTCGTTACAATTTATAAACAAATTTGCTGCTAAATGTGTTGAAAATTAGATTAATAATATTATGAATCAATTTTTATTCTTTTTACCATAAAAAATCGAATTTTGTAAGGAATAAAATAATCGATTAAAAATTATTATTATTAAATTTTCGGTTTATTGCAAAAAAATCAGTTTTATGAAGTTAAAAAACAAATTTCTATAATTTATCCCAAAATTATTCGATTTCTTAGCGAGTATGGTAAACGAATACAAATTATTTGTTAATCAACGAATAAAATACTCGAATAAAAATTGTACGTTTGATTTTTGTAAAGTTTTAGTTTTTTTTTTTTTTTTGATCAGTTTTTGTACAAAAGTTTTAGGAAAACTTGAAGAAAAAAACTTATTCGTCAGATTTTTGTAAGAATGTTCAAATTGTTAGATCCAAAACAAATTTTGATTGTTTAAAGAAAATTTGATCGCTTTTTTAACCAACTTAAAAAAGTAATTAATGAATAAAGTACCGAATAAAACACTCGAATAAAATTAATCGGTAGATTTTTTTTTAAGTTAAACAAATCGTAAACAAATTTTGATTGTTTGAGTTCAAAATTTATCACTTTTTTAATCAAACTTATGGGTATAAACAACGAATAAAATCACGAATAAAATACTCGAATAATAATTATTCGCTAGATTTTTGTAAAATTTAAGAGTTTTTCAAATTTATTTATTTTATTTATCAATTTTTTTACAAAAATTAGAAAAAAAATCAACGATTAATTTTATTCGAATAAAAATTATTCGTTAGATTTTTCAAAATTTTTCATTTTTTCTGAAATTTTAAACCATTTGGAATAAAATTTAGTTAAAAACATTGAACTTTTATTGCCTTTCCCTAAACTGCATCTTCATTTCTCAAAATCTGATGAATAGCAATTTAATATTTCTCAGCTTCTCAGGATTAAAATCAATCTTTCACAAATGAAAGCACTTCTTTCTTTTGAGACATTTACTTTTTATTCATCTATTCAGTCATTCATGAAACTTTTTAAGAAGAATACAAAAAATAACTCAAGTACAAAAAAAACTAAACTGACTATTATTATCTGAAATATATGGATATCAGAAATCAAACTACCAGTATCTTTTCTTTTCTTCTTGGAACATAGTAAAAAAAATAAAACAATAAGCAAAAAGAAAACCCCCAATCATTAAGGAAAACAAAGAAACATTTCCCAAAATAAAACGAGATGATAAAAGAAACAAAAAATATAAAAAAAAATTCAAGAAAAATTGAATAAAAAAGTCTATACAAAGAAGGCTTTTAGATTAATTGCTTACGAAAATACCAATACAAATAAAAAGCAAGAAAATGTCTAAAAAATATTAAATGAAGAAAATGGTAAAAACTCAACTAAAAACCTAAAAGTATGCTAAAAATTTTGTTTTACTAAAAAGACTAAGACTAGGCAACTGTTTTTCCCCCGATAATTTAACCACCTCCAAGAGTGCACAGTGGGAAAATACGGCCAAAACTCAATAACTCGGTCATTTCTTAACTTTTTTTCTTGAAATTTTCTGTGTATGTAAATAATATACCTTTAGCTAAACTGAAATTGTTTTTTTTAAGAAAATATAAAGGCTGTGGTCACTTAAAACTGGACTACTAAACATGCTAAAAAATCTTTGCTGGCGATTTTAAAAATTATTTACTTTAATGGGATAATATATGAAAATAATACCTATCCTACGACATACGTCTTGTCAAAATCGGACATGTTCTTTTAAAGATATTGGCCTCATAATATGAGCTTATAACCAGATTTTGTATGCTTTTAATAAATCTACAGAAAAACGCTAAACATTTAATATTCTAATAAAAATAATTACTAGTCATTGAATAATATAAAATTTCTGGATTTAAAAATTTTTATTGCGTCCACAATTATGTGACCACTACCTGTATACTTAAATAGACTATAAAAAAGTCACTCAAAATTAAAAATTTTGTTGCTTTTTTATGTTTATATATAATTTTTGCATTAAATTTGAAAGAAAGCTAAAGAAATGGCATAAAAATATTACATCATGCCTAAATTTCACTTCAAGTAGTGATTTTTTCGCGATAAATTGCATAAAATTGGGAAAAAGGGGTGTCACTAAAAACGTTATAATTCTTAAAATTGGATGCAAATGGATACGAAATTCATAGAGCTTATTACCGATTCAATTCAGCTATTCGAAGCTGTTTTGCTCCAACCTCTAAAAATCTCTAAAAAAATTGGCGGTCTGTTAAACTTTGTATTTAAAATTTAAAAAAAGAAAAAAAATTATAGTTGTTTTAACTGCCAGAATTCTACATAAAGCGTAGGTCAAAAAATATCGAAACTGGCGCGGTTAATTAGTACAAGGTATCTACTTTTCAATCCAAAAAAGAAAATAACTTAAAATTTCACACTTTTTCCAATATTATCCGAATTTTATTTATAGGTTCAAATATACAGTAAATTTCATTAAGAACATAAAAATAAATATTCAAACTTTGAGGAATTATTACAGTCTTAGTAGACAATGCAGAATAGTAAAAATTTGGGATTACATGTTTTGAAATGTCAGCTCTAATCTGACATCAAAATTTGTTAAAAAAAATTAAAAACAACTTTGGGGGTTTTGGCCATAATTTCCTACTGTGGAGTGACCGAGCTTTTTTTATACTTTTTTATTACCTCAAATATTATAATTTCTCCTAAAAGTATACTTTAATTTCTTTATTTAAATTTATTTTCCTACTCATATTTCTTATATTTTCCAAAAAAAAACTCTTCTGTTTTTTATGATTTTAATGGTCAAGTTATGGCCTATAAAACCATTAATTCTCATAAAACCAAACCCCTGACTATGATTCTTTTTTTTCATTTTATAACAAATTTTGAAATCTTCCTTTTAGGGGCCAACAAAATTTTTACTTAACAAAAAAAAAAAACATTTCATCTGTTACTTTTCTTTGTAAATCTTTAGCTTTTCCATTTTCTGGTCAGCTGTCCTTTCTTTAAACATTAGTATTTTTTTTCTTTGGTGTATGTATCTTAATCTTTAGTTTACTTTTAGGGTAATTAGCCTAATGGATTGTAAATTTTTATAAACATTAGCCAGAAAATTAGGCCCCAAATTTTTGCAGCCTCGTTAATTTCTTGTAATAAATTTTTAAATTGTTGAAAAAATTGTTTGTTACATTTTATAGAAAAGGCTTTAGTTTTACTATTTGAGGTATTAATCTTTAAAAGAGAAGTTTAAGTTTAAAGTGATGCAAAAAAAGCTTTTGGTATTTAAAAAAAGTTACAAAAACCAAATGAAAAAGTATCATTCAAATATTAGAAGCCCTAAGGTATGCTTTAAATTTTTAGGTCAGTTTTTTATAAAGGAGTCAAAGTCATAGTAAGAGTCAGAGTCATAGTCAGAGTTATAGTCAGAGTCATAGTCAGAGTCAGAGTCATAGTCAGAGTCATAGTCAGAGTCATAGTCAGAGTCAGAGTCAGAGTCATAGTCATAGTCATAGTCATAGTCATAGTCAGAGTCATAGTCAGAGTCGGAGTCATAGTCATAATCATAATCAGAGTCATAGTCATAGTCAGGGTCATAGTCAGAGTCATAGTCAGAGTCATAGTCATAGTCAGAGTCATAGTCAGAATCATAGTCAGAGTCATAGTCAGAGTCAGAGTCATAGTCATAGTCAGAGTCAGAGTCATAGTCATAGTCATAGTCATAGTCATAGTCATAGTCATAGTCAGAGTCATAGTCAGAATCATAGTCAGAGTCATAGTCAGAGTCATAGTCAGAATCATAGTCAGAGTCATAGTCAGAATCACAGTCAGAGTCAGAGTCATAGTCAGAGTCATAGTCAGAGTCAGAGTCATAGTCATAGTCATAGTCATAGTCATAGTCATAGTCATAGTCATAGTCATAGTCATAATCATAATCATAATCATAATCATAGTCATAGTCAGAATCATAGTCAGAGTCAGAGTCATAGTCAGAGTCATAGTTAGAATCATAGTCAGAGTCAGAGTCAGAGTCATTGTCATAGTCAGAGTCATAGTCAGAGTTATAGTCAGAGTCGTAGTCAGAGTCAGAGTCATATTCAGAGTCATAGTCATAGTCAGAGTCATAGTCGTAGTCACAACCATAGTCAGAGTCTGAGTCGTAGTCAGAATCATAGTCAGTAACATAGTCATAGTCAAAGTCAGAGTCATAATTAGAGTCACAGTTATGGTCAGAACCATTGAGTTATAGTAAGCGGCAGAGTCGGAGTCAAATACCAGATCATACTAAGAAGAGATATAAGTTTTTTTAATATTTTACTTGACTCAGTTCAATATATATTGACTAAATAATTGAAAGCCCTAAAAGACTACTTTAGTTTAGCTTTTCTTTTGTTCTAAAAAAAATTCCATTTAAACGCTAAAAAACATCAAGTGAAAAATAACGAAATAACTTAACTTGAATATAAAGTGCCAATATACAAATCGTTTGAGAAATTAAAAATGCAATATCAATTCAATTTATTTTCATTTTCTAAAAAGACAAAAAAAGAAACTTCAAGAGCAATAAAAAAAAATCAATTAAATTATATGAACAGAAAAAGTATTTAGAATCAAAATTTTAGATTGGAAGAACATTTTGTAAAAAAGACAAATTTTTAGAAGGAGAATAATTTAGCTTTTCCAACAAGCACCTTAAAGTAGGCAATGAAATTTTAATATATCATAATTTGTATTATAACTAAGTATGGGTTATGTTTAAAATCCCACCACTTAATTTGCTTTATATAAACTAAAATTCTTTTATTATAAAGATAACAAAATACCTTTATCTTTGCCAAAAACTACATTTTGTTTAAGTAATTTTTACTCCAAAAAAATTATATTATGCTCAAAGGAGGATTATACTTTTGGTAAATAGTTGGATTTTAAAATTAAAACAGCCAACAAAAAAGATTTTCTCTAACACAAGTAAACAGTAAATAGCAAAACTTTTTTTCCTTTTTATTTTTTTTTTTTTGTATATTTAAGATAAAAGACTACATTTTTTCCAACTCTATTATAATTAGCCACAAATGCTGTTGCCAGTAAAAGACTCACAGGTGTAGTTGAGGTAATTGCTGGATAGGTAAAAGAAAAATCGCAGACAACAGGTTTTGTTCCAGTTTAAATAAAATAAATCGAAAACTACAGACTTATTTTAATGCAGATAAAAGTTTTTCTTTGAGGTCGGAAAAACAAATTAGTTGCCATTTTTTGTAGGTTTTCTTTTTATAGGATGTAAAAAAATGTTTTATTATGTTGTATTTAGTCAAACAAAAAAGTTTGATGCATTTTTTTTTTGCTGCATCGATATAAAAGTTTTCATAGTCGTAGGTATAATGGGAGTTATAGTCTTATTTAGAATCATAGTCAAAGATTCATAGTCAGAGTAATTGTCAGAGTTATAGTCATTGTCAGATTCATAGTAAGAGTCATAGTCTGAGTTATAGTCTGAGTTATAGTCAGAATCATAGTCGTAGTCTGATTCATAGCTAGAGTCACGGTCATGGTCAGGGTCATTACCAGCGTCATGGTCACAGTCATAGTTAAAATCATAGTCATGGTCATTTTCAGAGTCATAGTCAGAGTCATAGTCAGAGTCAAAGTCAAAGTCATAGTCAGAGTCATAGTCAGAGTCGTAGTCAGAGCCATAGTCAGAGTCATTGTCAGAGTCATAGTCAGGGTCATAGTCAGAGTCGTAGTCAGAGTCATAGTCAGAGTCATTGTCAGAGTCATAGTCAGGGCCATAGTCAGAGTCGTAGTCAGAGTCGGAGTCATAGTCATAGTCAGAGTCATAGTCATAGTCATAATCATAGTCAGAGTCATAATCATAGTCAGAGTCAGAGTTATAGTCAGAGTCATAGTCATAGTTATAATCATAATCGTAGTCAGAGTCATAGTCATAGGCAGAGTCATAGTCATAGTCATAGTAAGATTCATAGCCAGAGTCATAGTCAGAGTCATAGTCAGATTCATAGTCATAGTCAGCGTCAGAGTCATAGTCAGAGTCATAGTCAGAGCTAGAGCCAGAGCCAGAGTCATAGTCAGATTCATTGTTAGGGTCATAGTCAAAGTCAGAGTCATAGTCATATTCAGAGTCATAGTCAGAGTAATAGTCAGAGTCATAGTTGGAGTCAGAGTCATAGTCTTAGAGTTAAAGTAAGAGTCATAGTTGGAGTCAGAGTTATAATCTGAGTCATAGTCAAAGTCAGAGTCAAAGCCAGAGCCATAGTTGTAGTTAGAGTTATAGTCGATTCATGGTAAAAGTCATGGCCAGAGTCATAGTTGCAGTTAGAGTGATAGTCATAGTCAAAGTCAGATTCATAGTCAGAGTCATAGCCAGAGTCATAGTAAGATTCATGGTCAGATTCATAGTCATAATCATAGTCATAGACGGAGTTAGAGTCATAGTCATTGTCAGTGTCATATTTATAGTCATAGTCAAAAACTCTAAAAACAAAAACCCTAATTAAACCTAAGCAATATTGTAGCAAACCCTTTAATAACGACCACATTATCCACATACTTAGTACAAACAAATCTCGCCACTAAAAAATGATTTAAAATATGTGTATATGTGTGTCTACACACATCCACTGGTATTAGTTTTAAGTGGCAGATTCAGACACAAAGTGCACCTTTGAGTACAAAAAGACACAAAAAATTATAAGTACAACTAAACATTTAAGCACTAACAAGGTATTAGCAAAAAGTGCTGCTGCATTTAGTTGCAAACGTTTTGGAGATAAACTTTATTTTATTTTTTTTTAGTTGACTACTTATAAATGTTTAAAGGTATTTTTTATAAAATAGTTTTTTTATTATAATATTTTGCCATAATTTTTTGTAGACGTTTTTGTTGTTTATAAAAGTTGTTTTGTGACAGTTGTTGGCGTTTTTGTTTAGTGTTTAGCTGAAACTTAGTGAGAACGATTTATATCCGGGCGGATAAAAGAACATTCATGTACACACTTTAGTTTGTATGAATGTAGAGGTGGTGGTTCTTAACCCTCTAGTAAACATAGGTTTTAAATTTTTGAAGGAACGCTATTCTACAAGAAGTTAATTATTGGACATAATTATCCCTGTTTTATTAGAAGGAACTAACTATATTTTGCCTCAGATACAGATATTATTATTTCAAATGGTAAACCAATATTAAGCTTATTCTATCTTCACATTTATTATTAAGCTGATTTGATACTAACAACATTTTTGGACCTCAAAGGATTTAAGCTTGTTGCTTTTATCGTTGCCCCATTTTTTTCCTCTGTCATTTCTGCCCAATGTGCGTGTCTGTATAAGCTATAGCTTAAAAAAGAATCATTTTTTGTATATAAATATTTGTTGTTATTTTTTCACATATGTACGCTTAAATAGTTTTACCCTGACACACAGCCACTTAGTCTTAAAATCTTTTGAAAGTGGCCGGGAGAGCCAAAAAAAAGGTAAAACTTGTTATATTTTTTTTTTGCCAAAAATAATGTTAAACTAAATTGCACTTTATATGTCATCCTAGAAATATGTTATATGAAATAAAACTTATAAAAGGATTTTGTTTTTTATGGGCATACGGTTGAGTTGATTGCAGAAGATTTAGTTAGGGGGGAAATAAAAAAAACTAGTCATAGTTGGAATCATAGTAATATTCATAGTCAAAATTAGATTCATTGTTAAAATCAGAGTCATTGTTAAAGCCAGAGTCATTGTTAAGGTCAGAGTAATAGTCGTAGCCATTGTCATTGTCATAGTTATAGTCAGAGTCATAGTCAGAGTCATACTTAGAATCAGAGTCATATTCAGAGTCATAGTCAGTCGTTGTTATAATCAGAGTCATAGTGAAAGTCAGAGTCATAGTCATAGTCATAGTCATAGTCATAGTCAGAGTCATAGTCATAGTCAGAGTCATAGTCAGAGTCATAGACAGAGTCAAAGTCAAAGTCAAAGTCATAGTCATATTCAGAGTCATAGTCAGAGTGAAAGTCATACTCATAGTCAGAGTCATAGTTAGAGTCATAGTCAGAGTCATAGTCAGAGTCAGAGTCAAAGTCATAGTCAGAGTCATAGTCAGAGTCATAGTCAGAGTCATACTCAGAATGAAAGTCATACTCATAGTCAGAGTCATAGTCAGAGTCATAGTCAGAGTCATAGTCAGAGTCATATTCAGAGTCATAGTTAGAGTCATAGTCAGAATCAAAGTCATAGTCATATTCATAGTCAGAGTCATAGTCATAGTCAGAGTGAAAGTCATACTCATAGTCAGAGTCATAGTTAGAGTCATAGTCAGAGTCATAGTCAGAGTCAGAGTCAAAGTCATAGTCATAGTCATAGTCATATTCATAGTCAGAGTCATAGTCAGATTGAAAGTCATACTCATAGTCAGAGTCATAGTTAGAGTCAGAGTCAAAGTCATAGTCATATTCATAGTCAGAGTCATAGTCAGAGTCATATTCAGAGTCATAGTTAGAGTCATAGTCAGAATCAAAGTCATAGTCATATTCATAGTCAGAGTCATAGTCATAGTCAGAGTGAAAGTCATACTCATAGTCAGAGTCATAGTTAGAGTCATAGTCAGAGTCAAAGTCATAGTCATATTCATAGTCAGAGTCATAGTCAGAGTCATATTCAGAGTCATAGTTAGAGTCATAGTCAGAATCAAAGTCATAGTCATATTCATAGTCAGAGTCATAGTCATAGTCAGAGTGAAAGTCATACTCATAGTCAGAGTCATAGTTAGAGGCATAGTCGGAGTCAAAGTCATAGTCATATTCATAGTCAGAGTCATAGTCAGATTGAAAGTCATACTCATAGTCAGAGTCATAGTTAGAGTCAGAGTCAAAGTCATAGTCATATTCATAGTCAGAGTCATAGTCAGAGTCATATTCAGAGTCATAGTTAGAGTCATAGTCAGAATCAAAGTCATAGTCATATTCATAGTCAGAGTCATAGTCATAGTCAGAGTGAAAGTCATACTCATAGTCAGAGTCATAGTTAGAGTCATAGTCAGAGTCATATTCATAGTCATATTCATAGTCAGAGTCATAGTCAGAGTGAAAGTCATACTCATAGTCAGAGTCATAGTTAGAGGCATAGTCAGAGTCAAAGTCATAGTCATATTCATAGTCAGAGTCATAGTCAGATTGAAAGTCATACTCATAGTCAGAGTCATAGTTAGAGTCAGAGTCAAAGTCATAGTCATATTCATAGTCAGAGTCATAGTCAGAGTCATATTCAGAGTCATAGTTAGAGTCATAGTCAGAATCAAAGTCATAGTCATATTCATAGTCAGAGTCATAGTCATAGTCAGAGTGAAAGTCATACTCATAGTCAGAGTCATAGTTAGAGTCATAGTCAGAGTCAAAGTCATAGTCATATTCATAGTCAGAGTCATAGTCAGAGTGAAAGTCATACTCATAGTCAGAGTCATAGTTAGAGTCATAGTCAAAGTCATAGTCATAATCATATTCATAGTCAGAGTCATAGTCATAGTTAGAGTCATAGTGCGAGTCATAGTCAGAGTCAAAGTCAGAGTCATATTCATAGTCAGAGTCATAGTCACAGTCATAATCAGAGTCATAGTCCGAGTCATTATCATAGTCAGAGTCATAGTCATAGTCAGGGTCATAGTCAGAGTCATAGTCATCAGAGTCATAGTCATGGGCAAAATAGGTTCACATTTAGTTAGAGCTGCCATATAACCCCTCCCCGGAAATCACTTTAATTTAGATAAATTGAATACAACTCTAATAGCTATGACGACTTAATTAAGAGAACAGAGAAGTTTTATGCAAATATTAGTCAGTATATCAAATTTTATAAGAATCGTTCCATATTTGACCAAAGCTTTCATATAAAAACCACTCAAATGCTACAAACGCCAGTTAAAAGATATTAAATTATAAACTTTGACAGATATGGCCACTAAGTTTTGCATAAATAAGCTTTATATAAATACCAGCCAGCATATAAAATGTTCCTTTTTATATCTGCAATCAAAAAGATTTAGAGGTACAAGATTTTGTAAATTTTAAAAAATGATTGCAACTGAAAGCATTATTTCATTTCCTGGAAACATAAGTTAAATACTAATAGAATAGTAAATATTTTAATATAATATATAAAGTAACTTCTTACTAAAATCATAATAATAATAAACCTTAAGCTAGATCTTACCATTTGCATTTCTGTTAAGGGTTTCATTACGAGAAAGAAAACTAAAAATTCTAATCAGCAAAATTTCATATTATTTTCATAAATTAAACACATTTATGTATGCAATTATATAAAATTGGCTTGTAATACAAGTTTAATAGCAACAATTTTAAAAAAGCAATTTCCAATATTTAAATGCTTTAGAGTAATATAAAAAGTTTTTTTTTTTTGATATTTTTTGGTTAATATTCTTTTTATCAAAAATTCCAAACACATACGTGTTGTGTGTTAAAAAAATGATAATCACGTAAAACATTTACATAAACACGCACGAAATGACACTCGCACACACACACTTTTCAATATGTTTGCATAAAATATTTTAAATTTTCTCTGTGTGTGTAAGTATATACAAAAAAGTTTTATATGTGTGAGTTTAAACTTTTCAATTGGTTTTCCTTTAATATTTGGTAATAAAATAAATTTTGGATTTTCATGTTGTTTTCTTTTTTCATTCTGGATAACTTTGGAAAATTGTTTCAAAAAATTTTTTGTTTAATCATGTTTAGTAAAACATTAATTTTAATGCATTCACACACACAAACACATACATAATTGTTGATTTTATTATATTATATTTAAATAGACATTTAACAAAATTATTCTTATAATATATAATTATATATTTTGATATTTTGTACGTGTAAACGTATTATAAAACAATGTAACACATTTAAGCTTACCCTTTGTATTTGTTGTTGTTGTTTGAAAACGTGTTGTAATTGTTGTAATTCGTTTAAGAAAGAGTTGTAGTAAGTAAATATTAGGTATAAAAAAGAAGTACAAAAAGTAAAGTATAAAATTAGGAGAGAAAAAGTTTTTTAAGAAAAGGAGAGCTTTATACTCATTATTATGGATTTTTTTATTAAAAATTTTTCTAAAGAAAAATATTTTTGTCTAAAAATTTTCAATAGAAAAATATTTTTATCCAAAAATTTTCTATAGAAAAATATTTTTATCTAAAATTTTTCCACAGAAAAATATATTTAAAGAAAATTTTTGTACAGAAAAATATGTTTATAGAAAAATTTTCTACAGAAAAATATTTTTACCGAAAAGTTTTCTACAGAAAAACGTTTGATCGAAAAATTTTCGATACAAAAATTCTCTATAGAAAAATTATTGATAAAATGTTTTTCCATAGAAAAATTTCGATAAAAATATTTTTCTGTTCAAAAATTTTTGATAAAAATATTAATTGTCTATAAAAAAAATTTTGGATAAACAAATTTTTCTGTAGAAAAATTTTCGACAAAAATATTTTTCTATAGAAAATTTTCGATAAAAATATTTTTCTAAAAAAAATTTTTCTATAGAAACAATTTCTATAAAAAAGTTTTTTTGTAGGAAATTTTGAATAAAAGTATTATTTTATAGAATCATTTAAGATAAATTTTTCTATAGGAAAATTTAGGACTAAAATATTTTTCTATATAAAATTTAAGATAAAAGAATTTTTCAATAGAAACATTTAGGATTAAAATATCTTTCTATAAAAAATTAAGATAAAAATATTTTTCTATAAAAAAATTTAAAATACAAATATTTTTCGTTAGAAAAATATTCGATCAAAAAACTTTTTTTATAAAAAATTTTCGATAAAAAATTTTTCTTTAGAAAAGTCAATAGAAAAATTTAGGATTAAAATATTTTTCTATAAAAAATTAAGATAAAAATATTTTTCTATAAAAAAATTTAAAATACAAATATTTTTCTTTAGAAAAATATTCGATCAAAAAACTTTTTTTATATAAAACATTTTCGATAAAAAATTTTTCTATAAAAAAATGTTTCTTTAGAAAAAATTAAAAAAAAAAAAATATTTTCTTTTGGAAAAATTATCGATCAAAATATTTTCTATAGCAAAATTTTAGATGTAAATATTTTTCTATAAAAAAATTTTCGATAAAAATGTTTTTCTATAAAAAAATTTTCGATAAAAAAATTTGGAAATTTTTCGATAACAATTTTTTTATAAAAAAATTAATACAAAAAAATTTTCTATAAAAAATTTTTTCTTCAGAAAAATTTTTTTTATCCCGAATTTTTTTTAAAGAAAAAATTTTTGTTGAAAATTTTTGTATAGAAAATTTTATTGGATTTTTTCGATAAAAATTTTTTTTATAAAAAAATGAATACAAAAAAATTTTCTATAAAAAATTTTTTCTACAGAAAAATTTTTTTATCCCGAGTTTTTTTATAGAAAAAATTTTTTTTTGAAAAATTTTTAGAAAATATTTTTGTTGAAAATTTTTCTGTAGAATAAAATTTTGATCATAAATTTTTCTACAGAAAAAATTCTTTATGAAACATTTTTCTATAGAAAAATTTCTTAATCGAACACTTTTCTATAAAAAAGTTTCTTTATCCAACATATTTTTTTCGAAAATTTTTATATAGAAAAATTTCTTCATCGAAATTTTTTCTACAGAAAAAATTTTATAAAAATTTCTATACAAACATATTTGGATCGAAGATTTTCAATTGAAAAAATTTTGTATTGAAAATTTTTCTATAGAAAAATTTTTTTAAAAATATTTTAGCCAAAAATGTCTCTGTAGAAATAAATTTTTATCGTAAATCTTTCTTCAGAAAAAATCTTTATGAAACAATTTTCAATAGAAAAATTTCTTTGTCGAACACTTTTCTATAAAAAAATTTCTTAATCGAACATATATCTATAGAAAAATTTCTTTGTCGAAAATTTTTCTATAGAAAAATTTTTTTAACGAAAGCTTTCTATAGAAAAATATTTTTATCTTAAATTTTTCCATAGTAAACTTTCTTTTTTAAATTTTTTTTTTATAAAAAATACATTTATCGAAAATTTAGATATGAAAATTTTTTATCGAAAATTTTTCTATAGAAAAATTTTTTTATCGAAAATTTTTATATAGAAAAATTTTTTTTCAATATATATTTTTCTTTCTTCGACCTTCTTCCTTTTTCGCAAAAATAAAAATCTGGTTGAGCTTGAGGTCTTTGTTTTTATTATTTATTAAATATATTTATTTAATATTTAATCAATATTTCGCCATCCATTGGATAGCATCATCAGGATAATGAGTGACAATAAACCAGACAACATTTGTTTACCTCCAGTTTGCCTTTTTCTATAGAAAAGAGTGCAATTTTAACATTAAGGCAAACTAGACGTAAACAAATGTTGTCTGGTTTATTGTCACTCATTATCCTGATGATGCTATCCAATGGATGGCGAAATATTGATTAAATATTAAAAAAATTTTTTTATCGAAAATTTTTTTACTGAAAATTTTTCTATAAAAAAATTTTTTTATCGAAAATTTTTCGATAGAAAAATTTTTTTATCGAAAATTTTTCTATAGAAAAATTTTCGATAAAAAAAAATTTTTAACAAAAATTTTTTTATCGAAAGTTTTTCTATAGAAAAATTTTTTTATCGAAAATTTTTCTATAGAAAAATTTTTTTATCGAAAATTTTTCGATAGAAAAATTTTTTTGTCGAAAATTTTTCTATAGAAAAATTTTGTTATCGAAAATTTTTCTACAGAAAAAATTTTTTATCGAAAATTTTTCTATAGAAAAATTTTTTTATCGAAAATTTTTCTATAGAAAAATTTTTTTATCGAAAATTTTTCTATAGAAAAATTGTTTTATCGAAAATTTTTCGATAGAAAATTTTTCTATAGAAAATTTTTTTTATCGAAAATTTTTCTATAGAAAAATTTTTTTATCAAAAACTTTTTCTATCGAAAAATTTCTTTATCAAAAACTTTTTCTATCGAAAAATTTCTTTATCAACAATTTTTTATCAAAAATTTTTCTATATAAAATTTTTTTATTGAAAAAAATTTTTAATCGAACATTTTTCTATAGAAAAGTTTGTTTCAAGAAAATTTTTTTACAATAAAAACAAATTTTTCTATAGAAAAATTTTTTTAACGTAAATTTTTCTATAGAAAGATTTTTTTATCAAAAAAAATTTTTATCAAAAATTTTTTTATACAAAATTTTGTTTAAAAATAGCTCCTGTATAAAGCTCTCCTTTTGGAATGGAAAAAAAATTAAGCAAAGTGGGTTTGAAATAAATAAATTTAAAAAAATTTCAAGATTAAAGCAAGTGTTTATAGTATTTAGAATAAAATAGTATTGAAAAGAAAAGTTTAGTTGAGTATTTTAGATTAATTGTTTTAAAAATCAAATAAATTTTAATTTCCAAATGTATTTATTTCAACGTTTATTTAGGATTCAACGAAATAAAGGTGACATTTTGTTAAATAAGTGATTTATTAATGTTTCCGAATGTGGATAAAATTTGGTGTATGTGGTGGAAAGTAGATAACGTTAAACAAAATTTGAAAGGGAATAACTAAGAATAATTTAAATAGGAGTTTAAATGAGAGTTTTATTAAGAGTTTTAATGATTTTTTTTGTTAGTTATTCCCTTTTGAATTTTAGCTATCTTTATGTTTTGTGGTTAACAAATGTTTGTTGAGGTGCGCTTAAATGTCAGTTTTAGGTTTTCATTATATTATTTTTGATAAAATGATTAATTTAAATTGTATTGCATTTAAATCGTATTTAAAATCGTATTATTTTATATATATTGTTTAAATGTTTTTATATGATTTTTTATTTATTTATTTTAAAATGTGTTTAGTTTGTTTTTGATTAAATTAAAATTTTTAAATATATTTTTTGCTGATTTTTTTGGTTATAAAAGCAGTGGCGTGTTTTCTTTTTTTTTTTGTTGAAAAACATTTAAAGGCTTTTTTGGGTATGAGTTCAGAAATAAATCTAACATTTATTGAGTTTTAGTGTGAAAGCAATTGATTTTGAAGAAACTTGGTCTAGGCGTATGAGTGATAAACAATAAATTTCTTCAAGCAATATCACTCATACGCATAGAGTGGTAACAATTAATCGAATGCTTTCTTGCTCCACCAAGGCGTATGATTGTTGAGTATGGAATTCTTTTCCTACAAATATCAATCATACGTATGAGTGCTAAGAACAACAATTTCTTTTATATGAACTCTAATGATGTTATCCTTATTTCTTAACCATTTAATGAATCTTAAAGCTTAAATTTGCTCATGTTTCATAGAAATTAAGCATTTTTTTAATTTTGCCCTTAAAATGTTAAATGTTTTATTATCAACTTTGCTTTTTCTTGCCTGGCCACAAAAAAATATAAAGCTAATTTTGCTGTTTTTTTCAATAAACACAAACACAAAAGTTACAGTGAAATGCAAATGTTTTGCTGCTGCTGATTATTTGGTTAATGTTAATACATTGAAAACAATTGTTTTTTTTTTCTTCCAATAACTAAAATGCCAGACATATACAGATACACATAGACACAGATACATAATCACAAACATATACATTTAAAGTTCAGTAGTACATGTATTGCATTTATAATTAATGTTTATTAGTGTTATATTTAATTTTTCATTTTAATTTAATGATAAACTGTAATGGATTTTAATAAAAATGAATGAATGATATTTTAAACTTATGGTGATAATTTAATGATTTAATTTATATATATATGTATATTAATTTGATTTTTAGCTTAGTTTTTGATAAGACAACGAGAACATTAATAATGTTACGATAAAGATGTTCATAGCTAATCATATAACTGAAGGTTAATTAAGGCTAATAAGGATTTATGATTATTAGTTTTATTATTAGTTTTAGATATTAATTAAAGGTAATTTAGTGTAAAAATTTAGGATATGAATTATAATGAAAAGAGTTTAAGTCACAAAATAGTTAATTTGATAATTAAGTCATTTTTTTATTTATAGATTTTACTGAAATATTAATCTCTTTTCATTATTCATTCATATATTTTAAATAACAGGATTTAAAAAGTAAATTTTTTAACTTATTTTTATTTAAGTATATTTTAAATTATGGGTTTATTTAAAATAATTGGTTTAGCATTAGAAAATTTACCCTTTAATAAATAAAATTTGTCCAGAATATATTTACAAATCAAAACTTCAACACTATAAGGCCTTAGGTCTTATGAAAATGCATAAAAAGCAAAGAATTTTTTTAAGATCTTTATTAAGAATTGAGGCCCTATATTCCATTCAAGGAGTCAAGGATAACAGAAGAAGAAAGTTGTATTAAAAACTGAATCAGGAAATTAAATTTGAAGTTAGTTATTATTTCTCAAGGCCTTCAATTATTTTAGAAACAGAAATAATTAAGGAACTGATAAAGAACTATATTAAGAGTTTTATAATAAGTTGAATTAAGAAGCGATTCAAGAATTGAAGCCGGATCTTCAGGAGATAAGTGAAGAACAATAAGTGAAGAACAAACTCGAATTAACAACCGAAACCATTAATAAATAGAGCATAAAATACTAGCGAGTGACTTTTGTGCATGAATTTCACCTTTTCAAATTCAACAGCGGAACAGGGAAGCATAAATCTTTTAGTATAACCACTACTGCGATAGCTGTCGAGAAGACATTCGATTAGGACTTAAAAGTTTTTTATTGAACATTTTCGATACACAATTTTTTCTATAGAAAAATTTTTAATAAAATCATATTTTTTCATAAAGAAATTATCAATAAAAATATTTTTCTATAGAAAAATTTTCGTTAAAAAATTTTTTTAAAGAAAAATTTTCGAAAAAAAAACTTTCTTAGAAAAATTTAAGATAAAAAAAATGTTTCTTGAAAAAATTTCGATAAAAATTTTTTCAATAGAAGCATTTTCTATAAAGACATTCATAGAAACATTTTTAATAAAAATATTTTTTTATGGAAGAATTTTCGACAAAAATATTTTCTATAGAAAAGTTTACATAAAAATTTGTTTCTATAGAAAATTTTTTTCAATAATAAATTTTCTAATGAAAAATTATTGATAAACATAGTTTTTTATACACGAATTTTCGGTAAGTTTTTCTATTTTTGCATAGATAATTTTTTTCTACATACAATTTTTTTTATCGAAAATTTTTCTATTATTTCTATGGATTTTTTTTAATGATAATTTTTTGATAGAAATTTTTTTTTGCAACAGAAAAATTTTTTTATTTAATATTTTTCTATTGAAAAATTTTTTTATTGAAAAATTTTCTACAAATAAAATTTTTTATTGAAAATTATTTTATAAACAATTATTTTTATTAAAAAATTTTCTATGGAAACAAATTTTTTCTACAAATATTTTTATCAGAAAATAAACCATAGAAAAATGTTTCTTAAAATAGTCGTCCATAGAAAAATTTATTAATCAACAATTTTCCATAAAAAATGCTTTTGTTGAAAATTGTTCTAAAGAAAACATTTTTAATGGAACAATTTTTTTTTTAATTTTTTTACAGAAAAAATTTTTTTCAATAATAAATTTTCTAATGAAAAATTATTGATAAACATAGTTTTTTATACA
Organism: Stomorhina lunata; assembly: GCA_933228675.1. Taxonomy (NCBI): domain Eukaryota; kingdom Metazoa; phylum Arthropoda; class Insecta; order Diptera; family Rhiniidae; genus Stomorhina; species Stomorhina lunata. The sequence goes on from OW121741.1 coordinate 13,331,892, forward strand.
CGAATTTTCGGTAAGTTTTTCTATTTTTTCATAGAAAATTTTTTTCTACATACATAGAAAAATTTTTCCAATCAAAAATTTTTCTATAGGAAAATTTTTCTAAAGAAAAATTTTTGTTGAAAATTTTCCGTTTTTCATAAAAAAATTTTTTAATGGTAATTTTGCTATAGAATTTTTTTTTTTTGAAATTTTTTCTATAGAAAAACATCTTTTTATCAGCAGAGAAATAGTTTTGTTGAAACTCTTTTAACAGAAAAATTTTTTTATCTAAAATTTTTCTACAGAAAATTTTTTTTATCGAAAAGTTTTTACTGATTTGATTTTTTTTTGCAAAAATTTTTTTATCAAAAATTGTTCCTTAGAAAATTTTTATTGAACATTTTTCTGTAGAATATTTTTTATCAAAATTTTTAATGGAATCAAATTTTTGTGGAAATAAATATTTTTTTAAAAAAATTTTTTCTATAGAAAAAAATTTGTATCTAAAATATTTCTACAAACAAATATTTGTCAACATTTTTTTATGGGAATTTTTTTTAGAAAATACAAAAATATTTTTATCAAAAATTGTTCCTGAAAAAAATGTGTATCAAAAATGTTTTCTTTAGAAAAAATTTGCCTATAGAAAAAAATGTTGATCGAAATTTTGTCTGTAAGAAATTATTTTGATCGAAATTTTTTCTTCAAAATCATTTTCTGTATCGAAAATTTTTCTACACAAAAAATTTTTCACGAAAATTTTTCTACAGAAAAATATTTTTATCGAAATTTTTACAAAAAAAAAATATTGAAATTTTGTCTATAGAAAATTTTTGTTTTTATCAAAATTTTTTCTATAGAAAGTTTTTTTTCTATAGAAAAATTTTTTCTATGGAAAAGTTTTTTCTATAGAAAAGTTTTTTCTATAGAAAAGTTTTTTATCGAATTTTTTTCTATAGATAAAATTTTTTTATAAAAATTTTTTCTATCGAAAATTTTATTATAGAAAAATTTTGCTATCGAAAATTTTTCTATAGAAAAATATTTTTATCTAAAATTTTTCTACAGAAAAATGTTTTATCGAAATTGATTTGGAAAATTAGTTTATCGAAAATTTTTCTATAAAAAAAATTTTTCATTAGAAAATTTTTTATTGGAAAAATTTTTTTATAAAAAATTTTCTTTGAAAAATTTTTATCAAAAATTTTTCATAAGAAAATTTTTTATCAAAAATTTTTCTAAAGAAAAATTGTTATCAAAAAATTTTCTATAGAAAAATATTTTTATCAAAAACATCTTCAATAGAAAAATATTTTTATCAAAAAAATCTTCAATAGAAAAATATTTTTATCAAAAAGTCTTCCATAGAAAAATATTTCTATTAAACATTTTTCCATAAAAAAATATCTTTATCAAAAATTTCCATTCCATGAAGAGGTAATCGGTGAATAAATAGATCAGAATGATCAAGAGTAAATAAATTCGATTCGATTTGATTAATAGGGGGAACTTAGTTTTAAACAGGTGGCTTTGGCTTTCATGTTAATCACAAAGCACTTGATAGTATATGTGAGCCTATTTGCAAGACATTAACTTTATTTTTCTTTTACTACAAGGAAAGATAAGCTATCTTAGTAATTTTCTGATTTTCAAATGTTAGGAATATAGCGATTTTGGCCCCTTGCAAAGCCATATATATAACATGTCTGCTCATCAGAAATACTACGAAAAGGCGGCATTGGAAAAACTTCTTTAGTTGTGTTAGAGGTTAATCTATAGTAGAGATTCATCTGAAATATCAGGCATCGAAAAATGCTAACGACATTGCCTTCAAAAGAGCTGGGATTGATAGGTCTAATATTCTTCGGTTTCGTAGACTTGGAAATTATGACTACCTCACATTTGATCCATGATGCAGGTATATAAGATAATCTTAAATATAGATCTTAATATGTCAGGCTATAATTAGAGCAGAATTATGTTTAAATGGAGTAGGAAATCTAGTTTAAATTATTAGAAGTAAACAAACTTTAAATGTACTTAAATAATCTAGATATAGATTTAAAATAAACCGGAAACGGACAGGCAACAAACCGGAAATGATTTGTAAATTAACTGGATTCTATTTTTTTTTGAAATTTTATCTCTTAAAGGGTTAATTTTTGAGGTTTATTGAATAAATTTAATTAGTTTTTGTTTTTATTTATAAATTAGTTTATTAATGTATAACTTATGATGACTTTTTGATACTAATTTCTAATTGTTTGATTGAGGGATTGGACTTTGTTTTTCACATATTGACGCTTCTTGTATTGCTCTGTGAGATTTAAATTGACAATACTTGAAAGTTATTTGGCCCAAAATAAAAAATCATTAACAAATTATATTTCAAATAATTGTAATTTTTGTTTGAAAATTTAATGAATAAGGTCTTGTTAAAAATTAAGTGGCTAAATAAAGTCAAGTATTGTTTGGTTTAACCAGAGATATTACACCAGCATATTGTTTATAAAATGTTAAATTTTTTAGTTTAAATTTTTCAGTTTTTAATTTAGATTAAAGGGATACAATTTTAATTAGTTTGATTTCAAGGACTTAAGAAATTTGAAAATTTTGAAAGAAATTAAAAATTGTTTTGTTAAGTTATAAGGATAAATTCCTTTTTGGAAAAAAGAAACTTTGAAAACAATAACTTGTATAATATTCTGGTTAAACGGGGAGAGGGGAGAGGAGGTGAACTAAGGGGTTAAAAGAGGGGTAACTAGGAATTGGTTATTAATCAGGAATGTTAGTTTTTTGGATGCTAGAGAATGATTAGTTTAAATGTTAGATTATTTTGATATATAAAACTTTTGGTTATGGTTAATTGGTTGATTTTTTTTGTTTTGATAAGGTTTATTTTACAATGTAAGGCCCACATAAACGGCAAGCTGACAATGTACACTCCCACTTTTTTTGGTTTTTTTTTGTCCAGTTTCATTTGGTGACCACTGCGTATGTAAACTACTCTTATTGAAATGGTTACATACTTTTAAGTATTTTTAGGTTTTTTTGAGATTTTTTATGTTAAATTTTTTATATGTTTGAAATGTTAGTTTATGTCTTTTTTTAGGTTTGAACAAAAAATTTTATATTTTATTTTAGTAAAAATGAAACAAATTTTTTTTTTTATTTATAAACAACTAAAAATTTTAGAGCTTTATTTTTGGTTTTATGATGATATTTTTAAAGAAATGATAATTTTGTTTCAAATGATTTTTAAACCAACAAAATGATTTTTAAAATTTTTCAATTGTTAGTAGTTAAAACTATTTATTTAAATTTAATTCATGTTAAAATTTTTTGTATTTAAATTAAATATAATACAAAGTGCTGTTTGTTAAAAGCTCAAATACAAATTATCACAAAATTAAAAAAAAATATATAAAAAAAATTTTAACAAAAAAGAAGCCATTTATACAAGTTTGTCTCATTGGCCAATGAAACATTTTGCTTACCTTTTTCATGAAATTTTTAAACTTAAAAAAATTCCTTTAAAAAATTTTTCAAAAAAAATCAAATTTCATCTTAAGTAGCCTTAGAAAATATTTATAACAATACCTAGTTTTCAATACAAGAAACTTATTTGATTAATAAAATAATTATTATATTAAAAATCCCCTTTTTTTTAATAACAAAAAGATTCCTCTTAATTTTTTCTAGAAATATTTGAAAATACCTGTTGTACATGAGCACATCCGGTTTCCATAATTTATTGGGTGTTATTCTTAAATCCTTGACGCCACCATATTCTGTGTCATTCCATCTTAAGTTATAGTCATTCCACTCCTGAGGGTTTTTGGTTTTATACCGAAATTTAATAAAACGATGACAAGAAAATAAAATTGATTAGAAGAAAAACTTTAAAATGTTCAGGGAATAAAATAAAGCAAAAATAAAATTTGAATATGCAAAAACTTTAATAAACATAAAGTGAATTTAAAAAAGAAAAAAAAATTGTATCAAAAATTTCTATATAGAAAATTTTTGTAATGAAAATTTTTTTATTAAACATTTTTCTATAAAAAACTTTTTTTTAACAAAAATTTTCTATAAAAAAAATTTTTTTTTTCAAAAAATTTTCCATAGAAAATTTTTTATCAAAAAATTTTCTATAAAAAATATTTCAATAGAAATTTTTTATCAAAAATTTTTCCATAGAAAATTTTTTTATCAACATTTTTCTATGGAAATTTTTTTTATCAAAATTTTTCTGTAGAAATGTTTTTTATCAAAATTTTTTTGTAGAAAAATTTTTTATCAAAATATTTTTATAAAAAAATTTTCCGTAGAAAAAAATTTCTTTCGAAAATTTATCCATAGAAAAATATTTTTGTCAAAATTTTTTCTGTAGAAAAATATTTTTATCAAAAATTTTTCTATTAAAAAATATTTTGATCAAAAATTTTTCTATAGATAAATATTTTTATCAAAAATTTTTATTTAGAAAAATATTTTTTCAAAACTATTTTTATAGAGAAAAATTTTGGACTAAAATATTTATTGTAGTAAAATGTTTGATAAAAATATTTTTCTGTAGAAATTTCGAAAAAGAAAAATATTTGTTTAAAAAACTTTCTATGGCAAAATATTTTTATCAAAAATTTTTCTATAGAAATTTTTTTTATCAATAATTATTTATAGAAAATGTTTGATCATAAATTTTTATATAGAAAAATATTTTATAAAAAATTTTTCTATGGATAATTTTTTTATCAGAAATATTTTTATCCAAAATTATTTGAAGAAAATTTTTTTCTAAAAAATTTTTCTATGAAAAGTTTTTTTTTTAAATTTTTTATGAAAAATATTTTGATCAGATTTTTTTATAGAAAAAACTATTTGTATCAAAAATTTTTCGATAGAAAATATTTTTATTAAAAATTTTTTTATTGAAAAATTTTTCTATCAAAAATTTTTCTATAGAAAAATATTACTTTCGAAAATTTTTCTATAGAGAAATATTTCTATCGAAAATTTTTCTATAGAAAAATATTTCTATCGAAAAAAATTTTCGATAGAAATATTTTTCTATAGAAAAATTTTCGATAGAATTATTTTTCTATAGAAAAATTTTCGATAGAATTATTTTTCTATAGAAAAATTTTTGATAGAAATATTTTTCTGTAGAAAAATATTTTTTTTTAATTTTTCTATAGAAAAATATTTCTTTGTAAAATTTTTCTCTAAAAAAGTTTTTCTTTGGAAAATTTTTCTATAGAAATATACTTTTTTTTGGAGAATTTTTCTTTACAAAAAAGAAAGATATTTTTAAAATTTTTTTTGTAGAAAAATATTTCGTTGGAAAGCTTTTTTTATAGAAAATATTTTTTTGGAAAATTTTTCTATACAAAAATATTTCTTTGTAAAATTTTTCAATAGAAAAATATTTCTTTGGATAATTTTTTAATAGAAAAATATTTCTTTGGATGTTTTTTCTAGAGAAAAATATTTTTTTTGGAATTTTTTTTTACAGAAAATTATTTCTTTGGAAAAATTTTCTATTGAATTGAAATGAATTCTGAAACTCTTTAGAAAAAATTAAAATTTTCTAATTATTTTGCATATTTAAATTTTATTTTTTAGTAGGTTTTGGTCTTTCTATGTATTTAGTTATTTATTAATGTATGTGTATTTGTGTTGGTTTTAGTGTTAAATGAAATGGCGACACTAGAAAAAATCATATTTTATAATTATTTTAAGTTTTTGTTGAATTCAAATTAAAATCCATAACCTTTGCTATTATAATTACAAAATTAAGTTGGTCAAAGAAGCAAAAACTAAAGCAGCTATAAAAATTTTATATTAAAATTTTTCCTTTTTTTTACAAAAAACCACAACATCAATTTAAATATAATGAGTAAAATGAGAAAAACTTTTATAAAAACTATACTTTGATAATGGTAATAAGCAAAATTCTATATTTTTTATATGTAATAAAGTTATAATAAAAATCGAACTAAAGTAATTATTGAAGGTGACTGTGAAGTGGAAGAAAAAGTGTAAAAAAGGAGTGAATTATAGTAATAAAATAAATTAGAACTTGTAGTAGAACAAAAAAAATAGTTAAAGTATTTTTGTTGAAGAAGTTACGAAGTGAAATGGTATTGGTTTAATGCTAAAAGGAAGCAAACAAAAACTGTTGCATACTTAGAGGTTTATGTTTATTATGAGCTTAATCTTTACTCCAAAAATGTGTTAAAATGATAAATTTATTAAAAAAAAGTGTAAAAATATCATAAATAATTTAAAAAAGTTTTTAAAGAATTTTTTTAAATAACTAAAAAAACTTGCATACTTTTAGGTGCAGCTGTAAAGAATTTAAATTCCTGAAAAGTTTTTAATATTTATTTTCTGATAAATTTTATACTTTTCGGTTAGAGATGTTCTTTTTACTTTAGTTTGCCTTCAAGGCATACATGAAGTAGAGATTTTAAATACTTTGCCAAAAAATGTTTTTCTTTTAAGACACTTAAAGTTTATTGGTTTTCTGTGATTGTTGTCAGTTTGTTTGGCTAAGTACTTGAGTTCTTCTTGTGTACATTGAGGTATTTTTGAAAGAAAAGTAAGACAAACTGAAACTACTATTGTCTACTTTGGTAAAGTTGATAAATAGCAAGTGAAAAAAATTTCTCAGTTGTCATCTTTAAGAAAATGTTTTAAATGAAAATAACAAATTTGATGGGTTCCCTACTTTCTAAAGCAAGAGCCATAAGGGTTTGGTAGATTACCAGAATTACAGGTGATAATTACTTCTCAAAATTACACAAGTTCATAGTTAGATCAATAGTCTAATTACTAGTCTAGCCAACTGATTAGTTCAGTGCTGGCCCATGGTATAATTTATGATCCAGGCAATATAATTGACCATAGTTCAATAGTTCAATAATATTATATCAAATCGCAATCCATTGCCTAGTTCACAAATTTTCTCTATTAAAAAATGCTATAGTTTTTACTTTTTTCGATGGTTTAATTCACAGCTGGTCCATAGTACATGCTCGTAGCCACTCTAAAATATATAATGCCTAAATGTTAGGCAACAGTTTTTTTATTTAATAAATTTCCTAATTTGGATACTTAAAATAAAAGATCTTATTCATATTTATAGAAAAATATTTCTTTGGAAAATTTTGCTATAGAAAAACACTTGTTTCGAAATTTTTTCTATAGAAAAATATTTATTTGGAGAATTTTTTATACAAAAATATTTCCTAGGAGAATTTTTCTATAGAAAAATATTTATTTGGAGAATTTTTCTATAGAAAAATATTTCTTTGGAAAATTTTTCTATAGAAAAATATTTCTTTGAAAATTTATCTGTAAAAAAATATTTCTTTTGAAAATTTTTCTATAGAAAAATATTTCTTTGGAATATTTTATATATTTCTTTAAAAAATTTTTCTATAGAAAAATATTTCTTTGGAAAATTTTGCTATAGAAAAACATTTGTTTCGAAAATTTTTCCATACAAAAATATTTCTTTGGAAAATTTTTCTATAGAAAAATATTTCTTTGGAGAATTTTTCTATACAAAAATATTTTCTAGGAGAATTTTTCTATAGAAAAATATTTCTTTGGAGAATTTTTCTATAGAAAAATATTTCTTTGGAAAACGTTTCTATAGAAAAATATTTCTTTGGAAAATTTTTCTATAGAAAAATATTTTTTGGAAAATTTTTCTATAAAAAAACATTTCTTTGAAAAATGTTTCTATAGAAAAATATTTTTTTGAAAAATTTTTCTATAGAAAGATATTTCTTTGGAAAAATTTTCCAAAGAAATATTTTTCTATAGAAAAATGTTCCTTTGGAAAATTTTTCTGTAGAAAAATATTTCTTTGGAAAATGTTTCTATAGAAAAATATTTCTTTGGAAAATTTTCCATAGAAAAATATTTCTTTGGAAAATTTTTTCTATCGAAAAATATTTCTTTGGAAAATTTTTCTATCGAAAAATATTTCTTTGAAAAATTTTTCTTTAGAAAAATATTTCTTTGGAAAATTTTTTTATAGAAAAATATTTCTTTGGAAAATGTTTTTATAGAAAAATATTTCTTTGGAAAATTTTTCTATATCAAAATATTTCTTTGGAAAATTTTTCTATAGAAAAATATTTCTTTGGAAAATTTTTCTATAGAAAAATATTTCTTTGGAAAATTTTTCTATAGAAAAATATTTCTTTGGAAAATTTTTCTATAGAAAATTATTTCGTTGACTAATTTGTTTATAGAAAAATATTTCTTTAGAAAATTTTTCTAGCGAAAAATAATTCTTTAGAAAATTTTTCTATAGAAAAATATTTCTTTGGAAAATTTTTCTACAGCAAAATATATCTTTGGAAAATTTTTCTATAGAAAAATATTTCTTTAGAAAATTTTTCTATACAAAAATCTAAATTATATTACAGAAGCAATTTAATTGATAAGAAACTATTGCCTAACCTTAAGGCACTTTTGAACATATGAAGCCTATAATTAATATCATCAAGAAAATTCATTTGAATACCCTCTAAAACGCTCAAACCTTCATAATTAAAACTCAATGGGGCTCTTACAGAAAAATCCACTGCAAATTTGCATTTTCTGAAGGGTTTTTTAAGAATCCTTATTACCTTTGCCATTCAGACATACGTTTTTTATTCATGTTTTATTAAACTTTTTTATGGTTTTTACGTTTATGGTTTTCTTTTAGTGGTTACATTTAAATACTCTCCTAAATATAATATATGTGAGTCTCTATGTGCGTGTGTATTTTCAAAAGAACATTTAAGTTTATTTCCCCACCCTTTACTTCTCTAACAATTTTATATTTCATTTTTTTTTCTGTGTCATTGCTAAACGTTTTGTTGTCATTTGTGGTCATAGTGGTTAAAGTTTGAAATAGAGTTTTTGTTTGTGTGGGAGTAAATGAGTGTGTATGTGTTTGTGTGATTGTTATTTTTACTACCAACATTTATTCAGCTACCATTTTAATGTTGCAAAAGTTAACTGCTAAAGTTTTATGTTTAAACTTTTGCGGTTAAGTAAATAACAGGTTTATAGAGGAGCCCAACAAATTTTTTTTAAACTAATTGGTTTTTTTGGTTTCGAAATGAAAGACTGAAAAAAATTAAATTAAATACGATTACCTGTTTAGGGGCTCATTAGTGTTTAGAACATTTGTCTAACAATTTGGTTTGAATCTATAGAAAATAGTGTTGAAATATCAATTAAAGTTTTTGCGAAAATTGTTGGGAAACAAATAAAAAAAACTAATTAAAATTATTGAAAACCAAACTATAAAAGTTTAAATGAAGCTTTAATTTTAAACATAGTCTAGTCATAGTCTAGTCATAGTCTAGTCATAGTCTAGTCATAGTCTAGTCATAGTCTAGTCATAGTCTAGTCATAGTCTAGTCATAGTCTAGTCATAGTCTAGTCATAGTCTAGTCATAGTCTAGTCATAGTCTAGTCATAGTCTAGTCATAGTCTAGTCATAGTCTAGTCATAGTCTAGTCATAGTCTAGTCATAGTCTAGTCATAGTCTAGTCATAGTCTAGTCATAGTCTAGTCATAGTCTAGTCATAGTCTAGTCATAGTCTAGTCATAGTCTAGTCATAGTCTAGTCATAGTCTAGTCATAGTCTAGTCATAGTCTAGTCATAGTCTAGTCATAGTCTAGTCATAGTCTAGTCATAGTCTAGTCATAGTCTAGTCATAGTCTAGTCATAGTCTAGTCATAGTCTAGTCATAGTCTAGTCATAGTCTAGTCATAGTCTAGTCATAGTCTAGTCATAGTCTAGTCATAGTCTAGTCATAGTCTAGTCATAGTCTAGTCATAGTCTAGTCATAGTCTAGTCATAGTCTAGTCATAGTCTAGTCATAGTCTAGTCATAGTCTAGTCATAGTCTAGTCATAGTCTAGTCATAGTCTAGTCATAGTCTAGTCATAGTCTAGTCATAGTCTAGTCATAGTCTAGTCATAGTCTAGTCATAGTCTAGTCATAGTCTAGTCATAGTCTAGTCATAGTCTAGTCATAGTCTAGTCATAGTCTAGTCATAGTCTAGTCATAGTCTAGTCATAGTCTAGTCATAGTCTAGTCATAGTCTAGTCATAGTCTAGTCATAGTCTAGTCATAGTCTAGTCATAGTCTAGTCATAGTCTAGTCATAGTCTAGTCATAGTCTAGTCATAGTCTAGTCATAGTCTAGTCATAGTCTAGTCATAGTCTAGTCATAGTCTAGTCATAGTCTAGTCATAGTCTAGTCATAGTCTAGTCATAGTCTAGTCATAGTCTAGTCATAGTCTAGTCATAGTCTAGTCATAGTCTAGTCATAGTCTAGTCATAGTCTAGTCATAGTCTAGTCATAGTCTAGTCATAGTCTAGTCATAGTCTAGTCATAGTCTAGTCATAGTCTAGTCATAGTCTAGTCATAGTCTAGTCATAGTCTAGTCATAGTCTAGTCATAGTCTAGTCATAGTCTAGTCATAGTCTAGTCATAGTCTAGTCATAGTCTAGTCATAGTCTAGTCATAGTCTAGTCATAGTCTAGTCATAGTCTAGTCATAGTCTAGTCATAGTCTAGTCATAGTCTAGTCATAGTCTAGTCATAGTCTAGTCATAGTCTAGTCATAGTCTAGTCATAGTCTAGTCATAGTCTAGTCATAGTCTAGTCATAGTCTAGTCATAGTCTAGTCATAGTCTAGTCATAGTCTAGTCATAGTCTAGTCATAGTCTAGTCATAGTCTAGTCATAGTCTAGTCATAGTCTAGTCATAGTCTAGTCATAGTCTAGTCATAGTCTAGTCATAGTCTAGTCATAGTCTAGTCATAGTCTAGTCATAGTCTAGTCATAGTCTAGTCATAGTCTAGTCATAGTCTAGTCATAGTCTAGTCATAGTCTAGTCATAGTCTAGTCATAGTCTAGTCATAGTCTAGTCATAGTCTAGTCATAGTCTAGTCATAGTCTAGTCATAGTCTAGTCATAGTCTAGTCATAGTCTAGTCATAGTCTAGTCATAGTCTAGTCATAGTCTAGTCATAGTCTAGTCATAGTCTAGTCATAGTCTAGTCATAGTCTAGTCATAGTCTAGTCATAGTCTAGTCATAGTCTAGTCATAGTCTAGTCATAGTCTAGTCATAGTCTAGTCATAGTCTAGTCATAGTCTAGTCATAGTCTAGTCATAGTCTAGTCATAGTCTAGTCATAGTCTAGTCATAGTCTAGTCATAGTCTAGTCATAGTCTAGTCATAGTCTAGTCATAGTCTAGTCATAGTCTAGTCATAGTCTAGTCATAGTCTAGTCATAGTCTAGTCATAGTCTAGTCATAGTCTAGTCATAGTCTAGTCATAGTCTAGTCATAGTCTAGTCATAGTCTAGTCATAGTCTAGTCATAGTCTAGTCATAGTCTAGTCATAGTCTAGTCATAGTCTAGTCATAGTCTAGTCATAGTCTAGTCATAGTCTAGTCATAGTCTAGTCATAGTCTAGTCATAGTCTAGTCATAGTCTAGTCATAGTCTAGTCATAGTCTAGTCATAGTCTAGTCATAGTCTAGTCATAGTCTAGTCATAGTCTAGTCATAGTCTAGTCATAGTCTAGTCATAGTCTAGTCATAGTCTAGTCATAGTCTAGTCATAGTCTAGTCATAGTCTAGTCATAGTCTAGTCATAGTCTAGTCATAGTCTAGTCATAGTCTAGTCATAGTCTAGTCATAGTCTAGTCATAGTCTAGTCATAGTCTAGTCATAGTCTAGTCATAGTCTAGTCATAGTCTAGTCATAGTCTAGTCATAGTCTAGTCATAGTCTAGTCATAGTCTAGTCATAGTCTAGTCATAGTCTAGTCATAGTCTAGTCATAGTCTAGTCATAGTCTAGTCATAGTCTAGTCATAGTCTAGTCATAGTCTAGTCATAGTCTAGTCATAGTCTAGTCATAGTCTAGTCATAGTCTAGTCATAGTCTAGTCATAGTCTAGTCATAGTCTAGTCATAGTCTAGTCATAGTCTAGTCATAGTCTAGTCATAGTCTAGTCATAGTCTAGTCATAGTCTAGTCATAGTCTAGTCATAGTCTAGTCATAGTCTAGTCATAGTCTAGTCATAGTCTAGTCATAGTCTAGTCATAGTCTAGTCATAGTCTAGTCATAGTCTAGTCATAGTCTAGTCATAGTCTAGTCATAGTCTAGTCATAGTCTAGTCATAGTCTAGTCATAGTCTAGTCATAGTCTAGTCATAGTCTAGTCATAGTCTAGTCATAGTCTAGTCATAGTCTAGTCATAGTCTAGTCATAGTCTAGTCATAGTCTAGTCATAGTCTAGTCATAGTCTAGTCATAGTCTAGTCATAGTCTAGTCATAGTCTAGTCATAGTCTAGTCATAGTCTAGTCATAGTCTAGTCATAGTCTAGTCATAGTCTAGTCATAGTCTAGTCATAGTCTAGTCATAGTCTAGTCATAGTCTAGTCATAGTCTAGTCATAGTCTAGTCATAGTCTAGTCATAGTCTAGTCATAGTCTAGTCATAGTCTAGTCATAGTCTAGTCATAGTCTAGTCATAGTCTAGTCATAGTCTAGTCATAGTCTAGTCATAGTCTAGTCATAGTCTAGTCATAGTCTAGTCATAGTCTAGTCATAGTCTAGTCATAGTCTAGTCATAGTCTAGTCATAGTCTAGTCATAGTCTAGTCATAGTCTAGTCATAGTCTAGTCATAGTCTAGTCATAGTCTAGTCATAGTCTAGTCATAGTCTAGTCATAGTCTAGTCATAGTCTAGTCATAGTCTAGTCATAGTCTAGTCATAGTCTAGTCATAGTCTAGTCATAGTCTAGTCATAGTCTAGTCATAGTCTAGTCATAGTCTAGTCATAGTCTAGTCATAGTCTAGTCATAGTCTAGTCATAGTCTAGTCATAGTCTAGTCATAGTCTAGTCATAGTCTAGTCATAGTCTAGTCATAGTCTAGTCATAGTCTAGTCATAGTCTAGTCATAGTCTAGTCATAGTCTAGTCATAGTCTAGTCATAGTCTAGTCATAGTCTAGTCATAGTCTAGTCATAGTCTAGTCATAGTCTAGTCATAGTCTAGTCATAGTCTAGTCATAGTCTAGTCATAGTCTAGTCATAGTCTAGTCATAGTCTAGTCATATTCTAGTCATAGTCTAGTCATAGTCTAGTCAAAGTCTAGTTCTGTATAAATCGCTTAAATTTAAATTTTATTGTTAAATCCATTGCCTACCTTAAGGGGTCATTAGAGTTTAATCATTCATTTCACCTTTTACATTTGCCCAATTCATTATTTTGGCTCATTTAGTTTACACGAAAATGTATTTAATTAATTCTCAGCTTCATTCCTATTCAACATTTCTTTGTTATTCTGTGTTTCTGCAGGTTTTCTATTGATTTATTATTAATTGCCCAGAGATTTCATTTAATTCCATGAGATATTTATCATTTTGAAGCATTGACTATACTATTTCACTGGAATTGCTAAAGTACTTGAACTGTTATATTGTTTTTAAACTTTTACATATTTAAAATACTTGGATTTTGTAGAATTTTTTTACTTATATAATTTATTGCATAGAGTAATGGAGGACATTGGTAATATTGTAATTCAGTTAATGTTAAGGCTATAAGGGGAAGGGTTTAATGTTTGTAGGACAAACTGTTGAGATTGTTTAGTGAATTATTAACAATTTTTATTGAAGGCTTTAAATCATCAATTGTTAAATGCAACAAATTACTTTGATGTAATCCTAGGTATTTGCTTTTTAGTATTACTTTTCAATAAAACTGAATGTAATACATGATACTTCGAGTTATTTCATATTTTAGATTATTTATGAGGTAAATTGAAGCAATAAAAAGTTTTTGGTTTAAGGAATGATTAAAGAGATAGAGTTTTATATGAAAAAAAAATAAAAAGTATAGCATACAATTAGGCGAGATTATTAAATGCATTCATTTAAAATCAAAATTGGATGATTTAAGGTAACATAGCAACAAATTTACCCATTTCTAAAATTTAATCATTATAAAATTCTTTGAAAGCCTCAAAATTACTCTGCCCCCCAAAAAATTCCACAATTATAAATCTACAAATGTGCTAAACTTTTTTGGTCTCATTAAGATTGTATAAAATTTACTGGAATTTCCCATAAATTTACCACAATTATTTACTCGTAAACTCAAAATTTCAAGAAATTAAATTTTTATACATGTACATACTAGTGATGGGATACTATCGATGGTATTATCGATATTATCGATGGTTCACCAACTATCGGAAATATCGATAGCTAAATAAACTATCGATTGCGATAGTTAAAAAAAATAATTGCTCGACAACACTTTTTCTTTTCAATGTATGGCAACCTTTTTTAGCTGCTTAATTCGGGACTTCCCAAATAAAATCAACTCTTAATTAAATTATGAATATAAATTTTGTTTGCGGCCCTTATATAAAGTGAAAAATGACAACAATATCTTCAAAATCTAAGGTCTGGAGTTTTTTTACAAGAAGTGCTGATGGAAAACCAATTGCAAAATGCAATATTTGTAAAAAAGAATACAAGACATCTGGAAATACTTCTAATCTTATGGATCATATGCAAAGAAAACACAAGTCCGAGTGGGATAGAGAAGTTCCACAATCTTCAACGTCAGGTCAAAAACAATTGGAAACATATTTCATAGCGGAAGAAACGTCTTACGACATAAATAGCTCCAGACAGAAATTACTTTTGCGAAAACTAACATCATTCATTGCAAGGGACTTCCAGCCTTTTAGTGTTGTAGAAGATGCTGGATTTAAGGAATTTGTGAATGCATTGGACAGCAAATTTATAATTCCATCTCGTAGACAAATAAATGATGTTCTTTTGCCAAATTTGTATGAAGATGCCAAAAAGAAGTTAATAAATATATTGAAAAATGTAGACGAATGTGCGTTAACTACAGATACGTGGACATCATCTAACACAGAAGGATATATTACTGTAACATGTCATTTTAGAAATTACTACACTGATAAACTTGAAGCTGCAGTTATTTCCACAGAAAAGATTGAGGGTAGGCACACTGCTGAAAATTTGAAAAATACACTAAACGAGATTATTACAAGATGGGATTTACAAAACAAAGTATCCATTATTGTCACAGACAATGCTGCAAATATTGTTGCAGCTGTAAATTTACTCAAAATAGACCATATGCCGTGCTTTGCCCATACAATCAATTTGGTTGTAAAAGATGCTTTGTCAACAAATAATGAGTTAAAGGCTTTGATAAAACGTGTCAAAGATATAGTAACTTTTTTCAAATCCAGTACAATCGCAAGTGACAAATTACGAAGTTTGCAAAGTGAAAAAAACGAACCAGAATTGCGGCTTATTCAGTCAGTAAGTACAAGATGGAATAGTGAAATGGCAATGATAAGAAGATTTTTAACACTAAGAGAGATGCTTACAATTATTATTATATCATTAAAGAACGGACCGTCTCCTGCAATTGTTATCACATCAAATGAATCCGATATTTTATCTGAAATTGTTGATATATTGGAGCCCTTTGAAGATGTA